>JAAALK010000283.1:40683844-41883844 GCA_019279435.1 Zizania palustris | reverse complement strand
AACGCTCTCGCCACGCCGTACGCCGCTCACGCCACCCACGCCCTCGCCTCGCCGCGGCCGTACCATCCTCATCAGCCACACGACACGCCCACGCCCTCGCCGTTGACGCCGCGCCACTCCCGTACGCGTCGGCACGCCGCCGCCATGCCGCCGTACGTCGAACACCGCACGGACCGTCGGTCCGTCGTCGACCCCCTAGCGCCACCTCACCATTGACTCGCGTGCACCGTCTCGTCGTGTCCAACCACCCTCACCTACGCCCGAGCGTGCTCCCGTGTCGTCGCCGTCAAGCCACACGTCGCCGCCCATACCGCCGCGCGCATAAAAGGGCTCCCCGGCTCGCCTCAGTGCACCCACACACTCCTCCTCACGTTCTAGCCCTCGCCGAAGCCAACCGAGGACGAACGCGCCCGGATTTCGCCGAAGCCGATCGCCACCGCCACGGTTCGTCCCCCCAATCCCTCTCCCCGTTGGTCTTATCCTCGCGACATGAGTGGGAACGTGATCACTAACCCTTGGTGCACCCTACCCCGCAGTCAATTTCGCCGGAACTCACCGTCACCGGAAATCCCCAATTTCGCCACCGTACACCGAGCTCCGACCAAGGTACCACCATTTTCAAATTAATTCATGCTAGAGCATCCCCATGAGTAGTAGAACATGTTCCCTAGCTCGTCGTGGTCATAGAGTAGCCGTAGCTCGCCGGCGACGAGCTCGCCCATTTTGGCATTCGGGTCACCGTCGCCAGGGCTCTACGGGCCACCGTAGCTCAATCCAAGAGCACCGGTAGCTCCGCAATGTCCTAAGGATGGTGAAAATAACCCCCGATGTCTCGCCGGAGCTCCACCGTCGCCAATAAAAATTCCAAACCGAACCTACTGTTTGCCGGTCTAAAACCCAAACCGTAGCTCTAATGCCCAATCCAACCGTTGGATATGTTCATCTAGTTGTACTCTAGCTGCTGTTAAAATTTCGTAGCAATCGGAGCTAAGATGACAAAGTTATGCCCCAGAGAAGTTTCGGCCATTGGAGGTCGTCTTCAACCTCCAGCCGCCAGCCCCTCCGCGTCCCAGCCACTGCCAGGCCGGCCCCACTTGCCAGCAGCCCCAGCCACCGCCAAGTGGGCCCCACCAGCCAGCAGCCCAGCACTGCGCCAGGCTGGCCGCACGCTCAGTAGCGTTTTGGGCCATTTTCGGCCGGCCCATCGCGAAACAGTAGCATTTTTTTCTTTTTCTGGTTTAATTTCTGGAAATCAGGACCAGGCCGGCCCAACCAAATTGAACAGTGCGTTTTCTATTTTTCTGAAATGATTTCCTGTTCGGCCCATTAGGAATAGTAGCTTTCCTGTTTTTCCGATTTTCAAAATATGTTGCAACTTTAAAAATTTGTAGAAAAATCATTTCAACTCAGAAAAATTCCATTAAAATTTCTACGAGTTTGGAAAAATCTAAACTTTACATAAATAATATTTTCCAAATATTTAAAAGATAAATAAAATATTTAATTAATTATTAACTCTAAATTCATATTAGGGGTTGAAACCGAAGTTCCGGAAGGAAACGACTTCGACGATCCCGACTATTTCCCCGAGCAAGGCAAGTTCCTTTCCTTTGAACATGTTGATCCCATGTGATTTAAAAATTAAATTTGCTATATGCAAAGTAGGACACATGCACACATACACCTTTCATTACGACATCGCCTATGCGATTAAGTCAAGTAAAACCTAAAAGTTGTTGCACCTAGCCTTCCTTGATGTTGTGCTTGTATGCCTTGATAACCTTGATGATGGATACAACTTACCCTAGCGATATGGTAGGTTGTGTGAAATCAATATTCACTTTTAAAATATTATTTCATACTTGCAAATATTCATGCCATGTTTGAATGATTGCGTGTGGGAGAAAAATTGGGATTTGATAAAGTATTTTGAAATATGGTACAAGGTACCGAAAATGTTGAAAACAAAAATGGGAAAATAAGGGTTTTGTGAATGAAAGTTCGTTATGCGGAAAAGCGGCCTGTGTGGCGCGATTTCACATAACATTAAGGACGGCCTTGGGGAGCGACATCTTGCACCACTATCGTGCAACCTCATGGGTATTATGGCTCTGCCCCTGGTTTTGAACTAGTAGGCTTAGGATGGACTGCTCCTGCGGAGGACGTGGAATCGCGACGGGGTGCTCGGGGGAAAGTGAGTGTGCCCAGAAGTGGCGTTATGAGAAAAAGGGATGGTGGAGAGTACCTCGGATTCCTAAAGGAAAAAGGGGGTCGTGGACCCATGATCCTTGGTCGTAGACCCGTTCTGACAGCAGTGCGGTATCCTCAGTCCACTTTGGATGGACCTTGTCACGATTATCATACTGTCGACGGGCAGCAGTGATAACAAGTGTCGTGAGGGTAAAGAGTACACCTTCAGCTGAAGTAAATCTGTTCGAACAGCCGTGCCCACGGTCATGGGCGCGTGCATGGATAAGTTTCCCTTGAGTAGTGTTTGGGTTGATTTTGGAAAGCAAAAATGTTGAAGGGATGGGAGCGTTACCAGAGTACGCCTTCGTGGTGTACGGCTAGCCTTAGTGGTTGGCAACGAACCTGTGTGTGTTCGGGAAGTCGAAAGGCTTCATAGAGTTAAGATGTGGTTTTGGTCTGAGTTATGGTGATGAAGGGTTTGGTGAACTGTTGGTCAATTGTTGAGCCGAGAGGAGATACCGGGAGGGGTAGTCTCGCTCTGCGGGCGAAACAATGTGACGGTATGTGAAGAGAAAAGCGTTCGTCGTTTGGATTGGAATGTGAATGGGAAATTGATGGTGTTGAATGGGGATATGTGGTTAATCGTGGTTGAGATGTGAAGCAAAGTGTTTCTTGAAAAATGTTAGGTATGCTTAGGAAAAGATTTGACCAAATTAATTTTCTCTTTCATAATCTCGATTGAGGTTGAGAACCTCAATCCCAAAAATACACTTAGAATTTTCCTGCATACTTATTAAAATAAACCCTAAGTCCTCCTTGATCCCGAATGCATCTATATTACATTCCGGAACTTGTTGAGTACTTTTTGTACTCACCCCCCTCAACATCTCCAGTTTTTGAAGAAATCGAAGGAGAAAAAACTACACAGGCAAGGAAGACGTTGAAGAAAAATATCATGAGAAGTAGGGTTTCAGGCCTAGTTCCCAAGTAGATCTAGAAGGATGTTGATTGTGCTTGATGTATGTTTGCTTACGCTGTTCTTTGTAATGATTGTTGCCGTGAGGTATGCCTCATACGGCTTTTGTATACACGATTCTGTGATCATTTAAGTATGAATGTGATGGTCTACCGTTGAATTGAATAAATATCAGGTATGATGTTGTTTCGATTCAGTTAAGTAGCCCTCATCTCGGTACGACGAAGTCCGTACGGGGCGGGGCGTTACAGGGTGGTATCAGAGCAGAACTTGGCCCTAGGAATGAAACCCTTAAAGGACCCTAGGATTAATATATGTTTATAAAGAAAAGATTATGTTCTTTGAACACCTTATTTTACTCTCATCTATTCTACGTAAGTTTTTTTTTAAAAAAACTTGTCTCTTACTCCTTATCTATTCAAAGATTTACTAAAGGAAAGTGAGTAACTTCATTGCTTCTACGAGGAAGAATGTCACCATGGAACAACGCCACTAGAAGGAAGTCTTCACTAGCCCAAGCTTGAAGATGTTTACCTGACCGTAGTAACGCCAACTCCTTATGAGTTGTAATATATTCTAGTATATGGTATTGTATTGTACTATTGATTCAGATCTTCTCAGATGTGCAATCAGACTGCTCTATGAAGCAAGTGACTTGGCCACATCGCCTAATTTAATTGGATCTTTTGTTTGACAAAACTATGTACACTTTGTTTTCTACCAATTTATTTATTATCCCTCAATTGTTTACCCTTCTATAGTACATGGGTAGAAGTAATTATCATTAGATCCATAACTTACCCCAAAACCACAAGGAATGATTCCCTAGAAGCCCTTAATCTTACTTAGATATCTAATTGTATCACATGAATAAAACATATAAGGCTTAAGAAAATCAAACGAGGCAAAATTATAATAAGAGCATTAGTCATTTTAACAAACTCCCAATGAATAGACATAACATAATTTACTAAAATCCTTATAATGATTTAGCTTAACCCTCCACCTTATAAGCTTTACTACACAGGAGAACTTACCATTAATATACATTTGTCAACTAACAATTTTGGTCAAACTAAATGTTTTAGCAAAATAGTAATCAAGAAAGCCCTAATAATACAAGCCATCAACATTAAAGATAGACCAATAGTTAAAGGACATATATCAAGGTTTGTCGGATAAAGTAAATAAACATCCACTTGATAAATGTGTTAGAAGTCCTTATAGAAATTATATGTAAACATAATCAGAAACATAATTAACTCAAAAAGGTAATTACTACTAATACGTTAAATACTACTTATCACTCAAAGTAATCATCTTTTTTTAAAAAAAAAATCCTGTTGAACTGATAGGCATAATTCCTCATTGTCAAATCATCTCTCATCAAAATTGAACATATTTATTTTTATCTTCAAACAAATACACCATTTATTTTATGCCGCCATAACACAGACATTAAGGGAGACCCTCCTAATTAAATTACAACTTGTAGCTATTACTCATAGAATAAAAATCATATTTATGAACCTTAATTACAATACAAATTTCAAATTCACTATGGTTAACTCGAAAACACCCTTCATAATTCATAAATATTATTCACTATCCGTATGTATATGAAATTCAGAATTTAAAATTGATCAAAAAAAAACTAACCCTAAATCTACAAAACTATTTATGTTCTATCAAACTTCAAATAAATCTTCTTGTACTATTTAAAATACACTTGTTATCATGTTATATCCTCAATCATGTGAATCACTCAAATTCCATAAGGTTGAACCTTGCTAATCAATTATAATCTATACTTATTATTCAAAGTATGAACACCCTGTCTTGAATGAAAACAAAACACATCATTTCCCGCTCTAAATCACTATTCAATTGCTAAAAATACTAAATTATCATGTTCATAACACCATTTCCCAATCTAGAGGGATAACTCCTTTGTTATTCAAAGTGTGTGCCTTTAATCCCATTAGTTACATATTGATCAAAACAAACCCTTCTTAAAAACCTAGTATTCCTTTGAATTTAAAATAAAGCTCACCCTAAGTAGTAATTACTATTGTAAAAAAAAAATCCTAACACTACCGTACTAATCATATTCAAACTACTAGTCCCAGAAATTTATTGAAGATTTCTAAATAACCTAACAAACAATCCAGCTCATAAAGTGATGGAGTTCACTAGGGTAATTATACATAAACATAACAATCTCAATCAAAAAGATAAGTATCCTTACTATTCGAAAACGATAATTATCATACAAATAAATAATTCTTAATTTTAAGATAATTCCTTATCAACTGAGCATTTCAATTTTACACATTTCATTTTTGAAAACCATAGCCCAGATATTCAGCAAGATCCTCCTACCAAATTTATGAACAATAGTTAATGCTCATAAAGCAAAAATCATATGCACAAATCATCACTATCATTTCCTATTAAAATTTCACTACACTTAATTCAAAAAATATATACCATTCATTATTCATAAGCTTGAAAATACTATACAAATAAATTCAATTCGAAGATTATATCTTCTCTTTTCAAACGTTCTATTGTACCATCTTGGATTAATATCGAACTAGTACACTCTCGAGTGTATGCGACATCAAAGAAAAACAGATTAAATTCTTCTAATAAAAAAACATATTTACTAATCATGAGCTCCTAATATTAGAAGGTATCTTTTCTCATTTAAATTTCCTACTTTAGTCTTAAAATTCAAATACAGAGCATCCATCTTTTATCCCTCATAGTATCCCCTCTGATTAAAATTTTGAGGTCCAAATGTTTTCAACTTGAAATGCCTCTAGTCCTAAACTTATAACACTAATTACCTTCCATCCCATTTAAAAATATTTCGATATGAAATCTTATTTTACCACTCAAAATCCACTTGTTCAAACACCAAACAGATCCACCATTCAATTTATATAAAGGCAGCATAAGTCTAGTTGAACCCTTCAAAAGAAATATATTTTGTAAATATCATTCACATTATGAAACCTCTACTTCAACATAAAGACCAAAAACATTATTCCCACCTTAAAAAAAAGAGTAATAAAAAAATCAAATATATATATATAGTTATACATTCTAATCGAAATTGAAAATGATTTATTATTCATAAAAAAATCTTATATTTACTTCTCTCATTTAAACTTCCTGTTTTAGTCCTAAAAAGTTCAAATACAAAACATGAATCTGTAAAATTTCTGTTGATCCAAAAAAATCTTGTATTCAGAAAATATTCAACTCAAAATATTTCATGAGGACGCTCTCCCTGAAGTTACACCACTAATAATCATCCAGCAAGTTTCAAATTATTTGTTAAGAAATTTACCATTTAAAAACATCAAAATTCTATCCCCAATTGGATCCAGAGTTTAATCTCTATAAGAGTAACCTGAGATCAGGTTTAACTTTACCAACCAAATTATAACTAATAACTACTATTCACAATATAAGAACTCTGTTTCTAAATCCAAAACCAAAAATATTATCCCCATCTAAAAACATGTATATTCAGGATTCAAAAATATTGACACACATATTTAGAAACACAATTTCCTAATCTGAAGGAACAACTTTCCAACTAATCCAACTTGATGCATTTAATATCATTATCAAGTCATCTTAATCTCAGAAAATACAATAATGAAAGATATATATATATATATATTTTCCATTCAAATTAAAATAAATTTTGCTCTAAGTAGCAATTATTATTCCCAAACCTCAAATACTATTTTTAAACACTACCTATCATCTTGAAACACCACTAATGAATTAGAAGAACATCAAATTTTCATTCATTCCCGATCTACTCATAATATAAACAACAAATACTTTTCTACAATACTAATCATTTTCAGATTAGAAATTGGTATGAGGATTTTAATAATTATGAGGGATGTAAACATAATTATATAAACACTCAAACTAACAAGAACCTAAGCTACGTCGGCTCGTAATTGGAATACAATCTACTACTCACGTATTTATATATATATATACAATGTGGTGCTAGATGTTAGGAGCCCCAAAACAAATGTTATAATTTACAAAAAAAATATATATATAATAGCAATATCAAAGAAGTAAAACAAATATGAAATTAATAATCAAATGCTTTTTGGATAAAACACGTAAGAACTTCCTAATGGCCTTAGTATAATATTGATACAAATATTGATACGAAGACATTGATAGAATATCCCAAAGTTAAAATAATATTAAATAATAAAGGTAAATAACTAATAATATACGTATATATACCCAAACCAAATTCGTAGATAAAGATCCAAAATAAACAAGAAACACTCCAAAGTTAACTAAGAAATGCCAAAGTAAAAGCATTCTAGATCTCACCAAACAATAAACACCACAATATAAATCCATATATATCATGCAAACAATTGAGCTCAACCAAAGAGATCAAGATAAACAAAAAAAAAGAGGAAGGGAGAGATTAGATCCGAGTTGACAACCATTCCAAGATAAGAAAACATTCAAAACTAAGGAGTTTGTCGTGCGCCCAAGGAAAGGAGATCAAGTTTCATATGGAATACAATGAGGACCTACAGAGTTCAATGAAAGCATCTATTCTGCAGTCAAGCTACGAGCCAAGAACTTTTTTCAGCAAACCATCTTCCCGATACCATTAGCTTAGCTTAGAAATCTCGGGACGAGATTTTTTTAGGGGGGTAGGTTTGTCGCACCCTGCCGGCCGCTCCAGCCGCGCATGGCTGCGCCCGAGCTCCAGCTCGTGGCCGTGCGCCGCGTCGCGCCGCGCGCGTCGCGCGACGTCGCATCACCGCACCACGCCGCGCCTGACGCCAGCGTCCGAACGCTCTCGCCACGCCGTACGCCGCTCACGCCACCCACGCCCTCGCCTCGCCGCGGCCGTACCATCCTCATCAGCCACACGACACGCCCACGCCCTCGCCGTTGACGCCGCGCCACTCCCGTACGCGTCGGCACGCCGCCGCCATGCCGCCGTACGTCGAACACCGCACGGACCGTCGGTCCGTCGTCGACCCCCTAGCGCCACCTCACCATTGACTCGCGTGCACCGTCTCGTCGTGTCCAACCACCCTCACCTACGCCCGAGCGTGCTCCCGTGTCGTCGCCGTCAAGCCACACGTCGCCGCCCATACCGCCGCGCGCATAAAAGGGCTCCCCGGCTCGCCTCAGTGCACCCACACACTCCTCCTCACGTTCTAGCCCTCGCCGAAGCCAACCGAGGACGACCGCGCCCGGATTTCGCCGAAGCCGATCGCCACCGCCACGGTTCGTCCCCCCAATCCCTCTCCCCGTTGGTCTTATCCTCGCGACATGAGTGGGAACGTGATCACTATCCCTTGGTGCACCCTACCCCGCAGTCAATTTCGCCGGAACTCACCGTCACCGGAAATCCCCAATTTCGCCACCGTACACCGAGCTCCGACCAAGGTACCACCATTTTCAAATTAATTCATGCTAGAGCATCCCCATGAGTAGTAGAACATGTTCCCTAGCTCGTCGTGGTCATAGAGTAGCCGTAGCTCGCCGGCGACGAGCTCGCCCATTTTGGCATTCGGGTCACCGTCGCCAGGGCTCTACGGGCCACCGTAGCTCAATCCAAGAGCACCGGTAGCTCCGCAATGTCCTAAGGATGGTGAAAATAACCCCCGATGTCTCGCCGGAGCTCCACCGTCGCCAATAAAAATTCCAAACCGAACCTACTGTTTGCCGGTCTAAAACCCAAACCGTAGCTCTAATGCCCAATCCAACCGTTGGATATGTTCATCTAGTTGTACTCTAGCTGCTGTTAAAATTTCGTAGCAATCGGAGCTAAGATGACAAAGTTATGCCCCAGAGAAGTTTCGGCCATTGGAGGTCGTCTTCAACCTCCAGCCGCCAGCCCCTCCGCGTCCCAGCCACTGCCAGGCCGGCCCCACTTGCCAGCAGCCCCAGCCACCGCCAAGTGGGCCCCACCAGCCAGCAGCCCAGCACTGCGCCAGGCTGGCCGCACGCTCAGTAGCGTTTTGGGCCATTTTCGGCCGGCCCATCGCGAAACAGTAGCATTTTTTTCTTTTTCTGGTTTAATTTCTGGAAATCAGGACCAGGCCGGCCCAACCAAATTGAACAGTGCGTTTTCTATTTTTCTGAAATGATTTCCTGTTCGGCCCATTAGGAATAGTAGCTTTCCTGTTTTTCCGATTTTCAAAATATGTTGCAACTTTAAAAATTTGTAGAAAAATCATTTCAACTCAGAAAAATTCCATTAAAATTTCTACGAGTTTGGAAAAATCTAAACTTTACATAAATAATATTTTCCAAATATTTAAAAGATAAATAAAATATTTAATTAATTATTAACTCTAAATTCATATTAGGGGTTGAAACCGAAGTTCCGGAAGGAAACGACTTCGACGATCCCGACTATTTCCCCGAGCAAGGCAAGTTCCTTTCCTTTGAACATGTTGATCCCATGTGATTTAAAAATTAAATTTGCTATATGCAAAGTAGGACACATGCACACATACACCTTTCATTACGACATCGCCTATGCGATTAAGTCAAGTAAAACCTAAAAGTTGTTGCACCTAGCCTTCCTTGATGTTGTGCTTGTATGCCTTGATAACCTTGATGATGGATACAACTTACCCTAGCGATATGGTAGGTTGTGTGAAATCAATATTCACTTTTAAAATATTATTTCATACTTGCAAATATTCATGCCATGTTTGAATGATTGCGTGTGGGAGAAAAATTGGGATTTGATAAAGTATTTTGAAATATGGTACAAGGTACCGAAAATGTTGAAAACAAAAATGGGAAAATAAGGGTTTTGTGAATGAAAGTTCGTTATGCGGAAAAGCGGCCTGTGTGGCGCGATTTCACATAACATTAAGGACGGCCTTGGGGAGCGACATCTTGCACCACTATCGTGCAACCTCATGGGTATTATGGCTCTGCCCCTGGTTTTGAACTAGTAGGCTTAGGATGGACTGCTCCTGCGGAGGACGTGGAATCGCGACGGGGTGCTCGGGGGAAAGTGAGTGTGCCCAGAAGTGGCGTTATGAGAAAAAGGGATGGTGGAGAGTACCTCGGATTCCTAAAGGAAAAAGGGGGTCGTGGACCCATGATCCTTGGTCGTAGACCCGTTCTGACAGCAGTGCGGTATCCTCAGTCCACTTTGGATGGACCTTGTCACGATTATCATACTGTCGACGGGCAGCAGTGATAACAAGTGTCGTGAGGGTAAAGAGTACACCTTCAGCTGAAGTAAATCTGTTCGAACAGCCGTGCCCACGGTCATGGGCGCGTGCATGGATAAGTTTCCCTTGAGTAGTGTTTGGGTTGATTTTGGAAAGCAAAAATGTTGAAGGGATGGGAGCGTTACCAGAGTACGCCTTCGTGGTGTACGGCTAGCCTTAGTGGTTGGCAACGAACCTGTGTGTGTTCGGGAAGTCGAAAGGCTTCATAGAGTTAAGATGTGGTTTTGGTCTGAGTTATGGTGATGAAGGGTTTGGTGAACTGTTGGTCAATTGTTGAGCCGAGAGGAGATACCGGGAGGGGTAGTCTCGCTCTGCGGGCGAAACAATGTGACGGTATGTGAAGAGAAAAGCGTTCGTCGTTTGGATTGGAATGTGAATGGGAAATTGATGGTGTTGAATGGGGATATGTGGTTAATCGTGGTTGAGATGTGAAGCAAAGTGTTTCTTGAAAAATGTTAGGTATGCTTAGGAAAAGATTTGACCAAATTAATTTTCTCTTTCATAATCTCGATTGAGGTTGAGAACCTCAATCCCAAAAATACACTTAGAATTTTCCTGCATACTTATTAAAATAAACCCTAAGTCCTCCTTGATCCCGAATGCATCTATATTACATTCCGGAACTTGTTGAGTACTTTTTGTACTCACCCCCCTCAACATCTCCAGTTTTTGAAGAAATCGAAGGAGAAAAAACTACACAGGCAAGGAAGACGTTGAAGAAAAATATCATGAGAAGTAGGGTTTCAGGCCTAGTTCCCAAGTAGATCTAGAAGGATGTTGATTGTGCTTGATGTATGTTTGCTTACGCTGTTCTTTGTAATGATTGTTGCCGTGAGGTATGCCTCATACGGCTTTTGTATACACGATTCTGTGATCATTTAAGTATGAATGTGATGGTCTATCGTTGAATTGAATAAATATCAGGTATGATGTTGTTTCGATTCAGTTAAGTAGCCCTCATCTTGGTACGACGAAGTCCGTACGGGGCGGGGCGTTACAGTGCGTTGGTTGGTTCGCAGAGTGTCCGATCATGTCATATTCTCATCATCATTAAGCCGGTGATGGGCATTGCCACAATCGCCACGACGCAACAAAAAAAGAGAGAAAAGAAAGAAAGATGCATCATAGATGCATTTGCCTGTTTCATGTACGGAAGAGTTGCGGCTTCTAAATTCTAATAGGAAGAAAATAGAAAGAGATCTGCTAGCGAAAGCACAGGTACTATTCAGAGTGATAAGTTCTTCTCATCAGTTTACATATTACAGCTCAATTTGACTACATCTTACTGTTGTTTTTATTTGATATGTTATATGCTAATATATTTTTATTTAAAAATGATTAAAGTAAAATAAATTTGATTTTAAAAAGTAAATGATGTATAATATGAAGAAGATGTAAGAAGTACTCGTATACTACTGTCACTGTGGATATGGGCCTTTCTAGCCCATGGGCCATAGACTCGTCGTCAGCAGCACTGTACGTGTAGCCTAGTGGCCACTAGCGATATCGTTCGAACTGAATCCATGGGAAAAACAACCAGCAATGTGCTGTGAATCTACAAATTCGACGCAAAAATCCGTAATACATACATACATTGAATAGACATGAACACGTACAAATTAGTTACAACTTTCAGAAATAGATTAGAATTTCATCAAGAACACTAATACTATCAACATGCATATGTAGTTATGTACTACACCAGAACCAAGTACAGGGTCAACTAACAAACCGACCAACCTTCACCAAGAACACGATTGCCAACATGCCCATATACTACACCAAAAACACATAGCAAAACAACCAAAAGGAACAACAGCGAGCTGCACAAAAGACTGTAGATTCTTGCACCATGATGCACAAAAGCAAAAGAAGACTGTCAGTATAACCGTCGTTTTGGTATACTGAAGGAGCTGACTTTCATTGGGGTTGCGACCACCAGGGGAGCCTCAGGGGAGTCACTTGTCGCAAAATTCTCATGCATGAACCGACTGTCAACAATGGATTCATCTTTCAGGACGACCTTGTAGCAGTAGCAGCTCTTGAGGCCCTCCTGGTCACGGTAGCACTCATGGTTGCTGTCCTTGACCTGCTGAAAGTTCCATATGACACTAAATTTGCCAACAGTCGCGACAAGATGCTTTTCCTGCTTTCCACTCTCTGTTACCTGAAAAACAAGGCAACATAGAGGAACAAAGATCAGAACAGATGCTCAACATTATGATGACTCATGAAACAGGTAGGATTCCGTTTTACAAGCAAAACAACATGACAAATGGAGATACCATGCGCTGGGCGATGGAACTATTTAGAATGCATGATCCATGTAAGTGAAACAATTAAACTGTTGCCAGAAGAAAATGGTATCTCCCGATTATTATATATGCCATGTGGGCTATAATTCATGAATGGCGAAATGTTATGGGAGATTTACAATCATCAATTATGAAGTCCAAAAATCACTGCCATTAGATCATCACTCTTGTGATAAGGTCACAGATTGGTCCAGGTAAGAAGAGATTGCGTGCAGGGTTCATAACTTTAGTTTTACACTTTCAACTCATTAGCACCCCAACAAGCTACGAATACGAACATCAAGGTATCAAATGCCCCAAACAAGTACTCCCTCAAGTATACAAATAATAGTTGTTTTGGTTTTATTGAAAGTGTACAAATATTAGTCATCCTGTCAATCGAAGCATTGCTACCAAATGGAATGTAATCGGGAGTTGAACTTGGGTGGTACCACTAAAATCTAGGCTCCAGAACGAATTGAGACAACCCTTGTAACTTTATTTAATATCACCTTGGTATGTGTAATTTTGTCTAAACGATTAATATTTGTACACCGGAGGGAGTAGTCAGCAAGCTTTGTTGTAACTCTTATGTAAATATGAAACCTACTTAAGCGGGCGTTTGGTTCCATGGATTAAAGTTTAGTCTGTGTCACATCAGATATTTGGACAATAATTTGAAGGATTTAATATAAACTAATTATAAAAATAATTGTAGAATCAGAAAATTATTCGCGAGACGAATGTATTAAGCTAATTAATCCATGATTAGCAAATATTTACTGCAGCATCACATTGTCAAATCATGGCGTAATTAGGCTCATTAGATTCATATCGTGAATAATCCACCGATTATGAATATATTTTATAAATAGTCTACATTTAATATTCCAAAACAACATCCAAATATTCGATGTGACAAGACTAAATTTTTGGACCAAAGAACCAAACGACAACTTATTGATAATGAAGAACAGACAATATATTTATTACTTACTAGACCTACTTTCCTAAATTTAGATGGACCACAAATTTACCATTTTCTCCCAAAAGTTATGACACGACCACTGATCACTTCAAGATGGACAAGTCAATGTATCAGTTACCATGCATGAGAGTGGGGTGAAGTTTTCCCAGCTACGTTCTATTTTAGCCACATAAATTACTGACAAGCATCCTGAAATGCTTTGCATTGACGGATCATATGGTGAGAACTATCTTTCCAACAGCCAATGCTGCATAAGTGTAAATGGTTTGCTAGCGTGCACGTGTGAAGCAGCACTCTGTTTGGCTTAACTAGATTACAAATAGGAACATTAATTACTTTACCATTGTGAAAAATTTTACTATGCTGTACCAAAATAGGAAATTCACACTTACCCAGGAGAACTGCCCACCATGGAATTTGTTTTCAGTCCCAGCCAAAATTGAATCCAGTGGAGATAGCTTCAGTAACCTTGGTGCAGCAATCCTATTTCCCATACGCCCACTGAACCCTGTCTTCTCTTTCCCATCCTTGTCCTTAAAGAAGGCGCAGATCAAGATCAAGTATGTATCAGTAGTGCCTAAGATCCACTTCCCGTCATAAGTAACATCTACATGGGTAATTGGTGATCCAAGCCCCGGAAAAGCTGTCTTCGCCATCCGCATCGAACTCTTAGAATATAGTCTAATCTTGCCATCCACAGAACCAACAACAATGGAACCATCCCCTGTACTTGCAAAGCATTGGAAGTTGGTGCCTCGGGAGAACTGGTGGCCCTGTGACCATTGCAGAACCGGTGACTCTGAGGAGCTACCAATTGTCTGCACCCTCCCCCTAGCATCCCTCATATCCCATCTGCATAGCCGGTTGTCATCCAGCCCTAAGAAGGTTGATCCAGAGGGTTCCAGCTGAGCGCTCTTACTGTCGCTGGCAATGTCTCGCATTGTGATGTCAGTTCCATCCTTCTCGAACCGCCACTGGGTGACAACCTTCCCGGTCTCAATATCAACATGGTGGACGCCATTGGAATGGGGTGTGCTAGCCTCTCCAGGGCTCATCAGAAGCATGTTAGTCTCGCCGCGCATCAGCAGTGCCTTTTTCGGCGTTGAGTAGGCACTCACACTGTCACCGCGGCCACCAGAGATCCTCACTGAGACCCCCTTGCCGTGCACACCGTGTTCGAAATTCTTGACCACCTGTATCCCAGCGCCACCAACCAAGAAGCTGTTATCAAGCGCGCCAAGCGCGAGACTCTGGATGCTCCCGCCGTCCCCGGCCTCCTCCTCGAACTCCTCAAGCAGGTCCTTCGCTGGCTCGGTGACGGGAGTACTGAAGGTCTCCTCGGCGTCGGTCCAGATGACATCATCGGCCTCGCTGGGGCGCGCCCACGCCGGGAAGTCGGCGCCGAACACCTTCTTCCGGCCCTCGTCGGTGGCCTCGACCCCGTACGTGTTCTCGAATAGGCACCGATCGTACTCCTTCTGGAATAGGCGGAAGGCGGCGTCGGAGAGCAGTCGCAGAGCCCAGACGGAGCCACCAGCGGCGAAGTCGACCCGGCGCTGCGCGGGGAGCGCTTTCAGCTGGAGTGCCGCTCCCACGACGGCGGAGACCCGCGGGCCCGGACTAACCTCCAGAACCCACCTCGAGGAATCATCGCTGTCTTCCGCCTTGTTGACGAAGGCGTAGGTCGCGCGGCGCTCGGTCGGCACCCACCGCGCGGAGGGGGAGGCCCCACCGACATGGAGGTAGAGCTTGGCGGCGTTGGGTGCCTGGTACTTGAGATCGAGGGATTTCAGCTTGGCATCGAGAAACTCGAGGGAGGAGGGGGTAGAGGACCGGAGGAGGTCCTCGCGCCGGCTCGCAGAGGCGGAGATCCTGGGATCGTACTCCTCGTCTTCTTCTTCCTCCTCCTCGTCTGAGGAGGTGAGGTCGAGGTCGTCGCGGCTGTGGGAACCGCCCATGGCGGTTGCGGTCGACGAGAATTCGGAAGCTGCGACACGGGAGTGGAACGCGGAGCGGAGGGGAAAGTGAGATCGCCCGAGCGGTGCCGCGGCAAAGGGGGTTAAGCAGAGAACGCCACGGTGGCTTCGGGATGGTCGGTGCGTGCGCCGGACGCGACGCGCTACACGCGCCGGGGACGACGATGACGAGGAGGATGGCCGGTTGCTTCGCCCGGGGGCTGACGAGAAAACAATTGCTCTCTGTACCACCACAAAATTTATTTTAAATATAACCATTTTATACTTATAAATTTAATTTTTATTTTCAAATTTGACCAAACAATAACTCTTTTTATATTCTAAAATGAAAAATTTTATATTCAAATGTAACCAAACACTAAAACTTGTTATATTCTAAAATGAAATATGTAAAACAAAAATATTTTTAAAAACAAACGATTGTTTAATTATTTAACATTTTTAGCATATTGGGCTAAGGAAAATCTGCAAAGCCCAACTAATTTTAAACCTACGAGTCCAGCCCAACCGTAATCCTTAAGCCCATCCACTCGTGTAACCGTGTGTTTTCTCTTCCTCGTGCCGCAGCCGTCGGACGGGAGGAGGCGTTTCGTGGCGTCGCCCCTCGTCCGCCGCCGCCGCCGCCGCCGATGTCTCGGCGACTTGCCGGTGCCAGGTTCACTTACCGGCTTCCCTCCTACCTCCCTTGCGCGGGCAACTCCAAGCACATGGAAGTTCATCACTCGTCAGCGTTCACAGCCCTCGACCGCACCTCCAGTTTTGGAATCCTAGAAACCCATAGGTTGGTGATTATCGCCGTGTTCTCTCGATGCACGAGTATGTTGGGCGATTTGGTTGCGGTAGTTGCTTATGTTGCTTCTAGTTGATTAATCGCACCAAGCGTATCTCGTGAAGTCGTGATGATTAGAATTTCCCATCTGTGTTATTTTTTTCTGTCCTCCTCCTCTTTTACCGATCATTTCGGAACATGATTAGATTTTCTCCCATAGTTTGGGGTATTTCTGTGCACTAGGGTTGTCAGTTTCTTCTTAGGCTGTTTTTTCACTCAATTAATTATGTGTTTGGTTTTGCATTGTTCTGCATTAGCCTTATGGAGTTTTAGTGATAGATGAGTTTGTTAATCGTGTATGAGAAGCATCCGAGCTGTGCATAATGCCATGACTGACTTGTCTATACTCGTGCTAATATTTCCCACTTCCATCATAGCATTCTCTGCATCAGCACATCATAATATTATGGTATTTTACTGACATAAGAGTTTATTAGTTGTGTACCAGGATTACAATAGTGTGCTGAACTGTGCATATCTGGATTGTGTGTAATCATACTTATTTATCATAGTCTGCATTTCGTTGTTTCAAGTAATTATCAAGTTGTTTTCTGTGAATTTACTGTGAGCTGCATAGAGCCAGCCAAGTGTTTTGTTCCTTTAAATATATGCTGCACATGTAAATTCTATGTACCTTTTCAGGTCTATTGGATCTATTTAGCAATTATAGTGTTAACATTTGACAGTGGAGCTTGTTATTTATATCTATTTCATGTGCATAAACTGCAATTATTTCTCTATTGCACTTGTAAATTTGACTGTTCAACAATTAGCCCAAAGAAATGCTTCATGCTTCTAGAGTTGCTTGCTGGTCTGCTGGATGCCTGGAATCCCTGGATACCTGGATAGGTATGTGCAGTGCATGCTTAGTGCCTCATACTCTCACATATCTGCTGTGAAGTATGAATTCTTAAAATGATTTTTTGGAACTGATGGTAGATGTTCTTTTCCGTGTGTTGGAACTTCATTTCCTTCTATTCCTTTTTTACTCTGAGCTAAATGGATGACCAGGTGTTCACGAGTCAATATACTTGGTTAAACTGTGTACTGCAAGATGTTTGGACATTAGAAGTTTGTCTGTGTAACATCCTGAGTTAAAAAATAAAGAAAAGGAAATTGAGAAAATAATGTCTGAATAAACAAGTGATTTGAAAAAACTCACCAAGTATCCTTTTGATTATCGAACTTTGTAATGTTCTGAGTCTAGAACTATGCTGTGATTTTTTTTGGTGTATTCTTCATCCTTAACCACAACAGATATGCTCTGTTGTTGAACCCATTGGCTCGGAGTTTAGAGGAGTTGCGCTCTGACAGATTTTTGAACGAAACAATATACTCTGTTATTCTGAGGACTGCCCTTGTCGCATCAACTGTGTGCATTGCATTTCTTATGCCATTTTTGGTATGGATACTCAGAAGTCAGAACTTTTCTTGCATATGTATCACTTTCTGCTTTGGTAGTCCTGAAACTCTTGTTAGCTGAAACTTTCTGTTGGCATATTAAATCCTGTTAATATATTGAAAACCTTGTGATAAGTTAGCTTAGTAGCTCTTGCATTTTTCATGATTTTGTTTATGATTTCTTAAAACATTTCATAGTAGCATAGCGGTAATGCCATAGTTGAGAAGAAAATTTAAGATTGTTTCCTTGGACTAAAGTTTCGAGATCTATGTCTTGCTTATGCTGTGTATTTCTGAGTTGTGCATTGCATATTTCAGGACCTCATTAGGAGTTTAGGCGTCGAGTATTTAGTTTGGGTATTGCCTTCTTGTATCCCTGCCTCTTGGCCGCGTCGCCGCAATGGCGCCGCCGCGATGGAGAGGTCTAGGCCCTCGACCAACTACCTCATTTCTTTATCAATTAAGAAGTTTAGTTCCTTCTAATTCCCCCGAAATCCCTACCGGTGACATGTGGTAACATTCTTTTGCTAGAATCTTGTTTCCAGATAAACCCTTGCTTAAGAAATGCAGATAGTAGCGCAACAAACAAACTTGTTTTACACATTTTTGCATGATTACAGGCAGTCATAATGCCTGCCGGTGACAACTTGGTATCAGACGGCTCAGGTTCACCATCCGCTGCGATGAGTCAAAAATCTAGCGCCGGTTCGGGATCAGGGGTGGATGATGCTCTGGCCACCATCTTGGCACGCCTGGGGGCATTCAGTGATCGCATGGACGTGTTCGGTGTTCAACTGGAGAAGTTTTGTGACCGCCTGGACGCCATAGAGGGAAGATTGGGGGTACTGGAAGGCCTCAATCCAGGACACCGGCCATTGCCAGCAGCGCCAAATCAGGGTGAGGATCCCCCTTGGGTGAGCAATGGCGGCCAGCCCCAACGCCATAGGTCGGAGGACGATGAAGTGGACCCGTCGACGTGCCACCAAGGAGGGGGCGGTAGAACCCTCGCTGGGCCGCCGCCGACGACGACAAAAAGGATCCACCGCCGCGCCACCAGAGAGGAGGGCGGCAGAACCTTCACCGAGCCGCCACTGATAGTGACGGCGGCCAGGGGGACCTGCCGCCGCGCCACTGGGGAGGGGGGGCGCCAGAACCCTCGCTGGCTCGCCGCAGACCCCTGCACAACGTGACACCGTTGTCGGTCGTCGCTGCCCTGCACGGTGCGGCACCGCCGCTGTTTGGTGCGTGGGCTGCTGCTTCCCCGCATGAAGTGGTGCCGCCGACCGCCGTGGCCGCCGCCATCGTCTGCATCTCTTCCGCATCGTTTCTGCCTCCGACCAGATCTTCGCCATCGAAGTGGTGGGCGATAGCGGGGAAGACGACTCGGCAGCTCAAGGACGAGCTGTGTTTTTAGGGGGGGTGAAGTGTCACGGATAGGAAGTGGGCCAGACCTGTGAACAGTACCGTGGGAACTGTTCACGTGAACAGTATCCTGGTACTGTAGCAGTTAGGATAAAATATGTTTTAATTAATTAGTTAAGATTCCAGATTAGATCAAGTTGGTTATATTCGATTAGATCAAAGGGTCAGGTCTTGTGCCTATATAAACAGGACCTCATTAGGAGTCTAGGCGTCGAGTATTTAGTTTGGGTATTGCCTTCTTGTATCCCTGCCTCTTCGCCGCGTCGCCGTAACGGCGCCGCCGCGACGGAGAGGTCCAGGCCCTCGACCAACTACCTCGTTTCCTTATCAATTAAGAAGTTTATTCCTTCTAATTCCCCCGAAATCCCTACCGGTGACATGTGGTAACATTCTTTTGCTAGAATCTTGTTTCCAGATAAACCCTTGCTTAAGAAATGCAGATAGTAGCGCAACAAACAAACTTGTTTTACACATTTTTGCATGATTACAGGCAGTCATAATGCCTGCCGGTGACAACTTGGTATCAGACGGCTCAGGTTCACCATCCGCTGCGATGAGTCAAAAATCTAGCGCCGGTTCGGGATCAGGGGTGGATGATGCTCTGGCCACCATCTTGGCACGCCTGGGGGCATTCAGTGATCGCATGGACGTGTTCGGTGTTCAACTGGAGAAGTTTTGTGACCGCCTGGACGCCATAGAGGGAAGATTGGGGGTACTGGAAGGCCTCAATCCAGGACACCGGCCATTGCCAGCAGCGCCAAATCAGGGTGAGGATCCCCCTTGGGTGAGCAATGGCGGCCAGCCCCAACGCCATAGGTCGGAGGACGATGAAGTGGACCCGTCGACGTGCCACCAAGGAGGGGGCGGTAGAACCCTCGCTGGGCCGCCGCCGACGACGACAAAAAGGATCCACCGCCGCGCCACCAGAGAGGAGGGCGGCAGAACCTTCACCGAGCCGCCACTGATAGTGACGGCGGCCAGGGGGACCTGCCGCCGCGCCACTGGGGAGGGGGGGCGCCAGAACCCTCGCTGGCTCGCCGCAGACCCCTGCACAACGTGACACCGTTGTCGGTCGTCGCTGCCCTGCACGGTGCGGCACCGCCGCTGTTTGGTGCGTGGGCTGCTGCTTCCCCGCATGAAGTGGTGCCGCCGACCGCCGTGGCCGCCGCCATCGTCTGCATCTCTTCCGCATCGTTTCTGCCTCCGACCAGATCTTCGCCATCGAAGTGGTGGGCGATAGCGGGGAAGACGACTCGGCAGCTCAAGGACGAGCTGTGTTTTTAGGGGGGGTGAAGTGTCACGGATAGGAAGTGGGCCAGACCTGTGAACAGTACCGTGGGAACTGTTCACGTGAACAGTATCCTGGTACTGTAGCAGTTAGGATAAAATATGTTTTAATTAATTAGTTAAGATTCCAGATTAGATCAAGTTGGTTATATTCGATTAGATCAAAGGGTCAGGTCTTGTGCCTATATAAACAGGACCTCATTAGGAGTCTAGGCGTCGAGTATTTAGTTTGGGTATTGCCTTCTTGTATCCCTGCCTCTTCGCCGCGTCGCCGTAACGGCGCCGCCGCGACGGAGAGGTCCAGGCCCTCGACCAACTACCTCGTTTCCTTATCAATTAAGAAGTTTATTCCTTCTAATTCCCCCGAAATCCCTACCGGTGACATGTGGTAACATTCTTTTGCTAGAATCTTGTTTCCAGATAAACCCTTGCTTAAGAAATGCAGATAGTAGCGCAACAAACAAACTTGTTTTACACATTTTTGCATGATTACAGGCAGTCATAATGCCTGCCGGTGACAACTTGGTATCAGACGGCTCAGGTTCACCATCCGCTGCGATGAGTCAAAAATCTAGCGCCGGTTCGGGATCAGGGGTGGATGATGCTCTGGCCACCATCTTGGCACGCCTGGGGGCATTCAGTGATCGCATGGACGTGTTCGGTGTTCAACTGGAGAAGTTTTGTGACCGCCTGGACGCCATAGAGGGAAGATTGGGGGTACTGGAAGGCCTCAATCCAGGACACCGGCCATTGCCAGCAGCGCCAAATCAGGGTGAGGATCCCCCTTGGGTGAGCAATGGCGGCCAGCCCCAACGCCATAGGTCGGAGGACGATGAAGTGGACCCGTCGACGTGCCACCAAGGAGGGGGCGGTAGAACCCTCGCTGGGCCGCCGCCGACGACGACAAAAAGGATCCACCGCCGCGCCACCAGAGAGGAGGGCGGCAGAACCTTCACCGAGCCGCCACTGATAGTGACGGCGGCCAGGGGGACCTGCCGCCGCGCCACTGGGGAGGGGGGGCGCCAGAACCCTCACTGGCTCGCCGCAGACCCCTGCACAACGTGACACCGTTGTCGGTCGTCGCTGCCCTGCACGGTGCGGCACCGCCGCTGTTTGGTGCGTGGGCTGCTGCTTCCCCGCATGAAGTGGTGCCGCCGACCGTCGTGGCCGCCGCCATCGTCTGCATCTCTTCCGCATCGTTTCTGCCTCCGACCAGATCTTCGCCATCGAAGTGGTGGGCGATAGCGGGGAAGACGACTCGGCAGCTCAAGGACGAGCTGTGTTTTTAGGGGGGGTGAAGTGTCACGGATAGGAAGTGGGCCAGACCTGTGAACAGTACCGTGGGAACTGTTCACGTGAACAGTATCCTGGTACTGTAGCAGTTAGGATAAAATATGTTTTAATTAATTAGTTAAGATTCCAGATTAGATCAAGTTGGTTATATTCGATTAGATCAAAGGGTCAGGTCTTGTGCCTATATAAACAGGACCTCATTAGGAGTCTAGGCGTCGAGTATTTAGTTTGGGTATTGCCTTCTTGTATCCCTGCCTCTTCGCCGCGTTGCCGTAACGGCGCCGCCGCGACGGAGAGGTCCAGGCCCTTGACCAACTACCTCGTTTCCTTATCAATTAAGAAGTTTATTCCTTCTAATTCCCCCGAAATCCCTGCTGGTGACATGTGGTAACATTCTTTTGCTAGAATCTTGTTTCCAGATAAACCCTTGCTTAAGAAATGCAGATAGTAGCGCAACAAACAAACTTGTTTTACACATTTTTGCATGATTACAGGCAGTCATAATGCCTGCACTGTGCTTCTTGAAGATTGCACATAATAAGGCAACACCTTCACAGTAAATGCCCGCATAGAAGTTGATCACAAAAATCGATTTCTTAGTTCTCTCTCTGTAGTTTCTCCATCTCACAGAGCAGCTCCAATGGAAGCCTACAGAGGTGCTTAGAGGAAAAAAACCAGGTTTTCTTCCATAGTAGATGCTTAACGTAGGAGCCTACTGCTTACTGTAGCATCGAGTGCTAGTGGGTGCTAATCAAGATAATTTTAACCATACTTGACTAGTCAAGTAAGTGTAGCAACAAATTAACTAACAAATATAACAGTACTAGATATCTTTGCATTGAAACATAGGGCTCTAAACAAGGATGTCTAATTTTTTTTCTTATGCTAAGCACCTACATTAGCACTAAGCACTGGAGATGACCTTAATACTGGATGTGCCTGTTGACTTGGTTACTTTTGGTTCCTAATTTCAGGTGATTGCAAGTGTTGGTATAGTAGTATTGGGCATCATCAGTGGTGCTATTGGAACCGTCATCAGTGGTGCTATTGGAACCGTCATCAGTGGTGCTATTGGAACGTCCTTAACCAGAATTCTGGAGTGCTACTAAGCTTTCCATGCCTAACTCTCAGCCAGTTCCCAGCAGGTGAGATCACAGACTTATCCATTATTAATCTGCCTACTTAAGGTGCGCTCTCAGAAATGGCCAAATATCATGTGCCATCGGAATTTTACTAGAATTACCTAGTTTCTTGTAGATTGTTCAACCCATTGTAGTCGATGAAAAACACCCATCAGTCGCAACAATGTAGTCCTCGTACCTTCCATGCTGCATCTCACGCCATTTGCTTACCGTCTTTATGTCAACCATTGTGATTAGATCTATCCAGCATGTTAGTATGTTACTTAAACCATCTGTTAAGTTTAAGTCGCAGTTATTAATTCCGAGATGTGATCTTGTCTAGTTATTGAATTGCAACCCCGTGCTGTGTGCTTGGCTCTCTTCTGGAGCACTTTTTTGTGTTTGCTAGTCTGAGGGCTAATAATATTAGGTGGTCTGGGCCTTGTCTTCGCTTCTGCCTCTTTTGAATGGGCCTTGTAACTTGCAAGGCAGATGGGTTGATAAGAGTGCGGTGGCCTAGGGACATGAGAAGCTGGGCACAGTATATCATGTGGAAATCACGCTGGGCCTGGGCTCTACTTGGCAAACGCATTAGCAACTAGAAAGAAAGCAATCCAACATTAAGGGGATCTCTATGAAGTTATTAACTTATGGCCTGCATATATTTGTTTTTTCATTTGTCATAAATGGTCCATAAAACCTTACTACAAGTTTTTCTATGCATACTCCCTTTTGTTCACAGCCTCTTTCCTTTTTAAAGAGTCAGTTTTCCATGTTGCTGGAGAATCTTTTCGCTATCATGCAATGCATCCAAGCACTTGAGTGAAAAGGAGGCACCTCATGCTTATGAACACATGAAAAAAGTAGAGAGGTAGTACAGTGGTTTAATTCTGTTGTAATAGAAGAACGAGCAAATGTGTGGGCAGTAGAAAGAAAGGGGTTGTTATGCTTGACTAATAAAAAAGAAAAGGTGAAGTCAGTGCAAATGCTTTGAGGAACTTTTCATACAAAGCCGGAGTTTGCCCCTTTTATGGGGCTCCAGCTTTCCCTGGGCACCTCACATTTGTTTTTAAGGAATCCTAAGTGCCCAGAAAAAAACCCCTTCCTGGCAAACAGAAACAAGGGGTGCTCCTTTATGCAAAGAGGGGCATCTTTGCAGAGTGCATCCCACTTCGCAATTAGCCCATCTTAAAAGACAGGAGCTCTTTTCTCCTTCTCCCCATGACTTTTAGTAGTGCAATCTTTCTGCCTTCAAAAGTGACTAATCCTTTCTCTTCCTTTCATTGGTGTCTCAAACTCCCTGACCTTTTCTTCTTTTCACCCAAAAAAGGTTGTGCCTTCTTTTTTGCTACACGCCCTCACCATCCATACTGTGGGCCTAGGTGGGCATCATGCATGATGCTCTTTGTCAAGGCCTCCTCTCAGGTGCCTTCACACCTTCCTTTGCTTGCTTACCACACACACACAGAGATAGATAGATAGATACAGAGAGAGAGAGAGACTAAAGTTGGGGAAGAGATGAGATGAGGTTCTCAAAGGGCAATTATAAAGCTTGCCAACTTTGTTGTTGCTAGCCATATATTTTCAGTTGAGGTGTTCCTGAGCTGGACTGTTTCACTCATGCCATCCATGGTTAATCACACTGCTTCACCAAAATATAAAAAAGTACTGCCTGATTAAAGGCTTGATAGAGGTAATCATGCGGGTTAAAAGGTGCAACTTTAGGTGGGTGGGTGGACTATGATGCGATTTAAGCTTTTACTTTGCACCAACTTTGTTTCTTCAAGCTAAGGATTGATGCATACACGGGCAGGGGAGGCAGGCACACAAATCATTCCTCATCATGCTCTACTTTGAGTTGTGGAGATGCATGGTAACTTAAGCAAGCGAAAAGTGACAAGCTATCCGCTTTATTTCTCCCATCGGCTAAAGAGGGCAGAAACTAGGCGAAAGCAGCAACTTTGCTTGCACCTCATGACATGAAGGAAGAAGCGGCATGATTTCACCACCAAAGTGAACAAGTGCCGTCCACTGAGGAGCGAAGACGACCGGGGGGAGAAAAGAGGAGGAAAAAAAAGCTTGCTACGCCCCGTTAAAAGACATGAAAAGCCTAGTGAATTATGCGTGTATAAACCACGCTACTAGCCCTTCTTTGAATTATTGATGCTTACAAGAATCATGCTCTGGTTCGATTCACTTTTCACCTTTCTCTAATAATTACGCACGCCCTCTACTCTAGTTAGCTCGTAAAAGAAGAAAGATAAAGGCACAAGGCCTGGCATTACATGACAAGAAAACACTTGCGCATCTCACTTCACCGTACCTTCAAAATCGATGGTCCAAGTCCTAATTTTACCATACGACATATTGTAAATATATACACCAGTTATAAGGTTTGGCTTATGAAATTAACTACCGATTGATCGATCTCTCTGCGATACTCGTTTGGTCAAGACTTGATCTACGTGCTTAATGCTTTAATACATCCCTTAATCATGCATGGTTCCAAATACACCAATCATGCGCATATATACTCAACGTACAGGTACTATCTGGCGTATCTTTGTAGTCCCGTACCATGCAAGACATAAAATACGGTACGTTGAGGTCTGCAACCCAACTTGAAGCTCACGGACACATTGTCCAGCTTCCTATTGAGGCTGGGTCCCACTGCATAAAGCTGATGAAATGCATGGCAACTTCCCACGATTTCCCCTCGAAACTGTACAATGCCAGTCCTCCCCAAAAACGAAAAGAAAATCGTAACCCATGCATCACCAGATACCGAAATAAATTTCAAAGGATAGACGATAGACGTTTCTGCCCTCCTTCGCCCACGTTCTAGTTGGCTGTGTTGTTCTGCAGTTCAGTCCTCTATGACGTAAATCTAAAATAGACCTTGTGGTGAAGAGTTTCAAGCTGATCACACCAAATTTTTTTCCGAGTCACCAACTCGCCATGCGTGCGTCCTCTTCCAAGAATTAAAGCTAGGCAGCTGCTGGAGATCGAGAAGAAAAGCCAAGTAATGCAATCGATTGAGCTTATGTGCGTGGATGCGTACACATCGATCAGCTAGCGAACGCCTTTTTCCCAGTCTTTGTGTGTATGTGTGTGTGGTGGGGCAAAAGACGGGCCATTATAGTAACATGATGCCACTGTGAATATGATTCGGCGCAGATGGACAAGCAGATGCGCTCTCATCTCCCAGCTCAGCCAAGCTGAGCCGGCCCGATGACCCGACACGAGCCGGGGCCAGCGCCCAGCGGCGGCCGGCCGGGCGCAGTGGGGCTAGCTAGCTCATCGGCTCGTCTACGTGCGTGCATGCATGCGCTAGCTAGCTGGGACGAGCCGGCGGCGGCGAGCGATCGGTCCAGCTCGGAGGAGGCGCGAGGCGCGGCCGGCCGGCCGGTGCAGTGATCGATCGTATAATGCACGGTGGATTTGGTTTCGTTTTGCTATGGGCATGCATGTGCGCGCGCGCTTTTGCATGCCTCGCTCGCTTTTGCGCGGTTAGTTTGTTGGGTTGCGGCTTGTGCGAGTAGCGGGTTGCCCCCATGCTCTTCTCCCCGTGCCTTGCAAACAAACGGCCGTGGTTGCTTGTGCGCGGCACCTTGCATCCGTGCATGGCGAACAACCCTCTCTGCGTTGTGCTGCCCATGCATGCATCGCGATCACCGTCGTTGCCTACCAGTACCCCCTAGCTTTTTGTAACACGTCGACCTGCAGGTTTCTGGTCCACATCGTATGTGTTCACGAATCACGACGACGCGTTGGTGGTAATTAAGATATTATGCTATTCACAACGGGAGTTTCATGGTATTAATTATCATGACACATCAGAATTTTTGTTGACATGACATTTAATTAATGAGGGAAGAAAAGAAAATAATGTCATCACCATGATATGGTGCTAACCTGTTTCCAAGACGGATGAAACGAAATGAAACGTCCACTGTGAGCCAAATGCCCAAATCGTTTCAACAGAGAGAGTATATTTCATGAGAGTTAGTTAAATTTAATTACACTAGTTAGCCTAGGAAATAGTGAAATGAAACTCTCCATTAAAAGAGAGTATTTCAGTAAGTTGTAAAACTGATGTTATCTTCTAGGAAACAGTGTTATGAAACCCACCACTGTGAATAGCCTTATGCTCTCTTTGTTACATATTATAAATTATTTGTCTTTTTAAAAACCAAACTTATTTACTTGATATTGTGAATGTTAATATATTTTTATTTAAACTTATTTACTGTTGACAAAACACCATCCTCAAGTGGGAGTCCAAGTGGATGGCTCACGTCATCATCACATAAATGAACAGTCTTCGTAGTACACTTGGCACAGATGCCAAATTTGAGATTTTCGAAGGGTCAAACCCAAATAGTGGCCTTGCCTGGTACGTCGGTCCCACCCTGCCAGTCGCACAAACACCCACATGCTTGCACGTTAAATAATCTCTCCGTGTCCCCCCCGCGCGCTCCTCTTTTTGCTGATGCACCCGCACGGCTTCCTTCTCCTCTTCCCCCTCACCTGCGGCAACCACTCCAGCTGCGGCTACAGCCTATAACAACACCACGACCTCGAGCGATCTGTAACAGCCGTAGCTATACGGGCGGCGGAGAGGGGGAGAGAGAGAGAGGGAGGGAGGAATGAGAGCCTACTCGGCGACAGGCGCGGCGGCGGCAACCTCGTTGACGTCGGCCGCGCCGCCGCTGACACCGGACGCGGCGGCCGTGCTGTCCCGGGCCGCGGCCGACGCGTCGAGGCGGCGCCACGCGCACACCACGCCGCTCCACGCGGCGGCCGCGCTGCTGTCAGGCCCGGCGCCGCTCCTACGGGACGCCTGCGTAGCTGGCCTCGCGTCGCCGCACCCGCTCCGGTGCCGCGCGCTCGACCTCTGCTTCGCCGTCGCTCTCGACCGCCTGCCTACCTCCACGGAGCACCAGCACCTCCACGACGGCGGCGCCTTCCACGCGCCGCCGCCGCTCTCTAACGCGCTCGCGGCCGCGCTGAAGCGCGCCTACGCGCACCACCGCCGCATCGGCAGCGGCGGCGTCGAGGCGGACGACCACCGCGTCGGTGTGCCTCACCTCGTCCTCGCCATCCTCGATGACCCGTCCGTCGCCCGCGTGATGCGCGAGGCCTCCTTCTCCAGCACGGCCGTCAAGGCGGCCATGCTGCGTTCCCTGTCCGACCCCGCGGCCCCAGACTCCGGCGTGTACGTCAACACCAGAGTGCTGCACCGGCAAGCGTCCCACCGGGAGGACGAAGTAAACAAGGTGGTGGAAGTGTTGAAACGGGGCAAGAAGCGTAACCCGGTGCTCGTCGGCGACACTGGGGACGTGGACGCCGTGGTGCAAGAGGTGGTCACTATGATACAGAGGCAACGGCTCGGCACCGCGCGAGTCATCTCCTTCGCGAGAGAATTCGGCGACCTGGTCGATCTGGACAGGGCAGAACTGATCACCAAGATCAAGGAGTTCGGCGATGCAATAAGGTCGGAGCTGCTAGCTCCGGTGTCGAAGAGCGCCGGCGTCGTGGTCAATCTCGGCAACCTGCAGTGGCTCGTCGAGGAGAGAAGCGTACCACCCGGGGAGCAAGAGAAACGTAGGGACATGGTGCTCGACACAGCACGAGCCGCGGTGGCCGAGATGGCGCGCATCCTGAAGCAGTCCGGCGAGTGCGACCACCGCGTCTGGGTGATCGGCACGGCGACGTGTGCCACGTATCTCAAGTGCCAGGTGTACCACCCTGCCCTGGAGAGCGAGTGGGACCTCCAGGCCGTACCCATCACGCCGAGGCCTCCGCCGCCGCCGTCGCTCGGCCACACGTCGAGGTTTGCCTCATTGACACATACATATTGCCCATCGATCTCGCCTCTTTCCACCCACAACAATAACGACGATGTGTCTGCTCTCTTCGTGTTGCAGTGCTAATGGAGTAAACAGAGGCATCCTAAGCAGCTCGGTGGAGGTGTTGTCGTCGGCCATGACCAGCGCAATGCAAAGGGCGCCAAGCATGTGCAATGCCTGCGTGGACGGCTACGAGCACGAGCGCGCCGAGAATACGGCTTCGCCTTCCGCCGTCGCGTTCCAACCCACCGAGCAGCCCATGTCACAGTGGCTGCAGATCGGCACGCCGAGCATGGCACGGTCGCCGTTCGACCGCGCACAGGTTGGTTGATTGATTGATTGATTGCCGCACGAGAGACGACAACTAGCCGCGTCGTGATCGAACAGAGCTTAATCTGACGTGCGGAAAATTTTGTCGCTTTTTCAGGACAAGGCGCGTGAGGCTGACGAGCTGAGGGGTCGGTGGCTCGACCGGTGCACGCAGCTGCACTTCCATGGCGGCCGGGCGCCGTCTATGGTCACCTGCTCCGAGTGGAACGGCGCTAATGTCCTCGGCAGCATGCAGGCGTTGCCCCATGCACCTGCAGCGGCTGCTGGCGGCGTGGTGGACACCGGCCTCGCTCTTGGGCCGGCGTCAACGACGAGGCCGGCGTGCGACACGGACGAGAAGATGCTCGTGAAACGGCTCACGGAGGCGGTGAGATGGCAACCCGAGGCGGCAGCTGCTGTTGCTGGTACGATCGCGAAGGCAGCAAAGTCCGGCGAGGGCAAGCGCCCTGGCATGGGGCCCAAGGCCGACACGTGGATCCTCTTCGCTGGTCATGACGTGGCCGGGAAGATGAAGATGGCAGAGGCGCTGTCCATGGCGGTCTTTGGCACCGGCGCAGTCACCGTGCGTCTCGGCTGCCCCACGACCGGCGACATCGACGGCAGGGAGTTCATCGCGCCGTGCCGCGGCCGGACGGCACTGGACCGTGTGGCCGACGCCATACGTGCCAACCCGTTCCGTGTCATCGTGCTCGATGGATTCGACCAAGATGACCGAGTCGTGCACGCGTCCATTGTACGTGCCATCGAGTCCGGCCGGCTCGTGGACTCTCACGGCCGAGACGTCGCCCTCGGCAGCGCCATCTTCGTCATCGTGTCGCCGGATGACATGAGGAGATACCGAGAAGAGGCACTCTTCTCTGACTCGCCATGGAACCTTGAGCTCCGAGTCCGGCAGAAAACACCGAAGCGGAGGCCGGAGCAACCGCTCGACGGAGGAGATTACCGACGCATGAAACCGCGCAAAGACTCCGCACGCGAGCTGCTTCGCCTTGACTTGAACTTGTCCATGTGTGAGGATCACACCGACGAAGACGACGAAAGCGGCGGCGAGGAATCTCGGAACTCGTCCAGCGACTTAACGGTGGAGCACGAGCACGAGTACGGCCAGCAGCCCGCCGCCGCCAAATTCTCCCCTCCGTCAAGCGTGTCCGAGCTGATCAAAATCGTCAATGGAACGGTGGTTTTCAAACCAGTCGACTTCGGGCCACTCAAGCGGAGCGTCTCCGACTTGGTATCGGCAAAGTTCGGAGATGTCTCAGGCGGCGGTTGGTCCGTTCACGTCGACGACGGCGTGCTGGACAGGCTGGGCGGCGCCGCGTGGACGGCAGGAGCGTCGGCCACGTCGTTGGAGGCGTGAGGCACCTATTTCCGACGGCAGGCAGCACCGCAGCGGCCGGAGGAAGGACGACGAGGTACCTAACTATTTCCGACGTCGGTGACGGGCGCCGCCGTCGACGGCAACTAGCTGACACGATCCAGCATGCATGTAGCACGTGTTTCTTTTGTGTTTTGTTAAATTGGTCATTAAGATGATCACCATCAGTGTACACTAGTACGTACATGTAAATGTTGAGCAGTCAGAATTAAGTTAGAGACGTACGGGGGCTAGGAAGGAAGAACTAGTTGTTTTGATAACCAATTTCGGATTCGTTTCAAAACGAGACGAGGCATGCAGCATGCTCCCTCGTATCACTGATTTAACTGTCATCTTCAATTCCCTCATCATATTTCTGGCGCTTAATTAACCATCGGTATTTATATTTTTGACCCGCAAGTTACCGGATTTCACACACGAGATCTACCCAGCGTCAATGGAAACCCCAAGTCCAATATTGGTAAATTTATAAATAAATTGGCATCTTCTGTTTTTTTTTTACAATTTTGAGGTCCCAAACGTACAAATACTAAATAAGAGTTTTTACGTATTTTTAGTGATGCTACTCGCTAGTGATAATTCAGGACAGCTCGGCTGAAAGGCGGTCAAAAAAGGGAACGCGAGGCGTCTCGGCGAGGAAGCAACGGCGTCCGAAAAGTAGGAAGGCAACAGCCACCACCACTTGCAGCGCACGCCGGCCGGTAGCTGCCGCCGCTTTACCCATCTCCTCTACCACCGCCACCTTTAACCAAAGAGACGCGTGACGAGCAGAAGAGAGGTAGCATGCATGCCGTAACTAATCGCCCTTTTAATCCTCCTTTTTAACCTACTGTTCTGCTGTTAATATTTACTCCTTGGTGTACAAATAATAGTCATTTTGGTTTTTATTGAAAGTGTATAAATATGTTTGTCACTTTAATTGTCTTCTTCTCCCGAAGCGTTTCTATAATAAAAAACACAAAAAAATGGAGGCTGTCAAATGAGATGTGGCCATTAGGAGTTGAAGCACCACTAAAATCTAGGCTCCACAACCAATTGAAACAACCTTTGTAACTTTATTTAATATCACCTTACACTACTACAAAGTGACACAGTAGTGGCGGGCAAAAACGTCCTGTAGTGGCGAGCATCCAGTAGCGACACAATTTATTTTGTCTAAACGACTAATATTCGTACACCAGAGAGAGTACAAGCAGAAGTGTGGTATTGTTTTTTCTCGCCACACTTGTGGCATAATAAATTGTGGTTGCCAACCAAACAACCCCTAAGGCTATTCACAATGGGGGTTCATGGAGGGTTTCATGGTATTAATTACCATGACACATCAGATTTTTTGCTGACATAACATTCAATTAATAAGGGAAGAGAAGGAAGTAGTGTCATCATCATGACATGGTGCTAACCCGTTTCCAAGACGGATGAAACGAAATAAAACACCCACCGAGAGCCAAATCGTTTTATCAAAGAGAGGGTATTTTATGAGAGCTAGTTGCATTTAATTACACTGATTAGCCTAAGAAATAGTGAAATAAAACTCTCCATTGAGAGAGGGTATTTAATTCAGTTACAAACTGACGTGGATTTATAGAAAACAGTATTATAAAAACCAGTGCATATATAGCCTAAACATTCCCAACAATTTCACAGTTTTACACGCACCCATCCTTTAATTTCTTGGCCCGGCCGGGCGGGGCAGTGAACCTGTACGGTTCGAATATTTACCTTTGTCTTGGTGCATGCATAGGAGTACGTCTTTTCATGGGAGATAGATGGATAGATACTGCTGTATCACGCTCGATTCTTTCGTTAATTAATTTGATCCCAGCATTAGAGAAGCAAGCCTACTATATCCCAGGTTTTCAAGCTACTTAATTGAAGTCTCTGATGATTACTAAATCACTGACTGAACTCCCAAAATTAAGCACTGTCATGTAGAGTAACACCTTTTAATTTGCCATCAAGCCCTCATTTTGCATAGTTCTCAATTTGAGATTTTTTTGAACTTTTATGAATTTTTACATCCAAAGTCGTGTGTATTAAGAATATTTAGTTGAGTCATCTGATTTTTATTAAATAAGAGTGCGTTTGGCAGAGCTCTGGCTTTGAGCCAAGGCAAACGTCTCTAGATCCAAACATAGCGCTTCAAAAAAATGCACTAGCACAATGAAATGGGATTCAAGCCGTTTTCAGCTGCTCCACTCCAAGAAAATTTGAAAAATTACTCGCAAATGTCATTGAATTACCCCCACCCACTTCCCCTCAAAATTAAAGTCAATTTTTGGAGCAGCTTAGCTTAACCAAACACTTGTGACCTACTTATCATGTATGGATCAAAATCACACAGGGATCCAGAGCTCTAATCTATATTTTAAGAATTACAGCTCCATTAAATAGGTCCTAAATATCATATAAACTTCTGGATCTCTATTTTATTACAGAACTCTTGATGCACAAGCTAAAACTCCTGTTGTTAATAATTAATTGATTAGTCATGTACCCACACTGACCGATGTTACCCCTTGGGAACGAACGCATGCACACAGGAGAAAACTACAGTATCTTAAGCTATCGGCCTGTAGTACATCTCGTGCGGTGAAATGGAAGGGAATAGATGGAACGATGTTTTGTCCCCGTGCCAAATTCCCTTGTGGTGAAGTGAACAGCTTCTAGTTACTAATCAGTAGTGGTTAGTGATACTAGTAGTAGACGCCAAAGACAAAATGGTTGCATGTTTAGGGATAAGGGCCAAGGACAAATTCGCACTGAAAGCTAGTTTCGTTATAACTACTCTCTGCTACGGCCTCTGATCAAGTCTCAAAGGACATGTATTAATTAAGAAAAGCTTTCAGCTGGCCCATGTGACATCTTGCGTGTATTTCTTTTACGGTTCATGCGACCAGTAAATCTGCGTGAAATCATGCTCCTACAACTACAATCAATCAAAGTTAGAGGTAGTTTATTTGGTCCACAAAATCAACTTGGGTCGTAGTAACTTGTTTCAGAGCTCACCAACAAACCTACAATGTATATGGTGTTTTATACGAAACGAAAAGGCTCATGACAAAATGCAGAAATACATCACATTGCTGACATTTTTCTGAATGAGGACAGAGACATGCATGTTGCAAATTTCTTTCTTTCTGCAAGAATGAGCACAAGAAGAAGCTTATCACTTGGTAGTAGGTACAATGAGCAAGTGAGTGGGAGGAGAATAGATGGACAGAGACGACAGTAGCAGCAAAGTGGATCGATAGCTAGATGCCAGGGACAAAACTGCTGCATGTTTAGGGATAAGGGCCAGAGGACAAAATAGCGGCACGTTAAGCGGGTAACTACCTTTGCCAACAGCAGCGGGGGGGCTCACTGGGAGTGGGAGTTAAAGTGGTAAATTATACCCCTGCTACTGCTACAGTACAGCTTGCTTACGGAGTAGCAGAACAGATAAGAGGAGAAAGAAGCTGGAGGGAGCACTGCATCCACGCACTCCGTTTCAGTGGCGCCATCAAAGTCCGAGCCATGCTTGCACTACTGTCTACTGGCATGCCCACCGCAGCTTTGTTTCTTAATTTTTGCTCCACACATCTTCCCCACTGGATTCAGTGCCATGCCATGCATTGCATTGCATTGCATTGCATTGCATGCCCCCCAAATGGTTGGTACGACCTAGCAGCAAGCAGACATACGTTGCCTACGGCGACAGTGCCAACCCAAGCAGCAGCAGATGCAACCGATGTACAAGCTACAGGCTACAGCTTCTGAATACGTACACTAGCGTCTAGTGTAGTGCCTACTGTTTGGTGTTCAGCGAGCTGCAGGGGCCAGCAGCTTCTTCAGAATCGCTCCCACGCAGAGCAGATAGATGCAAACGGAGCACTGCAGAGGATCAGATCGGATGTCGAGAAGCAGTAGTGCTGAAATTGAAAACTTCTTTTACTCATCTGTTCCAAAAACTCTCGACAATGTTGACTCCATTACTGGTTTAGATCGGTGAATAAAGAGGATCAGAGCCCGTTTCAGTAATTTTCATACTGGATTTGGCGCCCAGCAAATGAGCAATGCCCATTAATCACAGAGCCGTCGTATTGGGCTCTGAACTGGGCCGAGCAATGAACAAGCAGTAAAGGTCCAAGAAACGAACAGGAAGAGGAGAAATCATTGGATCAGGGAAAACCTTACCCATGAGGCCATGACCCATCCACTTGCTCTCGTAATGGCGGCTCCAAATCCTTCTACCATGGCGGCTGCGGCGGCGGCGGCGGCGGCCACGCCGGCGACGGCTTTGTGGCGGGCGTCGGTTCCCGCGACCTCAGCTGCGGCTGGAAGCTGCTTCCGAGTTGGAGCCAAGAGCTTGTGAGACCTCTTCCCTAGGCTTCGCTTTAAGCTTAATTGATGGGTTATGTTTGGTCGACCAAAATTCGGTTCTGGTAGTTCTTGGCGTCGGAATATTGGGCGTTTTAGGGGAAAAGGAGGTACCTTGGTATTTGGAATTTATGAATCTTGGTCTCGGCTTGGCAATTGCAAATGCTACTAAGCCAAGGTACCCTTTCCCTTGTGAAGTTTTGATGCATCATAGGTTAGGAAATGCACTAATACATTCATACAATTCAAGTAAAATTATACACAATAAATATACAAAATTGCTAGGTTTTGTTCACTGGATTGTGAAAAAAACGTGTTGGTTTGGTGTTCTGAAGTAAAATTTGGTGGCACGGATGTCAAAATGAGGTAGAAGCTGAATGACCTGAAGTGGAAATGCAGATTTCAATATGCTGTATTTCATGGCGTGGGACACTTAATTTCTTCAATTTAGTATAGTTAGGGGTTCACTTCTGCTAAGTTCTCAATGCACTGGTCCAATCCAGATTTCCCACCTTACTTTCATTATGTCCAGCTGCACTATATCAGTCTTTATCTTTCTATATGTTTAGTCAGTTTAATCTCACAGTGTCACAGTTGAGTCAAGTAGCTTTTCAGCCATATCAACTTAACAAGATGATTATTTTCTTCAAAGAATTGACATGATCTGTATGTTTTAAGGTGTTGTAATAAACAAATTATTTCCCCACCAACAGCACAAGACTTCAAATGGCAAGCGAGCCAAGCACTCGCACACGAAGAGTCAGAATAGTTCATGTTAAAAGCGGGGAGGCAGAAGGAAGTCCAACCACGGAGAACATCACCGGCGACGAAGAAACGCTGCAACGCGACTTGCAGACGGCGATCAAGGAAGAGGACTACGCCCGCGCCGCCAAGCTCAGGGACGAGCTCCGTGTCCTCCAGGAGGACAGCAAGTCCGCCGTCCTCGCGGCCAATGCGCGGTTCTACAACGCCTTCAAGAACGGCGATCTCGTCGCGATGCACTCGACCTGGGCCAAGGGCGACCATGTGTACGTTGTCCATCCTTCGGCAGGCAAGATATCCGGCTACGACATGGTGATGCAGAGCTGGGAGATGGTCTGCGACGCCGACCACGAGTTCCCTCTCCGGATTGATCTGCAGAACGTCGATGTCCATGTGAGAGGTGATCTTGGCTACGTGACCTGCCTGGAGATGGTTAAGACCAAAGGGAGCAGCAGCTGGGGAACGCAGATTGCGACCAACGTCTTTGAGAAGGTTGATGGCAAGTGGTTAATGTGTATCCACCATGCCTCACACTTCGACGAGTGAGGTTGATTTCTGGACGAGGACGAGCTGCAAGTGCAGCTTAGGCAAGAGGTTTTGCAGTACAGGCGTGGAAATATACTTCGTTGTTTGAGATACTTGATTTCATCTTTTCGTAGCTCTCGTTTTGAGGATTCTTATATGTATATCTGTTACTTGTATCAGTAGTAGAAACCCTGATTTGATGAATGAAGTTTCATAAATGCTGAAGCCTGACGGATCATTCCTGGGAAAAGAAACATACCAGACTCAAATCGGTACGTTTCTTGGGATATCCTAGTCGAGCGTCTGAGCCTATTTTTTCCTGATGTTGTAGTTGACTAGTTGTACGCTACAACCTTACATTGGCATGCAAATGGTAAGGGCATGGTGGACTTAATGGGTCATACACTTGGTACGTACCATGTCCAACCTGTTCATTGCATGAACTTTCCATGCTTAAGAGGATTAGAGGGCATGACTTGCCAAGGCTCATGATCAAAAGCATCAAAAAGTGCCTGGTACAATGCATGAAGCTTGCAGCTGCAGGGATTGCACAGGTTGAGAAAGAACTAACCAAATCTTAAGTGAAGCTCCACTGAACATGATAAAGTCTCCTTTAATTGTTTTCCAAGTAAGATTCCTGCATCCAAAGAAGCCCTAAGATGTGGACCTCTCACCCAGCTATACAAATTCATAATTGCAAAGATTGGAAGACAGACAAAATAGCCGAGTATAGTCATTCTCGTCCAACCAAAAAACAGTACATCAAAAGTTTAGGGCAGGATATGCGCGTACTGAAAGTACAATTTCAAAAGACATACTGATCAAACATTCAAGGAAAATATGTAAATGCTTCTAGGCAGTAACAAAACTAATTCGGCCTTGGTGTTGCCCACTCAACGCGAAGGATAAGGTTATCATAACCATACCCATTGAGCTTGCTGATAGCCTTATCAGCGTCCTCTCTGTGGACAAAGTTGACAAAGCCAAAACCCCTGCTTGATCCAGTCTTCTGATCCAACGCAACATAGACACGGCTAACTGGGCCAAATGTGCGGAATAGCTCAAGGAGATCAGGCTCACGAGTGTCCTCTGACAGATTGGTCACACGAACAGAGTTTTCATCATTCCTACGCCTCATATCGTGTCCAACCCTATCGGCACCTGCCCTCAAGCTTGGAGGGACATAAGCTCCTTTAACAGGGCCACCTGATGGGGCAGAGCCATCTGCAGTAGGAGGCCTGTCCACAAAGGTTTCTGTCGGAGGAGCAAGGTCCTTGTAGGGGCACTTTGAAGTCCAGTGGTCACCCTTCTTCCCACAGGTTCTGCAAACCATGAGAACTGCACCACTCTTACTTGCAAGTGGATCACCAGAAGCACTTGGTTCTTCCGCTTTGCTTCCTACAGTTAAGTGAACAGTTAGCAAACAAGATAACAAAGGCATAAAAATTACAAAACTAAATCTGTCATGGGCCAGGGCTACCAGGCCAAGGGTGAACAGTAACACATGATACTGTTCACGCGAATAGTACCTCTCGTGGCAAACCGGATTGTTCCTTGATTAGGGGGATTAGTTTCCCCCAGATAGCTATCCTTGTTAGTTAAGATTAGTTATTTCCCTTTCTTATCTCTTAGGCACTATAAATAAAGATGTAAACCCCTTGAGCAGAAGGAAGGAAGAAATAAAGATTAATCTACAATACCGACCCCAATTCTATAAAGTCTCCCCCGTTCTCTAAAGTCTCTCCCATTCTCCAACATAGCTCGGCAAGGGGATCAGCCCTACGCCAACTTATCCTACTGTTACGATCTATGCAGTTGAGGGCCCCCAATCCTAGGGACCAACGCCCTTGACAAAATCAAAGCCAACTAGTGTAGGTTGTCTGGAACCATAAAAATGAAGAGGTTCACAACAAGACTGTACTGTAAGTTGCATTAATAAGATTCACTCATGCTAATGCAGTAGAAGAACATAAGCAATGGTTAAAAACTTAAAATGAGCCTGAATAAATAAGATGTCTAACATTGACATGAACAACCCTCCAGAAAACCCCCAATAAAAATCCAAATGTAACTAAGGTATTATTATTAGGTTGTTTAAGAATAAAAAATAATAATTAACAAATCAAAACTGTTATGAAGCAGAATTTTTGGCCAACATTTCTACGGGTTTCAAAAGACAGGCCACAAAGGCATCAGCGTCCAGCATTCAGGAAGACATGTACACTACAAACAAACATATAACCTACCAAACCACAGCCTGTGTCATCTGAACATCAATAATTTAGTACCACGTTCACCAGTAATTCAGTATAGGGAGTTTGTTAACAAATGCAGAATGTAAATTTGAAGTGCCTGGTAAACAATTGGTACAAGAACAAGGGCATGCACCCATAATAGATAATTTAAACAAATAATTCCATGATTGAACGTTCTAAATGGCCAACACACAATGTGCCACAATCACTACCTAACACAGCTGTGTTAGTTTACATGATCCCCACCATTCCATGTTTCAAGCATTTTCAACATTTAGTCAATATGACTGGCGTCTTCACCCATCTAAATACTCCTTTCAATACATGCAGATAAACAGTTGTTAAAAAAACTAGATGAGAAACATTACCGTGCGTAGATGTACATGTAAATAATAATAATAATGAAACCAAGCGCACACGAGAAAATTTATGACACGGAAGACTAGTGATGACTGATGAAGGATATAAACGCCAGCTATGATTATATGCCTCTATTACGTCAACTTAGTGATGAAACATCCCGATACAGTCGTCCCTAGTTTTGACGAAGATCGTGTATTGCAAGAAAAATAATAATTAGAGAACAGAACAGTCGATGCAGATCTATATAGGTAGCGATAGATAGAACAGGGATGACCTGGGTCGCGTGGGCGCTCGAGGAGGATCTCCTCAGTGGAAACCATGGTGAGCCGCGCGCCGACGTCCTCATGGACGGCGTCGCCGAACTTGGGCCACGCGCGGCGCTCGAGGGCACTCTTGGAGAGGCGGGCGCGCGCGAGCTTGCGGACGCGGGTGGTGGTGGTGACCTTCACCTTGTTCCCCTCGTCGTCGAAGCGATACTCCACGACCTTCTTGAAGCCGTTCTCATCCGGCCCAGTGACCACCCGCGGCGGGAGAAGGAAATCTAGGTCCCCCGCGTCGTCCTCCTCGAGCTCGCCCCACCGGATCTTCTGCGTCGCCGCCGGCGCCGGCGCCATGGTTCTTCCCCCTCGCTCGATCTCTCTATCTCTCTCGCTAGCGCCGCTGCGTTCGCTAGGGTTTGGGGCGGCGGCGGCGGCGGCGGAGTAGAGAACGTGTGGCTCGGATCATTTTGATTGCCCGAACTGTAAGACGGTATCCAAGAAGATGGGCTATAGTACACGGGCCGGCGTAATTGGGCCTTTAACGACACTACGTGGGCCTAACTAGGAATAGCCCATAAATTACGAAGTGCAAATACCTAATTAAAAAAATCTACTACTCTAAAAACATATCAATTACCATTTTGTTTCTTAATCATTTTGTTAATCAATGAATTTATTGTTTCTTAATTATATTATTTAAAAAAGTATGAGTTATTTATTTACTAAGGAGATAGGTTTTTTTTGACAAAAAACATGAAAATTATAAAAGTGAATAGAAGTTCTAAATGACTTATATTTAGAAAATAATTAAAAAGTTTAAAATAACTTATATAATAAATTGGAATGAATAAAAAATAAACAATACCATTTCTCTTTGTAGGGCCAAGAGCTCAAGACGGTTATGTTTTCGATGTTCACAACAACAGTCTATCATATGTAAAATGGACTTAAATTTGTCTAAGATCCAGACTAAAAACTAAAAAAAAAAGCATGGGCTAATGGCACCATAATGGTTAAGTGAACTTCAGTTTGTAAAGTGGAAATCTAACCCTCTTAATCACAAGTTAAGAGCGTATGTTTACTCGTCACTAATGACAATATTTTACTAATATAATAAGAGTAACCGAGATATATGACCATCATATTAACCATATGCTTTTATGTGTTATGCTATCATTTTTTTATTTAATTGAAGTGTTCAGATTTGAGAACTGAAAAGAGAACATTATTGGTGTGTTGAGATTTCAGAACCGACCGACAACAGAACGAATAATTGTACAGATTCAGAACTAATAATTGTACAGAGTACTTCGTATTAGATCAGTTTATGAATTGTGATAGAGTAAAATGCTACCCCAACGTACAATGCCATATTGCATTCACTCGCCGTAGCAGGCTGACTAATCCTTCCACGGCAACAGCTCGCGTCTCCTGCAATTCTGCATCCAGGAAGTGGTGAGCTGATTGATCAGACCATCCAAGAAACGCATGCCAGTGCCAGGCAGCTGGCAATTCCCAGCAAATCACGGCAAAAATCCAAAAACTAGTGCTGCTGCATACATATTCCAGAACATTTGAAACCCTGGGACCAATTCACAACCGGGCAGCTTCTTCTGTCTGAGCACCAACGGTCGTGCAGTCTGCCCTTCGTTTTCCCCTCTTCGAGAAGCACCTTCATCTTCGTCTTCCAGAACACGCCATCGGCGACCTGCAGCGCCGGGTTCCTCCTCCGGTCCACGAGATTAAGGAGACCATTCACGAGTGGAAAAAATAAGCCGAAAATCATAAACCGGTTTAAACCGAATAAAACTTTAAGATTGTTTTTTTATTCCGTTCTTATTTCAAAGAAATCCAGTTTTCGCTTTTCGGTTCAAATTGTGGATTAAAATCTAAACAACAAAAAAAAGAATTTATAATGTTGATGTGTTGACAAGATGATGTAGTTTTAAATTTATCTAACCAAATAAGTTAACAATATGTAATCTAATGTTAATACTTTCATTAGGCTATTCACAATGGTGGGTTTCATAGCACTATTTCCTAGAATATCACGTCAGCTTTACAACTGAATAAAATACCCTATCTCTCAGTGGAGAATTTCATCTCACTATTTCCTAGCCTAACCAGTGTAATTAAATGCAACTAGCTCTCATAAAATACCCTCTCTCTGATGAAACGATTTAGTTCTTAATGGTTGTTTCATTTCGTTTCATCCGTCTTGGAAACATGTTAGCACTATGTCATGGTGATGACACTATTTTCTTCTCTTTCTTGATTAATTGAATGTCATATAGACAAAAAATTTGATGTGACATTATAATTAATACCATGAAACACCCCATAAAACCCCGTTGTGAATAATCTAGTTAGTATATAAAACTACGATGTTATTTAAATTTTATCGTACGGATTGAATGACTGGTAAAATTTCGAGACATTATTATATAAAATATAATGCGAATATATTCCGACCCAGTCTGCGCTGTCATGACAGGTGGGCCACGAGGGAAGCGGGGGTTCACATGGCAATTAGAGTGGGGAGGCGGTGGACCTGTCGTGTCGTTGCTGCTACCAACCGTGCGCTTGACGCCACCAGGCGATGCTCCACTGGGTTGCGTTGCGTGGTGCCCCAACCCCACACACATTCTCCCACCCGTTCCAATCCCACGTGACCAGTTGCCGGCAAATTTGCGTGGCAACGGGAAGAAGGAATCGCTATGCGCACTTTGGGTCCTACACCAAACACACAAATCACCGGCAATACAAAAGTTAGCAATATATGCATAGTGTATTCCAACATTTTGGTTCTACCTGGCTCCTTATTGTTTTTCTGCCAAATTACACATCTAGATGATTGTGATTGTTAGCTTCTAGCAAAGATAGCATCTGATGACAACAACATCTCTTTTTATAGGTGACCTGATTAGCCATTTATTTTACGGGCTACTGGTAAGGAAAAGTAATTAGCATTGACGTTATGAAAGAAAAAATGGCTTGCTTGACTGAACTTTTTTTGTCGTGGTTTATAAGTCGAAGATACACAAACTAGCAACTAAACTAAGGTGTGTTTGATTCTAAGGATTAAAATTTAGTCCATGTCATATCGAATATTTGGATATCAAATTAAAGGACTAAAAATAAACTAATTATAAAAACAATTGTAGAATCAAAAGATAATTCGCGTGGTGAATTTATTAAGCTTAATTAATCAATGATTATCAAATATTTACTGTAGCACCACATTGTCAAATCATGACGTAATTAAGCTTATTAAATTCGTCCCGCAAATAATTCACCGATTATAAATGAGTTCTGTAAATATTCTATATTTAATACTCTAAAATATATCTAAACATTCGATGTGACAATGACTAAAATTTAATCCCTTAAACCAAACACCCCCTAATTTAAGTACAAGTTTTTTATATGATCCTACTCTTAGGGCTCTACAAACTAATGCTAAAAACCTCTAATTAATTGTAAATTTCAAAACTGCTGATGCTTATTAGTCTTAATTCAAAGGAGCATACCCGATTTTAATGTGACATGAGTATACGACACCATTCGCAATATTACTTTTAACTTTTGTTTGTAAGATTACTTTAAACTTTTATTTATACAGACGATAATGACATACACCATTCATAAGATTATTTCACCTTTTATTTATACAACGAGGATGACTGGGAAAAATCAAATGCCAAACGAAAAAACTATTTATCAAACTTTTAATGGCCATGTGATTCACCATGACACACAAAAAAAAATTAAATTTTTCTATGCAATTATATTTTTCTAGTTTTAAAATATATCATCAGTATGTCATTAACAAATGAGATCCATCAGAGTCGCTGACAATAATATTTTTTAATTACAAAAAAATGTGATGGTATTTTTACAAATTTCCTAAAAAATATAGTTTTTAACAGGACTCACAGAGCGCTCACATATTTTGATTTTAACTTCAATAAAAATCTTTTATCATATCAGCCACACGTATGAAACACTCCATACGTTGGTCAATGTATGGATTTCCAAACATTATATTGCAACACGAGGAAACTGAGTTCTTCAGCCAAAATTAAAAGGCAAAATATGCGAAATGCCACCTTGCTCGGTTGCTGCTACACTTTATTTGCTCTTTTTCCCATGAAAGACGTAACGGTCACGCGCAACGGGTACCAACAAGATGCGATCAGCAGTATAATCGTCAGGCAACGCACAAATTGGTGTAGTCAAAACACACAAAGAAAAGTCACAAATACACGAACACATTTGATTTTTTTTACTGTGAAAGTGTTTTTTTTGTTTTAGATTGCAAAAGTAAAATTTGGTAGAATCTATAAACCAATAGTATATAGAAATTGAGAATCTGTTTGGGAGAGATTTAGATTTTGAAAGACATCGACTAGCTATTTCCTATTTTAAAAAAGAATTCGTTTTGGATATGATTTTTAGACACATGAGAAGATTTAATTAGTATGTATATTTACTTGTTTAATTATATTAAATATGGTACATGACAACCAAATACAATAATATTTCTGTCTTATTGGTTACCAAGAGTATTACTTTAACAAGTCGTTTGGTTGTGTTTATTTTAAGTGTTATCTGTTTACAGTGAAAACTAATTACGTTATATTTTGTTTGGTTTGAATGTGCTGGTATTAGATACCACATAATCAGATTACAATCTAGTAATCAACCCATCACACTCTAATCAGCCTAATATCGGATTACGTTACTAGAATATATTATACTTATCAACGAAACACTATAATGTAAACAAAATACATATATTTGTTAACCAAACAAATCTAGTAATCTGATACATTGTTATCACTTGACACTGTAATTAATTTCATTATTATTTACATTACCTTTAGCAAACTAAACACCACCTAAGTGTAAAAACCTTCGGAATATGCACAAAGAAACAAAACGACATATTTTTTGAAAACTTTAGATACAACCCTAAAATGGTTTACTTTTTATTTTTGAAAACCGAAGGGAGTACTAAGGAAATACAATAGTGTTTTGCCGCTTCTAGTCATTTTAGATTTTGCGGTTATTAAATTTGATGGTCTGTAATAATAACCAATATAGTTTGTGGGATATTATAGAAATAAATATTGCCTAAGAATCTCTACTAAATACTATAAATACTACTCGTTAGTAGTTGGATTCTTATTGGTTGGTTTTATTGGAAACTCATTAGCTGTTTTTCACAGCGTTTTACAATTCAAACTTCAAAGCTTCCGGAACACAGCCTGTATATAAACCCACTGAAAAAGTAGGCAGCTTTTCCCCAAATTAATCTAGCTCGCCAAAGAAAGCAGATTTTGAAGCTGCCCAGCTGTGATACTTCCGGTTGGCGTAGTGATGGAGCGAACGGAGGAGGCAGCCGCCGTCGTAAGGAGGGCGCCGTCGACGGCGCCGTCGGCGAGGGTGTCGATCTGGGAGTCTGTGCGCGCGTGCGGGCTGTGGGGGAAGGAGGTGGACAAGGCCGAACTGCGGATGCAGGTAGTCATGCCGCTGTACGCGCGCCGCGCGGTTATGGCGGCCGTGACGGCGAAGGACGAGGCTGCTGGCGTGGCGGTGGCCACGGAGTCGGAGAGGGGCGAGGATGGGGAGAAGGAGGCGGTCATCACGCCGGTGGTGGTGTTCGTGAACTCGCGGAGTGGCGGTAGGCACGGGCCTGAACTCAAGGTGCGGCTCCACGAGCTCATCAGCGAGGAGCAGGTGATGGCATCGCGACTGCCCCCCACCCAGTTGTGCAACTCTTCTTCCAAATTTCATGCTTCCCCCATGTTTGCTCTCGTGTCGATTGTTGCTTGCTCTGGTAGACTGGTATGGTATGGTTTTGCTACTTGCAAGTGATTGCTTTTGAAATTCCTTAGAAAATTAGCAGAGATCTAGACGTGTTTCTGTGAAATTTACACTGTCGGTGAACTTCCGTTGTACAGTGGTACTATCAGAAAGATGAGCAACAACTCTGCGTCCCGCGATCTGATGAAGATATTCTGGCTCGACCAATGCCAGACAAGATTAATTCAATTGCTACTTTGTAAATAGATTGTCGTCGTCGCACTTAGTTACTTTCAGATTTCCCAATTCCCATTGATATCGCGTGCTCCTAGGTATTAGGTAGAATCATCAAGTTCGCCGTCCAATTGGTTCGACGAGCAATTCTGTTGGCTACTGGAGTTTTGACGTTCCAAGGGAAAATTGTGTTCGCGAGGTGAGATGGGGTTGGCCGTTGGGTAGGAGGCGGAGATGAATTGACGGAGATATCAAACATTACAATTGGACGATAAATGCATAATAAATGGCCGTGGCAGGAGGTCGTTGTGAATACTTCAGCCTCCAGCAGATTGTGCCTTAAATTACTTTCTCCCATGGTTCTGGAACTAGAAAATACGGAAGGAAAAGGATTGTGCATAATGCTTCTGACATGAAAGTAGCGAGAGAAGCTTGGATCCCTCTGTTTGTTTGGCTTGACATGCTACTCCAAAAGAATGTAGAGACATTTGATTCATGTTAGTGACTTTTGCTTAACATGGAATTACTGGATTTCATCTGAGTTCACTACACATCAATGATTCAAAACTGCGAGCAGCTTATGTAATCATTTCACAGTGACACCTTGAAACTTTTCATAACTATTATTTATGTGATCGTATTATGTGCTCACGTCATGTTTTCAGAAATTTGTTTCTTATCCTTTTGTATGTTCTGGAACATGCTGTATAGTACATACTTATGAAACTGTTTTTTCAGGTCTTCGATCTCTCTGTTATGAAGCCTTCTGATTTTATTATCTATGGGTTGGGTTGTTTGGAGAGGTTGGCTGAACAAGGTGATAATTGTGCGAAGACTATTCGTGAAAAATTGAGGATTATGGTATGTGCCTAATGGGCTTTATTATGGTCATTGCATTTATTGTAATTTTTTAGGAGTTCTCTTCACGTTTGATATGTACTCTCAAAAGCCTTTTAAGTAGTCAAGCTTTATCATCTGTTAAAACTTATGAATGGTTCCTGCTTTGTCTACTATCCTATCTCATGAAATAACCTATGACAGGATGTCCTTTTGCCTTTTCTTTTTCTTTTGCTGAATTTCTCTTATGCTGTCTACTAATTGTCATCCAACTTCTTCGCATAACATCCTTGCACTAGTTCTTCCTGGCAGGTTGCTGGGGGTGATGGCACAGTTGGTTGGGTACTTGGATGTCTCGCAGATCTTTATAGGTTGAAAAGGGAACCAGTTCCACCCACAGGTATCATCCCACTTGGTACAGGAAATGACCTTGCCAGATCATTTGGATGGGTAAGGATCTATCTATGATGCCATTATTGTCTATATTCTCCTGTTTTCTAATTTGAGCTGTTGGTTTAACATTGGAGTGAACTCCGCGATTCACTTATACTAGAACTAACTAGCACATGCACAGGGTGGTTCTTTTCCCTTTGGTTGGCGTTCAGCTGTAAAGCATTATCTCAGCAAGGCAACTACTGCTCCCATCTGCCGTCTTGACAGGTGAGAGTGAGATCATTGGTCCCTCCTGACTGATATAAAGTGATTTAATTATCTGCTAACTTGTGCTAAGTAGTTCACTATGTGTCAAAAACATGATAACCACTCACAGTAAATTGCAGAATACGGTATTGTCTATATATTAATTCAGTTTTGTACTACTGATTTTGTAGTATCAACTATCAAGTTCAGAGTAACTATGCATTGTTGCCTCATCTTCTTATGCACTGAGAGACACTAATGTTCATGCAGTTGGCAAGCTGTAGTTATGATGCCAGAAGGAGAGATAAAAGACTTGCCATATGCACTTAAGAAAGCGGAACCTGCAGACTGCTTGGAGTTTTCCCAGGTCTTGACTATGCATTCACCTTGATTGCTATGAATTAGAAAACAAACTTTAAAGTTTTAAAAATAAGTGCAGTACATGATATGCTATTCATCTCGTTATGATTGTTTGATAGATTGTTCTGGCATTTGTTTTCTTCTGTCAGTTAGCAGCTAGTGCTTAAAAAATACTACACTGCCTCTTTTGCTGTGGATGTTCTCAGATGACAATGCAAGTATATATGACTTTGTTAACAGACAGTCTTATATGGTGCAGGAGAATGACACCGAGTTAGCTGAAAAAGCTTCATGCTATAAAGGAGTATTCTACAACTACCTTAGCATTGGTATTATTTAATCAAACTTATTTCTGTTACTTCTGGTTTTTTTTCTTGCGTACTTTACATGATGATTGCATTTTAGTAGAGAAGATTTGCTCTCATGCCACATAGTTAAGTGGCCTCTGTTCTTTGGCCACACCCCATGTGTATGACATATGCCCCCTAGGCCCAATTGTACGTGGTTGATAAATTGGAGGGTAGGTGACTGTTCTACCTTTTTCTTTAGTTCCTGTGTGATTAGACTTCCAAGGTAATGCCCGATTTGTTTTAATCTAGAAATTATAAGTTGATTAATGATTTTTTTCTCGTGAATCTTATGGTTTTGTTGCAATTCTTTGGAATCTTCAGTCATTACTAAGTGCTCTGATATATTGAACAGGGATGGATGCCCAAGTTGCGTATGGCTTCCACCATCTTCGTGATGAAAAGCCATACCTTGCTCAAGGACCAGTTGCGAATAAGGTGTGGAGAGATATTCTTTATGTCTGATATAGGTTATATCCTTGCATTCAGCACATGCTAGTTAGCAAACGGCACTGCATCACTTGCATATTTGATGTTTTATAAGTAGCAGATAAATTTGACATAATTGATAGATCACATAACGTCACACATGCACAAAAACTTATGCTTATGTTCCCTCATTTACAATAGGTTCTAGATGTACTATTATTTTGTGAATCCTACTATACACCTGATATATGAGCTAGATGTGATACCCCTTCTATAGCATATTTAACATTGGAAAAACAAATAAATTGGCTTCCATGTCTTATTGATATGCATTTGCAATTTCATTACATTTCAGTGTCTGTAGCATATCTATTTGGTACCACAGTCATGTTTCATCTTATTAGTGATTCTCCTAAAGATCATTGCTTTTTTATCTTATGCAGTTGATTTACGCTGGATATAGCTGCACGCAGGGGTGGTTCTGCACACCTTGTACAGCAAGCCCTCAGCTAAGGTATATAAAAGATAACCTGCAATTCCTGGATTATAAAATGGCTCCATGGTCCAAATCATTATGGTATCAAGTAGTTCTTTTATTTCAATCCACTATAGAATCCAGACACTGTCATGATTTGGGGTTAATTATAGGATTTGATCATTTGATCTACTAAACTCTACAGACGAAAAAAATTCTTCTTAGTAACACCTGAGGATATGAATGCAAGGTTCATGTGTCCACAACATGCTAATCACATTGCAATACAAATGGACCATATTTTTAGTTCTTATCTCCATATTTTGATTACTCATCAATAAAATTAAAGCAATGCTATGTTCTTATTCGTTTGTTTGCACACTTTTCTTAACATTTATTCAAGGCTGATAGAATGGTTTGCTGATGCAGGGGTCTCAAGAACATTTTGCGGCTTTACATTAAAAAGGTCAATTGTTCTGAATGGGAGCAAATTACAATGCCTTCAAGGCAAGTCGTTGGTCTGTTATATGACAAAGGCTTTTATACAAATATGATCCCTAAAAATTGCTCAAACAAAAGTACAAAACTATGAGATACTGACAGTGGGTAACCATAAGTAATAATATAGGGATAGTGGTTGGCACTTTTTAACAAACAACATATGCATACACATGACCTGATGCTATGCTGATCATGCAATAGCTGGTATTACAAATACCTATGTTCAAAAATGTGAAAATTCCTGATGCTATGCTGATCATGTATCAGCTGAAGATGTGAAAACATGTAATTGACATTAATTCAACAGGTTTAACTATGGTTGCGGCAAAATGTTATCTAAAATATCATAATTATGCGATCCTGATCCTGTACATACTGGTGGCTAATGACCTGGTGTCAGGAATTCAATTTCCAATATCTACTGGATACTGTTGGGAAGTGTGGAAGCGTATCAGCATATAATAGATTCTAGACAAGCATGTTGCATTGATTATCTTGCCATTTGAGAGAAGTTTGGAACTTAATTAGTTACTGTTGTTATTTTTCCTTTGAACTTGTATGGATCCTGGCCCTGCATGTCACAAAATTGTGCTTGCTTTCTTTACCCAATACTGCAGTGTTAGATCCCTGGTGGTCTTAAATTTATACAACTACGGCAGTGGAAGGCATCCATGGGGCGATCTTAAACCTGACTACCTTGAAAAGGTTAGTAGTTATGCTTTCTGATAACATTGCTTATGTTCTCTCAATTTTTTTCTATGTAGTGCTTTGTAACAGCATTTTGGGTAAATCACTTTGAAGTTGCATCATGTTTGGTTTGCATGATTTTATCTTCACCTTTGCAAGTATTCTTTTAAATGAAACTGTGCACTATATAAAAGTTCATTCTATCAGTTTAGAACATGCAGTAGCTAGAATTCAGCTGCATTTGGTAGGATTGTAGATGTAGTTTTCATACGTCCATGCAAATGATGTTATTCTATTCCAATTCCCAGAAAGGATTTGTTGAAGCTCATTCAGATGATGGCCTACTTGAAATATTCGGTCTGAAAGAAGGTTGGCACGCTTCCTTCGTTATGGCTGAGCTTATTAAAGCAAAGCACATTGCTCAGGTACTCAACACTAGTATTTCCACATTGAGGTGAATATATATATATATATATATATATATATATATATATATAGAGAGAGAGAGAGAGAGAGAGTACGAATAAATGTTGAAGGACACATAGAAGTCCTACAGTTTGCTACACTATTTTTGTATTGACTGTTGGCATGGAATTGCTCTGTTGGGATGCCCATGTGAGATTCTTATGTTCCATATGAGATTCTCAAGTATTTCATGTCTATGATAGATCAAACACTGTAAATTATTTGTAGCCTCACAATCGTTTACTTGAAGCTTGTGTAACTTGAAAACTACTTCAATTGCTTGAACTGTGCCTAAAAAGTTTACTAATATGTTGAGTAGTGGGTAGACTGGTAGATATTCTTGAATGTTTTTTTGTTGTCTTTGTGATCTTGTAATGGACGCTGACCTCTGAAACTGTTTCCATCTATCAGGCTGCAGCTATCAAGTTTGAAATGAGGGGTGGTCAATGGAATCGTGCGTATGTTCAAGTGGACGGAGAGCCGTGGAAACAACCACTCGTACAGGAGCACTCAACCACTATCGAGATAAGCAAAGTCCCTTACCATTCTCTGATGATAAATGGGGAGCAATGAGACCTTCCCGATTTCAACCAGGTAACATTGCTGCAAGTTTATTTCCTCATCGTCCATTTTTCTGTTGTGTACGTCACATCGTTTTCTGATAGCTCCCTACTCACCAGTCGTCAGTTTGCCATTTCATACCAGGGTTGCATTCTAGATCATAGATCATGTACAGTTCGGGAGCAGCTGCAGGGATTAGTCATTGTCAGACCACGATGTGTCACCGTGTACTTGTTGTATCATTATATAGGTTATGTTGTATCCTAGGTTCTTTCGAAGGAAAACAAATTTAACTTGATTTGTAATGTAATTTTTCTTGTCAAGGAAAACAAAGCATCCCAGTGGAAAAAACACTATGGTTGCAAACAGGTCAGATTTCTGCTCGCATCCTTTCGGTTCAATCCAAGTTCGTTCCCCTTATTACGCCAATTTGGATTTTCGCAACCTTTTGCCGCCCTCCTTTCCGTACGGTACCCAGGTTTGCCAAACAATTGTTATTGGTCCGGTATAGTAGTATTTATATTTAATTAAATATCACAAATCACCAGCTAGTGATTATTTCGAAAATCATAGTTAGCAGCAGTTTTGTAAAAGATTCTGGAAGATCCCGTGACGGCTTTGTGGAGGATTATTCGCATCTTTAGAACCACTTCACATATGATTAAAATAAAAGTGAATTATATATCAAACTTAAAAATTATAGCTAACCCAATCCTATATAATAATCGTAGTCAACTATATAACTAAAATTAAACTTATCTGTACATCTAGTAATTAATATTTTATTATAATCCTCAATTATTTTAAGACGCTCAAAGGCTAAACAATAGTCTCGCTTACCTAGCGCTTGTTCCATAAATGTAGTTTAATAAAAAAATTTATCTTTAGATTAGTACCTGTTTTTCTGTTTTGGTGCCATAAATGCGATGATTGGAGTGTATTATTTAGTCCATTTTAGTTCACTTCTTTGGACTAAAGGGTTAAACTATTTATCCAACTTTTAATTATCTATTTAGCACTTTAAGAGTTAAAAGTATCACAAAACAGAATAAAACAGACTACTAAAGTTTAGCCAAAGGAAACAGGCTCCATCGTCCGCTCCTATCATCTCTGCCGTGTTGCCCGGCCATACCGCACTCGTCGTCTCTCGCTCGGCAGCCGGCAGGGCGTGTCTTCCTCTCGAACCTCGACACTTCCAAGCAACCGCCACTTCGTCCTCCTCCAGACCTAAACGCCAGGTTCTTAGCCGAGAAAATTGGTTATTTGCCACTCTCGTGAATAGACTTCGCAAAATTGCCATTCTAAAGAATTACTTCGTAAAATTGTCACTCTCAACATTGGATCTTTGCCATTCATCCCATTTTAAATTTCCAAAAATTCATTTTTTTCTTTTTCTACCAGGGGAAATGACTACTTTGACCCTGTCATTTTCTCTTCCACTGCTGTCCATCGTCGTCGCCCTCTACGACCGGCTGCCGCCGAGCACACACCACCAACTGCCGCAACACCCCCTACACGTGCCTCTTCCTCCGACCACCGCCATCGGGGGCTATTGTTGCTGCCCGCCGCCGCCGTTGGGCACGCGCTCAACCAGATGAGCCGTGCGCCCCGTCCGTTGCGCACCCCTCCGCCACGCCGCCATCGGGGTCCCATCGCAGCCGCGTAGGTCGGCAGCTCAGAGGTAGGCGTGCGGAGCAGGTCAACGGCGTGGAGGCCAATTACTCGAAAGCTGGCGGCATGTAACCATCCCTCTAGCGCATGGAGCAGTCCGACGTCGCCTGGGGACTGGCACGTGAAACCCAGCGGCATGGTAGTGGCGTCTTCGACGGGGCTAGGGGTGGCGTGGAGTGGGTGCACGGACACACACTATTTTTAACGATTTAAGCAGGGACAATTAAGTAACTTCTGACGTAAGGAAACATAAAAAGATTATTAGAAATGGTTAAAAGGAGGAAATGGCAGCGAAATCAAAGATTTAATATCAAGAGTTGCAATTTTGCGAAGCAATTCTTGAGAGTGACAAATAATCAAATTTCCGGTTGGTAGCCCATGCGCCAGCGCCACGGTGCTCGTTTTGAATCTATCTCGGAAACCCGATGTGTCTATCTGCCTGCAATGCCCATCTCATATTCTCATCTCCGCCGTCGACGACGACGACCGCAACCTCCAGCCCGTTTCCGGTGGATATCTCTTGCTACCACGGGGGCGGCGGGTGCCCAGGCATCAACCTCTTCGCGCGTCCGCCCGGTACTTCGCCCTGTGCGGCCACACCCTCCATCGACCACCCCGACCACCCGCTTCCCAGTCGGGCGCGGGGGCGGCAAGGAATCCTATGGTTTCCCTCTTCCTATGGTCTCCCTCTCCCCCATCGCCGCCCTCGTAGCCGGCGACATTGCCCGCTGGGCGCTGGCCGCAGCGTTGGCGGACGGCTTCCTAACAGCCACACCGTGACACCGTCAATTTGGCCAACATCAAAACCCTGACCGGTCACCCCTACGCTATCCAGGGCCTGGCTCCCATGAGGATTGCCATGTCGTTTATCTTCTCCTGCCCACAAGGTGATCGCGGAAAACTCTAATTTATCATTTACCATTACCAGCCTTGCACCAGTTTCATATATTTGTGTGCATTTTTTTTTTTGCTTTGAGAATTGTGAGCTGATTGTGTTTGCAATTCATGCAATTGCCCTGGGCCTTACTTGCTCTATCATAATTCATATGTTTGGGGACATCAACAAAATTCTCGATCTGGATGTATGGATCAAGTTTAATTTTATTGAAAGACCACTAGTTTCCAGCAATTCTATTTGAGAATATTGTTTGTTTTAATCAGCATTTTTTAATTTGAAATACCCTTTATTATGTTTTTCCGCATTATTGCGGTATTATGTCAAAATTCGAAGGTCAGACACCTATAAATCTGCTATAGGATTCAATAAGCACCGGTAGCTTTTCAGAAGTACCTAACATTTTCTATTCCTAGATTCATGAGTTGGTTGAGATCATTTTTGATTGCTAGTGGAGGTGGGTGCTATTGCGGTATTGCCCTTATCTATCTTGTCACTTTTGCTATCAAAATCAGCTGAACGTGTACAGTTTAATTTTATATTACCGTAATTTTTTTGTGAAACTTAGATATGAAAAATGGCTCTGATATGTTCTCTTGTCCCTCTGTTTTCCTTGGTGAAACCATTAATTGATGATTCGTTCTTCATAAGTTTGATACTTGATAGGACTGTCATTGCTGATGTTGTTATTCAGAGAGTGCTGAACAGTGATATGTTGTGAGGAAATGGTAATAAAAATGTGCCTCAAAGTTGTATGCTTAATCAGGGACATTTTTGGCACCTGCTTGTTGTGCATCTTTGTTGGCGGTTGGCACAAGTAGTCCCTAAGCTTTATTGGCACCAATTATCTGACAAGACAGCTGCAGTAGCTAAAGGATTTATTACCTATAAATTGTGTCATACGGCTCATACTGTCATCCTTAAAGGATAACATTAGTTCATTATTTATGCTGTTACTGCTGAATTACTGTATAGTTTTTTGGGGTCATTTTGTTATTGCTCCAATCTATTTCTTGCTTTTGCTTGTTCTCAATATGGTTGTTGTGTATCAAATATCAATAGGCAGGTTGTGGTGAGAGGAGGAAGAGGTGAAGTGAGCTTATTATTGGACAATTGTCAACTATAGACTTATTCTTGGCATGGTTACATAGAAATTGTTGTAACTAATGGATATACCCAGTCTTTTATGGATGGGGAAAATATGGAGGGCCCTTTTCAAATTCATCTTCTTAATATTTTATCACCGAGGACGTTCTACTTTGCTAATGGGATACATTTTTGTAGGTCATATTTTAGTTAGTTTGGCTAGCTGTTAACAAGTTTGGGAGGGCAAAGTGGCAAAGTGTCACAAAGAGGGATTTTCCACCAATGCAATTTTCTGATTGGCGATGGAACTCTTATTTCTTCAGGTAATTTACCACCTTCAATGAATAGAGGTACAAGTCTTATGCTAGGATATACTTTTTTACTGGTCCTGATGTACTGTTATGCTGCTAGCCTGCTACACATGGTTGCATATGCAGTTTTTCCAATATATGGTGTTAAAAATATTTTATTTCTAGCACTTCAACTTTGTCCCCAAAAGAGTCTGTTTCTTTCTTATTACATACCCTCAGTCCGCGAATGAATAATTTTTTTCAATACTCCTTACACACCCTTTCAATATCATTTCACAATACCAAATTCTTATCTAAGGAGCACTTTGTTCTTTTACTGTCACTATTACTTTATCAACTTTATCTCAAAAGTAAAGTCTGCATGGGATGAAAAGAGTATACGTCAGTAAAGTCTGCATTGAAGTTTTGTTTGGTCTCTGCTTATATATCCTGACTTATCTGTGATTCTGATCGGCTGCTCAACGTTTAATTTTGTCTGGTTAGATGCGTTGATATAATGATGTTTAGTTTGTATATGAACGAACCTGCGCTTCTAACTTCCTGATCTGGTTACGATTTTAACTTTCGAATTGGGAATATGTTGTTGGTTGCTTAACTAATTTTTGCAATGCAATGCATTTATTTTCTCATTAGGTTGTACGCTTGCAGGAATTAATGAGGAACTCTGTATGGGTGCGATTTTATGGTATGATATCAGCTAGCTACAGTACATGCCAAGTAGCAAGACCTTCAAATTTAAAAAGGCACGCAGATGGGAAAAAAATTGAGTGCAGACTGTATTGCATCTACCGGCTTGTGCATACCTCCTTTAGATTTGTGACCCGGTAGATTACAGTCTGCACTCAATTTTTTTCCCCAAGATGAAGCTCTTGCCACGCAATCCATTATGTAATTAGGCTATCTGTCTGTCCTTGATCCACGTTTTGTTTCCTTGATTATCAGCCGTGAAATGTCACCTCATTTGTTAAGTTCAAAGACCAACGTGGGCTTCACTTAAGCCGGATATTTTTTCTCCTCAACGGCCGGAAATTCTTACCTGATGTATTATAATTGGCCAAAAATTTTCGAACTTGGCCCACCATGGCCCATACTTGGTGTACAACAAATCTTCGTACTGGGCGGGCCTTTCATCGGCCTAATGGAATCATAACGGGCCGACATTTTTAATTGTATACAAAAATAAACCTGTTTTTCGTGACCATTGTCCCTTCATGGGCCGAGCAGTAATCTTTAATGGGCCTAAATAGTTATTTGCAAATGTTAATGGACCAGGTTTTCGTGCAAATGTGCCTGTTATGGACAACAAAATTTGTTGATGGGCCAAATATTGTCGTATGGCCCTATTAGCTCAAAACGGGCCTTTAATGGGCCGACATTATTTATTTTAAAACCCTAATAAGCCCGTTTCGCGAAAATGGGCTGTTATGGGCCTAGATATTTTGATGGTGGGTCGCAGATTTTCGTTTTGGGCCGTTCATGGGCCTACCGTAATCATAACGGTCCTTTAATGGGCTGACGTTATTTATTTTAGGCCGATAAGCCTGTTTTTCGAGTTTTCTTTCATAAACGGGCATTTAATTTTTCCCTTGATAGACCGATTAGTACATTACGGACCTTTAATGGGCTATATTTCGTGAAAATGGGCCTGCTATGAGTAGTAGCAAATTGACCGACCATTTCTCCAGTTACCCGTAGCTGTCTTTGTAGGCCATCGTTTTCTGCTGATGGGCTACCAGTTGATAACTGTAAGGCCGAATATGGGCCTTATGGTTTTCTGGCTGGAATGCTTTCACGGGTATTACGCTTCGCCGAAAGTTTTTTATTTTTTAACCATCCATCGAAACTAACCGACTCCGAGAGTAATTGATGTATGGACAAGCCTTTAACTTGGTACGGCCGCCTAAGGTCTAAGATAATACGGGTGCATTTTTCTTTTGGAGGCTAGCATTCGGAAGTAAGGGGCCCTGCTTGGTAACTATAATTTGCCACAGCCATACTTGTGGCGAGGAAAAATAATGTCACACTTTGCCATACTTTTTCCACTGAAAAAAATGTGGCAAAGTGTGGCGACAATTTTTCTTACCACAGTTGTGGCTGTTACACTTGTGGTATGATAAATTATAGCTACCAACCAAACATGCGCCTAAGCCCTTCGACGTGAAGACTGCATTTGCTTGCCAGACCAAGTATGGATTGCGTAGTCCACCACGCAACGGGCACTGAGGCCTGATGTTGTTGCTTCCCAGTTGAAAGCCATTCGATTCCTTTGGGCGATACCACCGAGGAGTGCCTATCGTAATAAACCAGGCGTTAAACTATGTGACAAAATTTTTAGACAGTTTGTCACAATGAAAAAGAAGCCTTGCAGAATGCACTAACTACTCACACGTTGCTAATTAAACATCAGTTGCGTATGCAATTCAAACGTGCTGTGCTGTGTTTACCTAATAAGGTGCTGATACAGGACATAACTCCATGCCAGGTAATTCATGTCTAATAAAAGAACTGAGACTGGAAGAATTTAGCAAGAATGTGACCCTCCCTACAGTTCAAAGTTAAAAGATATATTAATAGCAATCTAATTAAAGATCTGAGATCATTAAGATGGCACGAAGTTAGACAATATCAAAGTATCAAACTTACATCAGAATATTATGAAATATACTAGTTTTTCTGAAGCAATGGGGAGATACATAAGTGCTTCAATGTCACTTGAATATATATTGATAATTATTCAGTGAAATAACCAACTTTGAGGTGTATGGCTTACAAAATAAACTAAACTGACTGAATTTAAATTCAGTTTATTTGCATGGACAGTTTGTTCTGAAATATTGTTTTGTGTATAATAAGCAAACAGCAAAACCAAATAAAAGACTGAACACAGAACACTGGCTGGAAAAGGGGAAGTATCAACCGACCACAAAATATAACAAACAATAAAGCAATCGACAATTCATCGAGAGGAAAGTGAAGTTTGGGGATGGGCACTACGACATCAGTGATTCTGCAATCCATTGGGTTAATTTTCATGGTTGCTATGAACATAGATGACTGATGAGTGATGAGAATGCCCAAACATAAGATAATGCAACTAGTGCCATGGTTTGCAACTTGGGGGACAGTATCGATGGGAATTGGATCAAAATCTAGTAGAAGTGTAATACTAATGGCTCAAGAAGAGAGCTGTATGTGTCCTGTAGGTTTAGCTACTACAGCCCAATAGTTCAAACAGTGATATTCTTCCTGAAACTAACAGAACCAGATAACAGAAATGACACCAACAGTAGTATGAAATAGAAATCCATGTTTGAGGTCTGTTCAACTCAGTATACATGTTTCAAAACTGAACAGGGCACCCTGTAGCCAAAGCAGTCAAATGTGGAAGATGCAAAAACTGAAATCAAAAGTGAATATTTTTCGGAACAAAGTTAAAAAAGATAAACGTCTTTAAGAATGGTTTATAGAGGAAGTTTTATTTCTTCAATTTCCTTTACCTACACCTTATCAAATCTAATTATCAAATCCTACGACCACTGCTTTTTAAGATCTATTTTTATTTAAAAAACATTTGTTCATTTTGATCTATAGTTAGTTAAAACATTTGTATAGTCTGTACATAGCACGCAGGGAAATCAATCTGGTTCGTTGGATGAAATGGACGGTGGATGTGGATGGTAAATCAGGCCGGGTAAAGCTCGAGGGGCCGGATGCGTTGGACTTGTGAGATTTACCGGACACGTCAACTGGGAACACTTCTATACCATTGCCGCCCTGTTAATCTACCGCGGCTGAGATGTTCCCGCCTCTCCCGGCCTCCGCTCGAACGAGTTGTCGAACTCCGACGCCGGCGTATCCCCCGCCGCCGGAGAGATGTCGCCGTTCATCTCCGAGCTCCTGGAGACGCTGAACGGGCTCATGCCGCCGACGGCTTCCTCCGGCATCCGGTTGGCCTCGGCGACGCCGCCGTTGCACGGGCTCTCGTCGGCCCACCTCGGGGTCCGGCTCGCGTACTCGCTGCCGTTTCTCATGGACTCGTCGTTGAACGTCCTGAACGTGGGGGACTTGAGGTCCTTCCGGTCGTAGTGCTGCATCCACGCGCGCAGCCACCGGAGCGACGGGCTTCCGGAGCCGGAGCTGGCGGCCTCCGCCGCCCGGAGCTCGTTGCGCTCGCGGTAGAAGAATGTGACGAGGTAGATGATGAGCATGGCGCTGGAGACCACTCCGGTGATGAGGAACAGCCCGCCGAAGCTTCGGAAGCTGAGGTTGGACGAGTCGACGGTGCTGCTCTGGCTCTTGCAAGAGCCTGGATCGCCGAACCACTTCTTCTCGATCTGCGCCATCTTCTCCCCCTCCGCCAGCGCGAGGATCGCCCGCGACACGTCGTCCACCATAGGCGAACCTCTCGGGAACACCTAAAGATGAACAACAATATGCAAATCAAGTACAGCTCACACCGATCATGCTCATGGTGATATGAATCCCAGCGCAACTTGGTGAATTTGTGGCTTACGAATCCGAAGCCGTCGGTCTTGTAGATGGGGCCGACCATGGTGTAGCCGTCGCAGTACTGCGACAGGAAGAGCTTGAGGTAGGGGATCTCATCGAAGATGGCGGCGACGCCGCCGTTCGCCGACCCCTTGGACAGCGCGTCGGCGTACTGCTCCGCCGTGCTGTAGTTCCTCATCCTGTTCTGGAAGCCCATTTTCTCGAGGAGGGGAATTATGAAGGTGCCCTCCTGGAAGCCGATGTAGTCGCCGCGCCTCAGGAGCTCCCTCACGTCGGTCACCGTCGGCTGCAGCTTCTGGACGGTCAGCATCGACGTCAAGCTCGCCGTGTAGCTCGACGTCAGGATCAGCACGAAGCACACCCATATGATCACCACGAACCTCGACAGGTTGCTCTCCAGCTTTTCCTCTGAATTTAGAACATGGCAAGCTCGCTCAAAAGCTGCCAATTTGGTAGCAAGTTTCTTGGAACCCAAAGGAGGAAGAAGACGTGCTTACTGTGTGAGAAGACGAGGGTCGAGAAGGCGAAGTAGAAGATGAGGCCGAACTGCTGCCATGGCGTGCCGCGGAACTCGGGATTGATACGGTGTTCGATCACCCACACGACGAAGCCGGTGAAGCAGAAGAAGATGAGGCTGGCGACCCAGAGGCCGGTGGTCAGCGGCTGCAGGAAGATCCACATGTTCTTGCCCGTGTCCTTCTGCACCGGCACCACCATCGACCACCCCGACTCAGTGAACGGCATCGTGAAGTCCACCTCCGCCATCCTCTTCGCCGTGATCGTCACGTCGCCGACGGCCACATCAGCCCTCTGCAATCATGCATCATGCATAGCAATCAACTCTGATCGATCAGACTCATCCTCTGATGACAGTGTAAAGAATAAACAGCTCGACTGAAGAATTGTGAAGCTTGCTATTGTGTACTGACCTCTGTGGCCACCTGCCCGACGAGCTTCTCGTAAGATTCTGAGCTATCTGGGTAAGGCACGTACTCGTAGTTCACCGGATAGAGCAGACTTTTCATGACCTCGTCGAACACATCGATGCAGTAGCCAGTGATATTTCTGTTGCCGGTTGTCGCGACGTTGCCGACGTCGACGAACTGGGTGAAACCTCGCTTCACCGGGACATCGACCCGTAGCTTCTGCCCGTTTGGTGACACGGTCCAGCCTTTCGGAGTGTCCCATGGCTCGCCGGGCCAAAGGATTTGTTTCAGCGTTGTTTTGGCGCTGACGGCGTTCAGGTCTTTCGAGATCCCGGACTCCGGCCTCCAGAACCCCACCGTCCTGGCGCCTTTGCCGATGATGTTCACGACCTCGTATGCCGGCAGCTGCAGCTGGCCGTCGACGAGCCTGAATTTGCCGGCTAGCCCGTCGAACGTCGTGTTCAGGACGGCATCAAGGAGCGTCCTGCCGGTGGCCGATACGCCGAGCCGGTCCAGGTCTGTAAGTGCCACGTTCGTCTGAGGTGTCTGGAACGCCGGGCTGGTGACACCGGCCGCCTCGGCCGCAGCAGCAATTGCCCACACCGTGTCATACGCCCAGAATCTCAGGACGGTCGGCTCACGGACATCGTCGGCTGTGGGGTTTTCCCGGCGTAGCCTGTCCTTGAACCGTGACGAGAAGTTCTTGACGGCATCAGTCTCCTGCACGTAAGGCCGGAGGCTGACAATGCCCTGCATCGCATCGACTTCCTCGGGGGTGAACCTGTCCATAAAGGTGCCGACGCCGTCGGTGGCCACCCAGACATAGCCCTCGGACATCATGCCGAGCATCTTTGCCCGGCGGAAGAACTGCCCGGCGAGAGGGTACGACATGTGCACGACGAACACGCGCGTCGGCATCGCCTTGAAGCGGTAGAGCATCGCGTCGAGGCGGTCGTCGCTCGCGTCGGTCGGCACAGCCGTGCGGTCCATGATCTTCGCGCCGATGCCCTGCAGCGCGTCGGCGAGCGACGGGAGGATGCCCGTGCCGTAGGGCGAGTCCTCGCACACGACGACCGCCGCGCGCCAGCGGAAGGCATCGAGGATGGCCGCGATGGGCGCGGTCTGGAAGGAATCATTGGCCGCGGTGCGCACGAAGAACGGCGTCTGCGCAGGCGAGAGCGACGGGGAGGTGGCGGAGTAGGAGATCACGGGGACGTGGGAGCGGTTGCCGATGTGAGCGACGAACTCGGCCTCTGCCGAGGTCGTGGGTCCGATGATGGCCTGCACTTGCTCGTTCTTGATCAGATCCACCGCTGAAACAGCAACAACGAGCCGCTCAGAAACTGAAGCCAAGAATTTTTTTTCTACGGTCACTGAAGATGACCATATTTTTTGTACCTTCTGTCAGACCGTAAATGCACATTCTGCAGACCAATTAAGATATCATTGGTGTCAAATCGATTCGTTATTTCATTTGATTGAATGGAGTTTAATGCTTGCTTTCAACAAGTGAGTATCGGAATACACAGGCATTAGGCATCAAAACCTGACGAACACCAGGTCCAATTCTCCTTTCGGTGGGCTGTCCCTTGATTATAGATGACCATATGGACCAGGCCTTAGATCAAACCACCAGTCAACGATGGTAGCTTAGCTGCAAAGCAGAGCCCTGCTTGACTACTTGACTTGAATGCAATTATGGTTCCATTTTACCAAAGTAGAAGGGGCTTTTCGCAACACTGGATATTCTAAAACAACTGGGCAATATCTAGTTTGAGTTTGGACCAGCGAAAAAAAAATCTAATTTAAGTTTCATAAACTGAAACTAAAAATCTAACCTTCTCAGAGAACTATGGACTCTAAAAGTAGATGGGGCAGTGGAGCTCATACAATCTTGATTTTTCTTTTAAAATAATATATTTTTTTAAAAAAATCAAATTTATATGCCCGTTTGAAAAATTTGCAAAACTAACATGTGGTCGACACTCAAAGTGCCGACTGGAGCTGACGTGGCACCAGTCGACACTTGAAGTACTGACTGGAGCTCCAGTCGGCACTTTAAACGACGACTGAATACTACTTCTGCAATTTCTTAAAACAAGCATACATATTTGAATTTTTTTTAAAAAATATTATTTTAAAAAATCTACAATCTTCCCCAAACATAACCTAACAGCTTGTTGACAGCTGAAAAAGACGTGCAGATATATAGTAGCGATAACCATTTTTCAGAGGCATTAAAAACTGCACCTGACCCGACCTCTACAGTAAGTCTACGCATGTAAGTACGGTGGAGCCAATGGCATCTCCCCACACGTATTGAGAAAAATCAGAATGCCAAGTCCAAAGCCGGTCGCCTAAACGCGCAAACGGCCCCTGTTTTCTTATCTCTACGCATGGACGTCTGCATGTTCAACCAAAAGGTACGTCTCTTTCCTGATTTCGTTGTCGCTGATGGAAACTTGTATAGTTGTATTGCTAGTTTGCAACTGCTTGCATACATTCGAGAGAGTTATTTTACATTTTTACTACCACTTAAGGTCGGACGCTTGCGAGCTTTTAGTCGCTAGTGAAATTTGATTGGTTGATCACACGGAAAATTTAAAAAATGTTCTAACTGCGGATAATCTCATGAGGAGCGGGTGGGGTGGCCTTGCTAACCATTCTACAGGCTTTGCTTCTTCGCCCTTGAATCTCCCGTGCACAGCGTCTTCGCTAGATAGGTTCTCAGCTCCGCCGAAGCCTTCTGCACTTCCAGTTTAGTGGTATCCCAATGTTTTCATCTTCATCGATTGTCGAGAAGCGGTGGTTCACCGCGGATGGTGCATTAACTGTCAAAACTCCTCAGTGGGTTTTTCATCTATGTGTTTGGAATATTTAGAAAGAAAGAAACTGACCCAATCCTATTTCGATTTCGATTTCATTCTAGTATTAGAGATTTAGAGGCTTTTGTTCTAGCCCATAATTCTCTTTAATCCCCCAATCCCAGGTTTTTCTCATTTTTCTTTGGTGTAAACTTTTTTTAATAAAAACGAGATAATCGCTTTCATGCGTTAAGGGAGAGTGAACAAATTACAAACACAACATACATGCCTCAGCTGGGAATAGAGAAAAAACGGAGGGAGAGAGGAGATATAGGAAAGGAAAAAGAGATAACAGGGGATTGGAGGGTGAATGGTAAAACTAAAAGAAAACATTCAAATTCAGATGCGATAAGATCGACGACGGCATCAATCAAGTTAAAAGAATTCTGAAAATTCTTTGATTTCATTCCTTCCATATATTTCACCATGTATCAATGATCAACTCATTTAGGTATATTCTGTTTTTTTTGGAAAACTTTTATCGTTAGACCCACCAATCTTGTATATTGTCACATGACAACATTAACAAAGTGTCCATGATATTGAAATGTTGTAACAAGCGATTCCAAATTCTAATGGTAAAGCCACGCCAGAATGCAAAATGAGATATAGTTTCGAAATCAACCAAACACAAGAGATATATTGCTATAAAATTTCGTTGTAAATTTTTGTTGTAATCCCGGGTTTACCCCAGCTGCCCGGAGCTCCTGCGACGGAGAGGGGGAGGGGGAAAGGTGGCGGCGGCCAAATGAGATCCTCTGCAGTCGGCCGCAGTCGCCCCTCGAAGCCCTCCGATCTCAATCGGATGGCTGTGCGAGGGGGGCTTCGCGCTGGTGGGACCCACTTCGCAGGGGGCTTCGGAAAGAGAGAGGGGGGCTTCGCACCGCCCGATCAAGATCGGACGGTGCGCGAGGGGCGACTGCCCTCTGCAGTCGGCGAGCCCACTGCACCAGTTCCGGCGGCGGCGGCGGCGGCCGGGCGTTAGCCGCCTGGGACGGGCAGCATTGTGTTTTTCCAAAAGGATCGAGCTTAGAAAATGTCAGACTGAATGACTGATATAGGACGGATTAGATGAGATCATGAGATCCCAGTACAGAAAACGGAATTAACAATGTCTCGTCTGTCCTTGTCTTGATACGAAGACTACACGGCATTTTCTTAGGACGACGACATGAAGGGTTTTCTTTGGATCAGTTAGGTCAGAGCATCAGGGAAGGTTAGAGCTTTGACCACTGGAGTACAGGACCCTTTGCGAGTGCAGCAACTTGACGTTTTCTTCTTCTTAAAATCCAGCAGGCCGGTTGGAGGTAATTCAACTATGGGGCATAAAATCGAGCAGAAATTCTATTCAAGATTCCGATAGAAACTAGGAAGAACGGCTATAGTTAAAGTGGAGCATGCATCTGTACTGAGAACAGAAGCATAATTTGATCATGCGGCATGACGAAAGGCAGCTATGAAATTAGAGATATGGCACGGTCCGCCACAACATCTAGTGGTTCGTCCAGAGACAACTCAAATCCACACGAAAAGTAATTAGAGAACCGTAAATCTGTAGATGTTTTTTAGGTGATATGTAGATTTCTGTCATTGCCTATCGGTTCTGCAAACCAATCCAGATTTGAGCGCGACAGGAAATCGAAATTTTGAGACGAGCGTATCAGGTCATCACTCGTCAGCAATCGATTCTAGGACATCAATGCGAAGTGATCCATGATCTAATGCAAACATCGTTATTAATTTGATTTGAGCACGGAAGGGGAGGAGAGATTGCATCGACCTTACCGGCAGAAGCGGCGCGAAGGACTTCCGAACCCGAGTCCTTGAAAAGGAGCTCCACCCTCGTCGCCGACGCGGAGTTCGCGGCGTAGTAGTCCTCCGCCGCCATCTGGATGCCGACCCGCCGCCTCGCCCCGACCGTCGACCCCATGTTCAGGATCACGCCGACGCGCACCCGCGCCGGCACATTCTGGGCCGCGGCCACCAGGCTCACCTGGTACCCAACCAGCGCCGAAACCACTACCAGCAGGGTGAAGAAGAGGATGCAGGAGGAAGAGGAGGACTGCACCGAGCGCCTCGCCATCTACAATCTCAGAAGCAAGCAAACCACTCGCAGTTGCAGATTTTTTTTCCCTGTACGCTTCGGAAGCTGTGGAAATCGGTGCCCTTACTGCCGCCCCCGCCGCAATCCGACGCGCTTTATATGCGCGAGAGCCGAAGATGCTCGAGTTCTTGCGGCAGAAACGTGTCGCTGGATAATACATCAGAATACGCTTTGCAAATAAAATGAATTTTCGATCGGTTGCATTCTTGACTTGACTTGATTTTACAATTAAATCAGACTTGTAATAACGATAATAAATTAAATGATAAGCATCTGTAACCTCTCGTTTACAAATGGAGGATTTGATTTTGATCATATACTCCTGTGTAGTTAGAAATTAAAGATTTAATTCAACATCTCACTAACACTAACACGTGAGGTCCTCTCTATGTGGATTAGAAGATAAATTTTCGATTATTAGAAGATAAATTTTCGATTTTCATCTAATTAGATAATATACGATCAATTTTATCAATTTTTCTTGTATACAAATCTAGAATTTACCATGCTATTAGTGGTTTAGTTAGTAACCTATCCAATACCTGTTGATAAACAAGTAGAATTGGACCTGCTATTCTATTAATTTGGGTGTTCTTGGTTTTTAGATTAGGATCAGTGGCTCAAAATAAAAGGGTTGTTTGGATCAAGTGGCTAAATTTTAGCCCGTGTCACATCGGATATTTAAACATCAATTTGAAGAACTAAATATGAACTAATTATAAAATAATTGCAGAATCGAAATTATTAAGCTTAATTAATCCATGATTATCAAATGTTTACGGTAGTATCACATTGTCAAATCATGATGTAATTAGGCTCATTAGATTCGTCTCGCAAATAATATACCGAATATGCAAATCATGACGTAATTAGGCTAATTAGATTCGTCTCCGAACGAGTTTTGTAAATAGTATACATTTAATGCTCTAAAATAATATTTAAATATTAGATGTGACGGGTGCTAAAATTTTAGTCTCCGATCAAAATACCCCCTAAATATGTTAACAAGTAGCTGCTGACAAATCAAAATCGTATCCAGTGGGATTGATGACATGGTGTCGCGGAATCACAGTCTTCAGGCTGTACGGGGAAAACTCCGAGACCGAAGCAATGGCGATCTGGATTTTTTGTTCAATTCTTCATCTAATCCGTCTTGACCTAGGTTTGTTTATGTGTTCATCGGTTGACTCTGCTTGAGAAGAAAAGGACTCGAGCACCCTGAGCCAGATGATGCTTACTGCAAATCAGGGCCGTATATTAATTGATTGCAACTTGACGGAGTACAGTACAATTTGAGCTACTTGCTGTCAGTGCCTACGCGACTGAGAGTTGCTTCGTTCCAAACAGAAATTGGACGATGGATTATAGATCAACTATATACTAATTTTAGAACAAATGAAATTAATGCTAACAAGTGATAAACGGCTTTAAAAGAAATTTTCCGATAATTTTATACATATTTTATAGAAATTATAACATTTTTCAAACAAATGTATTTAATGCTAAAGGTAATAAATAATTCTAAAATATTTTTGATACTTTTTATATAATTTTTTTTCAGAATTTGCGACGAAAATCGACAACCAAAAGGTACTTTCGAACTAAGCTTAGGATCTGCTTGTTTCGGTTTTCATGTAACTACTTTTAAAATCTAAAACTGAAATAAATATCTAGATTTTGATTTAGATCATAAGAATCAACAGCTTCAGAATTTAAAAATAAACTAGAATCCGGAAACTAAAAATTAGTGTCTCAATCTATGTGACATTTTTGCGTTCTGATTGCAAAAGAGTTGGATGCCAGGGGTTCGAAGAGAGTGTCGGTTTGCATGTAAAGAAAAAACGAGTAGACGGAATCTTCTTTAGGGTAGTTGGAGATCAAATCTAATACTGTTAGAACAGTTTAGTGTGGATTGTACATACCCATCGGCTAGGAGATCTAGGACATAATAGCAGAGCATCAGACTCGTAAGCTACCTCTTCGTATCCAGTCTAATACAGGCTGAAATTTTCTTCGGTTGTCAAACACAATTTTTAACACGAGAATGTCAAAGTTTGTCCCCCATGATTTCTAATTAAAAGCATGTTTGACAGCTTCAGCCACGTATGTTAAAAAAAACTATGGATATATTTATCTGTAGAAAAAGGAGCAAAATTAAGTGCAAAGTCAACTCCGATAGGACAATATATTTTCACGGTCGTAGCTGCCCACTCTTGTAAGATCTTTGACATTATATTCTAGGCAATTTTTCTCAAGGGAAAATTACTCACATGCCATTATAATTTTCAGAAATTGCCTATATGTCACTGTCAATGACTGTGACGGCCCCCATCTGTTAGTGACACACCAATGGCATATTGGCAAACCGTAAAAATTGTAATGGCACGGAAAAAATTAACCCTCATCTCAATGAACTGGCCACTTATTATCACACAATTGTGTGTATGCAATAGAATGCATGTTTGGTTTGGTTCGAGTGCAAGGTTATATTGGATGTGTTATACGTTTGGTTGAGTGGATAAGATAGTAAATTTGTTTTTAGTTTGTTATATAACTTGAATGAAATAAGTCAAAACTTAGCGGGTCATATTTTTTATTAAAATATAATCATACAAGATCTTGTTTATAGATTAATTGTAACAAATACAATGTTGTAATTGGATCACAATATGAAAAAGGGTTTAGTGGAAAACATTGTTTAAAAGTTTGCAAATGGAAAATTAAATCCACCCCAACCAACCAACTCGGTATCATGTGCACAAGCCCCCTCTCCGTGCACAAATACACAAGCTGTATCATAGCCTCACATCCAAAATCCAACGACCCTGATTCGAAGAGTTTTTTTTAAACTGGCATGGAGAAGTAGAGGTACATTGCCTTTTTGCAAAAACGGAGGGTCATTGGATTTTGAATGTAATGTTACGATGATACTTGTGTATTTGTGTACGAAGAGGAGTTTGTACACGGGATACGGAGCCCCAAAAGATGCTATGTCATCTAATGCAAACTTGTATTGCCTTATCCATCCAATTTACTCGGTTCAATTGTAGTGGAAATATTTTTAGCTGGTTGTCTATCACATACTCGCCTAAGAACTAAACACTTAAGAAGATAGCAGATGGATTATATCTACCCAAAGCCCGCCAACCTGCATAGTCTGCATGCTGCAATTTCCCCAGCATTTCTTCTTTGAAGAGAAGTGCCAAGATACACTAGTGTTGAATTCATCTGGCAAGAACAAATCTGTCTCTGAAGTCTGATGTAGTATTATTATCCATGTGGTTGGTCCCATTGTTCTCCAAGTAAGACAGGTGAACTGTGTACATGTAGTAGTTGTTGTGCATGAAGTACTTCCCATGGTATTTCTATGTAATAACATCACCTTGAGATTGTCTACCTGAAAGTTACCCTCGTGACACCTAAGTCTGAATTTAGTACTTCCCAGTATTTCGTCAGATTCATTCTCTGAAGAAGACTAGGTTCAATGAAACGGTCGAGTCAGCATCCACCAAGGGTACTGGACCTTCATCGCAATTTCCATGGAGGTAATTTTGTTCCTGGAGAACATTAGATGGTTTTGTGCACCGTAGAACACCTTTAAAATACAGTATATTTAAAGGAATCTTGGAGGATTGTTTTTCTTCCTAGAGAACATTAGATGATTTGGTACACTGTAAAACAGACTAGAGCCGTGTCTTTATGGCAACAACAGAGTTTCATCAAGCTGAATGCGCCTTCGAAATAGAGTTTCATCCCGACAGAACTCTAAGTCTGGTTCACCTTGCTAAACTTTAGAGACTTAAATTTAGTCTTTTTTAGTCCCCAAACTACCAAACATGGGAATAAAAGAGACTAAAGTTTAGCCATTTAGTCACCAAAAAATTGTTAAAAAGGACTAAAATGTAGTAATGACAGAATTTACCCCTCATTAATGTCTCTTGGGTAGGAAAAATAATATCTGCATACATTTATTAAGGGTAATTTAGTCTTTATTCAAATACATTAATGACTTTTAGTCACTACAACCAAATAAGAATGGACTAAAATTTAGTCAGATGGACTAAAATTTAGTTTAGTCTGAAACCAAACAGGGCCTTAAGCGAGTCTTTATCCGGCCAGACCAGACCAGACCAGTCTTTGCAAACAGAACGCCCTTCTTTATTGCAGTTGGCGCGTTGTTAGTACGCGAGTCGTCGCACACATGCATGAGGACACTGTTCCGTTCCATGCCGTATAAAGGGGTGTGGATGAATGGATCCCACTAGTAACATGGACTACATTAAATGGTTCCTAGTGTCTTACTAGTGCCTTAAACACTGATATAACTCTAAATCTAAAATATATAAGTTGTGAAGCTAGGGCCGACTAAAGACTTCTGGAGCTTCGACGAGCTGTTCCTCAGCTCGTCGCAGGATGGTGTTGGGCCTGAGGCTAACCATCCACCTCAGTATGTTTGTCTACCGAGAGCACGATCAGTTGAAGTTTTAACTAAGGCATGTTTGGTTTAGCTTTTATAACCAGTTTCTCGGTAAAAAAACAAAAAAAAAATAAACTAAACAAGTAACAGATGAACCTATTTTTACTAGTACAAAATATTTCACACGCATGGGTACATGTATACACTACCCATGCCCATCGTGCTCAACTGCCATTCCTAATCTCAACTTGTCTAATGCAGAATATATGAAACATTGCCAAGACGTCAAGAGTTAAGAAAACAAGAGTAGTTATAAAGAGTGCTTACCAGTTTTGATAGCAGTGTCCATCTTGGAGTTCAATGATTGCCAATAATGAAGGTGCGTAACCAAATGAAAGCAAATCGAAGTCTTAAAATGTATGGGTCATATTCTCATATGTATACCTTGGTCAAGCTTTTCCACAAGGTCCTGTCTAATTTAAAGAGTAGATATTGTGTTACGTTGTGCATGTTGACAGCGAGAAGAACGGAAACTTCTCCAAAATATCAGACAAAAAGAACCAGGACGTCATTACAATCCATATATCAAAGCTTCATCTTTATACAAGCAGACAGTCACCGCAAGCAACTGTATTCTGACGTATTACCTCCAAATGCAGATATCTCTACCACATTTCGATCTCCTGGACAGGAAGATTTGTCTCATGTCTGGTCGGACCGACGTGTATCTGATGTTCCAGATGGGCTCGCGATTTCAGATTTGCACAATGGACAAAGTGCATTAATCTTCAGCCATTTATCAACACATTCCTTGTGGAAACAATGTGTGCATGGAAGCTCACGAAGCTCATCATTGTGTGCATACTTGGCAAGACATATGCAGCAAACCTTCAAAAAGTACAGGGCACAGCACACAATAAATAACTATGATATGAAACTTTTTGCTTTGCTGCAAAAAATCAATGAACAAAATTAGAAGAAATAGAGCACCATACAGCATCTTCAGAAGAAAGTGACCGCTCCTTGTCAGTTCCTGCAGCCAATATCCCACCATCTTGGCCTTCAGCTTCATTTCCTGAACCATGGCGTCGTTTTTTGGTTTTGAATTTGTATGTTGGTAGAGCATTGATGGATTCTGAGGTAGCCCCTCTTGTATTGTTTGTATCCTCTCTAAATCCCATAACAGATATGATGCAAGGGAGGCAACAGCATATCATTGCACAGAGGATGAAAGGCATGGCATACCCAATACAACTAAAGGTGAGGAACACAATACATAACCTGGTAGGGGAAAATGTCAGCAACAGAATAAAATGACCACCTCATCCACAGAAAAAATATTTGCATCTACCTGTATAAGTTTGGAGCATTGGCAGCAGATGAACGCCCACCAAATATCCAAACATTTCCTACGACAAACCACACAGCAAAAAAACAATCCAAGGCCATCTTGAAGTGGTCAAATACTGCATTAATCCTGCAAAGGTGTATTCATCTTTACTCATACAAACATTATGAACATGCACAATGAACATCTATAATGACATTTCTCACATTGTTGATCATAAATCAGAAATACCCTAGCCTAGCTGATACCATCTAATATTGTCCTAGTTTAATAACAAATACAATGAACACAGGCAGAGTACAACCCATTTTATATACACACGAAATTGTAAAAGAGGATTTTTTGTGTAAAAGATGCAAAAGAAAGTACCTTGGATTAACAAGCACTGCATTTCGTGCAGCATTCCTTCGTCGCTCTGATGCACTTGCAACAGGCTCAGTTGAATTGTTCTGAGAGGAGCCTTGATGTGTGTGCGCTGGCTCACTTTCACCATTGACAATATTGCGGTGTATATAGCGCCAATAAAGATGGGGTAGCATGGCAAAACAACCGACTGTATAACCTATGACCCACTCAAACAATGGAGCCTGGGGATGTTCTTTTCTTGAAAGAGAAAGTACAACAATAGCAGCTACAATTTGGCTTACATTGACAAGAACTTCTACTGAGATCCAGCGTCCAGAATTCAAAGGACTTCTGTGCCGACGAACATAGTTATCACTTCTCCTGGAACCTGAAGTATGGCCTGCATTAGGTATAGCACCAACTGCTGATGGTGCCTGCCTTGCAGGCACCAGCGCTCTGGTTGTAGGTCTATCAACAGGATTTAATTCTCCATGGTTTTCTCTAGGAACACTATGAGAAGTCGAAGCAGATGGACCAGTGTCCCTTGGAATATCGATTATGTGTTCATGCCCACTAATACCGGTTGTCTGTTCCATCCTCAAAGCATGCATATCAGTATGAACTTGAGGTTCAAGCAACGTGAAGAGTTGAGGTCATCAGTTTTCAGAAGTAAGAAAGAAAAGAAACAAGTTGCCAAATTTCAAAGCCTGCAGTCTTTTCTGAAGTGAACCTTCTAATTTAGCAGAGGAATTCACTTTGATTCAACTTCCCAGCTTCAAGTGAAGCTTTAGCATTAGACCACAAGGATAGTTTATCTGCAAGGATCAACAAAAAAGTGAAAACATCATTATACTGATTGCATATAGAGAAGGAAAATAATTTTCAAATACATGTTTAAACCAATCAGATACTAAAATATGTTTTTAATGGATAAAGATAGGTCCAACTTTTATACTAACAATTCAGTTCAAGACCAACAAAATTTTACAAAAAAACATGTGGTGCCACATGCAGCTCCCTCTCCCATCCCTAACTCAGGCCACCATAGCAAAACAATTAAGTTAGCGTGAATAACAACTGTCCCTTCATTATTATATAAGACAGTATGTCCGTACCCGAAATACTCCCTATGACCCTATGTTCCACAATAGAACAAATTTCAGGATTTTAGAAAATAACCAGAGTATACCTATAAGGCTATAAAAGACATGTTAACCCATAAGAATTTTAGTAGGTTAATTGCTTCTTTACAAATGGCGTGGTACTCTACAGTAACCATTGGACGATACATCATAGATAAACAATACAACCAAGAACCAACCTAGCATAAAAAAGCTAACCACTAATACCATAGGATATTAGGATCCAATAATCCATAATGACCTATGGATACATAGATATCTCCAAAGGATTGCCTTTGGTAAATATAAAATGTTTTGCAAAACATGCCTTTAGTTGATACCAAAAGGGTTTGATAGAGGCAAGCATATGTAGTATGGATACGCAAAGCGAGTATGAGTGTGACAAGATGAAGGGTAAGATAGAGCAGTGAAGACTGAAGGGAGATGGGGCACCAAAGTTGTAAAAGGATTCTAACATTAAGTACAAGGAGAGTAAATTAATCCACTCCATCAAAAGCATATTGTGCTATGAGCCTATGGCGTAACCTGGCCTAAAACATTTCAATAAATTTGGTTCCTGAACGACCAAAAAACAAGTCCCATAATCCCATTTGATTTTACCAGTGTTGAAATAGCCAAACTGGGAAACTATCAATACCCAACAAAATTCGCCAGTCGCCACCAAGTCTCAGCAATCTGTACATACGCACATGTAACCTTTTTTTCCAATGAATTTTCACCAACTCACATTCCAAAGAGCAACCTTTAGTCCTTACCTCCTCAGCACAATTGTTGCGATGAAGGCAAGCCATAGTCAATAATCTGAAAACTCCTAATTGATCAACATGTACAAAACTTATATTGATTCTAGAGAAGCATTAACTGTTCCATTAACACTTAAACCATGTGAACAGTACACACAAAACCAATAACCAGATGAAATCCCTCTAGCATGAACTAACGACGGATTGATCCCTTGACGAGTACAGCCAGGACCAATTCACCCTACTATATGGGCCCAGTACCGCATGATATTGCAGCATTGTGCAGAAACACTTTAGGTGGAATTAGTGCAATTATGAACCGAAGTGCATAAACAGTAGAAAATTAAGAACAATGGCAGATCCGGCCACCATATATATACACACAAAACAACTCTGATTTGACACACCAGTCAGCCGATCCGCATCAGAAATTAGCACAGTAGAGAGTATTTAAGGCGAAGATGTTTACCACAGCCTTAGAGTAGCAGCGAGGAAGGTAGATCGATGGCCCGACAGCTGAGATTCCCCTAGGTACAACTCCTGCGGATGAGACGGGCAGACGGCACCGGCGCGGCCGTGGCAGAGAGACCCGATGAACCTCGCGAGAGAGCAGGAGAGAGGGAGAGCGCGACGAGGACGGATACGAGGGACCGGCGGGCATGGGCGCATAACCCTAACCTAGGGAGTCACCAGATGCACAGCGACTTAACTCGCACAGCACGGTGCGGCACCGCACGGAGGCAGAAGGGTAACTAAGCGACGGCGCGCCGAGTTCCGCGACCTGCGCGGCGGCGGCGGCGGCGGCGGCGGTCTGTGGTGACCGACAGCCGAGAGAGCCAGAGAGGGGTCGTGGTCACGGGCGAGCGAGGAGCGACGATGGGGTCATCACTCTTCACCCTCTCGGGAACCAGAGGGATGGCTTCGTCTTCCCGCAAAGGCGCAAAGCAACAAGAATGGGCCGGATCGGGCTGGGCCAACTGTCGCATCTTCTAGAACGGCCCAGCCCTTCTCTCCGAAGGCCCCGTAACATCTGAGATTCTGAGTGCATCTTCCTCCTCTTCTCTGCTGCTTTTGCACGCAGTAATGGTCATCCTGGATGTGATCACGAATTCTGCACGACTCTGTTCTAGAATTTATACGGAGTAATTCAGTATAACATACACCCGCAGGAACTACTGTCAGCTAGCATCGCTGTGTGGTGTTGTTCTACCAGACATTTTTTTGATCGATTATCGTGTTAGCTACATATCTCTCGAGAAAAAAGGGCGACTAAGTCCCTCTCTTCCATGCATGCGTATAGACCATGCACATGTGTCAAGTCCACTTAGCGCAGTGATCGGGAGCGCCTAAACAGATTCTGTTAGGGACCTCTCTTGTGTGGCACTACATAAGGAGATGACTAGGTCCATGATTTTTTTTTGATGATCTCCTCTGCGTCTCCCAAAACCTAAGACCTATACCGATCTAAGTCCAGTGTCGAAACAACGGGAAGGTTCCCCTAACCTTTGCCGCCATTCATCGGACTCTGACGCCGCAGCACAGGCCATGGCGTCCTCCCCTTTCGTCCTCGCACTACAAGAAAACAGGAAATTTTCGTCGGCAATTTTAATTTCCATCGGCTTTCGAAAAAGCCGACGAAAGTTAATTCACTTCCGTCGGCCTACAGGAGCCGACGGAAGTTAATTTAACTTCCGTCAGCTGTTGACTGTGGCCGACGGAAGTTAAAAGGCTTTCGCCCCCGCCGGGGATAAAAGTCGTAACTTCCGTCGGCCAACATTAAATCCGACGGAAATTAACTTAACTTCCGTCGGTTTTAGTTGTGGCCGACAGAAGATATTTTTCCAGTGCGTCTTATTTTTTCCAACCCGCGCCCTATTTTTCCCTACGCCTAGTTTTACCCTAGTTTACCCTAGGTTGTTCCGCCCTGCCTCGCCTCCCCGCCTCCCGGCCGCCGCCTCCGCGCCTCCCGGCCACTGCCTCCGTGTCTCTCGGAATCGGCCTGCACCGACGGTCATCGCCTCCGCCCAGAGGCCGCCGTCTTCGCCCGCCCGGCGGTAGCCGCCTCGTCCTACACCGTTGGCCGCCATCTTCACCGCCCGCCCGCCTCCCTGCCTCACCTCCTGGAATCAGCCTACACCGATGGTCGTCGCCTCCGTCCAGAGGCCGCCGTCTTCGCCCGCCCGCCGGTAGCCGCCTCGCCCTACACCGTCGGCCGCCACTTCACTCTGACGGCCGCCGTCTTCACCCGCCCGCCTCCCTGCCTCGCCTCCCGGCCATCGCCTCCGCGTCTCGGCCGGCCGGCTTGCACATCCAAAGGTATCTAGCCATTTTTTTCATTCTTTGTAGCATTCAATGGTTCATTTCCTTTTGTACCAAAATTGTTGTATGAGGAGTTCTGCATCTAATCGATGTAATCAGTAAAATCGTGGAGCATTTGTATCAAGGAAATGAATTTTGGTTAGAGATGTACTTGTGAGTTGCTGGGGGAACTGTTCAGTGCAAAAAGGTGATGGGTTTTAGATGCTAGTGAAATTTCCTTGTACTAAAAGCGCAATCTTTATTGTGCATTTTATCTTCAGTGAACCACTGAACCACGTCTTAAGTCAATCTGGCAGTTTCGTTGTGGTGCATCATACATAATTTAGCTATAAATCTTGTACTTGGTGTGCATGTGTTGTATTTACTGGTAAATTGCAAACTACCAAAGTTTTTTGGAGGGTGTGGAGGATCTGAGTTGTCTGGGCTTTGCTTCTTGATTAAATTTCAGAGCCTTTTCAGTTAGTTGGATATGTTTTTGGTTGATTGGTTGTACAATGCTGATGGGCTTTATTATTTATGGGGCCTTTGGATATGGTACAAAATTGATCTTTAGTGGAGAGATGAGACATTTTGGATGTAATGTTGAGATTTTAATTACTTCCACGTGAAGGCAGAAACACAGAATGGTAGATTATTTTCTGAATGCAGTTTTTGTAGAATCCTTGCATTTAGACTCTTTATGGATAACATTTGATTCTGTTTTGTGGAATGTGGGAACTTTTCAGGTAATTCTGGAACCTTTACTCTGCTTGGTGTCTCAATTGCTTTTCATTGGATCTGAACTGGCTTACTGAAAATTTAGAGCTTTTTGTCCTTACAAGTGCCATTTGTTTTCCATTTTAGAAGCTAGTAGCTTTGTATAGTGTATGAATTACGCTTAAGTGTTGATTCCATATGAATAACCCCTTTAGAACATTTGCTAGCACATGAGATATTTCAGCCTAAGATTTTTTGGTCCTTTGTTGATGTACATGTATAATTGTGTTTCAATTAATTGATTAAAGCCTTTGAATCACAAGCTTTACTATGACAATGTTAAATAATCCTACAAATTTTTTCGTGTGGTCGTTATGTAAATAATGCTGATTATTTTGAACTTTTAAGTAATGCTACAGGCATTTATCCATTAATTTGTTGACTTAACTACTATGTTTCCATATCCACTATCTGTTGGAGAGGAATGTACGGGAGAAATAAATAAAAAAGAAAAAAAAAGTTAACTTTCGTCGGCTCTATTATTTGGCTGACGGAAGTTACTGTAACATGTAGGATTGTACGGAAAAATCAAAATAAAAATAAAAGCTAACTTCCGTCGGCCAAATAATAGCCGATGGAAATTATTAAATTTGCTGGTAACTTCCGTAGGCCACGTGAAGCCGACGAAAATTAGCTAACTTCCGTCTACCCGCTTCCGTCGGCCAAATACCGACGTAAGTTAACCTTTTGCCGACGGAAGTTACCTTCTTTCGTCGGAAAAGAGCCAACTTCCGTCGTCTTTGACCGACGGAAGTTGCCTGTATTGTTGTAGTGTTGACAAGAAACAAAGATACACACCTTGAGTCTTTACCTTGCTAGCTCTAATCCTAGACGATTTTAAGAACCTAGATCATAAGATTTCTAGCATATCGTAATAATCCGTTCGATTTCTCCATTCATTTGTTTTTTTTGCCAGCATCTAGTGCCTAACAGCTGCAAGGCAGGACACCAGCAGGTTAGATTAGATGTAAGCGACATGTTTGGGACGACAGATGCAGCATCGTTGACCAAGTTCGGCTGGATTTGTTCTCACTTGTTGGCCAACTGGGGGTGTGATTTCTACTTTCTAGTAATAGGCCAGATGCTTTCTTGAAACGGACCAAAGGCCGGTAACAGTATTGATCCAGCCCAATTTGCAGGTAATTTCCTTCTATTATATATTTTTATAAACCCCCTAAAGTTATATGTTTTGTACAGTATATAGATTATGCTTTTCAGAACCTCGAATACTGAATACAACATCATATCGATCCAGCCCAGATTGAGAATGATTTTTGTTCACTGTTTAATGCTGCATCGATCAGCTAGCAGCAGCAGGGAGCGAAGCTTCGACGTATTCACCGACTAATCTCTCGATCTCAGATGTGGTCTAGCATGCACACAGCACACCCACATGAAGGCATATGTGGCCACTCTACAGTGCTTCCACCGAACCCAAATAAAACCCTTTTCCAATCGTTTACTTTGATATCTATCGGTTTCCCAATGGCAAGGCCGAATGATAAACAAATTGAAGGGTGGACGTACACGTACTACCAGCTGAAATTATTGCGAGTCAAACAAGAACAACGGGGAGTCCTGGTCTCCTGGATGCCTCGAGCGCGCCCTTTATGGCTCTCAATGTACGTGCCCGACCACATGCAATGATTCTGCGTACTACACACGTAACCCGATCGATTCTACTCAGTAGATTTACTGTTGATTAATTAGCTGTTAACTAGTCACTAATTGCAGATAAAATCTTAATTGTCAACGCCGTTATGTAATAGTCTCCAGCTCGCATATATAAGAAGTGCCAATGGTTACGGGTTAGCTACCCTTGAAACTTCCAAGTTCTAACCGACCGAGATCACGCAGTAGCCAGCTAGTGTGTGCACGGTTTCTTGCACTTGACTGGTGTAGCTTGCATTATATTGTTAGGAAAGACACTGGTCCTGAGCTAGTGGCAAACTGGCAATGGAGCACACCTCAAGGAGGCTCTCCTGCTGCCTCGTGCTGGCCACCGTGCTTCTCCTGTCGCACTCGCACGCCCTCGTCTCGGCGGCCGCGCCCCGGCGGCTGCTCCAGATCTGCGAGGCGCAGCAGTTCGTGGTGCCGCAGACGCACCTCCGCGCGATCCACGGCCTGCGGCCGCTCAAGTGGAGCAGCGACCTGGCGGAGCAGGCGGCGCGGTGGGCGGACCAGTACAAGGGCGACTGCGCTACTGCGGCGGCGTCGGCCGGAGTGAACGTGTTCCGGGGCTACGGCGGCGCGGCGTGGCAGCCGAGCGACGCGGTGACGGCGTGGGCGGAGGAGGCGCAGCACTACGACTACGGGTCCAACGCTTGCGCGGCCGGGAAGAAGTGCGGTCGCTACAAGCAGATGATGTGGCGTGACAGCAAGCAGGTCGGCTGCGCCAGCGTCAGCTGCGCCTCCGGCGAGACTCTCATGTCGTGCCACTACGAGCCGCAGGGCAACGTCATGGGACAGAAGCCTTTCTGATCCACGCGCGCCCGTAATTAGGAACGATATATCTTGCATTCTTGCTAATATGCTTTTGCACTTTTTATCCCTAGTTTATCTATGATTATATATTAGAGCATCTCGTTCCAAAAATTGAACACCATCCCAATAAAAATATATCTATTGTTTCTATTCGAAAAATATAAGTTATATAAGGAAACAAAATGGTCACGAGATGCAATGAAATGGCGACTCCGTATGCATGATGAACAAGAAATGCAGGTCGCACACCGGACCTGATTCCTGAAGTTTTTATTAAACAGCTAGCTGTACATTGCACTTTTCAGGACAAACCAACTATCTAATTTGTAATTAATCCTCGCATTCTTGTCGTACGCGCTACCAGTCTCAAATTTCAGCTCGTGAGTGATCAGTATTCAGTATGGCCTCTCGCCGATGACGTTGCCCGGCGGGTAGTAGTTGCAGGTCATGAAGACGCCGCCGTCGTCGCAGGCGACGCGCGCGCAGCCGACGGACGTGGTGCCGCGTCACACGATCTGCGTGTAGTGGCCGCACTCGTGGCCGGGCGCGCACGCGTTGGCCGCGTACGAGTAGTCGACGCCCTCGGCGGCCCAGTCCTTGACGGCGTCTCCCGGTCGCCACGCGCCGCCGGCGCCGCCCCAGAAGATGTTCTCCCCGAGCGCGAACTGCCCCTCCGGGAACGAGTGCCGCAGCGCGCAGTCCGCGCGCCGCTGCGCCGCCCACGACCGAGCGTACGACTCCAGCCGCGGCGACCACGCCAGGGGCAGCTCCCGCCGCGCCAGCCGCACCAGGTTGTGGTAGTACAGGAACTCCAGCGACTCCGCCCACGCGCCCAGCGCGCCGCACCCCGCGCACTGCGCCACGGAAACGTCGTACACAGTCGCGTTGTGCCCGAAAGCCTCCGTCCCTTGGCGACCGTCGGCGAGCTCCAGCGCCGGGGAGGAGTGGGCTGGTGACACCGTGTGTACGACAAGAGCACAAACGAGCAGAGCAGCGAGCAGCTTCATGGCTTCTCTTTATCGGGCGCAGTGTTTTTGTAACGAAGTCGTGAGAAGTTATATGCAGGAGCTGATCACTTGTCTTTTGTCAGTGTCTGGCACCCGTGACCATGAGTGGGAATAACTGTAGTAGCCAGCTTTGATGGTATTTTTTCCACATCGATCAATTCACATCGTTTTGATCATGACTGCTTTGTTTATGGTTTTGGTTTTGTCATAGACCTGAAACTGTAAGAATCACTGCTTAAGACGAAACAAATGGTCCTTGTTTTGCCCATGTATTTATTTTGCATACACCTTAAAATTGCGTGATCGCACCTTGAATATAAAATTGATTAAAATTTAAAAATCTATATATCTTGAAAAATAAAATGGGCTACACGCCTACACGTACGGAACAAAAGAAGCAGCCAATTAACCCGGGAATAAACTGTGACTTCGTGCATGACGCCGTCGTTTTAAACTGTCACTGACTAGTTTACCTGTGAGCTCGCCCGTGATCATGGATGCCGGCTTCTGGATGGTTCCGTGGTCACGAGCTAGCTTACAGCGAGATAACCATGCATGCATCATGCATGTCGGTCGATCGGAGCGATGGACATGAGATGGTGCCTGGTACAGTCCGTAGGCGGAAGCCCGGTTTCGCATAAATGGTGCTACGGCCTACGGGCTGCGCATGGCGTGACTGCATCTGCAACGGACAGTCCCACCGATGGCAGCAGCCAGCAGAGGCGGCGGTCGGCTTGTCGTTCCTACGTGTCCCCAAACGTCTCGTCCGATTCTGAATTCAGATCGACGCATGCAATGCAAAGCCTGCCTGCCGCCGCCTCGGTTTGTATAGTTGTATGCGCGCGCTGTGGTTATAATATTCTGTATATATTTTTAACAACATTATGGGGATTGCGAATGGCGATTTTTTTATGAAGTGATAATTTTTTAAAATAAATTTTAAATCTGGTATACGTTTTTAAAAAACTGCAAAACTAATATTGTGAAAGAAACGTGAGTTAACTGACACACTAAATCTTGTTAGAATTCTAACGTTAAACGTGCTTAGACTAGTGTATTACATCTCGACACACCCATGAGCCTGTGTGACCTATTTAAAAAATATATAAGCCGGTAAAGTGTCGATGTAGAGTTTTAGGCTCTAAATCGACATTTCGTTGATCGATCTAGGTTGTATGGGTTCTATCGGTGTTTGACGTGTTTCAAACGCCGATAAAGCATTAGATTCGCCCGAGCAACGCTGGTCCAGCGATTTGTCGGTCGATGGAACACGGATGTAGCATGCTGTCGGCATTTCATCTATTGACAAAAGCGTTGAACCACCGATCAGCCTAGATTTCCTGATGAAGTACCGATCTAAGGCTTAAATCTATAGACCGACACTTGAAATAAATACATAAGGTTAACTTTTTAAAATTTTAAAAGCGTGTATTAGATTTGAAATTTATTTTAGAAAATATATCATTTCAAATAAAACACGAGGACTATAGTATGTGGGCCTGAACGGGACAGCGGACAACGTGCGGCCCGTAGTGTATGGGCCGAACGGCATTGTGCGGCCTATTATTTAAGCATCCAGCCTGTCGAATCCGAGATGCATATGCCGATATGGAACATGTGAAGGTGCCATATACGCCTCCCTTACCCTTAGCATCACTCGTATATGCCGCATCGACCGACAGCCAAGGAATTTCAGCGTCAGAAACTCAGAATTTGGCTATACCTGGACAATAGTAGCCTGGGCCATGGGCATATTACGTGCGCTTGCTACACAGTTTACTACTCGCAGAACCCGAATTACATGGCAGGCAATAGATGGGAGAAGCTAGCATTACTACCACCGGAGAAATTAGCTCAAAACTATACGACCCAGAGGATTGTTAACCGATAGCTTAGATGATTCATTCAATTAATGGCACATGTAGTCATGTACCGGCAGTGGCCGCATGGGGACGAACGAACTGAGCAACGACGACCCTGCAAATTGCAGGAGCACATGCATGTTCCTTTCGCTGCTTATTGTCAAATCGGCAAGACTTTTAACTAACGCTGCTGTCCTGCTTACATTTGCCACATTGTTGACAACGTACGTGTACCTCGTTACCGTGCCCTACAAGTGAGCCTGTGACGCGCGCAGACCTGGAACTGCAACTCTTGTACTGCGAGCACTCTCCCGAATCCCAAATTGGCCGCTCCCTCTCTAGGATTCCTCCGGCTTTGACCCGTAACATGCATGCGCAGTATACGGCTGCAAGAGCGGCCGGCCGGGGGAAGTAAAATCTAGCGACCAAGCATGTGGTGTCGCATGCAGCAGCGACCTGGATGACAGTCGCATACGCTCGTGACGCCGCGCGCGATGCTGCAGCCGCTAGATTCCCCAGACGCAGCCATGAACTGTACTACTCTTCTTGCAGTCGCAGCTGGCGCGCATTTAACTCGATCAGCTAGCTGCGCGCCACTGATAATATATAGTCTGATCATACATACTTCACCTATGCATTAAGCACGGCCGCATTGGCGATGATCAATGAGCCAGGTTTACAGTCTTACAGATCGATGGAGATTACAAACAATTGGGTCGCATCGCATTGGATTCCAACTGACCATGACGCACACACTCGTCAGAGACTTCAGAGAGAGATATTGTGAGAGAGAGAAGAGGAGGACGCCCAGGCACATGCATGCGCCTCACGTACAGCAGTACTCATTTAACAACTCATCCGTTGGTCGTTTGCCCCCATTAACAGTAGCTCTGCATTCCTCGCCTAATCGGCTTACCGGCCAACCCCCAAATCAGAGGCGACGAATCTCATCGCGTAAAAGCCACACAGAGAAAAGTGATTTCTGTACAATTGTTGTTTCATTCTTTCAACAGCGCCGCAGACTCGCTTTTTCAACTGCAATGTGCTCAAAAGTACCGCTGAAATGTCCAAGAAAAAGGAAGGGAAAGGGTCTCATTTTATTTGTTGGACCGGATGGAACAGACTGATGATGGATTAGCTGATCATATTTCTCTCTACGTAGTTTTCCGATCCTGCCAATAACATCATACTAATATATATATATATATATATATATATATATATATATATATATATATATATATATATAGGCAGGAGAAAACGAAGATGCAGATGTGACAGCAGTAGAAATAATTATTTTGTAGTAATTTGTACACTTGTAACATCATCATATGGAATCAATGAGACAGCACGATTGGTTGCTGCGCTGCTCTGCTGTCCCGATGTGCTCCCGGCCCACCGGCAATCTTGCGGCGAAGAGATAGCGGATTCGCGGGACGTTGGTGCCGGACGGCAGAGCGGAAGGAAGAAGCGATCGCCGGCGGGCGGCGGGCGGCGGACGGCTGGTCAGTAGGGGCGCATTCCGACGTAGTTGCCGGGAGGGTCGTAGTTGCAGGTGATGAAGGTGCCCCGGCCGTTGTAGCAGGTGACCATGGCGCAGCCCACCCGGCGCGTTGCGCGCCACATGATCTGCGTGTAGTGGCCGCACATGCCGCCGTAGCAGCTGTTGCTCCAGTAGTTGTACCGCGGCTGCTCGGCCAGCCACGCGCCAACGGCCTGCGCCGGCGACCACCCGGTGCCGCTGCCCCAGAAGAGATTCTCCCCGTAAGGGCCCGACGAGTGCACCAGCGCGCAGTCGCCTCGCCGGGACTCGGCGTACTGCCGCGCGTACCCGGCCACCCGCTCGTCCCACATCAGCGGCGGCAGGCCCATCGCCGCGCGCGCCGCGTTCTGCTGCACCAAGAACTGCATCCTGAAGTCGCCGCCGAGTGGGTACGCGCCCACCACGACGACGGCATTGCCGGGGAAGAGAAGCGCAATGCCGAGCAGCACAACGACGAGGTGAGCTCTCGCACAAGCGGAGGACGCCATGGGAGAGCACAATGCCGAGCTGTGGATTGGACGACGACTACTACCGCTCTAGCTAAAGCTTACGGCCCGGCGCTTCGTATATATGGACTCGAGGTGGAAGAAGTGAAGGGAATTGAAGTAGGAAGATAAAATTCTACACGATGAAATGCTGGGGACAAGATCCATGTTCTATAATGATTGCTCCACACAAGACTCCGCCGGAAGGTCCACCTAAATATGCCTCACTGGAATATAATTAGCAGTTAAATTATATGCATGGATTCGCCGGAGGAACAGATTGGTTCCTTTGATTTCTACAACAAGTCGCTTGACAAAACTCTAACATTTCAACTTGAAACGGTTTTATAAAATAAGATATTATCAATTACGAGAAAATTGGTTATTTGACACTGCCAACATCCCGCTTCGCAAATTTGATGGCGGTGACAAATAACCAATTTTCTCTATCAATTACAATATTAAATTTATTTTAGTAAAACAGCTATTAGATATATTTTATCAGAGTATTTATCTTATATGGCAAATACAAATGTATTTTTATTTAGACTTGATTAAACTTTTTGCAATATAAATAATATAAAATAGAGGTAGCACCTCTTTACAACTCAGAGCGGCTGCCAAATGCCAACATCGTGGTGGCCAACGCCCATCACACAGCTTTCAATGAACCAAAAGAATTACTACTCCCCCCGGTTTCCAAAAGTTATTTTGGATACGATTTTAAATACCAAAAAAAATTTAATTAATATGCATATTCACTTGTTTACTCATATTAAATAGGTGTATGATAACCAGACTGAATAATCTCTTTGTTCTATTGGTTATCAGGAGTACTATTTTAAGAATAAAAATGTTTATAGTACACGTAAAGATACAAAACGATATCTTTTAGGAAATTTTAGATACAATCCGGAAACAATTTATTTTTGGAAACTAGAGGGAGGAGTATGTACAGCTCCATTGTTTCAGATAGCTAACAAGTCACACAGCCGAGACCAGCACTACAAAACGAAATATCTAAACAGCTTAATTAACCTAATATTCCCCCTCTAGCCGTTTGTACTTCTTTTTCTGAACTGTGATCTGTTTGAGGTCAAGGCAGGAACAGTAGCAACAAGTGCGGCTTTTGCAGTTTAACTCTGTCGTGTCAGAATCTAAATCTCAGAGGTCACGAGGTCTGAATGAAGTGGTAAAACATCTATCCTGCGTATTATTTAAGCGATCACGACGTTGCATTTGCAATATTCCAGCAATCTCGTTTATTTTATGGGCAAAACAGATGCTACTACTAATCATTCAGAGCCTGACCTACCGAATACCAGAAACACGAACCGATGTAGTGACCTACTGATCGATGAACGTGCTAATCACTGTCTGTCAAGAACTCTGCTCAATATTTTGGCGCCGATACAAGACTTTTGGCGGCCCCTGCCCTAGATGCACAGGATAGGACTAGAAGAGCATGACGATTTTGACATTGTTCTGCGGTTTGTATTGCTTGGTATGAGTGCTCATTGCTAATGCTGCCTGCTGGGGGGATAGCATACAAAAATATGGAAGATAATATTGCAGGTTTAGTACAAGACAGCTCAGTGATGAACTTATGAAGTGTACGGTTTTGCACGGAGAGAATTTGCTTGTTGTACACATTATCGCATTAATAATCCTGTCCGATCGAGTGCAAACTGTTCGATTTCTGAATGGATGCGTTGACAAATGCTGAAATGTTCGGTTTCAAAAGAAAAAAATGCTGCAACTGTGAGCTTGCAGTTTTCATACCCTGCAACCGAAAGATGTAGAAGAGGCCAAATAAACATCTCATAGGTCCCACACACAACTGTAGACGCGTCAAAAAGTGGCAAATTCCTGATCTTATTAAAAACACACTTGTGTAGTTGTGTATGTAATATTTCGGTTGTGTTTGATAGGATTTCACTCTAGCTTTAGATTTTTTGTTTTGTAGAGTTGAAATCAAGTCAAATATTTTTTTAAAAAAATAATTCTTACTGAGAGCAATTCAAAAAAGTGGAGTAAGATCTAACTAACTTTAAATACATCATTCTAGTTTTAGTGTGAATTTTAAAATCCGAAGCTCTACCAAACAAATCCTTCGTATGTATTTTACGTACACCATAATTTGTTATACACTTATACTGATTAATCATTTAATCCACACATTATATCATTTCCTCAATTTCTGCCACTGTTACCAAGAAAATGGATGACATATAAAGCAGGGCCGTTCCTAGCAATTTTGGGGTCCTAGGCGAAAAAAACTAGGGGTCTTTCGATCTATTTTTAGCAGGTGGGTGAATCACACAAATAGTTATATAAGGATATTATCAACGGACAGTGGTGATAGGTGATCATTGGCGAATTGATAGTGCCACCTCCTACCATGTTATTAGTCGGATCGCTCGCATAGCTCACCGCAAGGGCATAACCATCATCGCTACCATCCACCGACCTAGCACCGACTATTCAAGAAATTAGAATTTAGGGTGAGATTTAGACCGGTCACCACTCACTAGTGTTTTATGCTCTAGTGGAGTAGCTGAGACGACGGAAGCCTTGCTCATCCATTGTTTGTTGCCCATTGGGGTGTTGCCATGGTGGGAGTCGTGCCATCGTGAGCCTACAAATAGGAGATTTAGGTTGTCGAGTGAGCAAGCGAGGATTTTGGGCGATATCACGGGAGGACAAGCGTCAGTGCATGCCTGCCTAGCTAGCTTGTATTTGTCCATACTGGACTGCTAGTGTGCTACATTGGACTAGAACGATGTCGCGCTACGCAAAGTTTCAATTTGTAGATTTGTTGTGCTGCATACTGGGCCATTTTTGGGTTGTGGACCGTGGTATATAGAGTATAAAAATACTAAGTTATATACACACATATAAATTAGGGGCCCCTAACTTTCTTGGGACTCGCCCCTGTCGCACTGGCACACACAGGAACGGCCCTGAAATAAAGAAGTACAAATAAATCCGAGGATACGACGTGCAAAACATTGAGAGGCAGCAAGCCAGTGACAACGCCCTGTTCACGTCGAAACTTGCACAATCGCGCGTTTACCACACGTCTCCCGTGCATGCGTGCGCGCGCATCGTTCAAGTGACCACGTCCTAGTACGGCCTCATGCCGACGTAGTTGCCGGGCGGGTTGTAGCTGCAGACGCCGTACGTGCCGCGGCCCCCCGAGCATGGCGCCAGCGCGCAGCCGACCGCCGTGGTGCGCCGCCACACGATCTGCGTGTAGTGCCCGCACGCGCCGTGGCCGCCGCGGCAGACGTTGGACGCCGGGTCGTACAGCGCCCGCTCCTGCACCCAGGCGGTCACCACGTCCGCGGGCTTCCACCCGATGCCGCTGCCGTGGAAGAGGTTCTCCCCGTAGGGCCCGTGCGAGTGCGTGAGCGCGCAGTCGCCGCTCCGCGCCGCCGCGTAGTTCCGCGCGTACGCCGCCAGCTTCTCGTCCCACGCCAGCGGCGGGAGGCCCACCTGCCGCCGCGACGCGTTGTGCGGGGCCAGGAAGCTCGACGCAAGGTTCTTGCCCCGCGCGGCGTCAGCGGCGAGGAGGAGGAGGAGGATCACGGCCACTACCGCCGCTAACAGGCGAGAATGCATTGCTTGCTCAGTTGCTCCTAGCTGGAACGTACACTTTTTTGCCAGGTCTCAGTCCAGCTCGATCAGGCGCGTGTAGTTTACCTACATATGTTTTGTTGCGTGTATCGTATTTATACGAACCTGGGGTACGAGAGAGTTGATTTTTTTGGCTGGGCAAGTGCATTCTAAGATGGAGTGGCGCCCATGTTCCATATTGGTTGGCACACAATGATACAACTAAGCCAAGACATAAAGTCCACGTTAGCTATGCTTACGTTTATTTGCGTCCATGTCTACCGTGACATTTGGGGGCTCAAACCACACGCGCACGTCGAACAGTCGAGCTACCATATGGTCGACTATATGGTGTTAGCAGGCTAGCGGTTCTGATATTGTTTTTTTTTCTTTCATATAGTTGTCCTAGAACATCTCGCGGCCGGGATGGTTGGGACTTGTTAATATGTTTTCTGCAACTTCATTATGAAAAGTACAACAAGCTAAACACAGAAAACAATAAAAGTTGTTCAAGTTCAAGTGTTCAACCGAACGATATTAGCATGATCCACCCTAATTGATCATGTTCATGTAATTCGAGTTGCATTAATGTTTATGCCCTAGAAACAGTAATTTATCCTAAAAAAACGGTAATCTATGATCACAAACTGCAAGCAAGTCTATGTTAGCTAGCCAGGAGCAATATTTTCAGAGAAATGAATGATGGTTTCCAAAAGGGCATAGTAACGATGGATGGCATCGATCAGCTGAGTGCACCTGGTAATTCAGGAGAGGGCAGCCATTAGATCGGAAACCCGCAACACAATGTACTTCGTGCCATCAACTCCCTTTAACTCACTGCCGGCATACTTGGAATATAGGACAGTGCTCCCTGCAGAGACCGACAATGGGCTCCTCATGTCATAGTTCCAGCATGAAGATCCAACCATGTGGTTAAGAACCATAGTACACAAAAAAGACAACAGAAATGTCCAGTAGAAGTAATGAAATGAGTGACTCACCATTCCAATAGATGGCTTCTCTTTTGTAGTTGCAGTAAGCAACAGATCACCAGGAGTTTTATCTTCAGCTTCAGGCTTCAGCAACCTATAATAAAGGAAGAATTTATTACAACCAAAATGAGGGGGTGGCCTCAGCTTTGGCCTAGCCTACTTAATTGACAACAATACACCATTGTCAAGAATAAAAGTACAAGAGATGTCTTACCTTGATAAGTACATGATACCCAAGAGGTTTCATGTCCTTCGAATCATCGGTCTCGAGGATACCGATGATGTCGTCCTCTTTAAGAATAAGATGGTTGGAATCATTCAACTCCACCTCTGTTCCTGCGTATTTTGAATATATAACTTGGGCTCCAACCTATGCAATTTACAACTTACAAATGTGAATGTTACTATATATTCTTTTGTTTGGCAGCAAACATAGCTTGCTTACACTCAAAACAATTACAATTTACAGAAAGAAGATGCATAAAAATCAATCAAGCATGATAGACAACATCCATAAAACATGTAAAATATCGAGTTAGAACAGGCAACACGAGTGCTTCAACAACTTTATCATATACAACTTTTCAACATACTCCTGACTGGATTATTAGTTATAAGTCCAATGTTAAATCTGCTAGTTTCATTCTGTTAGATTCACGTCTGATTTTCATAATCATGAACTTGGAAGTTGGAACAGGCTGACTCCTATGTTAGTATTAGCTCTCGGGGAGGAGAAGGGGACCGAATCCCTCTCCTCCCTGGTAATTCGAAATTAGGCTAACTAACCCCTAATGTCAAGCGCCCTGATCGGGGGCGCACTCCACTAACCTGTTGAAGGGGCCCCCATCGCACAGCACATATATATAAGGAGTTCGTTCTGAGAGAAAGGACTCTACGTGCTAAGTCACCCGATCTGTGGTTTTTGTGCTGGAGCGACGGGAAGCCTCTCTCACCTCCACCCGACTGGCCGGACTTCTACGACGCCACAGCACCATGCCATGGCGTCCTCCTCACCCTGGAGCACACTCAAGGTACACACCTAAGTTCTACCCTACTAGACCTAACCCTAGACGATCCTAACCCCCTTAGAATCAACAATGGTATCAGAGCTCTCAGGATATTCTAGGTTTTAGGCAAGTTAGGGTTAGGGTGGCGTCGGGCTCCCTTGAGCCGACGCCACCACCGCACTAAGAAACCCCCCCTAAGCCCTTTGTAAGCCCTTAAGTTCGCCCGCATAAGAACCTAAGAAAAACCTAAGACAAACCCTCTGTAAAGCCTTCGGCTAACCCTAAGAAAATCCCCAAAACCCCTAGAGAAACCCTTCGGGTAAGAGAGTAAGAACAGCAACATTGAGATAAATAAACAAAAAAAAAGGGGGGGGCAGAGGATTAGGGTTAGGGTTTTCACCCTAACCCTAACCCTAGATTTGCATTAGAAGGGGCGCGGGTCCATACCTAGCCCCTCGCCGCTGGATCTGGCCTCGCCGGAGTCCGGGAAGACCGCCCTCGCCGCGCTCGCTCGGTCGCCGTCGCCGTCGCGGGCCGCCGCCACCGCCTCTCGCTCGGGTCGAGCGTGTAGCACCGCCGCCGGCTACCTCGGCGAACCCTCGCTCACCCTCGGGTGAGCGGAGGGACCCGACGAGGAGGCCGGCGGGCGGAGCTCCGCCGTCGCCGCTCCGCCGCCGCCGCTGCTCCGCCGCCCGGGCGCTCTCTCTGCCTCTCCGTCGCGCGCGGGGTGTAATAGGGCTAGGGTTTCCCCGGGGCGCGGCGCGGGTTTTTATTCGGGCGCGATTAACGGCCGGCCGTCGGATCAGATCCGACGGCCAGCATCAATCGGGCCACATAGCGCCCAGGCGGGGGGCAAGCTTTCGCGGCCCAGGCCCAGGTTGCGGCCTGGGTCCGCTGGCGCGGGTGAGAGAGAGGTGGGCCGAGCCGTTTTCATGTTTTGGGCCAGGCCTTACGCACTGTTTTGGGCTGAAAACTTAGCACAGTACGGGCTGAAATCGTTTTCTGATTTTTTTGAATTTTCAGAATTAGTTTTTTTCAATTAAGAAATACCTGAAAAATCAGAAAAATGCCCAAAATTAAGAAAAGATAAGTTATTTGCGAGGAAAATTTTGTATAAGTTTGTACATACTCAGAAAATTTATTCTGAATTTTTCAGCAAATTTAAGTACTTTTATGATTGTTTTCTTTATTAAATTTAGTCTAAGGACTATATTTAATTGAGAAATATTCCTTTAGTTTTTGATTAAGTTTAAATTTAGATTTTATTACTGTTTTAAACAGTATTAGTTATACGCGAAGAAAAATTTTGTACAATTTTGTATAGAATTAGTAATTTGTGTTCTGAATTTTTTCAGCATTTTTAAGCATTTTCATGATGTTTTCCCTTATTGGATTTAGTCAAAGTCTATATTGGGAAATATTAAATTTAGAAGCTTTTGTTTAAGTTTAAATTTAAGTTTTATTATTATTTTAAGCAGTGTATTAATTAAAATTAAGTCTTTCCGCTGTGCATGTTTAGATTAAGTCTTTAATTATGCGTACACTGTTTAAAATTAGTATCATGCTGTAAATTCAGAATTTTATTACTGATCAAGCAGTGTATTAATTAGTTTTAAGTCTTCCGCTGCGAATACACTGTTTTAAGATTAACACCATGTTTATCCTATCAATTAAGTAGCATTCATTCTGTCAATTAAATTTGAACCAACGAGATAATTTGATTTGACATTATAAATGTTGTATTTTGTTAACATAGTAATTTTATCTCCTGACCAACGTTGGTGATGAAATTACTGTGGTTCAGTTGAATTGATCCTATTTCTGCCCAACGGTGATATAGAATTAATTCGCCTTTTAAGCTTTAAGTATGTCACATGTTAATTTTTGACCAACGTTAATTTTTCATGTGTCATATTATGTCTGTTATAATATATTTTGATAATGTTCCTTATTAGAAATTTGCTAAGTTATATCTCCGACATTGAGTCCCTCAATGATAAGAACCACAGATGGCTTCTCTTTTGTAGTTGCAGTAAGCAACAGATCACCAGGAGTTTTATCTTCAGCTTCAGGCTTCAGCAACCTATAATAAAGGAAGAATTTATTACAACCAAAATGAGGGGGTGGCCTCAGCTTTGGCCTAGCCTACTTAATTGACAACAATACACCATTGTCAAGAATAAAAGTACAAGAGATGTCTTACCTTGATAAGTACATGATACCCAAGAGGTTTCATGTCCTTCGAATCATCGGTCTCGAGGATACCGATGATGTCGTCCTCTTTAAGAATAAGATGGTTGGAATCATTCAACTCCACCTCTGTTCCTGCGTATTTTGAATATATAACTTGGGCTCCAACCTATGCAATTTACAACTTACAAATGTGAATGTTACTATATATTCTTTTGTTTGGCAGCAAACATAGCTTGCTTACACTCAAAACAATTACAATTTACAGAAAGAAGATGCATAAAAATCAATCAAGCATGATAGACAACATCCATAAAACATGTAAAATATCGAGTTAGAACAGGCAACACGAGTGCTTCAACAACTTTATCATATACAACTTTTCAACATACTCCTGACTGGATTATTAGTTATAAGTCCAATGTTAAATCTGCTAGTTTCATTCTGTTAGATTCACGTCTGATTTTCATAATCATGAACTTGGAAGTTGGAACAGGCTGACTCCTACACCTTGTTATGGAATAGCTATACCTTTAAAGCTCACTAATTCTACTGAAAAGCATTACAGGTAATTTGTCACCCTTTTGCAAAGAACAATATATCTGAATCTGAATGCCGACTTCCACTTTGTTATCCCCAACAGCATCTACCTCACCCACTTGAGGTTTAGACTGAGCAGCCGAAGGAAGTAAAATGCCACCAGTTGTCTTGTCCTCAGCGGACTTAATCTTAATACCAATTCAATAACACTCTTAACTGTGAAAAACTCGAACCGAAAGTAGCGGTACCAATGCGATAATATGGTACATTGCACGGAAACGTACCTTCGGGGCGACGACGGTGGCGGCACTGACGACGGCAGGCGGAGCGCGTCGAAGGTGGCCGGCGCCTTCCTGGAGAATCCGCCAACTCCGGCGCCGGAAAACTGCATCGACGCCATCTCCCCGAGGACTGCTTGCCGTGAAATCCGAAGTTCCGAACGGCAGCAGGAGATAAACCCTAGAGCAGCCGAAGCGCGGAGCGCCAGAGCCAGAGAGTCAGGGAGGCAGGGAGCAGCCCACACACACGTTCGGAGCGGTCACGGTTCAGCCCAACAACAACACGCCACACGGCCCACACGTGAGTGCCTTCCACTCGCCGCCGCGGAAAAGGTTGTCCACTTCTCCCCCGTAGGGCCAGTCAGCCAGTGCGAGTGCATGAGCGCGCAGTCGCCGCTCCGCGCCGCCGCGTAGTTCCGCCCGTACGCCGCCAGCGGCGGGAACCCCACCTTTCGCCGCGCGGCATTGTGCGGGGCCGCCAGGAAGCTCGACGTCAGCGGCGTCAGCGGCGCCGTAGACGACGGCGAGTAGGAGGAGACAACACATAATTCGAATCGGATTTGGAGCCACGAGTACGACTATAACTCTAACCTCTCACACCGTGTCCGCTTCGAGCTCGGGTTCCCGCCACTCGAGTTGATAAATAGCAGGAGGGAGGAAGCCATCCAGCGTCTGCATCTCTCTCTTCTTCCTCCCGTTCGATCTCGAGCGATCTCCCATCCACCGCAACCAGCAGCGATAGATCCGTAGTTCTCGACGACATGGCCGCCGAGCAAAGTATCCTCCGGCGGTGGAAGCGCTTCCTCCCCGCGTTCGCCTCCATCGATGCCGCCATCGAGGACGCTAACCCGGGCATCAGCCGCAAGGAGTTCCGAGACGCCAAGTCAACGATTTTTGAGATGCTCTGCAATACCACGGATGACGCGGTGGCGGAGAAGCTCTGCGTCGTCCTCGACGAGGTGATGATCGAGTCGCTCCTCACCCTGAAGCTTGTGCCCGCGATGCCGAAGATGCTGTCGTCCACCGATCTAGCAAAGGACATCGGTGCTCTGACGAAGCATGAGTCAGAGAGAATCCGTGACCTTGCGACCGTCATCCTTTGCGACTGGAAGGCATCTCTCAAGAGGACAACGATGAAACTGTCTCAGGTTCTGCAACTACAACAGTCCGACGAGCATGCCGGGAAAGACGACCTCGGTCCCTTATTCGCGCAATAAGCAGAGTGCTCCACCGGTCTTTTGCGGCGATCGTTCCCAGACGGCCAAGACGGAGCTGCCGCCAGAGAAGGTGTCGGTGAACGCTGGCAAGTGGCAAGCGGAAGCTCCGAGAAGGCCGAAGGGTACCAAGAAGTGGAGGACTCTAAGCGGCAGCGCATGATCCCGGTGATCCAGGCGCGCCGTCCATGGCGAAGCAAGATGCACCCGAGAGTGAAGCTACGAAGCCGATCGAGCTGGGCAACCTCCACGACGACGCGGACCGCGTTCGTTCGTGTCGTCGCATAGGATGGTAGACACGTGTCCATGGAATACATCCAACGGTGAGGCTCGGTCCGGCTCGTGAATCACGGGTCATGATCTGTGGAGAAGTCCGAACAGGGCATGCAACGACAACGTTTGTTCTTATGTCACATGATGTGCTAGCGTTCGAGTTTTTTTAGATTAAGTGTGTTTATTCCATTAAGTAAATGAAATTGTCATTAAATATTAGGCAAATTGTAATTTGGTGTTCTGTTAAACAATAAAATTCATTGGTGTAACCTATGGTAGAATATTGTAATGGGTGTATTTATGGGCTAGCTAGACCAAAGTCCGTTAATATCAAGTACGTGACACTCTGGTTAGCATTATATTTAGCAATCCATAAATCTAATCTTGCACGGGTGTTCTTACTTATTAGCATTATTCCAATTTGTACATTTTCCTCCACTGTTGCTTTGATTAATTTGCTCCTTACAGTCGTTATTATATTCGTTAAGAACGGCTTTAATTTAATTTGAGCAATTAAGCTGGAGCTCATCTAGGAACAGCCCCTGCATATATGCTTCAAATCCCCGTATGATTCAAAAATGAATACTTTAAATTCAGTTGAATTGAACGAGGCGCCAGTCTCACTTGGAATAGGAAACAAATTTAGATCGAGAACGAACAAGAAACTGCGAAATGATCTAACAAAGATGATCACTGTATCTATTTACTTTTAATATAATATTTATGACATATTAATATATTTTATAAAAACTTAATTAAAGTTATAAATATTTTATTATTTTTAAAAAAAGTCGAATGAACGATAATAGAAAATTAACTGAGAGCAGGTCAAGCAGGGTCGGATATTTTTCTCTATTCTTTTTGCATGCACGTGCTTGGGGGTATAAAATTAATCCCCCTTCTTCTCGATTATTTTTAAAATTAATATTTTTTGAAAAAAAATCAAATTTGTATAGCTGTTTCAAACATTTATAAAAATAAGTAGCAGACTCGCGCCACGTGGCCCCAAGTCGGTCGACTCAACCCGTTTTATTTTTCTTCGGCGGTGAACAGCGGGTTGTACACGCCGAGGAGCGCTTGTGACACATAAATATTTTTGGGGGTGGGCAGAATTCAAACGCACGTTGGACAGTCTAGTGGAGAGCCCTCTTAGCATGACACTACATTTGTTTTTTATTTTTAATTTACAATATTAGTACTTCTTATATATCCCAAAACCCATAGATCTGTCGCTGCGTCGGCCGAAAGTGCCATTGCCGCAACCACGTCAGCACGAGTCGCGCTGACATGGTATGAGTCGGTCGACCATCAGCCGACTCGAGGCCACGTGGCGTGAGTCAGCTCATTAAGTACCAACCGCTATTTTTTTTTGCAAATATTTGAATTTTTTTCAAAAAAAAATATTATTATTTTAAAAATTCCTTCTTCTCTCCACGGCAATATGCACAGCATGCAGCTAGCTTTCGTTGCAGGCTGCGAGATTTGGGGCACAAACTTCGCGCGCAGCCTACAGATGAAGTACAGAAATCGATTGATCGATCGGTCGCATGATGCGCATGGACACCAGCAGAGATAGATTCTAAATCTTAAATGGAGAGATGAGATGCATGCATGCCTAACAGTTTCATGCATCTCGTCAGTCTCCGGCGCTGTACATGACCGCGGCCGATTCGATCGATATTCGTTAGGGTTTTTAAATCAGCCCTGCAAGCGCGCCGCAAGTTCGCCATTATTGACGCCAACGAACAGCTAAGCTAGCAGCTGTTTCCTGACTACTAGCTACTTCACTTGTAATTAAACACGCGGGAAAAGCTAGCATGCATTATATACGTATATATATATATATATATATATACACAAATGTTATTCTACACTACGGGTGTAGAATGCTATTCTACACCGACGTGGAATGAAGGGGGGTTGGGATTGGGTGGGGTGTGGGAGCACGGGATGATCGGTGTAGAATAACATTCTACACCCATAGTGTAGAATAGCGTTCCCGTATATATATATATATATATATATATATACATTACTCTATACAATGAAAGTAGAATAGCTATTCTACTGAAAAATCTACTATTGAGAAAAAAAGTAGTACTCAATTGCTATTCGATCTACTGAGATAATCTACTACTGAAAGTAGTTGGTGTAGAATAGCTATTCTACATACGTGGTGTAGAATAACGCTCCTATATATATATGTCATTAGTAATTTAGTATACATCTATCCCTATATAGCACACGCATCATCTTTGTAAACTTCGACGTACAAATGGATAATCTCTGACTGCCCAAAGAATTAACGAGCACATTAGCACATACATGTATCAAGCTATCCAAAGTATATGCATGCTAATTATGCAACACCGATACGACCTGTTTGTTTCAGCTTCTAGTAGCAGCTATAGATTCTCAGTAGCTAGCTTGAGTAGTTAATGTTTTATAGTTTCTAGATTCTAGTTCATTTTCAGATTATGCAGTTATTGATTTTCACAATCTAAGTTTAAAATCTAAACTATTTGTTTCCACGTCAAATTCTATAAATAGTTGGATAATCTCTGACTGCCCAAAGAATTAACAAGCACATTAGCACATACATGTATCAAGCTATCCAAAGTATATGCATGCTAATTATGCAACACCGATATGATGGACATGTTTGTTTCAGCTTCTAGTAGAAGCTATAGATTCTCAGTAGCTAGTTAGTTTGAGTAGCTAATGTTTTTTAGCTTCTGGATTCTAGTTCATTTCCAGATTATACAGTTACTGATTTTCACAATCTGAGTTTAAAATCTAAACTATTTGTTTTCACGTCATATTCTAGAAATAGTTGTAGTTAAAACAAAGGGACCTATGCTCATACAAAAACATAAACATGGTGGCAATTAAACCAGTAGTACATTAATTTAATTCACATACAAATGTATTATTAACAGCAAACCCGAGATCAATCGAAACCGACCGTACATGCATATGCATATATATAAGAACTAGCTATCAATTTTTGGACAACTGGATATATATATCATGTAATATATATTGCAGCACACAACAGACAGAAAAACCCTATTATTGATCATAACCTAAAACGTAATCATGCAGATTAACGGAGTTGCCTTGGAGATGGCCTGCACCATCTGGGCCATGGTCGCAAGACGCCGTCCACGCCGAGAACTTCTCGTCGGCGCCGATGATGGCACCGCCATCCGGGCACTGCAGCTCTGGCAATGGAGGAACAATCCCGCCTTGCGCTCCGCCCACTGACTGATCACACCTGCTGTAGATGAAGTCGTATAGCTCGTCGTGGAGACCGTAGCCGAACCCTCCTCCCAACAGCGAGGCCGAACTCATCTCTACAGTACCTGTCAGTACTCCTGCCTCGGCAGAAGAAGAGCAAAACCCTAGCTTGGTTCTCTGATCATCAGGACCTCCTGGGATGTAGTTCGCGCCGGCCGCGGGGTGGAGTTGCTCCGTTTCGAACACCTCCGATGTGGTGGCGGCCGCGGCGGCGGCGGCGGCGAGGTTATGGCCGACCAAACTCTGGGGATGATGTTGCACGCTGGCAGCGGTGGCGACGGCGTCCGTCGGCTGCACGCCCGGGAGCGGTCTGTTCGGTAGCAGAGTCATCTCGAGCTTCGGCCACTGCGGAGGTGCGTTGCTGCTGATGCCGGCGCAGCTGAACGCGCTGTAGAGGCCTTGGAGGCGCATGTGGAGCTGGATCCGCTCGAGAGCCGACGAGCTCAGGGCTTGCGCTGCTGACGCGGTGCCGCCGCCGCACATGGCGCCGCCTCCTGTGGCTGCTAGAGTAGCGCCACCGAGCTCATGGTTTGCGCGGGCACGGCGTGACGGCGCGCGCTTGCCTAGGAGCTTCTTCTTCAGCTTGGTGTTCCAGTAGTTCTTGATGTCGTTGTCCGTCCTCCCCGGCAGCTGCGCCGCGATGATCGACCACCTGATATTAATATCATATCCGTGCACCTCTGATTAATTGGCTGTTTTTTCTGGGAGATTAATCAGCTACAATTTTTCTTTTAGATAACTAATCAACTAAGTAGAGTTGTTGATAGTGCATGCCATGCTTAATTAGCAAGGAGTGCATGTGTTATGTCTGATCAAAGGAAAAAAGAAAGATGAAAGTAGATAAGATATGTATGTAGTTATGCACATCACATGCGATGAGAGAACATGTATATATGTATATATATATATGCTGCAAATATGGTGATTACTACCTGCTCCCGATGCTAATGTAGAGGCTACAAATGATGTGCTCCTCTTCTTGTGTGAAGTCACCATGCTTAATGTTCGGCCGCAGGTAGTTGAGCCATCTGAGCCTGCAACTCTTGCCACATCTCTTCAGCCCTGCAATAATCATGCATATATATGCTCATACATACACATATACTTAAAATTCAGTTGAATCAAAAAGCAAAGAAATCGAAATGATCCAATACGACAGACAAAAGCAAGCAAAGATCGCGAAGAATATATACATCTTCCAGGCGTTAAGTTTGGCCATTAAGATGAGCTTAGCTACTCGAGCTATATGGTTCAGCTAATTATCATGTGTGTTTAATTTCACACTTGGTTAAAAAAATGGATTGCTTCTCTATGAAGAAGCTGACTGGCCGGCCCCTTGATCTACGCATCTCGCACTCCACGACAAACAGATCGCCTAATCGACAAACGGATAACCACATACAGCTTCCTCCCCTTTAACCAGACCTTTATTTATTTAAATTGAAACTATAACTTGAAGGCTTGGATTAGCAACTAACAGAACCAATCTAACATGCATACATGCAGCTGGTAGTGATACTGACGAAACATCATATCGTGCATATATCTGGTTCAAGAAGAAGAGGGGAAAGCTTAGAAATACACTGGTGTGCATGCAGCAGATCGATTTGCTGTGTTGTGCACATCATGCAAGAAAATGTTTGCTTTCCCAATTTGAAATACTCATTATCAGAAGCTAGCTAGTTACATCCGTGAATTGCACCAGCTAGCTGCTGGGCCAGTGAATCGGGGGCAGTACTAATGACTAGTAATCTAGTATAATTCATGAAATGGATCGGAAGTAGCAGGAGTAAGAAGAAGATCAACAACTGGATCAAGAGAATTTAAACAAACTGAACCGAAAGAAGTAATTATCAAAGAAATCCGCACAGCAAATGAATGGATCGGAGAAGAAGGCAAAGGAGAATACAGGCGTACGTACCGATCTTCTGAGGCAGCGCGATCCAGTTGCCGCCGGTGCCGTTCTCCTCGATGTATGCCTTGAGCTTGGCGTCCTCCTCCTGCGACCACGGCCCTTTCTTCACGCTCGCCTTGTCGCAGCACGGCGCCCTCCCCATCTCCGATCGCTCGAGATCGATCCACTAACCTAATAACTCCCTCCTCCTCCTCCTCCTAACTGATATTCTCGCTTTGCTGCTGCTCGATCGTATACCAGGAGTACTGAGACGTGATCGATCGACCGAGAGGAGAGCTAGCTAGCTAGCTAGGGAGATCTAACAAGTAACAACTGATAAGTTCGCCGGTGTCGTGTCAGCTAGCTGTCTGTCGATGCGATGGCTGCTGCTGCTGCTGCTGCTGCTGCTGCTGACTGCTGTGTTTGGCAGCAGCGGCCTGGTCTGGTCCGGGCAGGAAGGTAGCGCGTGGCTTTATAGTAGGAGCAGCAGCTGCTAGAGGCCGCAGACACTGGGAGAAAAATACGGGGCTGCCTTGTGATGTGATTGTTCGTTGCATTAGGACTTGTTTGGTATGGAGAGGATTAAAAGAATTAAATCTTGTAATGATTTGTAATGGATTTAATTCATCTAAATCTTTTTAAGGAGGGGATTAACCGAGCAAATCCTTATAGGGAAGTATATTGTATATTAGTTTTTTTAAATAATATTTTTTAAAAGAAAATTTTAAATTTGTATAACGATTTTGAAAAATTGCACTTCACTGTATGCCACGTCAGCTCCAGTCGGCACTTGAAATACCGACTGATACCCACTTTTACAATTTTTCAAAATCGTCATACAAATTTGAAATTTTATTTTAAAAAATATTATTTCGGGAAAAAAATTCTTGTATATTACGTACAAGTCTTCTATGCCAAACACACCTCCAAAACTGTTACAGTAAAAGCAGAGGTTTGGTTAGTTTGTAAGTGTGATATGATATGAAAGATCTAGCTCAGTCTTGATGGATTGTCAGTAATAATAACGTACGCCCGTCCAATACTTTTTAAGCAAATATGCATACATTATTCGTAGTCAGCTAGTTAATTGTAATACTTAAACTGAACTGCTCAAGTATTTTTATTCAACCATATCATATCGTACGACGGACTTAGGAATTTTTTAAGTACTTATGACAAATAAAAAACAATTTATGTATCATTTACCATTGATATATACAAGAAAAATAAAATGCACTACTTCTTTCTAGCACAATGGAAGTAGGGCGGAGCCAGGAATCAGATATCACGACCTCACTAATACCAACAATAGTAAAGTATCGGTAGATACCAAAATCAACATGGAGAAGTATCCGGTGCACATCGTCTAGCCGTGCACATGGTGCACATGTGAGATCTCCACCTTTAATCTGTAATCCAACGGACAAGAACTCCACCAGATCATTTTGCAGAAAACACCTCCCACCTCCCCCATTCCGTTACTTGCTACATTTGCGATAACCCCCAGCGAAGCTGTTGACCGTTGGATTACAGATTGAAGGTGGAGATCTCACATGTGCACCATGTGCACGACCAACCGATGTGCACCGAATACTTCCCCAATCAACATTGAAAATTCTGATATCTTCTCAAATACTGTAGAATTTCTTATATAACATATGTTTTACAATTTAAAAGAATGCCATCTTCTGTAGTAATTAGTTTCAATATGTAATAAAAGATAATGTAGCATATGTTAGATCATAAACAACAGTGTCGTGACCTTGATTGAGAACATATATTTGCTGCGCGCAATGGATCCTAGCTAGGCTAGGCATGCCATTTCCCTGTTAATCCACCGGCCGTTGACAAAGTCCTCCACAAAACCACTGCACCCTCCGTTTCCCTGCTTGCAGCAGCTGCCTCGTGAGCAAGAAATTCTACCCGCAGCTGCAGCTACACCTACCGTAATTTATAAAATCTATTTTTTTTAAAACGAAATTATAAAACTTAATAGCTATGGAATTTAGAAATAAACTAGAATCTACAAAATGAAAAAACATTAGCTACTCTAGATTCTTATGGGATGTTTGGTAAGTTTTGGATCTTGAAATTCGTACCGAAGCTGAAGTAAAACACTTGAAATTGGCTAGATTCTGTTCCACCACTCCAATTTATTTTTCTGAAATGTTCTCGGTGAGATTTATTCCTTAGAAAAAATATTTGACTTGACTCCAGCTTCACATAACAAAAAAGCTCTGCCAATTTTACAAAATCTGAAGTTATTCTAAATCGATCTTATGTGAGGGATCATATATATATATATATATATATATATATATATATATATATATATATATATATATATGTATCAACCTTCAGACCTAACGTTCATGGTCAAGCAAGGGTAGCTTAATTGGCATAGAAAAGCTTAGCTTTATTCTGTTATTATAAACATGCATCTAAGCACTGCACGTACAGATAGATGATGTCGATCGTGCGGTCTGGATTGCCTTGCCACTAGCTAGGGCTGCCCATGAAACCAAGACTTTTAGGGCGTCAAAGTTTGAAACTTGCTCTGTCTCAGGACTTACTGTTTCAAACTACGCATTGACTACAACTAACGTCTGTAGATTATATTCATGGATATGATAGATAGATGTTCCGAGCACGTGGCCCAAAATAACATGCAGTAAATGTTTTCAAGAACAGTGCTATGTTAATGTTAGATAGATGTACGTAATGAGCTCATCATAATCATCTGATATCTACTTAATTATCTATGTGTGTGTGTGTCTATATATATATATATAGAACTTGAGTTTTCTGCTACGTGTTGCTGCAGACAGAAGCGGCATTCTGAATTTATCTATACGGCCACATTTTTTTCCAGCAAACTAAAGCTGTCTGAGTGTCTGTCGTTCTGGTCATAGAAATCTTCTCGATCAACAGTGTCAAATATGAACACTCTTGTCGAGCAAATTAAACTAAAGACGGGGAGAAGATTCAGAACAAAGAGAGGCTCAGATCATATCGACTGATGAGATAGCTGCAAAAACAAGTGAAAGGATGAAATGTACATACATGTGTCTTGGTCCTTGACTGCTTACTGAAGTTACCAAGATATGTGGATGCACAGCACAGATTGTTCCATCATCAAATTTATCAACTAATTTGCATGCATACTGCCAACATCTGTAGTTTCCCAGCTGCAGATCAAGAACTCATGCATATTGATTCCTTGTTTTGACCATCTTCTCCCAGTCCTCCATGCATGCATGCATGCTGTTTAATTTGGCTGCTTGTTTTCTTGTGCCACCTAACTAACTTGAAAAACTTGTTCAGCTATTCAATGCCATATATATATTTGCCTAGCTACGTGGATAAATATCACTAGCTTGACTGACTGGTCTGCTAGCTCTTCCACCCTAGATGGGAGAAAACTCACAAGGGGAAACTATTAACAATTGTATCTCAGCATATATATAGGTTAGCTGCAGGTAACTGTCGTCCATACCGATTTACAGTGATATTTTATACCCAACAACTCTCTAACTAACTATGATCATTGGACAGCGATCCATAATAACCACCAACGTACGATGCATCCAAGTGAAGGGAATTTAGGAATGAATTAAGACTAATATGTTTACTTACTATGGTAATCTATCAAGCTTTTTAGCTGATTGGACATGCAGTCTTCCATCTACTTATACCTGCCTTTGAACAAGCTAGCTTGATCTCAGTCACTCCTGCTTAGACAAGTGGCACAAAGGTCCACCTCCTGATTTATGCACCAAGGAAGAAGCTCCAAACAGGAAGCTGATGAGAATTAATGGCAAAAGGCTACCACTTTACATTGCACATTGCTAATACTATATTAGCAGTAAATCACAATAGAGAGAAACTGAACCATGACACATTGACAATGATTTGCCGGGTCATCGACGTAAAATTTTAATATAATTAACCGTCCTAACGAAGTGTTAAGCCACCGACGACGACGGTAAGTGATGAATATATATTTGTCCATCACCTTTTCTGAAAAGGCAATCCAAAATTAATCCTGATCAAGTCCACAGGGTAGACTTTATTAACCTAAATCAAGATGACTTAAAATATGCATCCTTCATAAGCTAGCAAGGAGAAAGGATGGATGGAATCATTTGGTATCTTCCTGCTTGTCACTACCTACAAGGCCATATTCCCCATGGCCATTGCCTGTCATCAGCAACATGAACAGCTAGTCTTAAATCTTGGCAAAGGGAAAAAGAGATGAGCACAAGGGAAAAAAGTTGAGGAAAAGGAGAGAAAGGCAGTGGGAATTAATTACTGGATATCTTTGCTGAACCTCATTGGAGTTTAGCATTTGATTGCATGCACACTACTTGACCTAAGAGGCTGTACCCCAAAGCAATGTATGTATAAGAGGCGCTATGCACATGTGCAATCAACTGCAGCATGCAGCATGATGATACAACAAAGAAGTTGATGAGGCAAACGAGCTCTTTATTAGAGATCATCGCCTTAGATATTTTAGATCTAACTAATTTAGGGTCTTATTCCTCGATGTTGTTTTTATTTGTTTTCCTGTTTTTAGTATGACTTACATAATTTTATAATAATTTATAGGTTGTATACTTCGGTAGAGAGCGGAACTATGTTCCATTTTCTAAAAAATGCACATGTGCAATAAGGTACTAATTACTTTGTTACATATTATAAGTAAATTTTATCTAACTTTAATCATTTTTATAAAAAAATATACTAACAATTATAACATTAAATTAGTTTAATTAAATCGGAGATAAAATATGCCTTGATATTTCATTTATTCAATAGTATATATATCGATATATTTTTATTTAAATTTCATCAAAGTTGGATAAGTTTGACTTTTAAAAAGTCAAATGACTTATCATATAAAATTGTTGTAGTAATTAGTAAAATAATAAGTGGAGATAATTTTCTAGCTAACTCAATCACTCAATCACAGTGACGCAATTCAGTCATGAATTCCATTAGATTCAAAGACAATCCATATTATAAACTATTGTTCAAACGACACACTTTGTGCTACATAGTGTATTACAGTTCATCCACGCATCTTGGATAAAAAAACACAACTGATTTAATTTCTGATCGGACAACACACAATTGAGTTTTAGAAGTTCATTACTTAAAGGAATCAGAAAATTCCCGTGTTTCAAACAAACTCTTGTTCCGGTTAAGACGAACTACAGATAAAAAGAAGCAAATGCATCGAAAAATAGAGAGAATGCACCACTTAATTATTCAGATTTTGTCTGTGTCTTTATAAACTGATATGTGGACTAGCGGATGTACAAATTAAACTTAGAGATTACACATAAACTTAACAGGAGTTACTAAATACTAATTTCCTTTTTAATCAGCTGTCAAGCCCTACAGTTAAAAGTCCCATCAGGGACAAAACCTCAGGGTACCTGTACCATCCATGTCATGTCAATCAATTTTGCAGAACCGATCTGAAAGATTTTTTTTTCACCCATATCATTGGCATTGGCAAATGGTGGCATCTTGATCGTTAAGCAGCAAAGATATTGGTTAACACAGAAAAGCAAGAGAGTTAGTCAGTGGGAGTCTCGTGCCATATCTTGTTCATTGCTTCAGCTTGAAGCACTTTTGTTTGACTAGTAGTAGCAAGCACTGCACTGTCACCTCACCATGTTGGTTGCACTTGCAATAGTCTGAAATCTCCATCAGTTGCACTGAATTGAACACAGGGTGCCTCTCTGCCTTTCATTTCAGCTTGCAGAATCTGCAGTGGAGTTCTCTGCAGGTTCAGTGTCATCTCTGCACACCTGTCGGGAATGCTGTAAGCTGCCTCACGTCAGCCCTGAAGTGTAGAGCTGTGCTTGTCATTTGATCAGCTCATCTGAATTTGCTCTGCCTATGCGAGTCGTTGCTGCATGCATGGATGACACACTAGCTAGAGAATTGATTAGAACAGGAGAAGAAAAGGCTGGGGCTCTAGCTAGCTTGCCATTAATTGTGTCAAATTCTGTAAGTTCAGATACAACCAACGGCCAGAGCCAACACATGCCCCAGTATTCAATTCCAGGTTTTCTGAACCTGACATGTATTAGGATAGTGCAAGCAGTCAGGAGGCAGCAGGAACTCAGTGACAGCTACAAAAGTAAGTTACCACCGACCGTGAACCGGAAAACTTGGAACTGATGTAAAACTCCTCCTTGCAGATCTTAATCTCTTTAAACCATCTGCAAAGGAGACCTCTGATGCCTTGGGAGCTGATATAAAACTCCTTTCAGATCTTAATATATTTGAAATTTTGTACCAGTTCCAAACAGGTCCAAAATTCTGAGCTGATTCATTTAGACAAATGTTCAAACGAGAGATGACTTGGATAGGAACAAGAACTAGCCAACCTCCTGGAGCTTTGTCTGCTTTGGAGCGGTCATTTATGTCAGTTTAATACTGCATATGCAGCACAAAACTTATTTCCAGGCATGGTCTCACTTGCTTTAGACCTGGCAACCGCACGCAAAAATCTCAATAAATGCGCACAAAAAAGAAACAGAAAGGCACTATAAAATTGCAGTCAATCAACTGCATGGTCACTTAATAGTGAGCCAGCATGCATGAACCCTAGCTAGCTGGTGTGTCTGAACTCTGAAGAAGAGGAACAAGAAACCAAGCTGTGCCACACCTACGCCATCAATGATACGCCACACACACACACACTCCTCTCTGTCCCGGGGCGCTTTTGGCTTGTCACCTACGCGCACAAACCAGGCGGGCATATTCTCTTCTCGTGTAGAAGTAGTTCTCAATGAACAATCAGCTTCTTCTTCTTCCTCCTCCTCCTCCTAACAACCATTCTTTCATTTGATTCAACAGCGCAACGCAACACGAACAAGAGAACGAAAAGCGGAGACAGACGGCGGCCGTTGCCAAATGTTTATGCGTGTTGACTTTGGGTGCAGTTTGGTGCTAAGATAATGCATGCTAGGGGTGGCTGATTGTGTGGTTTGGGGGGCAAGTTGGCCTGGTTTTATTCTTGTTAAGACAAGTCCTCCAATCAACATGATAAAAGCATGTCAAACCTACCCTAAATAGCTACAAAATCTAGAAATAAACTAGATATTAATCAGCTGTTTCTTAGAATCTAAAATATCTTCAAACAGACCTCTAAAATAGCTCACATGAACATCACTGCATATAGGAGATAAGATCATACAGAACAGTGTGGCGTGTCATAATATAGTGTTATTGTGTGTGCAAGGTCAAAATATACTAGCCGAGTGCATAAAAACAGAGATAAATCAGGATAAGTAATCTTGGCGTGGTACGTAGCAATTGCAGAATAAAGAGTTAAATTTTACATAAAATGCGCTACAAAAACAAGAGAAGCGAGGAAAATGAGAAAAAGAAAACTCAGGCAGGTATAGCATAAGCAGAATGAATACCAGGAAATGAGAATCTCAGATGTTCTGAAGAGACAGCAAGCATGCCATACATAACTTCATGGAGCAGAGCCACCTAAACAACGTCCTCCATTAGACGGATTTGCAAATTGCAAGCAGCAGAAAAACAGCAAGCATGCCATACACCTTCTTAATCCGATGGCCGACAGGGCAAAATTGGCATTAACTTGTCCCAGAATGACAATAATAGAACACAAGGTTGTAATGCCATTTTGACTTCACAGCATTGACGCCATACATTGCATGATGATCAGCACGGATTTATGAAGAAAAATGAGCTGATTAGACTAATTGGACTCCACCATTGACAATGACATCCTTGAGAAACAACTACGGACTGATTGACACGGAAGAATAATTGCCTGGACCCAGGATTAGTGGTAGATGATCTATACAGGAAAAAGCCATGCATGTTGCAAGTGACAGAAATCTTATTCTTCAACTATGTACAATATGAATAAGGATATCTCTGTTCGAGTCCATCGCCTCTGTCCGTAGGACACAATTTTTGTGAAAAAAAAATATAACTGTGTCCAACTTTGAACAGTGCCTAGTACTTTGCACATCTAACATGTGCCAGCTGAAAGAAACGAGCCAAAATTTATTTACATTACAATTCTATAGTTCCCGTTCAGAGGATAAGCTATATAGCATACGGTTTCCCAAGGAAGGCAAACGACAGCTGATGACTCAAGGATCAAAAACTCCTGCAACAGGCAATGGAAACAGGAAACGTCAGTGCTAAAATCATCTCTAGATTCTAACAAAGGCAGTAAAGCACCAATGAAAGAAACCACCAACTCACATCAAACATGCTTTGGGACTTCTGCAATGCAAATTTTCCTCCGTGTAAGTATTTCATTAGATTAACATTTGAGCTAGGATAATAAGATAACTGAGATGATGCCAAGACGTTTGTATCATATTTACTGCATAAAATCTTGTTCTGAGTTTGCCTTCCTCTTGTAACAAGGAAACTCGACGTGGGAAGCTTTGGATGGCTTGGGCGAACCTTTACTTAACATTCATTGCTGCAGCCATCTTCCTTAACCTTTGTGATATTTCTGTGAAGGTCGGTCTATCTGCTGGATCACTGGCCCAACAGTTTTCCATCAATGACTTCCATTCAGGATCACACCATGAAGGGATCTGAGGACGTAGAGAATTGTTTACGATGCCCCCTAGAAAATACATGATAATTGATCATTTCAGTGATGTATAAAAAGCATCAATGATCTATTACAATTGCATGAGTAGATATTTATAAGCACTTAATCAGTTATACATCACAATAATCTGTACTGAATATGGCACGCGGAAGAAAATATCCAGTACTTATTTTCTTTTATTGACTTGGTTCAGAGAGTCATTAGGTGGGGGCGAATTACAAAAGTGCGCCTACATTTAGGTGGTTATACTTATATTAGAATTATTAGCTAGCGAAGCAGGGATATCTCAACTGCAAATAGCCAAATACCACATTCAAATTGAGCACCATAATGTATGCAAATTGAACGCCAGTTGCCTACACCTGACTTACTTTAAGTGCATTATTTAATAACTAGTATAGGCGCTTATAACTTTAACATGTCCGACTATATGAGGATTTACATCAAACTTCCAAAAATGTAAAGTAATTATGAAAGGAACAGAACTTCAGAAGAATACCCCAAAACGGCATGTGCTTAAAAACAAAGGGTGAACATGGTGGAATGTGTCATCAGAATTCATGGCAGATGGTACTGCAATAGTTGACATAACTTATTACCGGAAATTTAGAACATTACCAATAATAGTAGCAGCTCGCATATCAGAGTATGGTTCTTCACCAGTAAGAAGCTCCCACATCACAATACCAAACGAGTAGACATCAATCTACAAAATACAGTAAACCGGTTTAAGTTGGAATACGTAAAATCAAGAATTAGTTTTAATAACTTAAAATCCATAAAGGTGGCTTATTACACCAGTAATCTTACCTTGTCAGACACCATGTTGCTTTTCCCACTGAGAAGCTCTGGTGCCATCCATGGTAAGGTTCCTCTAACACCACCAGATACCAAAGTGTGCTGCTTCACCTTTGATAGCCCGAGATCACCAATCTGAACAGAAAATATTGAGGTGGGATGAAACAGTTAGGAAAAGGTAACAACCATTGGCAGCAAGAGATGATAAAAAATTAAAAAAATAAAAGCTACAAAAGGAAAAGGAGGATAGGATAGGGATCACACTTTGCAGATTGGTCGTTGTGGATCCCTCATGTTCACCAGTAGGTTCTCACACTTGAGATCAAAGTGAACTATATTCTTCCCATGCAAATATTCCATGCCAAATGCAGCATCCATGGCTAATATAACTCTTTTGCGGCGATCAATTGTCCTGTGTAGTGCCTTAATTTAGAATTATGATGTTCGAGAATTAAAAAAAACATGGTGTTCTTTGATTAATGAAGTAACACCTGTCTTTTTTCCTCAAGAACTGCTTGAGAGACCCATTAATCATGAACTCAGTAACAGTTGCCAAGCTTCCATCGGGACCATCCCGAACTACGCCATAAAATGAAACCACATTTGGATGATGAAGTGAGCTTAGAATCAAAGCTTCTTTCCAGAAATCTGCAATCTGCAAAAATCAGATTTATGTCTGAGTTAGACTGTTAGAGGCATTTTCCATAGAAAACATGACTAGAACCAAGTTATTGTTTTGTGAATGTATATACAATTACAATCATATAGGAATGGTTTGCACCAAAATTTTGTATGCCTTTGCTTAGCTGGATGTCTCAGAGCATTGTTCATAAGATACTGTGAGTTATGTGAGTAAGGACTAATAATATGAACAGGTGATTACATGAGAGCAAGAGAACCATAATCTAATTAAACAGAGGTTTTGACCAAAAGATAACAAGAAAAATGTTTACTACTCGACCATTCCTTAGGTGTAAACAAGTCAACCAAACATACCAAGCGCTCTCTCTCAGATGGTCTTCCTGCAAAGCAACTAGACTTTATTCTTTTAATTGCAACATCACATCCTCTCCATTTACCATGATAAACTGCACCGTAAGTACCTGAACCTAGCTCCCTAATTTCTTCCAAATCATCATTTTTTATAGTCTGCATGATCCAAACAAGTTGTAAGTGGGGGACAAGGTTAAATTCAAAGAGTATTACATATCAAGAGATCAGCAAAAACACCTGTAGTCCTTTAGATAAAGCTTCTGCTTCAGCGGTTGTAGCCTCAATATTGGAGCTTTTCCGCTGCTCACCACTTCCGTGCACATCAGAATCCTGATCTGCATCAGTATTCTGCACATAAAAATGATTTTAGCTAGGAGCATTAGTAGCTAAGTTGGTAATGTTTAATGGTAAAGTTACTTACACCAGTAGTTGCCTCATTACAAACCGGCAAAAGAGCAGGACCAGCATGTTGTTCAGCCTTTTCTTTATCTTCTGTGTCTTCTAATGCAGCTTTCATAACAGAGGCAACCAGGTCTGGAAGGAAATTCAATCGATCCTCTGAAATATCCCCACATTCCTGCAGTGCTGTGGCCCCTCCTTCATGCACTTTAGTTGTGCCAGTTTCGTGTTCCATAGGCTTCCCCTGTTTGGGAATAACTTCAGGTACAACTCCAACATGGTGAGCCAAGGCACTTGGATCATTCACAGCATGCAAAGGATTTGTTTCATTCACATTTTGAGTAAACTTTTCATCCTCTGGACCTTCAAGTTTCTTCAATGAATTGATATCCATCCTGGACAACTGATCAGTGAAGGGTAACACAGAAGCAGATACTCTGCCATCAATGTGTGATGATAGCACAGATCCAGCACACACTCTTTCAGGATGAATCTCCATCAATGGAGCTGCTGGTTGATTTTGAACTGATTCTGGGACAAATATAGGCTGAATATACTGGCTGCTATTTGGATTTGACCTAGAACCAAGAACAGAAGGGTTTTCTACAACAGCAGGGAAGTCATGTCCAACAACTCGATATGGTATGTTTCCATTAGGTGAAGGCCATGGGTTTGGAATTCGATCATATGCAGGTATACCTGGAATCTGTGGGCTAACATCGCCTGTATTTCTGACAAGGTTGGAAGTAATGCCCCCATTTGGGATTGGCAGATGTGGTGATTCATACGGTGAGCCTGTATGGACAGGACTATTTGCCCTTCTCCTCAAAGACTGAATCGGTGGCAAATTCTGCTGCATTTGGTAAAAGGGATCTGCACCATATGTTGAAGAGTGACTGTAATGCTGACCTGTAGATTCATCAAATCCTGATGTCTGGGCATATGGTCCACCACCTCCAACTTGTTGGTTATGGTATATATCATTCACATGCTCATTACTTCCATGAAAATAGTGGGGACCTTCATGGCTGGATCGACTGAGAGATGCTAAATGAAATTCATATGCTTTGTTTGGTACGAAGGCAGAATTAACTGGGCTGTTGTCAACAATGTATGGCTCCATCAGTCTACCACTACTAGGCAGATGCAACCTTGGATCTTCATATCGTTGATGGCTTTGGTTGGCATGTGCATGCCAAGCTCTATCATGAGAATGCGACTCATTATAAAACATGGGAGGGTGACCACCAGTTTGCTCTTTGACGTAAACACCATTTTCTATTCTAACATCTTGGGTTACCACAAAACGCTCACCAGGCCGGCTGCAATCTGGACGTGGATTAGCAGGGTGAACAGAATACTCGTTTGTCATGCTTGATTGGTCAAAATGTTGTTGGATTGGCCTCCAACGAGGATCTATATATCGAGGATCACAAGCTGAACCTTGACCCTTATGGAATGGTGAACGACAATGATCAGATATACTGCTTCCATCCATGAAATTTCCAGGGCGTCCCAAGTTACCTGGGAAGCCTGCATTTGCCTGAATTATAGCACCTGGAGGAAGCCAGACCAAATTATCCATATGCTGCGGTGAATGAGCCTCATAGTGCCGATATTTTGGTGAATGCCTCACAAAGTCATCTGGAATACTCTCATCAAAATCTTCCGCTCCAACTTGAAACCTTGATGACGGTGAAATGGGAAAATCTCGAGGATCATGCACTCCATACTGCCCTGGAGATACATATGCAGGGCTCCAAGGAGAATCCATCTCCCCATACCTCTGGCTATGTGAAGGGCGAGGAACATTCAAATGCCGCAAGCCAGCAATATCAGGAATTCCAAACTCGTTTCCCCCAATACCAAAAAGCTGCTCGACAGACACAGGAGAGGAAGGTGTTCTAACGTCTCCAATGTTATTCAGTGCATCAACATACCTCCTCTCTGTCTCTCGCTCATCCCCATTATAATGCACAGCCGCCGATGCGGCCTCATCATCTAAGTGCTGTGAAAATAGGAATATCCTCAACCGTGTAAACCCCTCTCCGGCAGCAATGAGCTTGTCATACTCTTCCATCATGTTCACCACATCGTCATCATTAACAACCGAGACCAGTGCATCTAGATCCTCATCAGGTTGCTGGTATTTGATGATATCAGCATCCTCATAGAGCTCTCGCATCCGCGCTGCTAGGTCGGCATAGGATACATCCCGTGGCAACATAACAATCCTGGTTTCGCCACCCACGTATCGGAGACGGCCATCAAGTGGGCGGGGAAGGATGCTACCTCCAAAGCTGCAGAGGAACTTGGCCATACGAGGGGCCCCATCAGCCTCAGCGCTGCCTGCAGAGACGGCGGCAGGGGCAGCAGCAGGCGTCATGCGTGCGGAATCTGGAAGAATGTTACCGAGTTGGGTTGATTTGGATGAAGTACATCACATCACACGATTCAAATCAAGCAGTTGCTATCCACTGCACCAGTTAGCCGCCCCTTCCTGCAGAACGAAAATTACCAGACGATTATGAGCAGATTCAAGAAACCCACAGAAAACCGCATCTTCTGATCAAAACGGCATACAAAAACGCATAGATTCCAACAAAACCGACAATGTTGACTTTTTTCTATGAGTAATTCAGATCAGACTACCACCTCCCCGTAGCAATTTTCTTTATACAATGAGGTTAAAGAACAAACCGTGAAGAACTCAAAAAAGAGAGAGGAAGTTCCATCTGCTTGAAGAGTAAAAGATCGCACCTCGATCTGCTTTAGGTGAACGTAGAACAATGCAAAGCCTGAAATTTTGCCCTCGAATTCCTAATTTAAATTCCCAACTAGACAAACTTGAGACATGCTGAATGAAACCACACGCAAGAGGACATTAGATTCGTAGATTGAAACACCACATCAAATGAAGGGAGCGCAACTCCGGGTAATTTTTCCCTCGGGCACACAAAAAATCACAACTGATTCCCACACGATTTTCTCGCCGCAAAATCTCAATCCGTCGAACCGACGAAAAGCAAAAGCTCCCCCCTCCCCGCGAAATAGAGGGATATTAAAGGATAAGAACGAACAGAAAAATAAAGAGAATTAATTCCGGAAAAAACAAAACCAGCGAACAGCAGAGAGAGAGAGAGAGAGAGAGAGAGGAGAGAGAGAGAGAGAGAGAGAGAGAGAGGTTGCTGCTGCTTACCTTTCCGGCGATCCGGGGCTAAGCAAGTTAGCGACCAATCGCAGCCGCCCGGCCTTCTAGCTCTCTCCTCGCTTCCGGGCGGCGAAGGTGGGAACCGCGGGAAGAAGGCGTCGCGGAGAGAGAGAGAGAGAAATAGAGAGGGAGAGCGAGCGAGCGAGAGAGAGAGAGGGAGTCGGCTCAGCCGATTTGCGGTGGGGAGGAGGCGGGTTGGGGCTGGATTCTGGGCCGCGCGGATATTGCCCAGGGGGCTAGGGATCATGCCAGTCGCGCGAGGGCCATCGCCGCCGCCATTGGGACGGGGGACAGGGGGAGAGGTCGAACTGGCGTTTTCAGGTGGAGAGCGAGCGCGCTCGTCGGCGTCGCGCGGGCGGCGGGTGGTGGCTCACCGATCCGATCGGCGATCAGGGCTCAGGGGTCGGTCGGCTCGGTGTACACGCGGCGGCGGCGCGGGCGAGCCGTGCGCGGTGTTCACTGCTCTCCCGTGTGCCGCTCGCTCCCGATTTATCTGGCGGTCGTTTGCTTCTCTTTAAAAAGAGATTTATAATTTTCCCGAGAGGTTTTTATTGATTTATATAATTTTATAATAATATTATAAGGAGCGTCCGGTAAGGATAGAACCAAGTAAAAGTAAAAGAAAACTCCATTTACATCTGTTTTGGGAAAATAATCTCATCGATCATATCATTAGGAGGATCGCTCCGAAACAGCTTCACAAAATACAAAGTGTTAAACCTACTGTCACTATTACAGTACTTCGAAGAAAGAGATCCGAAGTACTCGTATTGGCTCCAAAGACGACACATAAGGAGGAACCTGGAGGCTTCAACCACCTCGATGGCATCGCTACCAAGATGTCCCTGGAGGCCCCAGAGGGGCGTCGCCAAAACGAGATGAGACATTTGTTTTATCTAAGGGTTCACACGTACCAATTTATCACTATGGAGTCGTGTGAATAAAGTTCATTATAACGGTTGTAACTAGCATAGAGGATAGAACAGTATTTTTCTATTGGATTTCTTTCTATAAATACCCCTCTCTTCTATTGTAATAGGGACAATTAATTCACGGAAGAAGAGACACTTACGAACTGATATAAGACTTTTATCATATCCGGAGGTTTGATTTAGTTTGTAGCCAATCTTTCTTCTTACTTAGCCCTTCAAGGCTACTCAAATTTATTAACGTAATTTTTTACGCCAACGACATCTATAATACATATCTCTGCATTGGTGCGGGTTGTTAAAAAATAATTACTTGTTTAAAGGAACTGCAAATCTAAACTATTTCAGATTTAGAATTTTTCTATATATTTTTGGAACATATATTCTAGTTACGTGAGAGCCTTATTATTTTAGATGTACATGTATTATTGAAATGAGAAGAAAAAAAAGATCAGGAATGGATAAGTGGGAGCATAGGAATGGTTAGGTAGAGTTTAGTGATAGTGTGTATAATTTCGAGGTAAAAATTATCTTTTATAATTATTAGGTTGTATATTTGGAATAAATTTCGAATGGTAGAATTTGCTACGTTTTGAAATAGAATGAGCAGATGCTTTTATTTAATTGTGGTATGTTTCGTCGTATAAATAGATTTGTGTTTTTAATTAAAAGCACGTTGTTGTTATGTCGATTACACCCTGAAAGATGTGATCTTAGAGTCTTCTTAAATGCTCAACGGCTATGTTTCAAAGAGATATTTGAATGCAATGACTTTTGTTTTGTCATTTTCAGCCTTTCTCTTAGTACATTTTCCCTTGAGTTTTCTCATAGAGCAGGGCTATGTTTGACTTGGATTTAAATCTAAGATTTTTTAAAAAGCTTATTTAACATACCTTTAAGAAATCTTGGATCTAATAGAGATACATGTGGATTGAGTATATTTAGTTGAGTCATATAATTTTTTATTTCAAACTAAAAGATTAAACCATTCTATTTTTATTGCACAAATTACATATTCAAGATTGATTTCGGAGAGATATACTAATAGGAGCCAGATCTGTACCACAGTCACAACAATCTATTTCTATGAGCTTCATTGGCCTTAGTCTAGGTAACAAAATTAGGCCATGTTGTATGAAGATTCGATTATATATCATTTTTTAGATAGAAATTGAGTATTTACCATCCACATCTCAATTACATGTTAGATCTACTTAGGTCAATAATATGTGGGTTAGAGTAAGGAAATCATCAATTTGATTTCTATCTAAATGAAAGGTATATAATCAATTTTTTCTTTAACCAATTACCAATGGATTGCATGTCCTATATGACTATATGTAGTGAAATGGATGTAAGTTAGCTGACATCAAATTTCATTAGAATTTTAAAGTTTCTCAGACGAGAGTAGTATAAGATAGGTGACCTCATGCGAAGTCCTCTTTCACATCTCGATATAGTCTTCAATCAAGGTTGGACCCGTGTGACCTTTTTCAAAAAAAAGGCTATGTATATGCAATAAAAATAGGCATTCTTCATTTTCCAGGCAAGTTGTAAGCAAGGTTACAACCTAATTGGCAACAATTAGACTGGATATTCCCTTTCTTTTCTTGTGAAGAGGATATTCCTTTTCAATATTCACATGGAGGTGAAATGCATAAACAGAACTCTGGACCCATAACACCAAAAAGCTACCACAATTCGCATTAGACTCAGAAATACTTTTGTGAGATCACCCAAAAGAACTTCCAACTAATGCAGAAGAACGAGACCAGGCAACTAGCAATATCATCGGTAATATGCTCTAAAGGAAGAATCGAACCATGCGCGATGCCTCAAAGAGTGATAAAAAGTTATGGAACTTAAAACATGGGCACACAGAAACAGTGGCGGAGCTAGAGTAAAACTGAAGGGGTGCACAGCTTTAAGAGGTACACCGAATTAAATTTGAGGGGGTGCACAAAAAGTGAAAAATTAACAATAATAACTATTTTTTTTTGCAAGGGGGTTCCTAGGAACCCCCACCCGAACCTTTGGTTCCGCCCCTGCAGAGAAATATATATATATATATATATTATGTTTGTTCGGACCAGGTACAATATTAAGGATTTTCTTTATAACACCGGGTTAGAAAATCGGACACGCCCGTAGCCTTCAAATAAAGTCGGACTCATGTGGCCTATTTTTTAAAAAATTGTAGGAATAGAATATAAATACACGTATGCAACAGGAGATTTTAAGCTATAGAAAAAGTGTGCAAAGTATAATAATATTCATCAAAATATGCTCAAATTAGGGTCGTTTAATTTGCTGCTTGATTTCCTTGGACTTCGAGCGAAGGAAAAAAGATGTCTTTAGGTGGATGCTTAGATTCCTATGGAATTGGTGGCAAAGAAAATATACGTAGCTTAGCTCTCGCGCGACACGACAAGATGCGGAGAGGGGGGGAAAGAGGGACATTTTCATTTCCAAAAATTATCGACCGTTCCGCTGGCACGTAGAGGGAGCTATCTGCTGCCGCTTTCGGGGGTCCTCCAACCTGTGCGTGTGCAAGTGGCCCTCTCGCTCGTGCCTTCACGAATCCGCACGCTGCTCGTCCTCCTCCTGCATGCTGCCAGGAGAAATTAGCTATGGTAGTAAACTCGTCCTTCAGTATCTGCTCCCACGAACGCGGCGGCGCCGGCGAGAGGTCATGCATGTGCGGCGGCGCCGGCCATCTCCTGTCACCTCACGGCGCCTTTCTCTGCGCCTGGCTTTAGCTCTGCGTTGCCGTTGCAATCACCTGCGTCGCGTCGGGTCGCTTCCGGTCCTCAGGTTTCATCTTGCTTCGCGCGCCACAAGGTCGGATCCTTCCAACAAGGTTGACGCCCCCATCCAGCGAGCCGAGGACAGGCAAACATCATGATCGGACGGCTGAGAGCGAAGCATGTTTCTTTCTCAGCATATAATACTACATATATTCGTTTTATATTATAAATCGATAAGTCATCTGATCTTTTTTCTAATTCAAATTGTTTAACTTTGATTAAATGTAAAAAAATAAATCAACATCTATGTTACAAAACAAACACATTTAATAAAACTATTCTGACATTATATATTTTTTATAAAATTAGTTAAAGTTTTAGAAGTTTAACTAATAAAAATCAAACGTCTTGTAACATACTCCAAGAAGAAACAAGTAGAAAAGAACCTGCCTTTACACACGGACTGCAATTTTGCCAACTTTGAACGCATCATTTCCTCCATTTCTCGGAACTTATCGCGGAATCTAGGCCCACTAGGAGTCGGCGGGATTTCTGGATCTAATTCTAATATACACAAACAAACATCTCAGTGTACAAATATTAGTCTATTACACCTACCACAGATTGTTCCAACTAGTTACCGAAACAAAAAGTGGTGCCACTTATATTCAACTCCTGGTGGTCACACATTCCTTTTTTTTAGTGTTTTTATTGTTAGAAACACTTCGGAAGAAGAAGAAAAACGTTTCGGTTAACATAGTGACTAATATTTGTACACTCTCACATAAACATCAAAACGACTATTATTTATACACAGTAATAAGCTGCTTAGCTGCAATCAGGGGGCAGAAAATATCGACGGCTGGATGGGTTCCTTTTAGTGGTAGGATTGTTCAGGAGTGACCTGTTTTTCCTTCTTCACTCACTGCGACCACAACTTTACAGATCGTCACTTCCCAGGTGACGTAGATGAGCAGGGGAGGGGCAGCTCTTCACCACTACCTTCGCTTTCATTTCACCATCTAATTGCCGATTTCATGGGCATTATCAGTTACTGCAATCAGGAAAAGAAGACAAAACAGCATCATGGCCGTTGCGGCTCACCAAGTTCCTGACAGGAAAGTGGCAACCGAAAGTCCATCTGCAAGCAAGTTGCACCGGCAGGGCACGGTCATTCTGACAATGGATGATGACCCATCTTGACAAAGAAAACCACCAAAACAGCTTCGAAAGTAATAAGGTCCTCGGCCAGCTTTGAAGGCCGTCGAGCACATTCCAAACACGCCCAAATTCAGGCATTAGCCGCCCTACATCAATGGTTACCAATACATGTTGATGACTACCCAAATCCAAAACCATCCCTAATTGGCTTCTGCTTACACGGCCACGCGCCTCCGCTACATCAGTGAACAGTGAACTCCATACGTACGCTGCTGACAGTTACCAGAAACGACAGACAGATACTTCAGTAACACAAAAATGGCGTAGTTTAATTTTTATATTTGTGGGAACCTTTACCAAAGAAAGGTAAAAGCGTGCGTCAATGTAGAAATTTACATGATACTGCACTGGCAAACAGGCTATAGGGTCGCAGACAGAATTCCACTTCGAATAAACGAAACTGGTGTACCAATGGGGCAATGGGCAATGCTAACTTCTTCAGAAAAGCATCATCCCCAGAGGTAGGGAGAGATTTAAGAATTTGTCAATTTCAAGAGTTACTTTACATTTTTGTCATCTGGACTCACTTTCTATGTGTCAATCTCACAAGTGACATCATAATCAAGTACACATTTGAGAATTGAGAGTGACAAATTATCAAATTTTCCTTCATGGGAGAACAAATGAAATCGTCCATAGTTATACACTTAAGGCTCTACTGTTAACTAGAAAACAATCCTGACCATTCTCTTGAACAAGTTGCTCGAACCAATATAGAATACCAATCCATACAAGACAAGTGCTAGTTTGATAAAGAATTAGAGTAATCAGCAATCAGCAGAACAGTTAAGCCGTTCTGCAACTGACGCTCTTGAAATAACTAAGCGTACTTGACTAACTTAGAAGGATGCAATCGGCACTAACCTTTAGATGCTGCTCGGGTACATGAAGACTCTGACCTTGCGCCCCTGGAACAAAGAAAAGGCCACAGTAAAATTAGCGCATACCACAAACGCACGGGCATAAGAACAAGGAAATTCCTAAGAAACAAGCATTGTATGCCACAATAAGGCGGCAGAACGCATCATTTATGCCGGGGGGAGGTTGTGCTTGAACTGTGGAGTGGACGACGCCTGAGTTGCCATGGGGGCGGGTGACCTTGCCCCAGATGCAGCGGTAGTGCGTGCCGCTGCTCTTTGTCTTGGCCTTGTAGACGTACGCCATCCTCTTCCCGCAGTACCACGCCACCTCTTCCTTGGTGTTGACCCCCTCGATCCGCACCAACGACGTGTTCTCGTACTGGATCGACTTCGACCTGCATGCGCCCACAAGTCCAACCCAAATCGCGCGGCAGAATGGAGAAGGCACCACTCGCCGCTCCGCCCGCTCGGTGCTCACCGGTGGCCAGGGACGGAGCGCTCGGCTCACCTCTTGTATCCGACGATGGTGCCTCGGCCGTAGAGTCGCACGCGCTGCCCGGTGCGCCCCTTCACCATCTCACCGTTGCTTCTGCCGCCGGGGACGAGAGCTCGTATGAGCCGCGAAGCCGGCGCCGCTGGGAGAGGAAACCCTAGCCCGCGAAACTGAACGGCAAGGATCTGCGGGTACTGATCGGACGGTTCGACTAAGGGGGTGTTTGGTTCCACCTCCCTAAACTTTAGGGACTAAGAGCATCTCCATTGTAATTGCTATCCAACTTGCTATCCTTAAAAATAGCAAGAATTGTCAAAAAGTTGTCTCCATTGTACTTGCTATTTGACTTGCTATTTTAGGGGGCTTGCTATTTCTCTCACCAAACTTGCTACATGTAGCAAGTTTGATGAGAGAAATAGCAAGTTTTCTAAAATAGCAAGTCAAATAGCAAGTACAATGGAGTGAGTAGCAATATAGCAAGCCAATTGAAATAGAGAGACTTGCTATTGCTATGAATAGCAAGTCAAAAATAGCAATTACAATGGAGATGCTCTAAAGTTTAGTCTCTTTTAATCCCTAAATTGCCAAACAAGGAGACTAAAGTGGGACTAAAGTTTAGCCTTTAGTACCAAAGAACTTGCTAAAGGGGACTAAAAGTACTACTTACCTTTCATCTCTCACTCTCTTTTAGTACTTTAGTCCTTAGAACCAAACAGCAATGGACTAAAGTTTAGTCCTATAAAAAAATGAGACTAAAGTTTAGTTTAGTCTCTAAAGGAACCAAACATGCCCTAAGGGCTGTTTGGACTGCTCCGCTCTACCAAAATTTGCTTTACTCCACGAAATCTAGAAAGAAATAGATCTAGAGTGGAGTTCCTACTTTACTGTAAAGTGGTTATAACTGTTTGGCTAAAAAGTATATCTAAATTCAAAATTGATATGATTAGGTAGAAATGTACTATTTTACCTCTGAATTATTATATACTACCTTTTTAACATACTTTAATATAAATACTACCGTGATAACAATGTTTTTTATTTTTAAAACTCACTGGATGTTGTCATGTATTAGTCAATTAGAAATAGGGTAAAAGGTAATATAATGTATTTATACCGCTACGAACAAATTTTAAAGATACAACAAAATGCATGTTAAATCCGTTGAATCATCAAGTTTCAAATATTGGCAAATTCAGAAAAAAAAAAAGAGTCTCCAAGCCATCCGTCGCGCCGCTGCTTCCTCCCAGTGCCGACGACCTAAGGCCGGCCTCCGCTAGCGCTCCACCACCGACGAGAGAGCTCGCCGGTCGTCGCTCCGCTGCGCAGATGAACCGGAGTAGTTAGCCCACGAACAAAACGCAAGAAAAGAAAGAGACGCCACAAATTGGTAAGTTGTGTATTGGCATGTGGGTAAATATTTGGCAACTCCATGACTACTCCTCAAAATTGATTCCGCGGAGTTGTTGATCTGCATTTTTCATGAATCTAAAAATATGGAGTTGAACCTGTTTGACTAGCGGAGCTAAAATTGGTGGAGTGGAGTGGTGCCAAACAAGACCTAATTTGAGGTGATTGCGCGTTTTCACATATGCAAGAGCTTAGACCCGTTTATTACTGGGCTAATTATTAGAAAGCCCACAAAACAACGGAACCTTTGGCCCATGATAGGAGAGTTAGGGGGACTTAATGAAACATATTGCTAAGGCCTACCCGGATTTAGCCCATATTAAAAATATTTTATTATAATTTTATGATTTAGAGATATGAGAGCGCTATTCTACAACACGTATATTCTACACCGATAACTTTCGATAATAAATTACTATTTTTTCTTAGTAGTAGATTTCTCGATAAAATATCTATCATACATCCACAGATAACATTATCTTTACTCTATAAAGAGTGTAAATCGTACTGCACACCCTCCAACCTATGTGGATTTCTATTTACCATTTCTTTAAATGAAATAAGCATGCCACACTTTCTGATGTGCCTGTGTCATTTCAAAGGAAAATTTCCCAGAAATGATACTTGTGGTCTGATTTAGGATGGACGCATTGTATTTACATAAGAAACACATATACATTCTCAACATGTTTTCTATTTAATCTACATATTACAGACTAGCACGTTTCTCTAAGTTTACTTGGCTATATAGTCTTATGTGATTTTTAATGTGATTTATTTTGTTCAAATATCTTGTGTTGCCATTAAAAATAATGTTAATAATGTTCCGTTGCAAAGCACTAGTGTATATATATATACTAGTAGTGTGCCCGTGCTACGCAACGGTAAAAATTTAAAAAATGCGCTAAACTGGAAACAAAATTTTTTAGTTAGTTAAATTAACTGTAGGCTTGCTTCACCGTAGGTCCGCCACTGCTGTCCGACTCTCGGTCGTCGGTCACTCCTCTCTTCCGGTGTACGCAACGCATGGACTTCCTAAAGTCCGTAGGAGCATGCGTACGATCGAAACCGTTGACTAACGGGGTATGTTCTTCAGGGAAGGCACAGAACTGAAGGTACATCTCCTAGTATTTTCTTGCTAAGTACATAAGCATGTGCCCATGGAAACTGGTCATAGCTTTTTCCCCCTCACACATTTGTGTATGCATCAAGGTACGTAATGCAACTTTAATACTCTCATCTCCTAGGATTTGCAACTATGTGCGCGTGATGTGACAAACTCTCAAGGCGTTGGCGACCTTGAAGTCGATCTTCGAAGTTTCTACTTAAGCTAGTTTATAGTTCGTGCAGTAAAGAGCTTAGCATCACACGAGATCGTCCCAGGAATTATTGGGCGATTATGCTGGCCATGAAGAAGCTGTTCTCTCCTCTCGTCCTCCTGCCTTTCGTTCTTCTTGCGTTCATCTACTTCTTCGTCTTCCCAAACGACTTCAGGCTCCAGTCCTCGCTCGCGACGTGCGCCGGCACGCCGGCGACGTCGACGACGACGGCGTCCGGCACGGCGAGGGCGGCGGCGGAAGTCCGCGTGCTCCTCGGCGTGCTCACCCGCGCGGACACGTACGAGCGGCGCGCGCTCCTCCGCCTCGCGTACGCGCTCCAGCCGGCGCCTACCCGCGCCGTCGTCGACGTCCGCTTCGTCGTCTGCAACCTCGCCAAGGAGGAAGACGCGGCGCTGGTGGCGCTCGAGATCGCCGCCTACGGCGACGTCGTCGTGCTCAACTGCACGGAGAACATGGACAATGGCAAGACCCACACCTACTTCTCGACCGTGCCGCGGATGTTCGCCGGCGAGCAATACGACTACGTCGGCAAGACCGACGACGACACGTACTACCGGCTGGCGGCGGTCGCCGACACGCTCCGGGACATGCCGCGGCGCGACCTGTACTACGGCTTCCTGAACCCGTGCCACACGAAGCCCGAGCTGCAGTACATGTCCGGCATGGGCTACATCGTGTCGTGGGACGTGGCGGCGTGGATCGCGGCGGCGGGTGAGCTGCGTAACGACACCAACGGCCCGGAGGACAAGGTGTTCGGGCGGTGGCTGCGGTGGGGCGGCAAGGGGAGGAACGTGTACGGCGCGGAGCCGCGGATGTACGACTACTTGGATGCGGCGGCGGGGCAGAAGCCGACCTGCTTCCGGCACGCGCTCGCGGCAGACACGGTCGCCGTGCACAAGCTCAAGGACCGGCTGAGCTGGGCGCGCACGCTCAAGTTCTTCAACGCTACAGAGGAGCTCAAGCCGTTCGTGCCACATCATGTACACAACATTTACTGAGCTGTGATTCTTTTTTTTTTGTTCGTTTGTTTGGCAACATTTTTTGTTTGACAAAGATAACTTTCCAAATTTACTGACTTTGTAAGCTGACTCGAGAATTTTGAAGGCATGGTATGAAGACATTCCCAACATTGTCTTACCGATTGATACTAAATATTTCTTTAATTTAGTATTAATAATAATAATTCAGTTTTTTTCTGTAATCTCAATGTCCTATTAAAAGACGGTGTGATCGTAGTAACGTTGTTGATCTCAGTGTAAATGAATTTTTCGATCTGCTAATGCTCCTGGCTATGAAAAAAAATGCACATTTCCCCGAAACAGAAGAAAAGGGATCATGTTGAACATTAGTGTTTTTCCCTCGATGAATATTTCTTACCTGGAATAAATGCAGCACACGAGCTATAAAAGTGAAAAAATACAAAAAAACCTGAAATTTAAAACACTCGTAAAACATAAAAAAAACTCACGCAGGACCTTGGGGCGCACGACGCAGTGAGACGTGACTGGTTCGGCCGAACCAGGTTGACGTGGCTTGATTCGGCCGATCAACGGTCAAATTAGACCGACGTGGCACTCGTTTGACAGACCATCGTATGAATCAGAGCCATGTGAGCCTGGTTTGGCTGATAGTTTGCCGACGAGTATATGTCAAGGCCACTATATTTTGTTGGCTAAGCGGCAAAATCACCCGATCTAGACGAATTTATTTTATTTCTATAATGATAAGAAAATTTTTAGTGAATCTAACTGGCTATACGCAAAATTCATAGTTTTATGTTTTTTTTCACAAATCCAAGAGCCTTTGCGCAAAATTCTTAGTTTTTGTATAAACAAAATTTGTACTTCCATGTAAAAGACAGAAATTAAAGGACTAAAATGCAAAAAATATTTTTCTTTTTCTTCTAGTGCACTTTTTGTTTTCGTGCATGGCGCACAGTTGTGCATGCACCTGCTCCAGTGCATGCGAGCGTGGCGCGTGGTTGGGAATGCGGGGGCGCGGCCAGGGGTTGCATGCTTGCGGGCGAGCTGATTTGATCGTTTTTTATAAGGTATAAGTTTTTGTTGGTTTTTTATAGAACGTGAAGAAAAATGCATGCGACGCATTGCGGCTGTAACCGTAGATGTTGACGCGTGCGTTCCCCGGCGATCCGACCTCGCACGGCGGACCCTCTCCCAGCTTTACGCAAAGCGTGGCCATTACCGTACACCCCAAGCTCCCCGCCACACCTCTCCCGCTCACATGGAACCTCCTCTCGAGCCGGCAAAAGCACATTGCCGTCATATCACTCGCCGCCCTTTGCACGCATGCCAGTTCGGAGCGCACTCTGAATCAACCATGGAGACGACGTCGACTTGTTGAATAGATCGAGCAGCAGCAGCAGCAGCAACGGCGACACTAGCGATGCCGCCGGCGCCGAGTGGTTTGCTCAAGCCCGTGAACGGCTCTAGGCATGGAGATCAGCGGAGTGTCCAGGCGGCCATGGCGAGGAAGAAGCAGGGCTTCCCCAAGATGTCGGCCTGCGGCAAAGCTGTGGTCTTGCTTCCCCTGCTGCTCCTGGGGTGTATCTATTTCTTCGTTTACCCCAAGGAGTTCGAGCTGCAGGCGCTCATGAGCTCGTGCAGCCCGCCGCCGGGGGCCTACACGGCGGCGCCGCGCCGCCTCGCCGGGGAGCCGGGCGCCTCGCGGAAGCCCGACTTCCGCCTCCTAATCGGCGTGCTCACCCGCGCCGACAACTACGAGCGGCGGCACCTCCTCCGGATGGTGTATGGCCTCCAGCTCGCCGCCGGCGACCTCGTCGCTCACGTTGACATCCGGTTCGTCTTCTGCCGCCTGAATAAGGACGAGCAGCGCGTGCTCGTCGCGCTCGAGATCCTCATCCACGGCGACGTCATCGTCCTCGACGACTGCGAGGAGAACCTCAACGGCGGCAAGACATACACCTTCTTCTCCGCGGTGGCGCGGCTGTACCGCGACGAGCCCTACGACTACGTGATGAAGGCCGACGACGACATCTTCTTCCGGCTGCCGCGGCTGGTGGAGTCGCTGGGGGAGATGCCGCGGCAGGACATGTACTACGGCGCCACCATCCCGTGCGACAGCATGGACCCGTTCCACGAGTACATGTCCGGCATGGGGTACGCGCTGTCGTGGGACCTCGTCGAGTGGGTGGCGACCTCCGACGTGCCGCGCAACCGGACGGTCGGGCCGGAGGACAGGATGACGGGGCAGTGGCTGCGGCTAGGAAGGAAGGGGAGGAACCGGTTCAACGCCAAGCCGGCCATGTACGACTACCCGCTGCCGGTGCCGGTGGACAAGTGCTCGCACGAGTTCGTGCCGGACACCATCGCCGTGCACCGGCTCAAGGACAACCCTCGCTGGGCTGAGGCGCTCGACTACTTCAACTTCACCGCGGGGATCGTGCCGTCAAAGTTCTACAAGATCGATTTCGACTAGCAGAGGATCGATCGGTTCAACACGACTCATGCTGCTGCTTAATTTTGGGGGGAGTGAGTTCTTCGTCAGAACATTGGCTACAACCTGGACGATGGATTTTATGAACTTAATTAATAGCATTTGCTCAACATTTCTTGTACTTCCACTAGACACTTATGAAAAATCTAGCAACACATTATAACTATATGTATACATAGATTATATTTGATATAGTACTTCTACACAATTACATATCAAGGGGAAAAACGAAATGTTAAAAATGTTAACTTTATTTTTATTTTCCGTTGGTTAAGTGGATAAGGGGGCTAGGCGCCCAAGCAGAGCCCTGCACCGGAGAGCAGAGACACAGAAAGATCGCAGATTTCGCAGCCAAATATGATTCCCGGCGGCGCCACGGGCGGATGTCGTCTCCTCCTCCTTCCCACGATGAGCAGGTCATGCGGCGCGCCTCCTAGAGGGCTAGCACGAGGAGCCGGAGGGACAACAGCTGCTGCAGCAGCTGGGCGCGTGTCGGTGGTTGGTCGCCGGCCGCTGGAGGAGGTGTACAAGGTGCGGGTGGAGCGCGGGGCGGCGGCGCAGGCGCGGGTGGAGGCGCTGCGGGCGATGGAGACGTGGTCGAGCTGGCGAACGTGGGGCCGGTGCCGCATGCCCTGGGACTGGCAGGTGGACCAGCTCGTCTACATCGTCTCCGGCGAGGTCCGCGTTCTCCCCGCCGAAGCCACTACCGGCGAGGAATTCATGCATTTCGCTGCCGGCGATCTGGTGCGCGATCCCAAATGGTTCGAGGCGGACCTGCACTTCGACGGGCCCTACGAGGAGCGCTACCGATTCCTCGCCTACGGGGATGACAACTGAGTCGAATCGCGCGAATTCATCCATGAGTAATTTCTTGTACTGCATTTCAGTCTATAGAAATTTTTTCCCCAGCAACACAACACAATCGTGCGTGTTCGTCACTGCCTGTGCTTGTGCTTGAGCTGCCTTACTTTTACAACATTAATAGTAGAACATCCAATTTAGATTCAACTCAACGGTTACATACAAAAGAGATTAAAAGTAAAAAAATATTAGGTTGCAGGTGGATGCACCAGATCGCTTGATTATATGATTACACCAATATAAATGATTGCGCAGGATATTTCTCCGTTTAATAAAGCTTCAAATCTTAAAATACATACTAAAACTGGAGTGGAGTACTTGAAGTGGTTACACTTTATACCACTCTAATTTATTTTTTTGGAATGTTTTCAGTGGGATCCACTCCATAGAAAAAATGTTTGGTTTGATTCTAACTCCACAGGACAAAAAAGTTAGAAGAGCCTTGCCACCTATAGTTGATTTTTATTCGGAGAAATTGCAAAAACAGCTTCGAAACCCCATTTTAATGGGTGTTTTTTAAAACCACTCCTACAAAAGGCATTTTTTAATAAACCGTCCTTCGGAAGGTCGGGAAGGGTCTGTACGTAATTTTAAATTTGTGCTAAGCCCTTACATATAATATTTAGGGTGTGTTTGATAGAACTCTAACTTTTTTTTGTCCCGTGGAGCTGGAGTGGATATAAGAGAGCATTTTAAAAGTGGAGTATGATTTAATCAACTTTAAGTACTCTATTTTAACTTCAATATAGATTTAGGGATCATAGCTCTATCAATCAAGCCCTTAAAGCCGCTCTTCGTGAGAGCCTAGAGTGTGATTTTTGTTCGAGACCTATAAAAAAGTACAGGACTACCGTCTGAAACTTTAATTTAATTCCAACTAAATTCAGTAAAGATAGAGGAGATGAGAGGAGGGTGGTTAAAGAGTAATGACGGTACTCTACGAAGCTTTGCTATATTTCTTAACCATTTGCAGGTACAGATGTTCATATAATTTGATTTGTAGATGTTGTGTACTTTGTAGTGTTATTTAGTAGATGATACTACATAGGATCTTGTACATTAGTCGATAATAGTAGATGATAAAGGTGTACTCGAAATAAAACTATAGATGGTTAATATTTCAGTTTAAGATAAAAATGAATATTTTTTCAAAAATATAATATATATTAGTTTCTCTAAAATAATAATCTGATGTTATCCTATTAAGTTTCACACCAACGATTATTTTTAGGTTCCGTATCTTATGCACAAAATCTTTTTCATACACAAATGAAAAAGTCCGATCATGGTCCTATATTTATTTATTTTTGCAAAAAACCCCCGCAGTGTATCTATGCTTCTCCCTGCCAATTTGCAAAAAACCCCTCCGAACCTATGTCGTTAGATTTTAAATGTAGAATCACGATCGAGCTTGTGTATTTATGTACGGAAGAGATTTTGTGCACCGAATATGAAACCTTATTTTTATAGCTTATTTAGAGCATCTCCAAGAGATTCCCTAAATTTTATTCCCTAAATTACATATAGGGATTATCCTAAACTCTATCTCATCCTAAAATTTAATTAATCTACAACATTTCCCCTATAATTTTGATCTCTATTTTTTAAATCCTACAAATATGGTCTATAATATATAATAATGCTGAGTAAAACTATGATGCATTCAAATATATGTATTGTCCAACCTATAAAAACACGTACGTGAAAAAATAATTTACATGCAAGAGAAAAATATGTGCAAATGGAAATAGAGACTTACCAAATTAATCCTATATTTAAAAGAGATGAATGGTGATTTAAGGAATGAATTAGGAAAAGATACATTTAGGAGAACTCATTTAGGAGAACTCTTGGAGCTTTATTTTTCACAAAATACTTAAATTCAAATTTAAGTAACAGGAGTCCGTCGTTCAAATTATTCAGTTAAGACCCTGTTTTGGATCAAGTTTATACACATCACCCCACGCCAAAGTGCCAAACCCCACAATCTCCCACTACTCTTCCAGTCCCTCTGCCTCTGCTTTCGCCGCCGCCGCCGCCGCCGCCGCCGCCGCCGCCCGGCGCGCTGCTGCCATGTTCCCCCTCGCCCGCGCGCTCCGGAGCCTCGGCCCTGCTGTGGGGGTCGATGGGCGCCTCCTACTCCCCCTCGCGGCACTCTCCTCGAAGCCGGCCGCACCGCCGGAGTACGAGATGCCGTCGGTGACGTGGGGCGTGATTCAGGGGCGGAAGGAGCGGCTAGTCTCTCGCGTGCTCGCGCTAGACTTCCTCCGCTCCGCCGGCGTATCCGACCCGGCGGGCGAGCTCGAGGCCATCGAGCTCCCCTCCTCGCTCGAAGTGCTCCAGGAGCGGCTCGACTTCCTCCTCCGCCTTGGCCTCTCCACCGACGACCTCTCCGCTTACCCGCTCCTCCTCGCCTGCTCCCTTCGCAAAAACGTCATCCCCGTCCTCTCCTACCTAGAGAAGCTCGGGGTCACGCGCGCACGCCTCGCCGCCTTCGTCCGGGCCTATCCCGCCTGCCTTCACGCCTCCGTTGCTGTCGACCTCTCCCCCATCGTCAAGTCCCTCCGTGGCCTCGACGTCGACCGCCAGGACCTCCCACGTGTCCTCGAGCGATTCCCGGACATCCTCGTTCTCAAACCGGATGGAACCATCAGCACCTCCGTCGCATACCTCGTCGGCATCGTCGGCGTGGCCCCGCGCGACATCGGCCCGATGGTGACTCACTTCCCTTTCTTCCTTGGCATGCGCGTGGGCACCACCATCAAGCCTTTGTGCGAGTACATCACTTCTCTCGGGCTGCCCATGCGGATCCTCGCAAGGATTCTCGAGAAACGGCCATACATTCTCGGCTACGATCTTGAGGAAACGGTCAAACCAAATTTGGAGGCATTGCTCAGCTTCGGCATTCGAAAGGAGTTGTTGCCACTAGTGATTGCACAGTATCCACCTATTCTTGGACTGCCACTGAAAGCGAAGTTAGCATCCCAACAGTACTTCTTCAACTTGAAGCTCCAAATTGACCCTGATGGATTTGCCCGTGCTATTGAGAAATTGCCGCAGCTTGTAAGCTTGCATCAGAATATCATACTGAAGCCAGTGGAGTTTCTTCGTGGACGAGGGATTACTAATGAGGATGTTGCGAGGATGGTGGTCCGGTGCCCTCAGATTTTGTTGCTTCGGATTGAGCTCATGAAAAACAGTCTTTACTTCTTCAAGAGCGAGATGAAGCGTCCTATAAGTGAATTGTTAGATTACCCGGAGTATTTTACTTACAGTTTGGAATCAAGGATCAAGCCTAGGTACATGAGAGTTGCAACTAAGGGGATTAGATGCAGCTTGGATTGGTTCCTAAACTGCAGTGATCAGAGATTTGAGGAAAGGATGAGAGGGGATTTCATTGAAGGTGATGCACCAGGACCTTCCTTTACAATGGGTGGGAAGCTTCAGATGCCAGGCAGCCAGTTAGTGTCAGATGATGATAACGAGGAAAGCGATGATGAGGTGCTATATAGACGAACTGTCATGCTCTAGTGAGTGCAATTCCTTCTTTTTACCTTCCTTTGAATAAGGTTGCAGCTCATTAACAGTCTATATAGCAACATTGCATTCATGGAATTACAGAAGCTGGCAAATTTTTTTGTTCCAGATCTGGCAGAGGATCATCCCAGAGGATTTTCAAGTTGTGTTCATGACAGCGTCAAATACACATGTGAGTTCTAATTTTCTACTTTTCACATGTTAAGACTATATATTCTAGCTCTGATACCTAAAATAGAGGGCGAGGGGAAAATCTACTTACTGAAACTGACACTGTTTAATATTTATGCCTGATTAGTGACGAGGAACATGCATCTGATATTGTATATTTTGCTCAGCATCAATAGCTATGAGATATTCCAAGTGTTTCTTTCTACTCCACCAAGCTAGAAACAGAGGTGCTATAGCAGGGAAGTAGATAATGAAAAAGGATAATGAGTTGTAGTCAGGAATGTGTAACTTACTGTAAGCAATCTTTACTATTGCGGTATTGCTACACAAATAATAAAAATGGCAAACTAGGAGATAAAACTGAATCTCGAGTATCAGCAGTCAGCACACTTGAGGTGCTATCTTCGAGACAGCGAGACTTTCAATTTACAATCAAGCTTCACTAGTGAATTGTGAGAAGCAGTCCTCTGTTATATCCAGTAGAAAACAGCCATATATTTATGATCATAAACATGAATAGTCTATAAAATACTGATGTTGATTCTAGTTATTTGCTTTATTTTGTTCAAGACTTCAATATTATGCCATAATGCCATCACTTCCAGTCAATAGCAGCCTTGTTTGCATTTGAAAATTGAAGTTCGCTAACCATGCAGGATCCTCACTTGCAAGATGAAGAGGCTTTGGCATTGATGGAACATTTGCTTCACTGTTTACACCAAGGTCATGGGAGTGCTGGCCTAGCAACAGCTCGAAGGGCTTAACAAAGGTAGCAGATGTACTCAGCAACAGCCTTTGGACTCATAGATCTTTCAAAGCAGATTAAAGAGTTGCTGTAGTAAATTGGAGGTAATGTTTCAATGACGAAAATCATGTTCACTGGTATGTTACTCTAGGACAGCATATGACCACGAAATAGGATTCATATTTTTGTCCACCTGTAGACTGTTTACTGTTTGTAATTCAAATGGTCAGAGAATAATTGCACAATGAACTCGTATGGATGTACAGCTTACATTGTCTTCCACCTAACCATACTACAATGTGTCTATCTACGGTTTTGTTGCCAATATGAATGCCGTTGCAGACAAGAGATTACATGTTCTATGCTGGATTGACAGAATCTCAGAGACAGTTCAGTACTGGAAAGCACTATGTACCTGATACCACCTCTACTTGCCGTGAAGCTGCCATGCACACGCAGCCATATGACAGCAGGGAGTCGAACTGTGCGAGTGACGGTTCAAAGCATTTGTAGAAGGACACAGACAACATCCTTATCACAAAGAATCATAGATCAAAGGTAAGTGCGGCATCTTTTTCCTGAATGCCCTTCAACTCACAAACAATCATAAATGCTAATTTAAGTGTTCTGCTTGATGTCATACATGTCCCAGATTATAATGTTTCTAGATGTGAAATGCTTCTCAATGTATATAGGATTCAGCACAAATTTGAATTCTTACCAGGGCTTTGATATTCTAGTATTCTAGTGCAGGAAAACAGAAAGATCCAGTTGATACTTGAAACGAAATTATCACCTCATTGAAATAATTATGAGTGTAAACGAAACTAAGGACATGAATACATGATATGGCAGGAAGAAGGGAGAGTTTCAGCTTATTCTTGTACTGTTTCTTAGGTCTTACATGCCTGAATTCCAGAAATCTGACGTTGCATGATCACCACTTCCAGAAATCTGCAGACCATCGGCGTCTTCAAAAACCCTAAGCGTCGAAAGTTCAATGAAATCTGTGACCTGAACACCCATAGGCCTGCATCACACAATTCACAAACGCAACAGTGAATTTAGCCAGAAATTCTAGCACATGAGCAATCTTTTCTGAAAGAAATTGAAGTTAAGAGGTTGCTACCATGGGAAGCAGGCCTTCTCAGGCAGCCGCATGCCAAACCTTGGCCCTTCGTCGTACCCTTCACAGATCACCTCCCCCTTGTCATCTCTGTAACATACCACTCCTCTCACCTGGTCTTCAAACACCTGAACAGTCACAGCAGATTCTTGGGTAAAAACCATGGAGCATTTAGCAACAGATGCATCAGCTAGGCGTGTGTACTTACCATCCTGACAGGTGCTGCAGCTTTGGAGAGGCGTGCATTACTGAAACAGCAGCTGTGCAATGGAGAGCTGATGAACCTGATCATGATTGCCTTCCTTGTGCCAAATCTTGGGGTGGTAATGGAGGAAGGCTGGTGGCAAGAGGCCATAACCGTCATTTGGTTCATGGCCTTGCTAGTTTTTGAATGAGAAGGATGGTTAACTAGTTGCCATGGGGGCAGGCTTTTTCAATGATGGAACCATTGCAATCTGACCTGGTGGTGCCTAGTGTATGTGTGTATTATTGGATTTTTATTGGTGGGTTTTGCTTCTGCTGAGCAAGACGGCAACTTTTATATGCAAAGCTGCTATATCCACAAGTGATGCTCACAAATTGAAGATTTGTGCTCACTTTATGGCATCCTGAATCTTGTCTAGTGGATATTATGTAGGATATTTAATATGCTTACAGGGTTCAATTGCTTGTGAAAGACTAGCATAATTGTGTTTAAAGATTGACCTGGCATATATCTATGGTGTTAAAGGCTTAGCACAAGGCTTCTAGTGTTCATTTAGCATTGCTCTTTCATTTAGAATGTAATCATGTACTGCCTCAGCTTATCTTGTCTCCTTTTGGGTTGTGGGCCAGCCATCCATCCCATCGTGGACATTATCCTCATAGTTGTTAATATTATTATTACCACCCTCCAATTTGGAGAGCCGACAAAGCCTTATCTGGTGATGTGGCACACAAAACAATGAGATTTTGATTACCATAGGGCGCGACTAGGCATCTATCTTGTCGCTTTACGCACTTTTAAAACGATAATTATTATGCGCTTAATATTGCATATGTGCTTGTGTCACGGGGAGGAAGTGGTCTAGCTCCAAGCCCTACAGCCTGTGAATAGTATTGTAATCAGATTAGTATTGATTTGTTAGTTGTTAAAAGTATTGTAATCAGATTAGAGTTAGATTGGTTTGTTGATTATTAGAGCGGGAGACTCTTACTATATAAATAGAGCCTGACCGAAAGTTTAGGTCGTCGAGTATTTAGTTTGGTTATTCTTTGCCGCAACAGTGCCACTGCGACAGAGTGGTCTAGACCCTCTCAGGAACTAGCTAGTCTAAGTAGCTGAAGTTTTCCAGTTTCTAATTCTAATTCATTTCCAGATTCTACAACTATTGATTCTCACAATCTGAATCTAAAATGTGTACCATTTATTTTCATATCAGATTCTAAAAGTAAAAGTAGCTGTAGTCGTCAGAAACTTAAACAAACAGACCCATAGTTTGAGACGATTAGTCCCTACCAACCAGTGTATTATCTCTGCTGGTGACAGCTTGTAAACATAAGTGAACGATAATAACAAGTAGGTGCCGTATTAGTTTTATTTACACCCAAAAATCCGCATAATTGCACCTCTAATGAAATACAAGTTCCTGTTGATTCTTCTCTGCTTAGACGATCGCGGAATCGGGATTTTGTCGACGGCCACTCCTGTCTGGAGACTGTCGGAAAGGTTTTAGCACTCTCAAAATGAGTCCCATGATACATTGAAACATATCGATCAACAATATGTTGATCAGGTTGACAAAAAAATAAATCTATTATTTGGTAGTGGCAAATCATCAAATCTATCACATTTGCAAGTCTCTTCTGCAGCAGGGTTTCAGACCGCAACACCTCATGCCATCCACTGAAAAATGCACCACCTCCTTGGTTACATGTTTTCGAGCCATTCCTTCACCTCTGAGGCCAGAAGCCCAGGCTGAAAACAGCGAGTGCGTAGACTCTTCTGACAACCCGTTTCGACTGAGATCGAGTACCTTGAGTTGCTTTGCTGAAAGGAGGGCCTCTGCGAGTTCTTGGATGGCCTGACAGCCAGAATAGGAGTTTCTCTGGCATGAACTTGCACAGCTCCCATCGAGGCCGGATACTGCACGGGGGTGTTCATTGACCGCTTCATCTTCGCTATCCGCCACCTCCATCTTCTCAAGATCTACGCTTCCTAGGGCTACATTGTTGATTGCCTCAGCATTGATGTATCGTCTTTGCTCAGTACTTGGCGATACATCCTGCAAGTCATCCTCATACTGCAATGTTCTCTCTAGTGGCAAGTTTGTGTTCTCAGCCATGCGTAGTTCCTCCAATTGGTCATTTTCTGAAAGTAGCACAAGACTACTGAGTTTGATGCATAACAGCATAAGCTATTGAACTGTTGTTTTCTATATAACAGTTGTTCCTCACCTGATAGTGCTTTAATAATGCGCACGATGCCAACAAGCCCAAGATTGCATCTATCGAGGGTGAGAGATCTGAGACTGCATTGGGGATTCACAAGCATCGCCCCAATAGCATCACATCCCTGCACCGTACAGCGTAAGTCAACTGATCGACGTTACCAGAATGCATATAAGACTAATCATATTGAGGCATTTGAGAATAGGAAGTAAACCTCTAGGCTAAAAGAATTTCCTCCAAGGTTCAAGTCAAGAATATTTATTTGAGAAAGATTTGAACAGAGTTGTGAGAAATCAGGGGTTACAACAAGCCCACAGTTAGACAAATCCAACCTCAGCAATTCTTGTGATGCACAAGACAGTGCCTCAGTAAGCTTAGTTGCCCCTTCCTACAAAAAGAGCTGTCATATTTAAGAATAATGTTTCTTGTCTATAGGTTGCAAATATTAATCATGTGTGAAAAACAGACTCACTGATCCTATGGAAGTTCCACCTAGCTGAAATCCTGATAAGCATGAGGATTGTGCAAGTAGACACAGCTTATCAACCGTTAACTTACTCAGTTTTATACCAGTCAGGCTTAGATCCGCAAACCTGCAGTGATAAAATATGACTAGTCCATTATTCCTCCATACATTGTTGCCTCACAGGTATCGATAGTAAATGAACAGTGCTCACGAACCTTTTCAGAGAAGCAAGTTTAGAGAGAAAATTAAGCATTGTATTTCCAGAAATTGGATTGTTTTTTCCTGTCAAAAGAATGAGACTTTGAAACTTGAATATTTATATATGAAACATAGCTGATAGTTTCAGTTATGCAGAGCAGGAGTAACAAAAGTACCTAATGATAGATGTGAAAGGACAGACCCTTCATGTAGTGCATCTGCCATCTTTTGAACTGTTCTTGATGTGATAGAACACTGCTCGACATTCAAGCTGTACAGCGCTGTCATGATAATTAAACGGAACACACATTCTATAAGAGGAAAGCAAATGCTAATGTTGTCAACGAAAAAGAAGGCTGGCAAAATCTCACAAGGTGCCAAAAAAGAAAACCCACAGTACATACCTTTGCATTTTTGTAGGATTGTGAAGAGGTAAGAACTGCATGCATCTGTGAGGCGATTCCCAGAAAGATTAAGTACTTCCAATCGATCAGCCATAACAGCACACTCGCATATCTGTATCAGTAAACAAGGAGCAAACCTTTTGAGTGACAAATTATCAAATCTCCCAAGATAAACATATGCTTGAAAGGCAGACAACTTTTTTTGTTTTTTTTGCCTTCATTTGCATTAATTGGTGATAGAAAACAAGTCACATTTGCAGGGAATCTTCCTGACAGGAAACTACTAAGAGTAACAGCTACTGTGTAGTTAATTGTTCAAAAGGAATTCACACATTGCAAGGGTACCCAAGGTCCTCAAGTAACAGCAGACTTAGATCATGAAAGTATGCCATGCATCATCATGTAACTTATTCCTTGGGCACTTTGTGATATAATTCTAGTGGATAGTGCATGCAGTTAGCATACATGTTTTTCCTAGTCTATTGTAAAAGAGGATCCGATCCATTTTGCTGTGCACAATTTGCATGCAGGATGTCATACCCTCAGCTATCAAAACAGAAGTAACTTGTGATTTTACTTTGATAAACAGATTTATGGAAGTCAAGAAACCTGAAATAAAGCAGTTGGACCAAATCGATTACAGTGTAAATCCAGTGTCAAGCCACCATATGTTTGGCTTGATGAAGAAAATATTTGTTGAAGCCTTTCAATTGTTTGGTTTCCTGCAGTTTGTGAACATAAATGTTTCATCCGTGTAAGAGCATAAAGGGATTAATATAGCACAAACACATTTAGCTTTTTTAATTGGCCTTTTGTGATGCTGCCAAATCCTTGGTGCGTAGCTTAAATGAGATAAACTGAGGAAGAAAGAGAAAAAATACCTAGCATATTATGAGAAAGATCCAACACAGCTATCGTCTTATGTGACCTTAGAGCATCAAGAAAAGGTGTAATCGACAGGTCTTGCAGTCCACAATCAGACACAATAACTTCGTCTTCAGAGACCTATCAGAAAATAGAAAGGGATGAACAACTTTGGCCTCACAGAGTCGATAATATGAAAGTTACAAATTTAACAAACTTACTTCAAGATTATATAATTTTGTCAAGAGCTTCTTGTTTGGCGCTTCTGATAGCTTTGTGCAGAAATCAACATACAGTTTCATCAGCCGCTTTGGCACCCAATCTTCATCATGAACAATTGAACATGGTAATCAGATGAAGCATAACTACAGGAACTGCAGATACTATGCTTCAAGTTGACGCAGAATTGCAGATAAGCAACAGAAAATCTATCCATGAAATCAAATGCTTACATATGGAATGGGTTTGGTTGATATTTATGGAGATAACATGATATTACCATGTGGCAAATACAATCTCACCTTCAGCACTGACCATTGAGAAACACAAATATAATGCAAAAAACAAAAATAGAGGTACATATCCAATACTTCTTTTTTAAGCAGAGGAACTGATAGCCTCAAATAGTAGGTATTATTTTGAAGAAGGTTTGATGCTCTGCAGCAATGGTTACCAGAAACTTTGGAGTTTCTGTTAGGTGCCATATTCCCTAATTATTTTATATTACCATGGTAAAGTAGCACATTTTATCTTCTTTTTTTTAGGTAAGCATTATTTTTATGTTTTATGAGAGGAAGGATTCTGAAGTTCAGATAAACAATAATTTGCTAGAGATTTTAACGATTCTGTTTATTGGGCAGTTACTTATTCTAAATTCCCATTGCATTAGACTTTTTTTAGATAAAGAATAATAAACAACATTGATATATTGTACTGTAGTCAGTTCAATCAACAACTTGGTGTCCTTCAAAGCATAACAGCATATTGTATGCCATCAAGAAAGATGAGGAAAAAACAAAATGATTATGATATGCCCTAGCATTAATGCAATAACAGTAGTTTTAAGAATACACATGTGTACAAGGCACCCATACCATCAACAGCAACATCAATGCAGTTCTGTTCAGAAGCAAGTTGATCAATATGATCTCGAGAATTTGATCCATCCAGCACCTTCCCACAGTACCTGAGTTCCCCAATAACAGGCAACAAACCTATAAAAGCAAGATAAATGTAAGTGCTTCTAAGTTTACAACCCTCCTCCAACCCAGATTTAACAAAAACACATAAATCATGTTTTGTTTTTCTGATGAGAAGGGCAACAACGAAGTCACTGAATTGCAATTTTGATCCTGATTTTTATGATATAAAGTAAACCCACTGTTATTACACTAGCACACCATGTGATTTACTGAAAATAAGGAAACAGGGACAAACCTTTGGACCTCTTCTCGTCAGGAGTCTGAAGATAGTACACGCAGGCCACTTCAACTTTAAGAGACTCAATGCTAAAGGCACCCTCACATGTAAAGGCATTTGCATCCAAGTAAACCAAATGTTCACCAATTTTGAACACCCAGAACTTCTGCGGATTAAGGATCAATCATATTTTAACAATGGGAGCATCTGCTTGCAATTAAAGACTATTGTGACAAAAAAACATGGATAGTTCCTTTAAAGCATAACTTTAATATTGAGAGAAAGGGAATGTTTAGGTGCACAACGCATTAATCCTAAATTGGCTAAAATATGAACAATGTTTGAAGCTCACTATGAAAAAACTTGTTATATTTTTTGACATGTAGGATTCCATCTATAGTGGTAGAAAACGATACACATAAAGGGTAATATAGCAGTATCTTTCGAGGATAGGCCCACCTGTCCACTACCCACTGTATGACTTATTTTGTTAGTGAGCTTATCCTAAGGTTCATTTGGTCTAATCCTCTGGTCCATGTCACAAGAAAAAAGAAAAGTATTGATATATGACTTCCCAAAATCAAGGTTAGATATCGGAACAACAAAAATGTCCAGTTTGACATGTGAATCTCTTCAAATGCATTTTGCCATCACCATGGACATCTAAAGTTAACAGAATAGTAAGGCATAACAGATTCTCAAAAGGATTTTTTTAATAAGAACAAAAGCAATGGGAAAGAACAGTTGGCACATGCTTTTCAGCGAGTATGGGAAGACAGGATAGAATAAAACTTACATGATCAGCATCTGATGATTGAAGACCAGCAGCATTTTGACCTTGGGGCTGACTGTTTGATGCAGGTGTACCAACCTTGGAACCACCCACTGCTGGTTTGGACACAGATGATTTTCCAACACTAGAAGCTCCTAAATCTGGGCCATCGTTATCATGACCAATGGGACTACCTGATTTGAATGAACATATACTCTCCTCAGCAGGGCAAGGTGTGCAGACACTGTATATGCCCCTGGTCTCAATGGGGTGAGAGATATCCTGCAGATGAACACTGATTATCAGTATACAATATTTTGCAACAAAAAAATACTGGCAAGCTAAGTTCTCATCATCTGATGGAACCAATGAGAATCAAATAATCAATTGATGCCATCAAAATAAGTCTTAAAGGATTGTGTTTTATAACCTGATGTATGTTGCTGTTATCTGCATTTGCTATTTGATCTGTTGGACATAGAAAAAATGTATCAGAAAATTAGAAGAAATAATACTTTGGACAGTGTGCTCATGTGTCAAAAGGTCTGTACCTGAGGTAGACAGACTATCTACTTGACCAGCAAGTGTTCTTTTTGATTGAACAATTTCAGGACTCTCTTCAGCTTCATCATCTGATATGACCACACGGAAACGCTTTCTACCAGAATGGTTGCTACATGATTTACTTAAAACTTCTCTAGTACTCTCATCCATGTCACATGACCTATCAACCTTCTTCGGAGTACTATGTATCTTGGATGCCTTGGTCTTGGATGATCTACTTTTATGAACAAATGAGGCAAGAACAACATCATCATCAAATTCCTCAGCAACATTATTTGCAACATGCCCATCATTGTCCTCTGTATCAAGCATATTATCAGATACATTGTCATCTTCAGTTTCAGTTTCAGTTTCTGAGCAGTAGTCACTAACTGTGTCCCTTGTTTCATGTTGATCCAATTTTCTCTTCAGGTTGTCTATTTCCTGCTGCAGTTTCCTGAAGTTAAAAAAAACTTTTTAAATAGGTTTGAATAACTTTCTTGTGTGCAGCATCTGTGCTCAGTGGCTTACTTTGCTTCTTCAATATTATCAAACCTGACCATGTGACTATAATGCATGTTTTCAAGTGCATCTACTTGCACATTTAATAGGCCACCTTCCTCAGCAATTCTGAGTACCATTGAAAAGCAAGTGTCAGAATCCAAAGGCAGAATCAAAATGCCCCAATGGTCGTAATTAGTTATATACACTCACTGAAATTATTACCAGATAGATAACACCAACACAGACAAAGGAATAAAGGATAACATTAGGGAAATAAATTGCAATGGTGATATGGCATCAAAAGATCAAGGCATAGAGATATTGCCTGTAGGCTTCTTCAAAAGCTTGCAATGCACCAGCCCAGTCACCACAAGAATCAAGAACATTCCCAATGTTCACCTTTGCCAATGCTTGACCCTAAAATTGCACATATCCTACATGAGAAAGAACTGAAACTGGAAGCACCACTTAAAGGACTGAAAGGAGGAGGGCGGTCTTATTACTAGGTAGCAAGAATACCACATGAACGAATGCCCATAAAGATTAGTGAAGACATGTAATCTCACCTCCAAGTTTCCGATGGACCGATACATATTCCAGCTTTTCATGCACCACTTACGAGCTTTGCTGAAGTTTCTAAGTTTTTGGTATGATTCTCCTATGACCAAAAAAGAGTTGCTCTGTTTTTCCTTGTCATGAAGTTCATTTGCTACCCTCTTTTGCCCTTTTGAAAATTCCTTGAGCTGGCAAGGGAAACAAACAGATTACATGAGAATGAGATATGTGCATCACACCTAAGTGCCATATCAATGTTATTGGTGGTGTCCTTATGCATATTCAGCCTGTTCTTTCCATTTCATTCTGATTAATTTGTATTCATATTTTTATAATTTCCGTCCTGAAACTTGAAAAGTACATGACGTGATCATCAACTCGTTTTCCAAAACCTAATACACCAAACAGAACTCTGTATTATAAAATTCTTATCTGGTTCCAATAATGATGACCAATTCAAGCAGTTTTTGTGATTGCAAAATTAAGATAATTGCCTATATTGTACATGAGTTTAACATTGATCATTCAATATTGTTTCCTGAAATGGAATTGCACATCTAGAATAGACCTAAGAAAACATGAACCCAGGCTAGCTGTCATAAGAAGGGTTTTTTTCCGATAAACAGTGAAGAGGTGGATCATATGAATATTGTCATGATGTCATCAACAACTCTGACCACATAAATATTATGTACCAAAGCATTTTCCCTTTGCCAATAACCTGATATTAAAACATAACTAACAGTTATACCAAACCATAGATTCCACTAATAGCAGATGGACTCACTATAGCTAATCAAGGTTCTGGCTATCTCAGTTGTCCACCAAGCCACACAAAATCAAGATGGCAAAAAAATATTGAAATATCTATGTGACTGCAAGCAATTATGTTTTGTAAAACTCAACCAGATAGTCACATGTAATTACCACATTCTCTTGTATTCTACAATGGAATATAAATAAATGATCGTAAATACTTAGTACAATGCAAAAGCCGGTAAGAGCCTATAGCCCTACATGTAGTTCACCACAAGTGCATATACTAATGATAAAGGAGTGAGTGCAAAACAAATTCAGCTCAGTTGAAGCAGTTCAATAGTGCAACTGAACATGAAATAGTTAAGAGCAGAAATTTTAATTCTAACAAGATGATTCAAACAAAACATCAATACTTCTGTCAGGGAAGCAACAAGACAATATTTCCTCATCCACATAACAATCCCCCAGAACAAAAAAAGGGGAGTCAACTTTATGCATTAACTTATGGAATAATGCAAATAGGTTATTTTATTAAAAGTTTCTAGTAACAGAATAAGTTGGCAACTCTGGCTATGTTGTTTCAACATAGCAGGTTCCAAGCCCTGGTAAAGGAGGAGGGAGGATCCCTTTCCCCTAAAAGGTTGTGGTTAGCTTAGCAAGCCAATGGAAAACCTAGCCACTCAAATGGACATGAAACCAAAGTTTGGGTTTTAACTCTAACCTACACCACAGTTAATATGTGGCTACTGGCTAAAGACCACATAGTTAGTTACCCTTCACTTACTTTTGGCCATGCAGTTATCATCCTTGCCCTTTCCATAAGATTATCCAGCCAAGCATACTGCTCGAGGAGGAGCTTCCTCTCTTTAGATGTTCCACGAGCACTAGTAGTATCTCTGACAAGCTTTTTCAGCTTCTGCTCATCTTTCTTCATTTCCTCAAGTACTTCAGCTGCTTTGGTAACAGTTTCAATATTCTGATTGATTTGGTCCATTAATGCATCCTCGTCTTCCAAGCACTTTGTTATTTGAAGAGCTTTACTGTAGCAAAGTTTTGCATCTTCATACTTCTGAACACGGGAATGCAACTCCCCCAGATTTATAAATCCTTTTGCCTCACCTTGAGTATGACGTATCTTTCGACATATCTCTATGTCCTTCTCAATATGGCCCTTGGCTCTATTCCAGTTGCGTTGTTCCATATAAACATTACCTAGATTATGATGGAGCCTACTGCGAGCATCGTCATATGGGTGTACCTCTTCTTCATCACATATCTTCAGGCCCTGAATAAGTAATTTCTCAGCTTCTTCAAAATTATCAAGTTCTAGTTCAAGCATGCCCATATTGTTGTATGCATCAATAAGCTCCTTTAGGAAGAGGGACTTTTGATATGAGGACTTCTCCTTTAGAAGCCTTGCCAGCTTCATGGATGATTTGAAATATTTCTTGGCATTTCGTATGGCACTGTGATCATTTTCAGATCTTAAAAGGATTTCATAGTAGGTTCTCCCGAGCTGGGTGCTAGCTCTCTGCTGCTCAACAAGGTCATCAGACTCCTTGGCAAGCTGTAAGTGCTTCTTCTGTGAAGCATCAATTAAATAGAAACGTGAATTCACATAGTAGAAAGTAGAAACAACAAACAGCTATTTTGGGTTATCAAAGCAAATATGAGTGTTACCCAAATAACCAACAATCAAAATGAAACAGGAGATTGGCACTTAGTACCATTAATTCAGTGAGCAACTGAGCATATTACTCCAAAAGATCAGATTTGAACAGGTGTACTGGTAAGTCTAACAGATCTGAGTTGTACACATTGCGCATACCAAAAAAATAGGCATTTCCTGTCAAGCTATCACTTCACCTAAAAGAGTTAACCTGATTCATGTGGTTGGCTACGCAAACATTTACGTGCAAATTTGATGATACTAAACCAACCAAATGGGACTTAACCCATCAGTTGATCAGCAGCAGCCCAAATATAGGCCAACTTGAGCCAGAGTATTTCACCAACTATCTGGTCATGCAGACATTGAATCGAAGATTCAGATTTTTTTTCCCCGATTTTTGGCAATACCACACATGTAACAGCAGAAAATTTCTATAGATCAACACTAGTCATATCCAAAACGATAACAATATCAAATATATCCAACCGTTTGTGTACATTGCAACTAGAAAAATTCCACCCAAAGTTTGCCAGCCCAAAACATAATATCAAATTATATACAATCATTCCAAAAACATTCTATATGCACTATCAAGTGGGCCAAACCGCAGTGCGTATTGATACTAGCAAGTAGCAACAATTTGTTCCCGGGCAGAAAAAAAAATCAGTTCAAAAACTCAGTGCAGGAATTTTACAACTTAACCTAAGAGCTGACGGATCAGGCATCAGAATATCTAGTTCGAACATATATATGTGATGCGAAATGGAAGGGTCCCGTGATGAGTATCGTGCAAACCTGGTAGGTGAGTGCCTCTGAGAAGTGGCCGAGGCGGAGGTGGACCTCGCCGAGCGACTGGCAGGAAGGGAGGAGGTGGCGCTGGGGGAGGAACTTGACGGAGACCTCGTAGTCGATCCGCAGCCACCGGAGCGCCTCCACGTACTCTCCCCGGCGCTTGTGGATGTCGCCGATGACGTTCGCCCACCGCGCCTCCTCCTCCCGGTTCCCCTCCGCCGCCGCCTCCCGGTGCCCCCGCTTCGCCGCCTTGAGCTCCTCCTCCTCCTCCTTCTTCCGCTGCCCGCCGCCGCGCCCCATCGCCGCCGCTAGGGCTCCAGTGCTCCACCCTGTCCCTGTGTTTGCCCGCAAAGGGAAGTGAGCTCTCCCGCCAAAGCATTCGCCGCACCGCCCTACCAACATTTTATTATTCTTTTCGTTGGGCTGCGCTTCTGTCTTTCGCCTTCTGTGAAATTACAACGTGGGCTCCAAACTATTTTGGGCCACCGGTAAAATCACAACGTGGGCTCCAAGCTAACTTGAGCTTGCGATGAAAACACAATTTTTTATTTTTTATCTTATTTATGTCCAAACTTATATAACTATATTTAGTTCTGGTTTATTTCAGTTTTAAATTATAACAATCCAGTTTTTTTATAAGCGGAAATAAATGGAATGACTTATTTTGTCATCTTAGGGGGTGTTTGGTTTGAGTGACTAAATTTTAGTCTCTGTCACGTCGAATGTTTAGGTACTATTTTAGAGTATTAAATGTAGACTATTTATAAAACACATTCATAATCGGTGGATTATTTGCGAGACGAATTTAATGAGTCTAATTACGTCATGATTTGACAATGTGATGCTACAGTAAACATTTGCTAATCATGAATTAATTAAGCTTAATAAATTCGTCTCGTGAATTATCCTCTGATTCTACAATTATTTTATAATTAGCTTGTTTTTAGTACTTTAATTTTATATCCAAACATCCGACGTAAACGGACTAAAATTTAGTGATGGAACCAAACACCCCAAATTATAACAATCCAGTTACTTTGTTTTGACTTTTTACAAAAAAAAATACGGAGTATACCCTCGTCGTGTTACTAGAGTGGTTTTTAAGGCGAGTTTACTGATTTTTGCGCGCGAGAACATGCAGCCACTGCAGCAGAGTGGACAGAAGCAAAGCCAAACGGGACAAGCAGACGGAGCCGAGGACTTCACCGAGCGGCCGGCGTGTCGCTCATGTTAATCCGCGAGACGAAAAGGGGAAGAGCCATACGGCTTTTCGCAGGGGGCGGACACGACGACGTTCGTACGGGCTCTCCGGTGATGTCGGCATAGCGTGGCAAACATGCATGCAGGGATGCAGCAATCCTGCTGAGATTCCGCGAAGCCTCGTGCTCACTGCACGTACGGTCCTGGTCGTTCTCTGCACTTGTGCATGACAGCAGGAGGAGCAGGCAGCAGCCAGCCAGCAGCAGGTCGGCCAAAATAAACAGCTAATTCGCCGATCATCTTGTATTGACGTGATGCAGCCTGCAGCTATTGCAAACGTCTGCTGTTTGGAGTAGTAATTACCCTAATTAAATAAAGGAGGAGAAAGCTCATGAAATTCGTGCTTCAGAATCAGTGGCCGAATCACTGAACGTTCTTCAGAGTTGACTTGATGTTTCATTGGCGATAGAATGGACCGACGTCTGAAAAACAAGACAGGCATCCGGCATCCGGCGAAAAACAAGAAATCAATACGTAAGCAAACGTGTCTGCGCATCCGGCATATTTAGCAGCAGGCTGCCACCATGTAAAAGACCCGTGTTTACTTTTATGACCTGTTTGGATACAGATGCTAAAGCATAAAGAATTAAAATTTAGTCACTTTAGGGGCTAAAAATTCAAACACCAAGGCTAAAAGGAGGCTAAAAATTTTTAGCCCATTAGCCCCCCAGGAGGAGCTAAAGATGGGCTAAAATGCCTCTTTTCCAACCATACCCTCACCATGCATGCATGCATGAAAAGCAAGAGCAATAAATGAGAGATATTTCAGTCATTATACATAACAATAAATGTTTTATCTCATTTTTTAGCCCTTGAATCCAAACAAGGGTGACTAAAATTTTAGCTCATTTTTTAGTCACTTTATTTTAGCTCCTTGGATCCAAACAGGCCCTTAACTTGTTTGTAGGTCATAACTATCGAGTTTATAATCTAAAATAAGAATCGTAACTGTTTACGTAGTTTTCGATTTTAGAATCAACTGCAACTAAAGTATGTTTGGTTCAGATTTTTGAACCAGATTGCTGACTCGGAAACTGGAATCTGAATCAAACAGTTTTTCGTCACCCAGTTTTTTCAGAATCTGCAGATTCTCGTAGTACAAATTTGAAAGCTGGTATAACCATATTTCACAGCTTCTCGGTTCAACTTTGAATGAATATTATCTATCATGCTATTAAAATATATCCATTCATGTAAAATTTGAAAAAGTGAAATTTTAGTAAAATATATCATTTTAGTGTAATTTAAAAATATATAATTTTAATATAAAAATTATAAAATATCATGGTTACAATGATTTACGTGTAAAATTACACATTAATAATGTAACTAAATAACATGAACTATTAAAATATAAATTCGCAACTATTCCAACCAAACAACTTCTCTGCACAACAACTTTTCCACAGCTCACGGTAGATTTTGTAGAATTTATCGCACAACAAAACAGATCCTAAAAGCTTTATGAACAGCATGACGGTCATCAATAATTAGGTGAGACGGTGAATGTAAACAATATAGAACGGATAACTAACGAGTCGCGATTCTAGATTTCACACAGATTGTTTAATTACTCCATCCACCTAATTAGTCAGACAAAAATCATGGGCTCCTGGCAGCAGTCCGTGTCGTCGTCGCAAAATCTACAGCCGAAGCAGGAGCCGAATATCCTCAGGAGCAAGTGAGCAACCGACACTTTACGGAAAGTAAAAAACACGCACGCGTCGTCGATCGCTAGCTAAAAGCCTACTAGTAAACGAACACGCCGTCGTCGAGCGGCGAAAAGCGGCGACGAACGGAAGAAGAGACGCACGAAACGTGCGGAGAAACCGCAGGAGGCAGCAACGCCAACGCATGCATGGTAGTTGGCAACTTTGCATGCAGCGGCGGCAGCGGCGAGGGGGCGGCGACGGCGAGGCGGCGGAGATATTATTTCTGGAATTCTGGTATCGGGTGGTTGTTGAGACTTGCAGGAGAATACTAGGTACGCTTCACCAAACTGGTCGCCAAAAAGGAATCGGCTGCTGCTAGTTTGAGCCTCACTGGCGCCGGACACATTAAAAACAAATGGGATTGCAATCTAATCTCGATTATTTTAATCTTTTCAGAAAATATCAACGAAAAACGTATCTCGTGGGTCTAGTAATATCAGTTTATTCGTGATTACGCTAACCACTGCGTTCGCATTCTCACTCAGTCAGTGGCATCCAACGTGTGAGCCGCACACAATGCTACTCTCATAGCCTGGTGCATTCAATATAAATATCAATATATTTAATAGTGTATTTATATGACATTATAAATATCAATATATTTATTTAAATTTAATTGAAATTGAAGATGTTTTATTTATTGTGAGACATATCATTCTTCCAAGGGGTTATATGCAAATGTTCCAGAGGAACAAATCATTCGTACCTACTCCGTTTCTACCCGCATGCTTCCCCTCCACGCGTCCAGTGGCTGCCAAGGTGGCCCCACCACGTGTCCCGCCTCCGCCTCACGCGTCGAATCCAATACATAGGCCGGAGACCACCGACCCGCTCCTCTCCAATATTTTTGTCGAGGCGAGAGAAAAAAAGAGAGATCTTTTAGCGTCTCGCTCTCCCGCAAGCAAGCTACAGCTCCGGCGCGGCGGCGAAGATCCCGGCGACGAGCCATGTGTGGCGGCGCCATCCTCGCGGACCTCAAGAAGCCGGCGTCGGCGGGGTCGCGCCGGCTGACGGAGGGGTCGCTGTGGAATGAGAAGAAGAAGCCCAGGTGGAGCGCTGGCGGGGGGCGCCACTTTGGGGGATTCGTGGAGGACGACGATGAGGACTTCGAGGCTGACTTCGAGGTGTTCGAGTTGGCGTCCGGGGACTCGGATTTGGAGTTTGGGGAGGAGGGGGACGACGATGACGTCGTCGAGGTCAAGCCTCCTCTTGTCAAGAGGGCCAACTCGACAGGTATTGGCGTCGCTGGGAGTGGCTTGATTTCTGTAGTTATTTGCTCTTTCGTGCTTGATTTCTGTAGGAAGATCGTAAATTTTCCACTTCGTTGGGGAAATTTCGGGGTTGGGAACGCTTGGTGGCTGGACTGGGGCGAAAAAAGAGAGAATTTTGGGGTTTGATTCTGAAAAGTTGGATTTAGGGGTGATACTCCTGTTTGGTCGGGGATTTGGGGCGGATTGATGCGCTTCACTGATTTGTGATAAAGTTTAGGGCTTTTCTTCTCTGTTATGCTAGGACTATGAAACAATTTCGTTTGCTCTTGCGGATTCTGTTCGCGAGGATTTTAGAGGGGCTGTTTCGTTTCTTAGGCTGTTCGATCTGGGTCGTTTTCCTCTAAATTTATGGGGCAATTATTCTCCGTTCCTACATGTATTACCATATACTGATATACTCATGGCTGTTTATCCTTCCTGGTGGCTGTTGTAGGGTTGTACAGTATATGTCAGTCAATAGATCAAGACGTTTCAAGAGTCTTTTTGTGCTTAGATCATACTGGGGCAAAAGAGCAATTAATATGACCATACTGGTTCATTTTGTTTGTGGGGTTGGTAGTCTTGAGTACATTATCTAAATCAGTTAGATCTTGTAAATCGTGTGGGTTAACCACCGATCTTTCTTGAAGTTTAGCAACTCAGGTTTTGTGTTCCTCGATGAGAGCTAAGATAGGTCATGAGCGTTGTTCTTCAGAATTCAGAATTTTGATGTGATTTGACATTTGATTTCTCCAAAACTTGATTGTTATATACGCATGTTGTAATCTTTTAGACATAAATCCATGTTTACTACCATAAGAAAGTAACACCAGTAAGAGAAGTTCATCTGTGTAGACCTTTCTTGCCATTGACATTGACCTTCCATTGCAGATGAATTGAGCACCATCACCACTGCTGGATTTGATGGCCCTGCTGCAAGGACTGCCAAAAGGAAGAGAAAGAACCAATTCAGGGGTATCCGACAGCGCCCTTGGGGCAAGTGGGCTGCTGAAATCAGAGATCCTCGCAAGGGTGTTCGCGTCTGGCTTGGCACTTTCAACAGTGCTGAAGAAGCTGCAAGAGCTTATGATGCTGAAGCACGCAGGATTCGTGGCAAGAAGGCCAAGGTGAATTTTCCAGAGGCTCCAACAGCTACTCAGAGGTGCCATGGAAACCCTGCCACTAGTAAAGCACCCATGTCAAGTGTGGAACAGAAGCCTATTGTCAAACCATCATTCAACCATCTTGTCAACACAAATGCGTTTGTCTACCCATCTGCTAACTTCAGTTCAAACAAGGCATTTGTTCAGCCTGGTAACATGTTGTTTGCGCCTGCTGCTCATATTGAGGATCCTATCATGAACTCTGACCAGGGAAGCAACTCCTTTGGCTGCTCAGATCTGGGATTGGAGTATGATACAAAGACATCAGATATAACATCAATTGCTCCAATTTCCACCATAGATGGACTGGATGAATCTGCATTCATTAATAGTGATGCCCAGAACTCAGTTGTGCCCCCCATTATGGAGAACTGTACTGTTGATACTGCCGATGGACTGACCGATTTAGAATCTTACATGAAATTTCTTCTGGATGATGGTGCTGGTGAATCGATGGATAGCGTTCTCAACCTGGATGGATCTCAGGATGTTCTCAGTAACGTGGACCTCTGGAGCTTCGATGACATGCCCATCTCTACCGATTTCTATTGAGGAATTTGAGGCCTGGTGGTTCCGGCATGTTCATAGGGAAAAGGGTAAGGATTGGCAATTTGAAAATTTTCTCTGGCGGCGCGCAAGGTTTCCATTGCCCTAATCTTGTTCGCAAGTTTCAGGAATAATGACCATTGCGATTGGGAAGCACCTGCATGGCACCTTGGGTCCTTGGGGTAGCACATCATTATGTCTTAGCTTAGATGCAAAAGGTTGCATCTTGAAACTCTCTGGCTACTCAACCTGTTCCCTATTCGACTGTCTATATACGACAGCCATTTATGAGACTGAACAACTCCTCTTTTTTTTGTTCTAATTTTCTGTCGTTGCTACCCTTATATATATGGCTGTAAACATTATGAATTGTCGGCCAGTATGTCTTAATCTATGTTCTTGACTGATGTTTCCTGTGTCGTGCTATGTTGGTTGGTGAAGAAAGTGCCCACCATATCGTATTGATGTACATAGGTCTTCTGTTGAATCTGAAATCAACTGGTGATTTGTGGCACCGTTACTATACAGGTTAAGTGCATTGACTGTTTATATTGGAATATTTGATGATTTGCCACTCTTAAAAATGAGCTTCGATTATTTGTCACTTTGGCTCACTGTTGTACACTCAGATAATCCTACTTGTCATTCACACAAGTGGCAAATAATCAAAGTATATAAAATTTTAAGTGGCAAATCCTCAAATTTTCCATTTATATTTGATATCTACGGTTCTCAAAATCTCAGGAAGATTGCAGCCTGGCATCCAGAGTCAGAATTTCTGAAACGATGCATCCTGATATATTTTTGCCAGGACTGACTAATTCATAGCGAATACCGCCCGAGCTTGGTGACGCTTTGATGTTTCAGATGACGGGCGAAATTTCATTCCATCTGATCTTACGACTGCTCCACTGTTCTTGGTGTTTTTGGTCCGAGTCAAACTTTCTTGGCATCTCACCTGATCTATCTCCCACTAAAGAGTCGATATTATGCCCGGTCCTGATGCATTGTTGATTTTGGTCTTTTCCTTTTTTTTTAAGGTAATGTAAATTGTTTAGATCTCCGGCCTCTACTGCTGGTCGTAGATCTAACTTTCAATTGCTAACTGGGCTATTTTCCCAACTTTCTATTGCTAAAAACAGCATCATTTCGGTATATTTTTTCTGATAGCGCACTTGTCGCTACGGGGGCTAGAGTAGCCGCTAGCGGATGATTCGCTCCTAATATTTTTTTTTTGTTTCTGTGTTAGTGTGTCAGATTCGATACGACGAATGGTGCCGTGATCACATAGGCCCTGTTTGGCATGGCTCCAACTCCAATCAGAGCAGCTCCACTCCAGAAATCCAGCTAGAGCTGGCTCTGAGTGGAGCTGGAGCTGTGGAGCTGCGATTGAGGTGCTCCAAACAAATGAACTAGAGCTCCAAAAACTCCATGGAGTTACATTTTTTGGAGCTGGGGTGTTTGGCTAGCTCCGATCAACTCTAGCCTGGAGTTCGGCTCCAGAGTCATGCCAAACACCCCCATAGTACATTAGTACGTAACGTATATGCTTTGACTCTTTTTAGTTATTTAAGTACAAATGCTGCGATTGAAATAAGAGTAGTTACCCACTGAAGCCAAACGAGAATATTTTATTTCTACCGTTCTACCTTCCTGCCTAAGAGTAATATTTTTGGAGGAATCTGTTAAAGTCTAATGTTTAGGGTCCCTTTGTTTGGCTTCCGGAAGCAGCTTTTGCTTCTTGGAAGCTAAAAGCCAAACCAAAAGGCATATTTTTAACCAGCAGCTTTTAGTAAAAGCATCTTTTGGTGCAGTGTAATTGTGAAAGCTCCTCTAAACCTACTTTCTGCGGTTTTTGGCTTTTGGCTTCGTAACCATACAAAATTTCATACAACCATACAAAATTCTATAAATTGACATTTCAAATTTCATACAACTGTACAAAATTTCATAAATTGACATTTCAAATTTCATACAACCATACAAAATTTTATAAATTGACATTTCAAATTTCATACCATAGAAAATTTCATAAATTGTCATTTCAAATTTCATACAACCATATAAAATTTTATAAATTGACATTTTAAATTTCATACAACCATACAAAATTTCATAAATTGATATTTCAAATTTCATACAACCATACAAAATTTCATAAATTGAATTTTTTACACAACTCACAACTCAAAGCAGATTGTTCACAGCCATTTCAGCCAAACGACTTTCAGCTTACAGCCCACAACAGCTTTTTCCACAGCCACAGCTCAACCAAACACACCCTTAATCTTTTGTCATCTAAAGTTTTGACTTTGACTAAATACAAATTATTTTTTATTTCAACTATTTTAATTTCTTTTAATGATTTTAACACCTTGAAAAGATAATCTTGCCTCACGTTGTTCCTGATCTTCCTAATGGTTGCCTCGTCTCTCTTCCTAATTGCATCTTTATCTTTCATATGTTTAGTCATTCTTTCAAGTTGAAGCTGAAGTACTTCGAGCATATTATTGGCTATTACCAGAGCACAATTTGTAAGCAGATGTGATGCAGGAAGAGAGATGTGCATGGGAAGAGGAAACTTTTGGCTAAAATTATCAAAAGAAATTAAAATAGATAAAATAAAAATAATCAAGTTTGTTATAACTTTAGATAGTATAACATCAAGATATAGACTTCGGAGTAACAATTTTTCAATTTTACTATTATAAAAATGCCGCTAGTGTTTGGTACCCGGGATGAAAGCCACTTGTCAAATCCAATGTTCGGACGAATTTATTAAACCTAATTAATTCATAATTTAACAATGTGATGCTAAAAATATGTTAATGGTGAATTAATTAAGCTTAATAGATTCATCTTATGAATTAGCCATAGGTTCCATAATTAGTTTTATAATTAACTCATATTTAATTCTTGTAACTAGGATCGGATAAATCATCCAAACGCCTCTATTGACATATTGAGATGTACTTTCAAATATCAGTATTTATATTCTGCCAAAAGGACAGCCAAATCACAGTGGGCGGTGCTTTGTAGCCCACCCACCTTATGACCTCAACAACCCAAAACACCTCAAGCATATATATTTACACATGGAAGGGAATGTTCCTACGAACAATGATATGATTTGAAAAGAATAAAAATTACAATATCCATTTCTACCTCTATTTTCTTTTCAAAAATTAAGAGAAATGCCTATCTACTTGCCATTAGAAGCATGTGAACAAATAAACAGAATGGTATACTTTCCTAAGAGGACCCTGGGACGATGTGGACAAATATCACAAGGTGAATATCTCTTCTCACTCCTAATGGCTAATTCCCTACTCAAATCTCTCATGACCACTTGGAAAAGAGAAGTTTGGTCTTCCAAGTAGCCGAGGCATACATGATACAGCATCGGAGTAATCTTAATACCAAAAAGTGTCTCCGTGATTAACCCACTGCACAAAATGCTCAGGTAAATTCTGAGCATGGATATCAGCAATTTGGTTTTCCTGAAAAGTTTTAAATTTGCCAAGTGGTTAATTTATTAGCACAATGGTATTATAAAACATCTTTGATACCATGATTAGCAGTCTACACTACGACTGCAATTTATTAGCACAATGGTATTACAAAGGCACATCTTTGATCACACTGTTAGTCTCCAGAGTTGGTTTGAAAAAAAACCAACAATACCAAAGACAAAAAAGTTTAATTGAATCCAACTGTTGAGAACGTATGCTCACCATGGTCTCTGAAGTTGTGCCACTAATAACATTCTCTGTTGAATGGTTCACATCTACAGTACTAATAGACCTGTTCAAGCACAATGTATCAGCATTAGGTGAGAGAAAAATAATGTTTCTGTTGATATCTTCTGAGCAGTATCAGTTAACGTGTTGGAAGCCAGGATGACACTTGTTATTTGGAATAAAAAAGCATGGCAACAAAATAGTTCCAATTTTATTTCTCAATACAAATAATCATATCAAGTGATCCCATGAGATCCCACAGATTTATCTTTAATAATGAATGAATAGTGCTGGCAAAAGAGCTCTAGAATTTAGATTGACATGGAATTAAGCATGGAGGATAAGAAATTTACAGGATAATCAACTAATAATTATCATTCACTTTTTCCCTAGCCTAAGGCAATGAAAAGTACACGCAACACAATTTGATGTCACTCTAAAGATATTTTATCAGTTGAAGACCTCTTTGAAAATCCAACAGCAATGGAAAAGTAACCACCTTTCATCGCTTGAGTTGCCAGAAAGCCATTCAAGATCCAGAAAGTTTGAATCACCCGAATCATTGCAATACTCAATTTCAATGCCTGGAACAAGATGCATCTGAGACACTGTGGGAGTACACCTGTAGCAGATTTTGAGAGAAGAATGAAACAGTCAAATACAAGTGGTAAAGCACCATTTACTTAACACCATGTTTTAATGTTTTTGTAGTAAATAGTTGTATGAGAAGAATGATGGTACAAAACATGAATGAATAGAACCAACCTTAATTTTGATACCTCACTTCCACATGTCAATGAAATTTCATTTTCATGCACAGAATCAGATTCCAAAATTGATACCTGTGATCCATTTTTAACATCAGAAAGTGATGCATTCAACAGATTGTTGTCTTTACCATGGCAACAACCAGAGCCAGATATGGATGTGTTGCTTTCATGAAGAATGCTGCCATCAGATTTCACTCTTTTCATTGTACTGTGGCATAAAAATAAACGTCAATGGGCATTTCAATAAGGATTTTTTTTGTTTTCTTCAAATCTAACAATTGGGAAAACTACAAAAATGTAAAAGGGATAAAAGGTCACATTCTTCTCTAGAGTGTAAAACAGGTATAAGCATGCTGCTACAGTTTAAATACGTTGAGATAGATCATTCAGTTGGAAAAATGTCTGTGGTCTTGCCACACCATAAAACTATGACTCATTTATCATGATATTGAAACATCAAAGGATATTTGTACCAAAAGTTGTCCATAACAGCATATCATTAGGAGATTTTAATCCATAGGAGAGCGTGATTAATAAGTAACGCAGTATAGAGTAGCAGCAACATATCAGGTAGCACAAATGATTGTCGCAAGTTTTTCAGTGGCACATGACACTTCAATTTTAAGACGAAAAACATGAAATTATGCTTATCAATGACTTCACATGCGAAAGGGAGAAGATTGCAGTTAGGTACTGTTAGTGTCATGGGTTGAACTCATGACAGGATAAACACCGCCGGGAGGATAGCCGGGTGGTGTCGGCTACTCAGGATGAGGGGTAGACTTTAGGTGAGAGAGACAACATAGAGATGAGATATTAGACTTCTTTTTTCTTGCTTATCAATTGAGTACAAGAGGTCCCTTTATATAAGGAGAATTGACATGACATCTAAGGAAGTAATCCTTATTATAGAAGCCAACCAAATCTTTATATCTAATTCCTAACTAAACCAATATCTTCTTATCTAATCTTACCTTCTAAGAACTCAATCTAACATTACCTTTAAATACTCAATCTAACCTTACCTTTCAAAGACTCAATCTAATCTTACCTTTTAAAACACAAAATCCCTAATTTTTGCTACAGCCGTTCATGCTACAGTACCACGTGGTGCTGTTCATGTGGTGGATTGGGCCTAATAGCATGGACCCACTACCTATAACAGTTAGACATTTAGACACACATAGATTTTTAATTACACACCATTTCTTTGGATAGTGTGCATTGATAAGCATTGAGTGTACTATTCATTACCTGATCGTGTCAAGTAAGCTAGGAGCCTAGGACCGTAAACAGGTGACTCATGTGTTTTTCAGAGCATAGCAGAGTATTTATAAAATAACCCCACGAAACATCAGCAATATTACAACATCATCAACAAACTAGTATGGCCTGAAGATTTAAGATTAATGTTTTGCACAGATATATACATATATATTCTTAAGCTTACCATCTGTTTTCATCAGAAAGTACACGAATATGATCCATTGAAGATGATTCTAGCTCCCAGAGTGCAGGTTTTCCTTGCTGTGGTTGGAAGTATCCCAGAAATCTGCAATACATGAAGGCAAACAATTCATAAATTAAAAATGAAAGCACCATTGATATTTTGGTGAAACAAAGAGTTTTCTATTAGTTAGCACCAATAGTAAAACATACAAGTTTATGGCTGCTTGTTTGTTAGCATCAATACAGGTGTTGCTGTAGTGACGTTGTAGTGTTCTGAAGAACTCTTGTGACCGAATAAAAAGCTTCAAATGTCCTCTCTTTGCAGAGAATATCTTCAGAAAAGATTACATTGCAGAAAAAAATTAGACCAGTATCAAACCCAAACAGCTAAAATGAGAACACCATGTGAAATAGAGAAAACAAAAGATGAGATGATAAGCTGCAGTACAAAAACATTCTCCTCTTGAAAATTAGTGTGAACACCAAGTCAATATATGGTGCAATGCACCAATGCCCCTTAACAAGAAAGTGTTTTACACTACCTTATCATTTTCATATCTGAAGCTAAGCAAGGTTTGTCAATAGAAATGATGGTTTCATAAAAAAATCAAGTCATGCATGGTCAGTTCTTTTTTATGTGCATTAATTCACCGTGAAAGTCTGAAAGATAAGAAGAAATTTTGTATACTCAAATGCTACTTAAGCCACTAAATCCTGTAATTCCCTTCCAGCAATCACTAAAGAATAGACCACGAAATTCCCTCTGAAATAACCTGATTGATCCTTTTTCCTAATTCAACACTTCTCAGAAAAAACAACTTCCTGTTAAATACCTTGTTATGAGCAGCCGAACCACTGTATTGAACAGCAAGGGTGTCTCCCATCCTCTCATAAAAGTGCATCAAGTGATGAGCCAAGGGGGCATCTAAACAAAGTTCTGGGGATTCTACAGAACCAAGCATGTACAACTGATGTCCAAGAGCAGCTAAACCATAGGCATACTGAGCAACATTTGTACGATCCAAGCAGTCTATACAGTTTGTCCGTAAGACACCCTTTTGAAGTTTTGGTGGTTTTAGTGGGGGCAATTCACTGTTTTCAGGTTTATCTTCTCCAGTTCCATTGCAAGAAGAATCAGAACTGCCAGAAAGTTCTTGGGATATGTCCCCAACAATATCCATACAGTCTGTGTTGTCGCTATTGCTGTTTTCTTCACATAAAAATGGATCAAGACCACTCCTAAAACAAAGAAAATGGGATGGGACACATTAGGAGCATCAAACCGTTCTTTCAGATATAATGCAACAGAGATCATAATGAAAAAATTAATATTGGGAAGAAAAAACTTACAATAGGGAAGGCCAATGAGGAGCAGTACCAGATCCTGTAGGTGGCAGTTGACAATAGAAGAACTCTGTCAACCTCAGGGCACGAAATGCCACTTTCAAAAGAACATCAAGTACATTTGTAGGTTTTCTGAAACAAAGCTACTTCAGTAATGCACTCTATAGAATACTGACAGAAAAGGAAACGGAAAGAAAAACAATTAATACCCCTTAGAGTTTTCATGAAGATCCCAATGCAAGAACCTCAAATGGTTCTCCTCTGGTAAGTTCGTGTTTATGATCCTTATTGCTCTATCAAATTCACGGCGAAGTATTGACTCTCGCCTCTCACGTTTCTTCCCATATACGTAGCAAAAAAATTGTAAAATGCCATACCAAATTGTCATTCATGTCCAGGTATATACATGTTACACAATAAGCTGTTATTCCAGAATAAGAGGTTAAAACTAACCTTAATCAAGTTCAAGATAATTATAGGATTTCCGTATCTTCCCCTGAGATTTTCGAAATGAAGCTTGGTACCTTCATAATTCTCGTCCTTCTGATGCACTGATGAAATGAGAATTTTTATTTGCATAGTCAGTGCATGATATAGCATGCATCATAGACAGGTTCAAGAACTTACATATAATATCAGGTTTAATATTCATCTTTGATGTCTCCTGTGACCAGAATAGTGGGATTGAACCCCTGTTCTGCACAACAGAACTTACTTCTGTAGGCCTAGTCCCAGCTCCATAGACAATTTGCTCAGTCTCAACATCATTTGCTACTCTGCCTTTCTCATTAACCCCCCTCTTTAAGTATCTGTTCAGCGTCAAATAAACTATTTCACCACATCTGTTTGTCCGCGGTAAGGGTAATGTGCCAAAATGCCGCTAAAACAGTAAGTAAAACAATTGTTTAATGAGCAAATGTACAAACCTTGTTCCGGCAAAATGCCTTGAGCGTCTAGCAATGAGCGTGAACATGATGTCCTTCCCAGATGTTGAAAATTTATCCTAATGACACAGCACCCATATTTTTAAGAGTTTTTAGTGATCAAGGAAAAATTTACAGTTAGCAGCTGGATAGTGTTCATTATATATATAATTAGTGCACAAAAGATTGGTTCAAGATCAAATTATATGAACAAATGGCAAACATTCAGCAATTTGATTCTGGCAGTGGAGAATACATGAATAAAAAGGAGGATTGAGATGGTTTGGTTGGCATTAGCAAGCAGTTATTTAGAAAGGCTCCTGCCAAATATTGGTATGCTGAGGAATTTTTTAAAACCCAGTCTCAGTATTTTTTTTAAATACATCCTCTTGTGGAATAAGAGTATGTGTATACGTTTAATTAAAAATATTTATAAATGGATATATAACAATTTTAAGAAAACTAATTCCATTGACATGTACCTGCTTAAAAAATCCATAGACCAATGCAACAGTCCACAAAGTACTGCCAAGAGAATTCCGTAACCCACGTGTAAGAAATTCATTCCACACAAAAGTTGACTCATATACATTCCACCCACCCTGTGGATCACTCAAGTTCTTTTGAAGACTTCTCATTATATGGTATGAATAACTGAAAAAGAAGTCCTTCCTAAGATCAAGTGTATTCAGTATCTTCTTGTATCTGCAGAATTTCATAAACAATCAGCTTGGAATTTAAGAAATGCAGTAGTTCACGGAAATGAAAAACTGAGAACACTTTGTTGACAATTTATTATTGAGTAAATTTCATTTTGCACCCCCCCCCCCTCTTTTTACCAAAGTTTCACCTTGGACCCCCCTTTAACATATATTTTCACTTTGGACTCCCTTTTAAAAAAACACTTTGGACTCTATTTTCCTCAATAATGTTTTTATCTCAGGTAGCAGAGGACATTAAGCCGATAGTGGAAGCATGAGTAGCATGGTCAAGGGAGCAATCGCGGTGGCAAGTTATGTTTAAATTTGATGAATAGATGAAATGGGGTCCAAAGTGAAACCAAAAAGTAATAAAAGGGGTGAGAAAATATATACTAAAGGGGTCCAGGATGAAACTTTGGTAAAAAGAAGGGGTCCAAGGTGAAATTCACTCTTTGTTATCTGATCATGAAGAAACAAAATTAATATCAAAGAGTTTTTGGGGGATGTCAAACCGCAGAAATTCCAACAGAAATGCAAACTTTGGAACTAGTTGGTGAAATCGATCCTTTGTGTACTGGTTATAAAGTTCTAACGATACACAGAAAAAATATAAATCAAGACTTGCAGCTTGGAAACTGAGTTAAACAAGTATACCTGGGGAAAGCAAGCAATTAATGATGTCTCTAATTGTATTTGAACCAGCTTTTTTTTCCTACACTAGTTCAATCACTTCAAGCTAACAGAGAAAATAGTTATGATGCATTAATATAAGAGGACACACAACAAACCTGTTCTCATCCTTGGAAATTACAAATCTGGATCTCGTCTTAGAATTTGCTAACTCAACCATTGAAGTCTTAGTCACCTGGTATACTGGATGATCAAATATTTCCCCTATTTTTCTCTGGTCGGTAATAATTAACATGTAAAATGGTCCAGCAAACTTTATGAAACCTGGTAAGATGCTTCATTATCAAATACACTGTCGTAAAAGTTGCATAACGTTTGTGAACAAGGGAAGGAGAGTGCTTACCGATTATGCCATAAAATTTTGTAACAAATTTTACACCACCAGTAGACCTATGATCCTCATCAAGACTTTTTAACAGAAAACGGTATTCATTTTGTGTATACACGGTAGAACACTCATCTACATCAAGGTCTGATGGCTCCGATCTATCAATCTTCAGTAATCTCCAATGTGTTTTGCCAGTGTTAGTTCCAAAAATATAAAATATCTGCAAAGAAAAAACTTGGTTAAGCTTGTCACCAGAATCAGATGTTATTGAACAAGGAAAGCAATCAAGTCCCTCAATCATGAACTGTTTGAGCGCTGAGTTACAAACATAGTGACCATCAAAGTGATTGAGTATACCGGTGGCATATCTAAAAGGAGATACTGAGATTTTTTACTGGTTGCCCAGATCATATGTGTTATACATAGGAACATGATTGCCAGTTACGGTAATATGCTTTGTAATCAATTTCACACTCCAACAATCTACCAGAACGTCTACTAATCAGATCATCGCAAAATTCCAGAACAAGAAAAACATGCAGAAACAGGCTGCCTTCTTAGATGAAAGAAACAGTGGATCAACAAAGTTTGCCTCTTGGATCAGCAAAGTTGCAAAGATGCTATCTCCAAAGTCCACAAACCATCTGAACACCAAACCCGCAAACACCAAGCATTAAAAAAAAGCATCACGACACAGCAAAATTCTTGTCTTTTGCTTGCAATTGCAAGTGAACAAAAAATATCCGCAAATCCCCTTAAACTGTAGAAACATACAATTATCTATCTCCTATTCTCCTATTCACCCCGCAACCATTAGAAACAGGGACATTCTTAAAAAAGATTGTTTAGAAACCCACAGATTGGGACAAGTATGTCAAATTAATCCGTAAATGAATATATTGAAGGCTACAAGGTAACTACAAAGCCCCAGAAATGCAGCCGCAGAAACGCTAACATGAATTGGCCTCAAAAACCAGTGGATACCAATAACTAATCGACGAAAAATGAAACATCTCAAATGATCCAATCAGATAGGATATCCTAACCAATCAACTGGAAGTAACTGCAGAAAGGTATCGCCACCTCTCCAATCAAACAATCCGGAGGCTTGAAAAACACGAACAGCAGCACAAGCACGACGTGAGCTGGCACATTGGGGGATGCATGCGGGATGCCTTACCGACTCGCTCTCGTACAGCTCGAAGCTCTGCAGGCAGGCGGCCTCCGCCTCCTGCTCCGCCGCCGCCATGGACGGCCTGGCCGGATCACCTGCTCGGGCCCCCCCAGGCCCCACCGCCGCCGCCGGATCACCGCCCCTGTACCGCACGCCGGAACCCTAAATCCCCCGCCGGCAGCTTGAGGTAGAGCATTCCCCGCCAACCAGAGCGGTCTCTCGTGAACCCCCGAACCGCGGAATCGCCTCGCGCCTCGCCGCGAAATGTCCGGCGCTCGAATCGCCTGCTCGGAAGCTTCTGGAGCAGGGGAGAGGGAGGGGGGAAGCGTGGAGAAATGGAGAATTCCCTTCGCGAAGGAAGAAATCAATCAGAGTTGGCGGAGGCGGAGGCGGAGGAAGAGGAGGAGGAGGAGGGCAAGAGGAGGTGCGGGTGCGGCAGATTAGCGGATGGATACAGTTTGTTACGTGAAAATTTTGCTCTCCGTTTAAATTTAGGCCCGAGTCCGTTTCCCCGTTGAGATGGTAACAACATGAGCACATGCTGAGCTGTACCGTATATCCTTACCATCTCCGTATTGTGCTAGAATTTTTCATTATTAATTCTAGTATCTCCTATGTGTATTAGAAGGTACCTAGATTAATATTAGAAAAATATGGGAGAAAATTGATAATTTGCCATCAAAAAGTTTAGACTTTGATTATTTGTCAGCTTAAGCTTTAACTTCGATAAAATACTACCCTAAACTTCATCATAATTGATTTTTTGCCATTTTATTGGATTTTAATTAAATTCTCATTTTTTTCTCTCTAGAAAAAGACCAATCTACCCTTCTTATTTTATCCCTTCGATTAGAAAATAATCGTCACGCTTATGTATAGCGAGGAAATGTTTTTTGATAGTGTAGATTAGTTTTTTTAGGGAGAGAAAAATGAGAAAATGAATTAAAATAGGATGGAATGACAAAAAATCAAGTAGAATGAAGTTTAGGGTGGTATTTTATCGAAGCCAAAATTTAGGGTGATAAATAATCAAAGCCCATATTTAACAATGGCAAATTATCAATTTTCTCAAAATATGGTACCTCACGATATCTCACGATATCTCTTGAAAGACCATAAAATTTATTTCATTTTAATATAAAAACATTAGGGGTAGCGATCATAATATTGATTTTTACTTTTCTGCTCGGTAGTTGATTGACGTTTATTTTTTATTATGACAACTAGTGTTAGATGTCACGTACGTGTCTATCTCCGTATATATGGCAAAAGAAAAAATGACAACAATTTATATGTGTTTATGAGAGCAAATATTCCATTAGAATAGAGTAATGGTCGATCTACTAGCTTGATGTCAACTATGTCAAGTTGTCAACGGTAATCTTTGATAGGGTAGTGCAAAGTGGCCACCTTCACTGGCTAGACTAGAAACGGCAACATGTCTCCAATATGTCAACGAAGGAGATCGAATGCAATCCAAATATAGATCGAAAGGTTTTGATCATCGCACAAGTGAAAAAATGATAAAGTGGACCAGTACTCAAAACGAGAGATCAACTTTCCTAACATATTGTACATAAAATGCTGGAGAAATATACACAATGATACAAATAAATAGGCATATATAGGACAATATTTCTTGCAATATCTTAGTAACAACCCATACATTTTGATGCGTACAGTAAATAGTTGTTGATTTGTTTGTGGCCGTGTACTTCCATTTTTGATTTTGCAACAATAACCCGTCTTATTTATTAATTTAATTTAATTATTAATAGTTTAAGTTACCGACTAGCTATATTTATATTTTGGGGATTTGAATACATTGATACCAATGATATTATGTATCCGAAAAATATCTGAAAATAAAAATAAAACTGTATTCGAAATAAAAATTTCAGAGGTATTTGCACAGTCAACGCGGGCTTTCGCGTGCGAGAGGCAGAGCGGTTGACCGGTGGCGGGCGACGTGGATGTATCTGGTTGGACGCCTCGAGGTTTGCGTGGCGGGGGCGTCTCAATGATAGGCCCGTCGACGCAACCACAGCCACATGCACCCTAGCTACCTACGTCCTGCTCCCATGCGCGCCTAAAACTTTGGAGCTAGCTTTGAGCTTGAGGCCACACGCGCGCCCTAGCTACACGACAGTCAATGTATATTTATAGGTGTGTTCGCGATTAGTTTCTTTATTGTGTGAAGTTGGAGCTAAGTTAAATATTTTTTTTAACGAATGAATCCTGGCGAGAGTACTCTAGAAAAATGAATTGGAGTGGTGGAATAGGGTCTAACCAGTTTCAAGTGTTCCACTTCAATTTCAATGTAGATTTCAGTATTTAAAACTCTACCAAACAGGCTCGTAGTCTTGTCCTTATATCAAATCTGAGACAGTACATAGTACGCATTTCATAAGCAAGTTAAGTACAAGAATTTATCATATAAAATCAGTTTTATTTTAAACTGTTTTATTTTTAGGATTTTTTTAAAAGAAATTTTCAAATTTGTATGGAGATTTTGAAAAATTGTAGAAGTAGGTATCAGTCCACACTTGAAGTGTCGACTGAAGTTAATGTGTCAGAGTGTAGTAGGTATCCAATCGGCACTTGAGTTGACGTGGCACCGGTTGACATTTGAAGTGTCGACTGGATCTGTCGTAGCATCCGGTCGGTACTTCAAGTGCCGACTAGTACCTACTTTTGTAATTTTTCAAAATTTTCGTACAGATTTGAATTTTTCTTTAAAAAATATTATTTTAGGGAAAAATTCTTTGTTTTCAATGGCTAGCTATAGCTAGGTAGTAACCTTTCTGTAAATACTTTTGCTTCGTATCTGAATCCATTCATTCGTATTCGTATCTGACCTGACAATGCTTTTGTCTTGGATTGCGTTAATAATTCAGCAGTCGGTCTCGACACTGAGCTATATATCCACAGCAACAGAGTTGATTGTTGAGGACGACGACGACGAGCTAGCCAAAGCACTGTGATTCGATCGTGTTCTTGTACGCGTACGCCAAACTAAAGAAGTACGTGGTAGAATACACCAGCTGATGATTCACGTGAGAGATATAAAAAACAGAATTTAGAAAAGACAATTTATGATCCCAGAGTGCATGCTGCTCATCGTCCATATAATTTAATCCCATCCGATTTTAAATATTTGTCAAATATTTATTATGAAAGGGAAAGGGTAGTCCAGGTGAGCCCTAGACTACCCTAAAATTTGGCCCTCAAGACCTTAATTATAAAGGTTTTATATGAATCAATAAAATAGCTATGTTCTAATGTAAAAAAACAAAACAATTTTGCTAAATTTAGTTTGATAAACTTCTTGATTCTTTGAATGCAGTTTGAGTTACTTTAGGTTATTAAATTGTTCTTATGTTTATAACGATATTATAAATTATTGTTCATAATTTTATCCACATTCTACACTAAAATTGCATACTAACAAAAGAATAGTTTTTGGATTTTTTTTAGCCATGAAGATTTTGTTGATTGATTTCTAATTAATTCATTATTATCACCAATTAAATTCTAAGCATTACGAAGTTTAGTGGATTTATGAAGTTATGAGATATCATTGCTATATGATGATATGTTTACGATCTTATAAAAATTTTAAGTATAAATTAAAAACACCCTAGAAAAAATTTCTGGAGCCGCCACTGGGCGGTGGTTATTCAAATATTTCCAAATTCATATATATATATATATATATATATATATATATATACACATACATTTTTTCATTTCAACCAAACGTGGTGTGGGGCTTAACTAAATGTGTGTGTGTGTGTTTGGGTGGGTTCACAAATATAGTGTGAACATGTTCTGACATTATAAGCAGAACAGATCACTATCACTACTTTAGTTAAAGAAAATTATGAGGTATCAGAGGTGACATAGTTCACGTTGATATGGCGGCAGATATTGACCTGCTTAAGACACAATTGCATAATTTAGAGTAATCAAACATTATAATAATTCTTCGGTAAGTAGCAGCACCATAATAGCAAGGGGTGATCCAACATTTTAGACAAACGATAATAATAGAGAGACTATCGTATATGCACCATGTACTGTGCTTCGAGATGCCTATTATCTATCTATATATTTCCTTCCTCAAATTACTAATTCTTTCCGTCCGAGCACACTCAACGTCGGAGTTCTAATAAGCCTAATTAATCCATGATTAGCAAATGATTACTGTAGCACCACATTGTCAAATCATGGTGTAATTAGACTAATTAGATTCGTCTCGTGAATAATCCAAGTAGTATGAATGGATTTTGTAAATAGTTTACATTTAATACTTCCAAATAGTATTTAAACATTAAATGCGACAGGGGCTAGAATTTAGTCCCTATATCCAAACACCCCCTAAATAAGTATCTGTCTTAAAATTGTTTTTTTCAACACCAAACGCACCGTTAATACATCCCCACGTAAGAGTGATCTTCAGAGTTAAAAAGTGTGAAGGTGGAGTGCGACCAAACCGAGTTAATTTATAGGTTACCGTCCATGCATGCTATTAGTTTGAGCCGTCGATCGGATTGACTACTCCATGCTAATGCAGCATCGTCGTCATAACTAATTAAGCTTATACTACTAACTTGCCTCCGTACAAATGTGAAATCCGTCTTGAGTGAGCTGAGCCATCTGAGCGGCCATGGCATTGTGCAAGCTCCGCTTCCTTTCGAGTGTGCCTCCGGCTCTTGTGATCGGATGAAGTCGGTTCAGATTGCCGTCAAGGTCGGAAGAACGTCTTCAGTCTGGCGGAGGCCCAATGCCCCTTGATGTACAGAAGCCTAATGGTCCGCAATCGATCCGATGGACCCTGAGGGGTCTCCGGTCTCGAATACAATATTCGGTGTTGTGAGTGTAACGACTTCATCAGAGGCGGTCATGTTCGGTTGAGGGGAACTATGGAGGGCTTTGTAGTCCCTATGTTGGTGTCTACAGTTTTCTATCAGGAGGTCCGCGTAACCTTTGGATGAGACTCATGCTCTTGTTTTTCTTCGAAGGCATAGCTTTGAAGACTTGGTTGGTAGAGATGCTACTTTTAGTACTAAGGGTCTATTTGTTTCAGCTTCTGATAACTGCAGATACTTCTAGAATTTGACACGGAAACAAACGGTTCAGATTCTAAACTCAGATTGTGAGAATCAATAGCTACAGAATCTGAAAATGAACTAGAATCTAGAAGCTAGAAAACACCAGCTACTCAGACTAGCTAGCTACTGAGAATCTCTAGCTGCTAGAAGCTGAAACAAACAGGCCTTAAGCTTCCCACGAACGACATCAACTATTGGTGTAAATGATTACGCTAATAGGTTCAAATAGCCTTAAAGAGCTAACTTAGAGGAAGATTAATTTTGGACTGAACCAGACCTCCAAATAGGATAACAACCATTGTATAGTTTGAGGTGTGCTCTATTACTTAGATTCTGATCCCTATTACACTAGAGGGAACGAATATTTATAGGCTAAGATATAATAGGGGTAGAATAGTAAAGACGTGTGTGAACATAACTTGTAAAGCAAACTGTTGGCGTAAAAGATTACGCTAACAGGTTTCTGAAGGTTAGAGACTAACAAACGAAGTGTTTGCGAAGTAAACTATTTCAAGCCTCCGAAAGGATGATAGCTTAAAATAGTTCGAAGATGTATATTGAATAACTTGTATTCGGTCCGTCTTACAGGGTAAAACGGGGGTATTTATAGGCCCAAATATTAAGGAAAAGACCCTTTTACCCCTCTATTACAACCGACATAGTGGAAACTATTCGGTACCCTTAATAGGGCTAAAATGGTAAAAGACTAATCTAATGGGAAAAAAAGATAAGTCTTCCATCTTAGCTAGCAAGGAAACTCTCGGAAGGGTCCAAGTTCGAAGATATACTCCGAACTAGAGTTCGCCTCCATACTTCGAACTTGATCCACTGTATCCCCGAAGTTATATGCTGGAAACCTTTGATTCAATCATCGGCTTTTGTCTTGTTACAACAATGGCTCTGAGGATGAAGTATTTTCCCCCAACAATAGCCCCTCGAATACGCTTCTCCGCTAAACCTGTGATGTTAGGAGAGCAGTATATGCAAGAAAAATAATCATGCACAGAGGCTAACAGTTTAATCAGCCTCCAAAATATGCGGAGATTCGAAACTTCGAATCAACTTATAAAAAAGTTATGTTCGAACTATTTTTTAGAGTTAACTTAAAAAGTCCGAAAGCTTTTTCAGGCTTAGAAGAAATAGACGTTAGCTTTTTCCTCAACGGAAGTTAAGGAAATGTGTTAAGTTCGCAAAGAGATAACGGTTAGGAATGCGAAACGGCAAAACACCAAACGGTAAAAAATCATGACCTGGGCTATAAATAGAGGGCCCAGCCCCTTCTCGAGTACCTTTTCAACGCTTTCGTGCAAACAACTCAGCAGACAACCCTAACCTTCATTCTTTCCTCAAGCAATCCACGCGATTTCATGGCGAAGACGAGCTTCAAAGTTCCTGGGGCGGCTTTAGCCTTTGCTCAGCAGCAGGCTGCGGCTGCGGCGGCAGTGGCGACATCGATGACGGTGACTCCGACAGCAACAGTAGCAACAATGGCGGTGCCAGGGAGAAATCCCCAACGCGATGATCCTCATGATCTCCTCTCGGCGTCGACGAAGTATGCAGATCAATCCTATCAGTTGGGACCCTCAACCTGCAAGAGGGAATCGCTCGCAGCAGCGATAGAAGGGAAGATCAGTTCGGAGATTGTGATTCGCAAACCTGGGAAAGAAGTTATTCCGTCGCCAAGGCCCGGAGAAGTGGTTGTCTTCGAAGCCTTCTTCGAAGCTGGATTAGGGCTTCCGGCTGTTGACTTCCTGGCTGAGGTACTAGATTTATTCCACGTTACTCTCCCCTAGCTCTCTCCGAACGCAATAGCACACCTCTCTATCTTCGAGTGGGCGTTGCGAGCCGAAGGATGTGAAGGCAGAGCGGAAATCTTCACAGCTTTACATCGAGCCTCGTGCCAGCCCAAGACCTTCGTAGGCCCCGGAGGTGAAAAGATGGTGGTGGCCTTCGAAAGTATTAACTTCCGACTTTGAGATGAGTATGCTCTTGGGTTTCCAGCCAAGGCCATCAATGCCAGGTGGTACACTGATTGGATCCTCCGATGGTTTTATGCCAAAGTTGGGACAGTGAGTCGCCTAGATGGACCTCTTCGGGACATAAACTTCCGAAGGGAAGCTCTTGTTCATCCGGATCCAGACCAGCTTGAAGCTCGCCTGAGCCTACTTCAGCGGATTAGCCATCACCTGAGTATGAGGGATCTGGCAGAGGAGTTCATCGGACTCCAAATCCCCCCTCTGATGGCCAACTGGCCAATCACCTTCGAGGAAGATACGGAGGGCGGCCTCCGCAAAATTTCTTCGAGCTCGAGCCCTGCAGGTAACTTCAAAAACAACATATGTCATGTATATTTATTCGAAGAAATAACCAACATTAACTCATCTTTCAGCTTCTTCAGCCCCTATGACTTCGGAGCAGATTGTACGAGCTTCGGAGAAAATTCTAGGAGTCCCGACTCCAGCTGAGAAAGAATGGAGGACTAAATTGGTAGGTACTTGGGAGCGGTCCAACCGAGTATGGGGGCTACTCGAAGTTGTTCCACCTCCTCTTTTGGATTGGGTGCCTTCGGAGCAAGGGCCTAAGAAAAGGAAGGCCGAAGTTGGAGCCTCGACCTCTGCCAAGACTCCATCGAAGAAGGTAGCCCGAAAGCCAAAAACTGCGGCGCCTCCAAGCCCAATAGCTTCGGTCTCCGATTCCTCGGAGGACGAAGGTAGAATGCTTGTTGACTTGATTGACAAGGATGCAGCCCAAACAGATGCAAACATTGATGATGCTACGAGCGTGCCGGAGTCTCAAGGCAACCTTGGGCAAGTGGGGACTTCGGTTGTTCAAGAGGACTTATCGTGAGACGAAGCCCCTATGGACGAAGGTGGAGTCGAAGTTGCTATAGAATCAACTTCGATTCCGGGTGAAGCAACGACGGCCGCTCCCGAAGAGACTCCAACAGTCGAAGATTTAAATGTGAATTCTGACTCCGACGAAGACTTTGGAGTAGCCTTCGACCCGCCAAGCAGTCCGATGCTCACCCGTCGACAAGACTTCGGAGGTAAACTTCACATAATTCTTTTGTCCCTTTTTCCTGCGAAATTATACAATGTATAATACCTTTGCTTCAACAGGATCTGCTTCTATGGAAGAGGGCCTTCCCGAAGATACCAATCCTGGGACTTCAGTTACTCCGGAGCCAATTCCAGAAGTCACTCAAATGGGACCTGGAAATGGTAAAGGCAAGATGGACCCCCTCCCTGCTCCAAGCTCACGATCAACTCCGTCTGATTCGACAGACGGAAGCCAATCTATAGAGGGGGTCAATCTGCCAAAGTTCCAAAAGATACGGCCCAGCACTCCGGCCCCTCACCGAACGAATATGACCAGAGGGTCTTGTCTATGCTCCCTCTTCTAGCTCCTTTCTTGGAGCGAAGAACCAGACTTTGGACTTTGCTCGAGCCTTTGGATCGAGCTAGCCGCGAAGTCGGGGAGACAGACTTGGTAGCCATCTTGAGCGAGGCTGAGGGTTCGGAGCTCAACACTGCTATGGAGCGTGCAGCGTACTAGGTACGAAGTATCTGCAAAACAAAATTAATCTTATATACAAATAATTTCTCACCTTGGTTTTTTCTCTTTGCAGCAAATAGTCTTGGCCCGAGCTGCGAACATTTCAAATGAACGCGGAAGCCTTCGCCTTCGAGAGGAAATTATCACTCTTTAGAGAAATCTTAACATTTCCGAAGGTCGAGTTTCCCAATTGGACGACATGGTCTCGGCAGAACGGAGGGCCAGGAAAAGCTTGGAAACTGTGAATAAGGAGCTCGAAGCAGAACAAATTGTGCTTCGGGTGGAAATAGAAAAGATGCGGGCGGAGCATGCTACGGCGGGGCTAAACTTGTCAAGCTCCAAGAGGAAAAAGCCAAAGCTACAGAGGAGGCTAGCAACCTGCTTACTCAGAAAAATTCTCTAGCTACGGAGGCATCTAGGCTCTCCGCCGTGGTGGAAGAATTGACTTCTGCGAAGGACGCTTTACTTGACGATAAGCTGAAATCGGAGAAGGTAGCTGTGGAGGTCATGAACCAACTCCTACGTGTCCTAGAGTACTTCGGTACTACTGGGACACTTCCTTCAAACGACAATGTCTCCTTGCTTCGGTGGTTAAAAATGATCCAAGGAGCTGCGAAGACGATGAAGACGGCAGGCATTCGATACGGAGAACTCTCCGGACAAGTGGCTGCTATCGGCATACTTCGCTACTACGAAGGTCTGGGGATAACGATAACTCCGAACGCAGAGGCGGCTCCCATTACCTTCGACGAAAACCAGCTTCTCAATCCTTCCGAAGACGTAGTCGCTGCTTGGCAAGCCTTCCAAGCTTCATGGAGAGCCGAAGGTCGCACTGCGATCAAGGCTTGGATTGATGAAGGGCAACACCAAAAGCAAGCTCAGTTACAAGCTTCGAGCAGCCAGCCTCCGCCAAACTCGCAGGCCTAGATTTACCTTAGGATCCAAACTATGTAAAGAATCATGCTTTTGTACATTTATGAATGAAAATTTGCTTATCGTGTTTTTAGGCTTCGCCTCATACGGAAGATGTCGAAGTATTAAACATTGACGAAGAACTCCACCTACTATGGGCTACCTTCGATCTTTTAAAAGTTCACAAGCGCCCTCGATTTTTAGTTCCTCGAGATAGCTCCGGTGCAATTATGCCCGAAGTAAGCAAAGATATACTATCTTATATTAAAGAGGAAGAAAAGGAGGTTAACTTGGAAACTTCATCTTCCGAAGACATTGCATGGTCCGAAGATGAAGATGAAACTCAGGGTAAAAAACCTGAAGAACTTGGAAGCTGGGAAAGGAGCCCCGAACGACTCCGAACTTGGGCCAAATTTCAACAAGAACAGAAAGACTTTAGAGCTTCGAAGGGAGGTAGGAGAGTTAAACGCAAAGTTGTTAGAACTCCCGGCTCTGGAACTAGTCGTTCGAACCTTAGCTCTAGAGATCGAAAGGGTCTTCGATTCCTTCTCGGTATAGATACCAATTTTTCATGATGTAATCATAATTTGTTCGAATAATAAACATTGATTTAAAATTGTCTCCCTATTTCCTAGCCCCTCTTTGGGCGTAAGCAACTTCGAACTATATTCAAACATGGTTAGGCGCAAAGAAAAACTTAGGAGTACAATTTTAGGGGTTGAGAGCCCCTCAGCAATTTAAAGATTGATTAAAATCTTATAAAATGTCTTCGACTACTTGGAGTCTGAAGATTGGTAACTTAGTACCTTGTATTTTGAAAGAAATCACTTTGGACTTTTTTCACAGATATTCGGAGCTCATGAGCTCAAACTCTGTTTGTTTTGGCCTCCTTCGGCTCTTTTTGCGGATTCTATCAAACCGGTGGTTTGGAATTCGTAGTGGTCTCCTTGGACTCTTTTTACAGATGTCTTCAAGCCGGTGGCTTGGACTCCGCATTTTTTGGTCTCTTTGGACTCTTTTTACGGATGTCTTCCAGTCGGTGGCTTGGACTCCGCATTATTTGGTCTCTTTGGACTCTTTTTACGGATGTCTTCAAGCCGGTGGCTTGGACTCCGCATTTTCAGTGGCTTTCCCACTTCGTCGGAAGCTTCGAAGTCCGAAAAATATGATTCAAATTAATGACACTTCCCTCTCGGTCAACTCCGCTATTCCAGTGCGTCCACTAGGAAGTGGGAAGTTTATGAGGGATAGACATTATCTGAACCATATGCTTTATTGATTTGAAAGGTGTTTACAAATGATTACAAGGAGCCCCTATGCGAAATATCGCTTCAGGTGCTCCGCATGCCATGTATGCGCTAACTCTTCACCCTCCAAATTAGCTAACTTAAAAGAATCAGGACGCCCTGAGCGAACAATTAAGTATGGACCTTCCCACTTATTTCCTAATTTCCCTGGTGCTATAATACTTCACAAAACGAGATGACCCGGTCTAAGTTCATTAATCTTGACCTTCGGGTCGAACCAAGTTTTCGTCTGTTGCTGATACTTTGACAAATTTGCAACAGCTCGAAGTCTTGTCTCTTCTGTTAAATCAAGCTAAGTTTGTCTTTCTGCTTCTATTTCCGGTTCGGTGCTGCGAAGGGATCCTCCTTTGAGCTCCGTTGGTGTCATAGCTTCATCTCCGAATAATAGTCTAAAAGGAGTAAAGCTGATAGACCTTGTCTGAGTTGTCCGGATGGACCATAGGATCTTTGGGAGCTCTTCGGTCCACAATCCTTTTGCCAATCCCACTATTCTTCGATTCAGCCCTGACAAGATATTACAATTGGCTCTTTCAACAGCTCCATTAGATTGAGGATGTCTTACTGCAGCAAAACATAGTTGGATGCCTAGGTCTTCACAGAATTTCCTGAAGGGTTCTGCATCGAACTGTGTTCCATTATCCACTGTTAGTTGCCGAGGCACTCCGAACCGGCATATAATATTCTTCCAGAAAATTTTTGGACATTATTCGAAGTGATAGCTGTTAGGGGCTCTCATTCGACCCACTTTGAAAAGTATTCGATTGCTACCACTGCGAACTTCAAATTTCCTTTTACTACTGGGAAAGGGCCAATAAGATCCATACCCCATCTGGCCATGGGTCATACTGGAGCAATGACTTGAAGAGTAGTTGGTGGGCGATGACTTCTTCGTCCATCCACTGACATCCTTGGCAAGTGCGGACTAAGCTCTCCGCATCAGCTACTATTGTAGGCCAATAAAGCCCCTGGCGAAGTGTTTTTCCTACCAAAGCTCGAGGGGCTAAATGGCTACCGCAGAGTCCTTCATGAATTTCTCGAAGAATTTCTTGACCTTCAGCTTAAGATATACATCGGAGCAAAGGGGAACATACTCCGGCCATGTACAAAATACCGTTGATTAAATGGTAATTCTGAATTCTGAGTTTTAACCTCGAAAGTTGTGGCCCTTCGGACATATTTGTTTCTCCTTGCAACAATTCCATAATTGAACTTCGCCAGTCTGTACTTGGAATGCAAAGGACTTCCGCAGCAGGGACTTGTGGCACCGAAGGTGTCGCGCCCCCATTTAATAAATCAGGACTTTATTGAAATTCCATAGAAAATCAATAAAACAAGACGTTCATCATGCGACCACGTACAATACGGGCAATCATTCACGGTTCGTAGACCGCGTTAATACAAAAGTGAATAAAGGTGAAGAGAAACTAATAAAATAAGGGTCCTAGATGAACGCCTCCTTCCAGTCTCGCCTTGACTGGGTCGCTACTCCAGACCTTCATCCTCCTCGTAGTAGACGGGCTCTGATGGTGTAAGTCAACGGGGTGAGTACATATGTACTCAGCAAGCCACCGAATGCAAATATAATGCAAGATAATAACAAGGGAGATAGTGGCTAGTTTTGCGGAAGCGAGTAATTTGTAAAGCAATTTAATGTGAACAATTTATTAGTACTGAAATATAAACATGTGTATGCATCATCATCCTCTAACTCGAGGGGTACAGTCAGCCCCACCTCGCTCAACAGTCCTTACATGCCATGAATGACTCAACCATTCAAACAATTGTAAACTAACTGCGAGTAGTCACACAACCCGCCCTTGACCGTGGGCTCGGCTTTTCGAAAAGATTGATTTTACTCTGATCAGAGATGTACCACTGTACCCACAAGGCACGCACTCATCACCTACACCAAAGTGTAACGAGATGACCCATTTCACGGGAACTCGTGCCAAAACCTTCCATATAGTCCTCCCCGACTCAACAGCACCCTCTTATAGGTTTCATATGGTGTCCCGACGCGTCGGAGCCCCACCATACCCCCCCTTGAGCCTCGTCGGTACAAGTCGCCCACAGGCTTGCCCCTTGCCCCCTCCACTATGGTGCATCGAGTCGGAGTATTCCATACTTCCAGTTAGGACTTACCCATTAGACTTGTGGTTGGTACGGAAGTGCTTTGCAACAGATCCCGCAGACCGGTCCTTATAGTGCCCCGGGTGCGACAAACCAATGCCCGAGCTTGCACCCGGAACCCACCATACTTATAACTTAGCCAACTCCAACAGAGTCCAGAGACGAGAATAACGGGGAAATTCATATACAGAATCCAGTTATCTACGACTCATTCTTTTTATCCTATAGCAGTTGTGCCGGTACATTGGGCACTAACTAATAATTTTATAGTAGAGTGACAAGGAGTTAAGGCTCAATAAGCATGGCTTAGGTTTGCACACAAGGACGGGGATCTGATAAATATAAGTGTAAGGCTTGATTATTGGACTAATGCAATTATTAACCTATGAGTTATAGCGATAATTTATTAAAACATGGGATCAATAATGATCAACTGTTTCCACAGAGGTGGTCGATGACTTGCCTTGATCAGCAAATGGGGATGGAGGAACCTCAGGGTAGAACTCCGGCTCCTCGACAAACTCGTAGTCTTCTCGATACGGAAAAATAAACAGTACATTCAATAAACAGATAAAAATCCACCAAATAATAAACATACACATTTGTGGGTTTTATTTTGTGGAATAAAGTTTCAATATTTTGGTGAATAAACAGTAAACTTATTTTTTTAAGGCTTTTCTAATTTATTTTTCTGAATTAATAATTTACCCCTAAGAGGTTTTTATTCTTTTATTTGTTAAAAATATTTTGGGTAACAGTAACATACTGTTTTTATGGCATTAATGTGTAGATAATAATATTCTGGTTTTAACAAAATTTGAATGGTGAAATTTGGAGTTAAAACGAGCAAGATATGAATTTTCAAAGTTTAAATCAATTTTTGGAATTTTATTTAAACTGGAAAATGGGCTCTGGTCTACGGTGAGCCAGGCCCACGGTGGACCGCGGCACTGTGCGCGTGGACCGGCCGATCTAGAGCCGTTGGATCCAGATCCGGCGGCCAGGTGCGAGGCGGGATCCTTTAAGTGGAAATGGACGGCTCAAATTAAAACAGGGCGAACGGGTACGCGTGGACGCTTGAGATCGTTCGGGGGTTTTAAGTAATGATCGACGGCTGTGATCGCTCCGTACCCCTTTGACGAGATCTACAGCTGTGATTAAATCCCGAAGGGATTAAACATAGGCGCTCCGATTGCGATCGTGCGGCCAGGATTCAATCCGGCACGGCACGCGCGAAAAGGGGCCACGCACCCTTCGTCTCCGGCGACGGCGGGGCTCGGTTGCAGTGGCGACGGCGCCGGCGAGTGCCTACGGGCCTAGTTTTTGGCTAAAATGGGAAGAAGAGGTCGAGACGGTCTCGGCCATACCTTCGGTGGCGACGACGGGCGACGGACGGCGACGACGGCAAGGGTAGACGGCGAGGTCTTCTCGGGTGGTCGTCGGCGACGGTGATCCGGCGGGTTCCACGGCCAACCGAGGGGTGGCCGAGGTTGGGTGGGCTCCGGCGGTCACGACGGTGGCAGTGGCGCGGACGGAGGGGGCCGGAGTCAACGGCGATGTCTCGCCGGAGGTGGAGCAGACCAGAAGTTCGAAAAGAGGGCGACGATGCTCTGCTTTTGCTTGGGGTGGGCTCTGCTGGTGTGAGCTGAGTGCGGTGAGGGGAGGGGTTCTTATAGGGGTCGCCGGCGGTGGATATGGCACGGTAATTGGGGGAAACCGAGAGGGCTCCTTCCTTTTCCGGCGAGGTTTCCTATCTCCTCGGGTATGCTTCCTTATGCGCGAAGATGCGCCAGCTATAGAAGGAAAGGGGGCGGTGGCGCTCGGGGAAGGTGATCCGGGGTCGATCAGGCGGGATCGGGCGGCCGGCGGCAGGGAATCCGAAGGAGATCACAGGAGAAAGGAAAGGGGATCCCCTGCCCGGGAGGAAGACGATCCTGACAGGTGGGCTCCACCTGTCAGTGAGCGAGTGCGAGGCCAATGGCGCCGACAGGCGGGCCATACCTGCCAGCGGGAGAAAGGGGGCGTGGCTGAGGCTGACTGGTGGGCCAGGCGGGGACGGGTGCGGGAGAGAGAGGAGGGAAGCGGCGCCGACAAGCGGGCCCCACTGGTCAGTGACTCACAGTTGGGCTGGGCTGGGCTGAGGGCGAATTCGGGGTTGAGGCCCATTAAGATTTTTAATTGTTTTCTGATTTAAAATAAATCCAGTAATCCATATATTTTATTAAGGATTGAATCACTATTGATAAAAATTTGGAAAAATTCCTAAAATTATATTTTGGCCTCTAGTTTATCTCATAAAATTTTCAAGTCCAAAATTTGAATATTCCTTCCTGTTTGGCTTTATTAGGGCTCTTTTAGGATTTTCTTTAATTATAAATTCAAGAAATGTATTTAATAATATATTTCCTTTATTTTAATTTCTTTTTATTTCTGGGATGTTACAGAAGGTGTACTGAGTTCTTCATAAAAAGCTTCTTCTGGTATGTCCATAGCTCCGGTTGCAGATTTTGCTAAGATGTCGGTTTGCACATTTTCTGCTCTAGGTATACTCCGAATGGAAATCCCTTTAAATGCTCCTTCAATCTTACGTATTTCTTCCAAGTATTTTACAAGTTGTGGATGCCGAACTTGAAAGCTCTTGTCTATGTGCCCTGCTACAATCTGAGAATCTGTCTTAATAACAACTCTTGTAGCCCCTAGGGCGCGTGCCTTTCGAAGTCCCAATAAAATTCCCTCATACTCCGTTGTATTATTGGTAGACTTTAAGTTGAGTCTTGCGGAGTACATTGCCTTTTGCCCTAAAGGCGAAATTATCACGGCTACGACACCTTCTCCAGATGCTTGGAAAGCTCCATCGGAATAAATAGTCCAAATCCCTTCAATTGGCTTTTCCGGAGCCCATGCTGCAGGGGGAGTCCATTCTGCCATGAAGTCCGCCAATACTTGTGACTTAATTGTTGTTCTAGCCACAAAGGATATGCCGAAGGGTGCTAACTCAACAGCCCACTTCCAAATTCTTCCTGTAAAATCCTTACTTCGGAGCATATCTCCCAAAGGATATGAAGTTGGTACAATTACATTATGTGCCAAGAAATAATGTCTTATCTTCCTCGAAGCAATTATCAGAGCATAAGTGAATTTCTCAAGCTCGGAATATCTTGTTTTTGCTCCAAACAATGCTTCGGACACAAAATAAACTGGGTTCTGTACCAACTTCCCGTTGAAATTAACCTCTCTAACAAGGACTGCTCTGACAGCAGAGCCAGTAGCTGCAAGATAGAGGAGTAGGGTTTCGTCCGCAATAGGCACCATGAGCGTAGCGAGGTTACTGAGATAGTTCTTAATGTCTTCGAAGCTCTTTTGACACTCCGATGTCCATGCAAAATCTTCGGACCCTTTCAATGCTTTAAAGATGGGCAAACTTCTCTCCGCAGACCTTGCCAAAACCTGCTAAGTGCTGTCAGACGACAAGTCAGCTTTTGCACTTGTTTTAAATTCTTTGGGGGAGCCATCCTTTGCAACACAGTTATCTTAGTGGAGCTAGCTTCGATCCCTCTGCTTGAAACTAGATACCCTAACAATTTTCCAGCATGCGCCCCGAAGATACATTTTTCGGGGTTTAGACGGATCCCACATGCCCGAAGGCTATTAAATGTTTCTGCTAAGTCTAGGCTATGTTGGTGCTTTAAAGCACTCTTTATTACAATATCATCCATATAGGCCTCTACATTGCAACCTAATTGATGACCTAGAGTCTTAACAATTAACCTCGAAAAAGTAGCTCCGACATTTCTTAAGCCAAAGGGCATTCTTACATAACAGAAGACTCCCGAAGGAGTTACAAAGCTTGTCTTGATTTCATCTTCGCGCTTTAGCCAGATTTGATGATAGCCGGAGTACGCGTCGAGGAAGCTTAATTACTCCGAACCGGCAGTAGAGTCGACCAATTGATCAATTCGGGGCATGAGGTAGGGGTCGCGGGGGCATGCTTTATTCAAAGATGTAAAATCAATACACATGCGCCACTTCCCGGAAGATTTCTTCTTAACGAAGACTGGGTTGGCTAACCACTCTGTATGAGCCACTTCTCTGATAATCCCAGCCTTCAGCAGCTTTTCCACTTCATCTTTGGCAAGGATAGCTCTCTCTGTGGATAACTTCCGGAGTCCTTGTCGGACAGACTGAGCCTTTGGATTCACAAGTAAATTGTGTTCAATAATATCCCTACTGACTCCGGTGATGTCTTCGTCAGACCAAGCAAAGACATCTAAATTCTCCTCAACTACTTTTTCTAACGAAGTAGCGACTTCTGGAGGCAAGTCTTTGCCAAATTGAAATGAATATTCCTTGCCATCTTTGACAATAACCTTCGTTGCAATTTCTTCTTCGGGGCTTAGCCTTGGGAAGGATTTCTTCGAAGATTCGTCAGGAGCAGAGGAATTCTCCGGGTTATCTTGTACGCTGTTCACCTGTCTCGGGTCAAGAGGAGGGGCATGACCATACTCCGCGCTCTTCGCGCAGTGGCCTGATCTCCGAACACGGTGAGCACTCCCACCTGTGTGGGCATCTTCATACACAGGTAATTATGATGCGCCACAGCTCCGAATTGATTCAGCATGCCCCTTCCGAAGATGACATTGTATGCATATGGAGCATCCACAACATCGAAAATCACTTCTTCTGTCCTGGCCAGTGGCCCCTCTCCGAAAGTAACTTCCAGGCCAATTTGGCCGAGGGCATCGAGAGGGGGTCCTGCGAAGCCTTGCAAAGGACAAGCTGGTGGGAGAAGATGCTTCCTGGAGATGCAGAGTTGATCAAAAGCCTGAACAAAAATAATATCCACCGAACTCCCTCCGTCAATTAGCACTCTCCGGGCCTCAGTCCCTACTATGTCGGCAGTGATGACAAGTGGGTCTGCATGTGGAAACTTAATGCCAGCTACATCATCTGCAGAAAAAGATATTGGCACACGGGACCATTCGGGCAAAGCAGCTGCAAACGAAGAGGTTCCAATATGACCCACTTCTCTAACATATTATCTTCTCTGCCTCTTCGACATACTTCCGAGGGTTCCTCCTCCGGAGATGGGGAGGACTACTCTTTTCCCTCGATCTTGCCCCTCTTCTTGCTTCGGAGGTGGCATAACATTGACCACCGGAGGCCGTCTTGCAGGGTCGAAGTTCTCTATTCGTGCCACAGCCTAGACAGGCTCCAGATGCACTGTGGTCGGAACTCGGTCAGTAGTGCCTCGACCCGAAGTTCTTTCCAAATACTCTCCTCTTAGAGCAAGTATAGATTTGCACGCATCAGTTGCGTGGCTCCGATTTTCACCGTGGATACAACAGAAAAAGGCCTGGGCTTTGCCAGCCGGTTTCCCTGGCGGCCTCCAGCCGTTGGTCTTGCTTCCTGAAGGCTGCGGAGCCCTTTGGGCAAACTTCTGCTGGGGTGCAATGTTCAAAACTTCTGAACGAGGATGCTTTTGCCCCCGACGCCTGTCGTGCTGAGCTTCGAAGCTAGGCCCTTGCGGCTGTGTTGAAGTTTTCACTTCCAACTTAACTTCTTGCAGTATCGACGGAGTTGCAGCAGTTCTCCGAAGCCATCCCTCTTCTGACCTTGCATATTCTTCGAAATAAGACATCAACTGAGAAACAGAAGATATCTTTTCCTGGTGAAGTTTATCAAGTAGGCCTGCATGAATAACTCCCTCTTGAGCTGCGTCAACTACAGAAGACGTAGTTAACTCTCGAATTTGCGACTTCGTATGAGCGAAGTGCTTGAAATACTGTCTTAAAGTCTCTCCGGGGAGCTGCTTCACCTGGAAAAGGCTTCCTGTTGACATTGGGGGTACGAAGGTACCCTGAAAGTTGCTCACGAACTTCTTCCTCAACTGCCCCCATGAACTGATTGATCCTGGCTTTAGAGACCAGAACCACCGCAATGCCACTCCTTGGAGAGCTAGGGGAAAACATTTGGCCATAGTGTCTCGCACTCCTCCGCTGGCTTCAATTGCTAATGCATAAGAACGGGCAAACTCTTCAGTTTCTTCATCTCCGAAATACTTGCAAAGCTTCGAAGTTTTGAACTTAGGGTCGAAGCGCACTTTCTGCAACTCAGGATGTAGCGGAGATTCGGTGTCGAAGGAAGCATTCTTCGGGGCTTCGGGATAAGGAAGTTCGTCATCTTCGGGCACTTTAGGGATGACTGGGTTGGCCTGAGAACGAAGCCTATCTACGGCTTCTTGCCACCACCTTGCTACTTCAGCTTGGAGACTGGCCACTTGAGCAGCCATATCACCAAGACCGTCTTCATCTCCTCTGGAAGGATCTTCCGGGTCTTGAGAACTGTAGGCATCAGTTCGAAGTGGAACTTGAGGTAGAAGAGGGACTCCGGCTGGCCGAAGTATAGATAGAGTTGGGGGAGGAACTTCGTATGCTCGAGGAAGGGAAATCCCTTCCGGAATTTGAGGTCGAGGAAACGTCGAAGGCCCTCCGACCTCAAATGTGTTTGAAGATCTGGCTCCGGAGGTCCGAGGAGACCTCCGAATAAGACTACCACCTGCACTCCGCTTGGGAGGCATGGTTTGAGAACTTGGTAGAGAACGAAGTTTTTTGGACTAAGTTCCCCACGGACGGCGCCAACTGTTGGCGTAAAAGATTACGCTAACAGGTTTCTGAAGGTTAGATACTAACAAACGAAGTGTTTGTGAAGTAAACTATTTCAAGCCTCCGAAAGGATGATAGCTTAAAACAGTTCGAAGATGTATATTGAATAACTTGTATTCAGTCCGTCTTACAGGGTAAAACGGGGGGTATTTATAGGCCCAAATATTAAGGAAAAGACCCTTTTACCCCTCTATTACAACCGACATAGTGGAAACTATTCGGTACCCTTAATAGGGCTAAAATGGTAAAAGACTAATCTAATGGGAAAAAAGATAAGTCTTCCATCTTAGCTGGCAAGAAAACTCCCGGAAGGGACCAAGTTCAAAGATATACTCCGAACTAGAGTTCGCCTCCATACTTCGAACTTGATCCACTGTATCCCCGGAGTTATATGCTGGAAACCTTTGATTCAATCATCGGCTTTTGTCTTGTTACAACAATGGCTCTGAGGATGAAGTATTTTCCCCCAACACAAACGTCTTGTCTATTACAGCGTCCTTCAGAACAAAAGACCTCTATGGGGGCAACACGTTAGCCAGAGCCATGAGGTCTTGGAGGCTTCGGACGCCTCCTTTGAAGCTTGTCGAAGCTTTCGCCAAGGCTTCTAATCCGCCACTTCGAAGTACATCAAAAGCTAACGGGTTTTGAACTCCGATCTCCCCAACATGCTTCATAGTTGTTCATCTAATCGTGTGCGACCGACACGATTATTTTCCCACCACGACGACATCCAGTGCTCACTTATTCGCATCTCAAATTAATTACTATTCTAGAGCATGAAGTCAGTCAAGTCGTGAATTGTCGCTGGGCATTTGCAGGCAGGATGACAACGATCAGCGAATGTACAAGTGATCAACGAACAATGGCGATACATCGATTATATTAATTATTATTATTGATGGATTAGAAGAGACCGAACTTGCATTTGCGCGATGAAGATAAACGAGAAAAGGAGACGATCCAGGACTCGATACATGCATGGCCCGTAGGGAAACCGTCGTAAGAGGGCATGCATGCCTGCTGCAGCAGCAGAAGCAATTAAGGTGTGTATCTTTCAATCAGATTCTCAGTTAGAAGACTAAATAAGTATCAGCTTAAAATTGTTTTTTTCCAACACATCAGTTTTTCACTTGTACAAAATAAAAAGTTATCAATCTCATCGCACACGGTTTGCGTTGTTCCGTTCATTCGTCAGTTCCTTAACTAAGATATGAAATCTATCACATATACGGTCAATTTAACCAAACAAATTCATCGCTTTTTATAGCTTCCGTAACTTATAATAGTTTTTTAAAAATCTAAACTCGTCGTCTACTACTACTTGGCTCCTTACAAATTTGAAATGTGGAAGGCAAAGCGGGGTGGGAGACCATCGATATCACTTGGAAATCAATATAAACTGGTTGAATTGACAGAGCTATCGTACCTAATAAATCCATAGAGAATTTGAACAACATACAACGGGATATTTAACTTTATCTCATCGATCACGTCGCTAATAATTACTATATCTTGTGCTAATACATATTGTTTCTAGAGCTTAAAATTTATCTTAAATATAAGATTGTAGTATCTTTAAAAGTTAATTTTATTATTTATTATTTCATCAAATTACTTCTGGAGTTATGATCTCAGGTCATCCGTTTTGACTTTTGAGAAATATATTACGGTCTTTTATGTATATTCTTAATATACGTGTTATATTTATATTTTAAGAAGAAGGAAGCAGATAATTAAGTAATTACAACCCTGTCAGTACCAGATAAGGCCAACACCTGATGCTAATTATTCCAAACAACAACTTTTTCGACTAAAATAGACAGACCATGTCAAGCTTTTCGACCACTCCCGCCCTTATCTCGTTCCCTCGACCTTACGTAGTCGGCGTCGGCGATGGCGTCGACGACCGGCGCCGTCGCTGTCGTCGAGCGAGCTACCCTTCTCGCTAGCTCGTTCGCCGGTGGGCGGTGGGCATTTACATTTACATTTACATAGCCTGCCTCGTCCGGCATGCAGCAGACTGATCACTGGCTCTGACCTCGCTGAGTCACTGACAGTCTTGACACTGAACTCTGCCCCGTCCAGTCAGTGATGTAACACACTGCAAGCAAGCTCAGATCGGCTAGCTAGCTAGCTTGCTGCAGCAGCAAGCAGGCGAAACGATCGATCGATCGATCGATCTCGCACGCGTTCATAGCTGAGCCGGACGAGATTGTGACGAGTCGTTAGGAAAAGTGGATATAGACATATAGTTCAGCTGGTTCAGCGAATTAACCCCTACTCGATTGGAGAAAACTTCGTCTGCAACGACAGTAGCTTCGGCTGAAAAACGTTTCGCTGGTAGCAGCTAGCAGCATATATGCATGCATGCTGCATGCAGCCGTCATGATCGTCGACGTGACGGATTTCGGACAGATTCCAAAGGTTTGTTTATTTGTCAAGTACGAACAGAGGCAGCAACGTCGATCCCTAACTCTTCTGGACGAGCGAGGGCTCTTGACGTGTAACGTGTTACAATTAAGCGCAGTGCACATCGCCATCAAGACGGCGACGTGCGGGAGAGCGGCCGGCACACATCTATCCGTTTTCAATTCCGTCGTGAGAGGAATTATTGGCTCCCTAATGGCGATGCGGGGGATGAACTGAACCAAGAAACGGCCAGCGGCCCAGCGTGTCTTTCAAGCAAGCTAATCAATCATCAATGGCGATGCTGCCTGCTGGCTTTTGCTCGCTTGTTCACTTCTGGCCTGTCAGATCATTCGCAGGAAAACTAGCAAGATAATCTGTTAATGTACAGAAACTCGGAATCTGATCGGTGTCGCTGTTGGTAGTCACAAACTACTACTGCTAGTACAGATTCTGAATGTATTATTTAAGCGTACACGATTCTTGTCTGCGCACGTTGTGATGCAGAATTCCGCAAGTTCTAATCCATCATAATAAACAATTAGAAACTCTAATAAAATCTCCATGTGCCAAATCTCGGGGGTAGTGTATGGGCTCTGTGTTGCTGAGAAATTAATTTGTTTTTCGGAATAAAATTTACAATGATGTTGCCATATTACCCACCTGATATTGTTTCACACTTAATGGCTGCTATTGGTATCAGTACGTCTGAAGGGAGAATTGGCAAGGTGCTTGGGCTTGTTCCGTGCAAGACTCCACCAAATCATCGGGATGGAAATGGCTCAACCTTCAAATGTTTATGTGCGAAACAATCTGCTGGATGTACTGACGATGCCTGCTCTACAGTAAATATTTCTCGTACCATTGTCGTGTCCTCAGTATCGTTGTGTTGATTGTGTATATTTTACTGTCGTAACTGTGTCGGAAGGGATTGTTATGATAGGTATGTTAGTGTTTGTTCTTCATGTAAAGCCAGTAATCCCGACAAAACTTTGTTCTGTTTGGCTTTCAAATAAAATCGGGATCCCAATCATATTGTCAAAATAAATAAATAAATAAATATGAAGCGATATTTCAATCCACGGCTGAAGTCTAAATTTATAAATGCAGAAGTCGGTAATGCGAGATGGAATGCGGTGCATGTACAGCTCGTTCGACAGTTCACGCGAACGATTCTCGAGTCGCGCGCAAATGCGATGCGTGCGAACACGTCAGATGGAGCAGTGCTGTTCGTCGCCGCAAGAAGGGAGAAAAATATACATCACACGGGAAAATGCAATGATCGCGGTTATGGGCTTATTTATGGCTTCGTGTGTGATACTTCATTCTCGTCGAGCCGTAGGATCACGGCTGTGCGGCTACGATTGGCTTTAACCCCAACGTCCTAATAAATCCACTTTGTTCGGCGTGTTCACGAGGGCGCGGCCGTTCTTCGGTGTGGTATGAATTTTAGTATAAGAACTCTACCAAACAAACTCATAATGCTTCGTTTGACGATAAGAGTTAAATTTTAGCTTATATCATATTAGATGTTCAAATACTAATTAAAAATATAAACATAAATTAATTAAAAAACTAATTGCAGAATTCTTAAGACCTTATAGAATCCAGAATATACCGGATAGCAAAAGCTTAGAAATGTTTATAATTCAAGGATGCGTAGCATTGGTTCTTCTGACAACACTCACTTAGAAACTTGGTACGACTCCACGGCAGCGTTTATACATAATTAGAAGAACAGATACTGGTACGCTCGAAGCACGAACACTCAAACAGAGCACTGGCAGTCGGCTACTTCCTACTACTACTACGCTACAGGCTACACTGCCACCACGGAGTACTCCATCACTGACCCCGTGCTTCGTTCAGGCGATGGTGACCTGGACGGACTTGGTCTTCTTGTCCGGCGGAGGCTGCTTCCTGACGGTGACCGTGAGCACACCGTTCTCGCAGCGCGCGGAGATGCCGCCGGTGTCCGCGTCCTCTGGCAAGCGGAACTTGCGCACGAACGACCTCGGGGCGGCGCGACGCTCCAGCCGGATGTACCTGCACTCGCCTTCCTCCTCCTCCCTCTTCCTCTTCCCGGCGCCGTTGCTGGACTTCATCACCAGCACCCGGTCCTCCTCCACAGTCACCTGTGTACCGAAGAAAGAGACCCAATTTCAACAGGGTTACTCGCGATAAATCACTGGGTTTACAGTAATGCAAGAAATTGAGAGCTCCGACATTTTTGTACCTGGATGTCAGACTTGGAGAAGCCAGGGACGTCGAGCACGAACGCGTACTCGCCGGGGGTCTCCACTATGTCCACCGCCGCGCCACCACCGACGCCGATGCCGTTGATTCCGTGGTGCCCGTGGCCATGCCCGGCGCGGTCAGCGGCCGAGCGACGGTTCCCGTCTCCGGCGGCGAGGCGGTCGATCACCTCCGGCAGGTGCAGGAGGCTGGTCATGGCCGTGTCGAACAGCTCCGTCATGCCTCCCTTCCTCGTGCGTGCGAGCGACAATGCGAGTGCGTTGCCTTCTTGCTTGCTTCAGATCCTTCGCTTGCAATGTCGAGGTGGCGGCGGAGCGGAGATGGAGAGTATAAAGTCAGCGGAACCGAAGGTTCCAGATGGCGCGAAGGGTGCTGCGCTGTCGCGTCTAGAAAGATCGAGAGACATGTGGAAGAACCTCGTACCATACCTCCGCTATATTGGGCCTCCAAACCAAATAGGGCCCAATTCTCCCGGAAGAAACACATCTTGCCTTCTTGGGCTTTTTCGTTGGTTTGCGGCTCAGAGCAAATTGGCTCGCTTTTTGGGCCGTAGCAAATGTCTTTTTTTGGAATAAACATAAAGTTCCTAAAAAACGTTGTTTTATATCTTTACATGTTATCCGGATAATTTTATCTCTAGATTTGTTTGGATCCGAATTAACGTACAGTGACTAAAATTTAATTACTTTAGAGACTAAAGAACTAAACACCGAGAGCTAAAATGAGCTAAAATATTTTAGCCCCGTTAGCCCCCAAGAGAAGCTAATAGAAGCTAAAATACTCATTTTTCTACCTTAATCTCCATCGTACGTATATGCATAAAAAATAAGCAGCAATAAAAATAAGGTATTTGAGTCATTCTGCATATCAATAAAATTTTTAGCATTTACTTTAGTCACTATATCTAAACAGGGGTAACTAAAATTTAGTAACCGATTTTAGTCATTTTGTATTAATTTGTTGGATCTAAACAGACCTTTAAAGTAGTATATTATTGAGTTAGTTGCTATACACCTTATTTAATATAAACAAATAAATATATACGACTAATTAAACATTTCTTATATCTATAATCACATTCAAAACATTTTTTTAACCGGAGGGAGTACTATTGCCCGCCTCGTCAGCGTGGTCGCGTCGCTTTACCGCCCACCTCCTCCCCGTACACCCGTTCCACGTGAGCCGCCGCGTACCGAACTTTGTGGGCCACGCCTGCAGGCAGCGGCCCACCCGCCGCCGGCCCGCGTGCCACGTCCGCAGTGTTCACCGTGAACCGTGCGCACGAGGCGACGGAGTGGTAGTATCGTAGTTTAAGCGGATTCCTGTGGCCTATCTACGTCGCAGGTGAGGCGAGGGATCGCCGCTCGCGGCGGCGCGTGTTGACGCGGTCAGAAAAGTGCGCGGCGGGATGGCAGCCCGGCACCCGTCATTCGCGCTGGAAACTTCTGGAGAGACGCATCTTGGCCGTCCGTTGCGAACCGGACGGTCGACACACCTAGCCTAGGCGAATGGGGCACACACTGCAATTCGTACTGTCACACTAGATGTGTGTGGGGCCCACATGTCACTGAAAAGGTCTCGTACGCTCTCTTCTCCGACACTGCGCTTTTCTGGATGATGCTGTATCGTGATCAAACTCGTAACACTGTTTTTACAAGTCACATCAGACTTGTAACCGATGAAATGCTCTCTCCCACAATAATTTTATTTCACTATTTTTTAGGCTAATTAGTATAATTAAATTTAACTAGCTTTCATGAAATATCATCTATCTGATAAAACGATTTGACTCATATTGACCGTTTCATTCGTCTTGTAAACAGGTTAAAACCAGTAATGACACTACTTTTTTTTCTTACCTCACTGTGAATAGCCTAGGTTATATAGCATACATGGGTAATTGCAAAAAATACTGTCACTTCTAAAACTTCTAAATATTAGCTATGTGAATCACACCATACATGAACTCCGATATCTATCGGATTGAAATCCGCTACACCAGTCGGCCAGGGGATCTCGATTCATCTCTCTGCATTGTGCTGTCTCGAAAGGCTAGCTAGCCAGAGCTAGCTGCTCGCCTAGAACTCAGCAACGGCCAAGGCGAGTCGTGGAAATAAATCCAGAAATTGGTAGGCACAAATATTTTAAAAGGCAAGTGGGCATCATGGCCGTGTTTCTGGAGGCTTCCTGGGCTGCGTGGAGACGACCGAGCTGAGAAAAGGGGAGAAGGAAGAAGAGGACGAGGCGCCATCTGCTATTCTGCTCGTTGGTCCCTCTTCCTCTCCTACCCTCCGCTAGTCTGGTCCTCGGCCCTCCGCCTCCCCAGCGCCTCTCCGTCCGCTGCGCGTCCCTGCTCGCTCCTCGCCGCGGCGGCAGCCGGCAGGCACGTGTGGAGCCGGGTTCTCCGGCGTCGGATGAATGGCCACCGGGGGAGAGAAGTGCGGCGACCCGGCCGGCGATGGCGGCAGCGACCTGTACGCCGTACTCGGGCTCAAGAAGGAGTGCTCCGACGCCGACCTCAAGCTCGCGTACCGGAAGCTTGCCATGGTGAGCAATTGGGCTCGACGCCCACTACAAAAATGTCCCTTTTTTCATCTTGTCGTTAATTCACCATCCTGCTTTCTCGATTGATAACTGGGTCACGACCATGGATCCGCCCTGCTGTTGTTACTGTACCGTAGTATGGAAAAAGTTTGTTATCCTAGACAATTTTGAGTTTGGGGATGTAAAGGTTGGCGCCAAAGTTCATATTTTGCATAGCCCGACTCGCTCCTTTTGTGCGCGTGATTAGGCTGATGTCCTGTACTTTCTGCAATAAATGTTTAATCTCATGTATTTTGGTTGTTTCTGCAGTTTCTGCAGTTTCCGCACTTGCCAAAGATTGTTAATTATTATTACAGAGCGAAATGTCTCGAGCTTTGATCTGCTGCAGCAGTCTAGTTCTGATTCTACTACACTTTTGTGAAAAAGTTCCACATTTCACACACCTGCTCTGCAACTTGATGCAGAGATGGCATCCGGACAAATGCTCGTCCTCCAGTAGCGCAGAGCACATGGCGGAAGCAAAGAAGAAGTTCCAGGAGATCCAGGGCGCCTATTCCGGTCTTAATCTTCCTTATCTCAAACTCCACCCTCACCCCTGTTCTGTAATCACCTGTTACAACGATTAACCTACAGACAGTGAAGTGAACTGAACACAACCAAAGAAACGGATCTAGCTAGTTGGTGAACTTATTGCATGGAGCACTCGTGCTCCCATCCCATTGTTTCTTGTGCAGTTCTCTCGGACGCCAACAAACGGTTCCTCTACGACGTGGGGGTATATGATGATGATGATGATGACAACGATGATGGTGTAAGAATTCCAACCATGATTAGTTTTTATCTAAATGTTGTTGCAATATTTAACTCCTACTGTCCACTGTTGCAGCTGCAGGGGATGGGGGACTTCCTTGGTGAGATGGCCCAGATGATGAGCCAGGCACGGCCGACGGTAAGAACAGTTTAGCAACTTGGTCCTAGCGCTAGATGATTCTCTTAGGCTCTACTAGCTGAAAGGTGGTACATCAGGACCACAAATGTAGCTGCAACAGAGTACAAACCGTGATTTCCTGATTAAATCCCCAGTTTGTTGTAACAATGCATGATACGTCCCAGCTAGCATTTATGATTATCTCTGTTCGTTTCACTCTATTTTACTGCCATATTCTTTCTCACAAAGTTATATCGCCATAACATGGTAAGAATCATTGTATCTACTCATTCTTTACAAAAAAAAATCCTACGGTTGAAAAATTAATTTGCTCCCTTTGGGCCGAAAAATAAGTATAAAGATGGTATCTCATTATGCTTTGTGGTTCTAAAACTCTCGTTACGATGCCTTTGATTCCAATCCATGATTTTGCAACTCTTTATTGGGAATTGTGTGGTATTTGTTGTTGACAAAAAATCCGTGACTACTTGAGGATTTGCTCAATTTCCTTGTACAATTATGTGAGCTTTTAAAGACATGCCATGCATATTATCATTTCTTTGTTCATAGGGCAAGGTATGACCAAACAAAACAAAATATCCTATCCTTATATGATTATATGAATGCTAAGTTATCAAAACCTCGACAGGTTGTTTATCTGAAAGAACTTCTATAGCTTCAGAAGTAGAGTTTATACTGCATATTGTCTGTTCCATGCTCACATGTTCGCAGGCTTAAAAAAGGAACTGTTATCAAAGCTCCATGCTCCCCATGGTTTTTACTGGACACTAAAAGCTGAATCTTTTAGGTGAATTTTTCTAGAACAAAGCTGGAAACTAACCTCTTTTTTCTCCTGGTCCTGATGCATTCATTCATTCAAGATAAATATGATGATAGCAACAACATAACCATGAAATGAAGCATTGGGTTTGCAGAGGCAGGAGAGCTTTGAAGAACTGCAGCAGCTATTTGTAGACATGTTCCAAGATGATCTTGATTCAGGATTCTGCAATGGACCTTCCAAGTTGTACCATACCCAAGCTCAAAGCCAGACTCCAACATGGTCAACCTCCCCTTCGACATCACCATCCCCACCACCTCCGCTAGCTACTGAGGCAGAATCACCGTCATGTAACGGCTTAAATAAGCGCAGTTCATCCGCAATGGACTCAGGGAAGCCTCCAAGAGCCAGCGAAGTGGGTGTTGGTCAGAGCCAATCTGGGTTTTGTTTTGGGGTAAGCACACGTACGCCAATTTTCATTTACTTATTGGTTTGGCAATATTGCATCTGGGTAAGGAGTGTGATTACGTAATTACTGTGATCTGATTACGTTCCCTTACTGTCGACAATGATCACTTGATGGCTCAACTGAGCTGTTTGGTGGATGCACACTTTCCTTGCCAAAGAATACAAAGTGTTCATAGATTAGCTCGGAAAGAATGATTTCTCTTGAAAGAAATGTGCTGGTATTGTAAAAATAAGCTTGAACAAGCAACTGATGATCGCTTAATATAGGTTATTTAAATGTGCTAAAGTAACCAGATGGTGGATACAGGGGTATGAATTTGGATAATTGAGATTAAATCGCTAGCCAGCCAGACAAGACGAATGCTCCATGAACTATGATAAGGCTGCATCTTATTTTTTCTGAGATTCTGTATTTGCTATTTCCTTTGAGAATATCTGAAAATCCAGACTAGTGGTGAACTTGCTGGTGCTGGTGCTGGTGCTGGACGCCCTGGTAGCTTAGTACCCATGTGGAGTTCCAAAAGTTTGTGGTTGTAGGATTCTGTCAGGCTCTAGATTGCCTTTTGTAAGGATCAGAGCTAATAATTTTGGTGGCTTTTCTGCAGAAAAGTGACGCTAAGCAAGGGGCGAAGATGCGAGGCGGGAGGAGGAACGGCCGGAAGCAGAAGCTGTCGTCGAAGCACGACGTTTCGTCAGAAGAGGGTGCACAGCGGCACAGTGCGGCTTAACCATTTGGTCTGTAGTTGGTTGGTCTTTGATGTTGTAGCTGCTGCTCCGACGTCCGACCTGGCGTGTCATGCTGCTTCTGCATTCTTTTCTGTTCGTTTGTGTCGGGGCTGTGCGGCACAGAGATGTTGGATTCACAATTGATTTGATTCAGAAGCTATGTCTGTGTCCCATGTTAGCTGTTGTTTGGCTTAGCCGGTAGGTCTGCCGTTCTGTTCAATTTGAAGAATATGGCTTTCTGTATTAATCGAACGGGGACGTAGCTCATATGGTAGAGCGCTCGCTTCGCATGCGAGAGGCACGGGGTTCGATTCCCCGCGTCTCCAGCTGTGTTTTTTATATATATAATATTATCGAGACTGGATTTTTTGTGGATTCAAATTACAGGGGACATGTCGGGGGGATTTAAGAAGTGGATTCATCTTAGATTTATTTTTTGCCGAGCATTTCAAAATTCCTTGCCTCCTGAGTCTGACTCATGGTGTGGACAATGGCAGCGTGGCAAGCAACCAGGCAGGTGAGGAGAGACGGTGGGAGCTAAGTGCCGTTCGTTTGGTTTAGAGACAAAGTGGGATGGACGGTTTTGTCCTAAATTTTTTGGATGGATCGTTTTATCTCGCGTTTGGTTACAAGAGACGGAGATGTTTTAGTTTTATGTTGGTTGGTGGGTTGAGAGAAACGAGACTCTGTCTCAGAACTTCCGTCCCGCACCGAAACATCTTCGGCCCGTTTCAAAATCTCCGGTCCATCCCTAAAACCTCCACATTGGAACCTCTAGTTCGCCATGGAACCTCTAGTTTGGTCGGAGCCTCTGAGCATGAGGGGTGACAAGTTCGTTCCTCTATTTTTGGAACGAGTTCGTCCTGAATATTGAAGAAATATTCCTTGGTGGAATGACTCCGTCCCACCTGACTCCAAACTAAACACTGTAAAAAACAGGACCGTTCTGTCTCATCTCACCTTGTCCCTCGAACCAAACGCTACCTAAGGGGACGCACGGCCACCGGTGATCCGTAAGGGCTGGCTGGACGCGGGAGCGGAGACCGGGGACGGGGAGGAGCTGTGGAGCTAGCACTCAAGCAGGAGTCGGTGTGTCACCAGGTCTTGGGGCGCATGGGCTGTGGTAGAGAGGGGTGCAAGGCGTCGTCGTACGGAGAGAAGGGGGAGGAGCATTGTCAGGACTAGGTGGGGGGCACACCAGTCAGTAGGTGAGATTAAGTACCTGTTTGATTTTTATGGACTAAAATTTAATCCATTGTTTTTATGCATTTTTAGTCCATAAATACTTAAACAGGTGGACTAAAGGGTTTAGTCCTCTAGTCCACATGAGATGGACTAAACTAGACTAAAGTGAGTTTTGGAAACTTCCGCCTCTCATTAAATCGTGTTAGGAACACTCATGCCTCTAAATGCAGGGATAAAACGGTCTTTATTCAACTATATTTATAAATTTTAGTTCATATAACCAAATAAGATATGAACTAAACTTTAGTCCTTGACTAAAGAACCATACACCACCTAAGCAAGAAACATCATACACCACCTAAGCAAGAAGCATGTGAGGTAGGTGAGGACCAAGCGTCTGACACATGATCACAATAAACTACTCTTTTCGAGAGTAGAATATTTATTCAACACTGCATATGTTAATATGTTTTTGTTTAAGCTTGGATAGAGTTATAGATGTTCGACTTCAAAACAAGTTAAACAGGCATATAACTTATTTGGAAAGTTTCGAACTTGGAAAACAACATGTGGATAACTAACTAATGGTAATATAGAGAAATTGGTGTTTTCAAGTTTCCGAGTTCTGATTAATTTTATAATCTACAACTATTAAATTTCATAATCTACACTAAAAACATAGCCTGATTGAGGAGTTTTAGATTCTAAAAGTACTCACAACGAGACTTGTTATCCCAACAACTGTCTAGAACTTAGCGAGCCGAGACTTTCCTCCTCAGTTGGTTTCTTGACCCATAATAATAAAGGGGTCCCAATAATAAATATATGATATATTTTGGCTTAGTCTACTCCTACTATCCTACCGCACAGTCTAGAGAGTCCAACTCCTCCGATACTTTCTTTATAGAAAAAATCTGAAACATGTTTTCCTAACTCACATGTTATCAATGAAATAACCTCACATTTCAGTGATATATAAAAGGACAAATTGAGCTCAATTTCCATTAGAAGATAAGCTACGTATACGATCAAAACTATATTTATTCAATATTGCACATGTTATTATGTTTATGTTTAAGTTTGACTAGAGTTATAGATGTTCGACTTCGTAACAAGTCAAACGGTCATATAGCTTATTTGGAAAGCTTCACGCTAAAAAAACAACCGATGAATATTTAACTGATGAGAATATAGAGAAACTAATGTTTCCGAGCTTCTGAATTCTAATTCATTTTTAGATTATACATCTATTGAATTTCACAATCAACACTAAAAACATAGAGCATTTTATAAACATAGAGAATTTGAGGACATTTAAATTCTAAAAGTATATAGTTATAAGCAACCCAAACAAACCTACAATATGAAACATATGAGTACCCACAACTGGGCTTTCCTCCTCAATTTGTTCCCTGACCCATAATAATAATAAATATATGACCCATTTTGGTCCAGTCTATTCCTACTATCCCACCACAAGACCTAGAAAGCCCAACTCCTCCTTCCGTTACTTTATATATATAGAAAAAATTAAATATATACCCTCTATTTAAATTGAAATTAAAGTTTTAGCTCCTGATGTACATGTTATTGAGCTGAAAAAACCCTAAGTAGATACTAAGGATAATTTTTTAATTTTCATAAGAATCCGGGTATATATGAACAAAACTTCATTCCATATATATCACTCCACCGTTTCACCTCCTCTCTCCTCCAAACTCCCGTTCCATCGCCGCCGCCGCCGCCGCCGCCGCCGCCGCCCTCCCATCTCCTCACACAGCTCCGCCTCGTCCAAGGCGCGCCACCGCGCGCGCGGCCTCCCAAGCCGCGCGCTCCGTCTCGCCCTCCGCAGCCGCCCGTGCCGCAATAGCGGGCGGGCTCTCTCAGTAAGCAACTCTACCCCCGATTTGCCCTGATTCCGAACAATTCTCCGCGATCCCGCACCCATCTGAATATCTGATCCCCCTCCAGGCGATCGTAAGTCCGTAGATTAGACCATCGGAGAATCGGTCGCTGCCGTGGAGGCCCTAGACGTTTTCGGGGATTTTTTTTTGATGTATTGCTCGCTTCTGTGCGGACGAGTGGAGGTCGGAGTGTTGAGATCGCTGTGCTGATACGGTCATGGATGATTTAGTGTCAGAGAGTGCAATTCGGTAGATAACCCCAGGTTCTGTGGCTCCCGCGTTTTCTGTCAAGGATACTGGATTAGCGTAGTGCTGCATTCAGAATCCACTGTTCAAGCCCCGTGGTTCATTCCTCCATTCATGGATTTTTAGAGCTACTCCAGATAAAATCCATGATGGTGAAATATAGTATTATGTTTTGGATTCTGAATGCCCCAGTACCTGTGATAGTGTTGGCTTTTTAATTTCCATTCAAAGCCACTTTTCTGGAGATTCCACGCTTTACTACTGAAATCTGCACATGTTATGGCACCGACTATAACACATCCTTTGTATTTGTATTTTTTTACTGTTCAATTTGCAGTTTTTTATGGTGTGATAATTTATTATCTGGTTTATATTGGAAGAATGTCCTGATTGATCTACACCAAGCTGTATTCCCCTTTCTAGCTCTCTTTGTAGTTGTTGTTCTGTTACTAAAAAATACATCTACACTGGCCACCCCTGGAATCATTACGATACACACTTCAGTGTTTTAGCAATCTAATGCCTTCTGTTCATTCGTACTTTGTGATCTTTCAAGTAAAAATCAGTTATATTTAACAAGCAATCTAGGGTCTAAGCTTGAAGTTGGTGAATTTATTATATACTTGAGAAGTATTATCTGTCTTGTTTAAACATATGTTCCTTTTTTCCTTTTAGGGGTTATTTTTCTGTACAAACTACTTAAGTACTTACACATGCATCCATTTTCTGTTTCAGATTGGAAGGGACAGCTACGTTATGCATTTTTGGTGAAAATCTTCATTTGCTCTTGAATCCAGACTTGCTCTTTTGTTGTTGTCACAATGTCAGGCCAGCTGAATGTATGTCGTTATCCTTGCAACTGGATTATTGTTCTTACACTAGATATCTCTCGCTTCCTATTGTATTTTTACCTGCTTTCTCTCTGATTAGTTTGTACATCACCCTGGTTTGATCGTCAACTAGTTTTTTATGCTGCAGATTTGTGTAAAAAGGGCAATAATCCATCTTTTAGCGCCTAATAGATTTCCTATATTATAACATAGTATCCACCTATTTATACACATTAATTTCTTACGACTATGCTAATGTCGTCTTTCTGTACTCTTTGCCTTCCTTACGTGAATTATGTGAGCTGAGATGTTTCATAGGAAATTTGAAGCCTGACAGTTCATCTAAGAACAATGATGGCATGCAATATTGGTATTTCTTGCCTAATCAAGCTGTGCACGTATTGCCATTGTGCATGTGAGCTTAATCTGTACATTGAAAAAACAGTTTGGTTGGACACTATTATCTTTTACTTCTGCTGCTTAACCCAACATGTTTTTTCCTTTTTTCTTTTGAAGATAATAGTACTAAAATATGACCCGCTTTTTTCCCGTTTTGTTTTGACAACTTGATGCTTGTTTCCTGGCAGTCAAACCTTAACAATTCTGCATCAAATCTTCAAGACTCATCAGGAAGACCATTCGCAGCATCCTTTTCTGGTCAGTCTGGATCAGTTCCAGGATTCCATCACTCTGGTGAGCATATAATTAAATAGCTTTGTTAGTTTGTTGGTACGGTGCCACATCATTGAAGTTAACCTTCTTTGCATTTTCAAGGTTTGCACAACATCCATGGAAATTATAATCTGCCAAATATTCCTGGATCACTTGCTCAGAGGAATGCTGCCATGAGCGGCCTTCCATCCTCCGGGGTTCAACAGCCTGGAGGGAGCATTTCAGGGAGATTTGCCTCAAACAACCATCCTGTTGCCATGTCTCAGGTTTTAATGGCCACCTTCATCCATATTGCAATTTTATATCTGTGCTGCGGATTTGGAAAGCATGAACACACACTGATAATGTCTTATGCAAACTAAGGTATAATGTTGCTGGTTGAAATGATTGCATACTCTTGCTGTGTTTCTGTTTTGATTGCAGATTCCTCATGGGCACTCAGGAGTCGGTGGCAGAGGAATGAATGTTGGCGGTGGTCCAGGGTTTAGTAGTTGCCTGAATGTTGGTGGTAACATTCAAGGCTCGTCCTCAAACTTGGGAACTGGAGGTAGTCGGAACTCTGTTCCTGGGATGTCAGTATCTCCAGCTTTGGGAAATTTGGGTCCTAGGATACCAAGCTCTGTAGGAAATATTGTTGGTGGAAGTAACATTGGGAGAAATATAAGCTCTGGTGGATTATCTGTGCCAAGCATTGCATCACGCATAAATTTGAGTGGCAATGCTGGGAGTGGTGGTATTAATGTCCAAGGATCCAGCAGGATGATGAATGGCTTTCTTCAGCAAGGTAACTTATTGAACATACTGCACAAATAGGTGGAATATATTACTCCATGGAGTTGAATAATCTTCATCTCTGGTCATGCCTTCTATAGTTTCTTCTCTATTCTTGTTGTCTGTGTGATCCTCTATTGTTTGTTAACGCATGATCTTAGTATCTACTTACTGTATAATTTTTTAGCTGCATAGTTACCCCTTAACTTTTTCTTCACATCAGAGTTGGGCACATGAATCAAGTGATAAAAAGAATACTGGCCTATATTGATTACATTCTATTGGGATCAAGATTATATATGAAAATGCCAACAGTACTAGCATTTGAGCATTGATGCATGGAATACTGGAATATCTATTGCTTAATTTAGTAAGTGTTATTTTGGTGTGGTGTTACTAATATGAATCATGGAAGTAATATGATGCCGACAATTGCTTGGTGCTTTATATTTTATATGGTTGTCAATATTTTACAGTTTAACAAGAATTATATTATGTGTTAATTTATATTTCAAGTGCAAGCCTGTGAGTTTTTTCATTCAGCCTTTATCCCCGAACCAGGATCACCTCAAATGATGAATATGGTGGGGAGTTCATATCCAACATCTGGAGGTTCATTATCTCAGAACCAAATACAAGCAGGGAATAATTCCCTTAGTTCTATGGGGATGATACATGATGCCAGTGACAGTGCTCCATTTGACATAAATGATTTCCCCCAATTGACTGGTCGACCTAGTTCTGCTGGTGGTCCGCAGGGACAATATGGTAATGGTTCCATATATGTTCTTCATTAACTGGGAGGTTGCCTTGACAATTTTGCTTGAATTGCAGGCTCACTACGGAAGCAAGGAGTTGGCGTTAACGCCATTGTTCAACAAAACCAGGAATTTAGCATTCAGAATGAAGATTTCCCGGCTTTACCAGTATACAAAGGTGGTTACAGCTATATTATTTATAGAATTGTCTGTTTATTCAGTGAGGGTGTTTTGATTATACTTGGTGTACCATGCATTATCTATTTTATAGTGTTACTATATGACATTGACCTTTGAATACCAGCTGCATGCCTATTGCAATTTGTTGTTCCAACTCACAACTGGCTTTGCAAGCCTGTCGTAGAAGTTAGAACCATGTGTTGCGAACTCCATTTTGTTTGGTATTTTATATTTTATGGAAGGTTGGCATCTTTTTGTCAAGTCACAGAATGGTCATCAAAACTATTCATCACTCCCTACGATATTTGCCACCTTTGGTTAATTTAATGATAAGCCAAGGATGGGGCTACAAGCATGTGCCAGCAACTACAATTATGCTATGGGAGCCATTGGTATTACTATTACCATGAATGCATGGATCATCATTAAACTTTGGTAGTCAGCAATGAAAATGCGCAATCACATCTCTTGATCAAAAGGGACCGTGTGCCACCTATGTACACGTGCAGAGGTGTTATGAACCTTGTTATCTCTCTGTTTCCATTGCCAAAACAAGTGTCCTTTACTTTGGGCATCATATATTATCTGGGACTTGATTATAACACCCGGATGGGTTAAACTTTTATTACTTTTGACAATGATAGTCAATCATGTTTCCTGTAACAACTCATAGAGTTTGTGTTTCCCTCTTGTCATGTTGATCATTTGTGGAAGCACCGCCTAGGCTGCGGTTGATCTGCCTAGACACCCTGCCCGCCCAGGCCTTCTGCACGGCGCTGGTGTGGCGCCCAGCGCCTAATTCTGCCTAGGCGGGCGCCTAGCGCCACCGTTTCGAACACTGTGTTGTTTTATACAACTTGTATGGTCACATAGAGAAATAAACCAATAGACAATGCATATTAGTTATACCAGCTGAGCCATCACAAGATATTCAAGTCCAATTCGAACGCGCAAATGCACGGTTACACTTGATATGGCAGTAAACTAACCGAACGGAAACTTAAATCCTGTGACCAGATCAAAAGTGTCAGACCCTGGGGAATTTCTCCCTTTGGCCTGTGTGCTTCCTCGGCAGCCACATGTTTGATGGGACTGTGACCGAAGCCTTGAGGCAGCTCTAAAAGCTATGAAACTTTTTGGCCAGGTTCCTGATGGTGAAAAGGATATTTGTGATAATTTTTTGCAGAATTGTATGACTCAAGATTTTCCTCATATGGAAGTTTGCCGTTCTATTGGATAGTTGTTACATCTGTAGGTAGTTAGACTTGCTTAAGTTTTATTTGAATAATATTTACAGTATATGGCATGAGTTTGGATTTGTGGAGACCATGGACTGAATTTTGGATGCTCCTAAAAAACCACGTTAGAAAAATTAGCCGCGTATAGCACCAAGAATTTGCTGTCTTAGCTGTCTGTTTGGTGGCACATGCACATTGTAAGTCAGCTTTGTGGCGCATCACATGTCACAGCCTTGCTGCTTTATTGCGTATGTTGTGCCAAGATTGGTATGCTGATTGAATAAAGAGTGTTGCTATTAGGTCCTGGTCAGGTTATAGTTACCTCCTATTTTTAAGTTCATGATATTACACTTTGCCAAATAATGCTTCTAATCTTCGCTGTTGAATCATCTTAGAAAATAGGCTACCACTTTTAAGGTTAGTTTGCATGTCGATCTCCTTTTGGCAATGTCATGTGTTTTGGATGATCTTAATCTGTTACTTGGCTTTTGAATTTATTCCTTGTCACGTGTTTTGGATGGTCGTAATCTGTTATCTGCCTTTTGAATTTATTCCTGGCTCATAGGATATGATTGACCTCAGATGGTTTCTTTCATGTTTGAAATTTCTTTTCTCATGTTATTCTTTTGCTGAGAAATGTACTACCGCAATAAATTCCTTTCTTTGCCCTTTGCTGAGTTCTGCAAAAATGTTAACCTTTTGAGTTTTCAGGTGGCACTTCGGATTATGCTATGGAGTTGCATCACAAGGAACAACTTCATGACAATGTAGCTGCTATGCAAGCACAGCAATATCCGGTGCATCCATGTTTCTAAATTGTCAACAAATCTTCTCGGCGCATTGTTGTTGTTGTTGTTGTTTTTGACGAATTTGCATATTTGCGCAGATGTCAAGATCAGTTGGCTTTAACTTAGGAAGTAACTACCCACCAAATCGTCAGCACCACCAGCAAGGTGCTAATTCAGTAAGTACTAGTGGAAATTGTTATAACTACCATGCAACAATCAATGCCTTCCACATTTGTCATGGTTCTGAATTCTGATCTGTCATGCGTTCAGCTTTTCTGTTTTTACCATTTGATGCAAGTAATGATAATCTGAATTATGTTTTATCAGGTTCAGAATGCTGGGTCCCAAAATGTCGCCCTAAGACCATTAAATTCTGCAAGTCATACTTCTAGTTTGGGATCATATGAGCAACTTATCCAGCAATACCAACAACCTCAGACTCAAAATCCTTTTCGATTTCAGCAGATGTCTTCAGCTACACAGTCATATAGGGATCAAAGTCTGAAGTCTATTCAGGGAGGGCAGACACCACCTGAGCCATATGGCTTGATGGGATTGCTGGGACTTATCAGGATGAATGATCCTGACTTAGCAACTCTTGCTTTAGGAGTAGATTTGACGACATTGGGTTTAAACTTGAATTCATCAGACAATCTGTACAAGACATTTGGTTCTCCATGGTCAAATGAGCCAGCAAAAGAAGAACCTGATTTTCATATTCCAGCTTGCTACACTGCTGAGCAACCTCCTGCGCTAACAGTAAGCTGATAAGAACTATAGGCTATTTTTTGTTTATAGTATAACAGTCTCTGTGTTTACCCTCTACTGTAGGATGTTGACTATCATTGTTTTCTAAAGCATTTGTTTATGAATATACTCCGATTCTATTGTCTTTGTTAAGGCTATTAGGCCCATATATCATCTAGGCCCATCTCATGGCTATATATGTACATCCACCTTAACGGTGTGATTATTCTCTCTCTAATGTAGATTTGTCATATGGTATCAGAGCTAGGGTTAGGGATCCCTAATCCTGTTTGATACCCTGTTAGGGTTAGGGTTAGGGATCCCTAATCCCCACAACCCGTCGCAGCATGTTCGTTCCACCGCCGTTCTGTTTGATGACAGAAGGTTCTCATCCCCGTCGCCCCTGCCACCCGTCGTGGTACACTCCCGCTGTTTGTCACGGCTCACCCCTACCGCCAGTCGTGGCTCTTCCCTGCCTGTTTTCATCGTCGTGGGATTCATTGCGTAGGTGCGCTGGTTGCTGCCGTCGCGGGATTCGTCGTGCCTGGTCCTCTGACTTTCGTCGCCCGTCGCGGTTCCATCCTTGCCGTTGTGGGGGTGTGTAGTTGTGGTGTGGTCCTCTGCTTTCTCCGCTTGTCGCAGCATGTCCGTGGTCAGCCGTGCGAGTGTGGCCTGTCCTAGCCTGTCGTCGCCATCAAGGAGGTCGTCGTCGTCGCCATCACGTAGGTGGGCTATTGCCCATCGTTGTTGCCGCTCGTCGCCGCCATCGTGGAAGCGTGCTATACGTCGTTGTCACTGCCGTCGCGGAGGTGCGTCGCTCGTCACGAGGGCCTCTTCTTCACACTCCGCCCGTCCATCGCAGAGGCGCCCGTCCTTGCCGCCCGTTGTTGTCGCGGAGGTGCGCAGGCGTCGCGCCTCTTCATCGCCGCCTGTTGTGGGGGCCCTTCTTCCCGCATGGGCGCAGTGTGTGGAGCGCTTTCCTCCTGGTGCGGTTACAGATCAGGACATTGCCGGCCCATCTGCCATCTGCGTAATGGGCTGACTTTGGGCCATACGGTCCTGTTGCTTTAGGTCATTTTGGGACCATGTGGTCCTGTTTTGCTGTTTTTTTATTTCTTTTTTCTTAGTTTTTTTTTTTTTTGAGGCAAATCAGTAGGAGAGGCTCCTACCTAGATTCGATTAAACAATAAAAGAGGTACAACGGAGAGCCGAGCAAGGGGAGGGGAAGAGAGACAGATTACATGGGGAAGTTACAAGAACCCAGCCAAATCCTCGCCGCCTCTTTTAGCCTATGCGGGAACCGCTGAGATTGGGCAGAAAAAACAACGAGAAAAAGACCTAACCATCCACCGACCGTCGAGGGGGTCGATCTAAAAATAAGATTATTCCTAGTTATCCAAATGGCCCAGGCTGAAATCATTACAATCTCCATGAAGAAAGGTTTGCCAAACCGCCGCCTTGCCGCAGATAGATTATCCTGGATGATGATCGAGGGCAGCCACTGAATACCCAGCGTATACCAGCATTGAAGGCTGAAGGGACACTCAAAGAAGAGATGAGTCTCTGTTTCCTCCACACCAGAGTGGCAGAGACAGCAGGAGAAGTCCGCGTCCCAGGGCAACACGTGCTTGCGACGAAGGATGTTCTTAGTGTTAAGGCGACCAACCAGGAGGAGCCAAAAGAAAACTTTGATTTTGCTGGAGCACTTGGACTTCCAGAGCCATTTGAAGGCCGAGTGGGAGTGCATGAACTTGAATTGATAGCCGTAGAGGTCCTTAGGGTAGTAAGTAGAAGAGTCCCAAATGAAGGTCCATTTGTCGGGGACGTTATCCTGCAAGTTGATAGTAGGCAAAGTCTGATGAAGGGTGTTGAACTCAAGGAAGGCTTCCAAGGAGAGAGGAAGGAAGAAGTTGTCAACCGGAGCCGAAGAGGAGAAGAAGAAGTGGACTGAACATCGGGGAACCCTGGCGAAGGAGAACAGGTGAGGGAAAACAAGGCGAAAGGGGGTCCCGCACCAGCCGTCCTCCCAGAAGGAAACCGACCGGCCATCGGAAACCGAGGGAGAGGCGACGGCCCGAAGGAGGGGAGCAAGGCTAGTGATATCCCGCCACCAGAAGGACGCTCTGGGGTAAGGAAGATGGGGCGGGAGAGGAGAGGAGGCAAGATCCATACGGATCAGGTTGACCCAAGGGGTGTCATGGTGCGATAAGTACTTCCAGTAGTGCTTGAGAAGCAAGGCATAATTCTGGGCTCGGAGGTCAATCACCCCGAGACCACCTTTGAGCTTAGGCCTACAGACTAAGTGCCAAGCAACTCGCGAGGAAGAACCAGTGCTCGCAGAATTACCCTGCCAAAGGAAATTGCGGCGAGCCTGGTCAATCCGATGAATGACCTTGACGGGGATTTTGAGGGAGCACATGGTGTAGGTGGGGAGGGCCGAGAGAACAGAGTTGACAATTTGAAGTCTCCCAGCCATATTAAGCCACGGGGAAAGGGAAGCGAGGCGATTGGAGATATTGAGGAGGAGGAAGCTGAAGGCAGAGGCTTTAGGCTTGGAGGCCCCAAGGGGAAGGCCCAAATACTGAAAGGGAAGAGAACCCACCGGACAACCGAAGGTGGCGGCAAGGAGCTCTGCGCGGTGCACGGAAAGGTTGATAGGGATGAGGGAGGATTTAGATAAGTTAACCGAAAGACCCGTGGATTGAGAGAAGGAATGCAGGAGGCCCCGGAGGAAGAAAAGGTTGCGCTGGTCAGCCTGGAGAAAAATAATGGTGTCATCAGCATACTGGGCAATCGGGAAGTCCAGGTGATCAGGGTGACAAGGGGGTCCATGGATGATCCCCAGGTGGGCGGCCTTGTTAATGATGTGCTGGAGGAGGTCAGCAGCCAGAACAAACAGTAGGGGGGAAAGAGGATCCCCCTGGCGCACCCCGCGCTGGCAATGGAAGAACTTCCCAGGGCAACCGTTAACCAGTACCGAAGAAAAGCCGGAGGAAAGAAAAAGCTTAACCCAAGAGATCCAGGAGCTGGGGAAACCTAGGTGCGTCATCATGAGGAGGATGGCCGAATGTTCCACGGTGTCAAAAGCTTTTTCAAAATCAAGCTTCAGAATGATAGCCTCCTGTCTGGAATTTTTGCACCTATTGGTGAGCTCTAAGGCCCAGGCGATGCAGTCCTGAATAGAACGACCCTTGATGAACCCAAACTGATTTTTGTGGATAAGGGAAGGGAAAATTCCTTGAAGACGATTGGCAAGGACTTTGGTGAAGATCTTCACACTGAAGTTCATGAGGGAGATGGGTCGATAGTCACGAACAGAGGAAGCCGAAGCAGTCTTGGGGATAAGAGCGATGAAGGAGCCGTTGATGGGGTGGACCTGGGCAGAATGATTGGAGATGGCGGAAGCTAAGTCCAAGTAATCCTGACGCACAATGTGCCAGCAGGCTTTAAAAAAGGCCCCATTGAAACCGTCCGGGCCAGGGGCCTTGTCAGGGAGAGCGGCGGAGACCACTGAATCCAATTCCGAGGCCTCAAAACCGGCCCCCAGGAAATCAAGGCCAGGAATCCTTGGGATAAGGTTGGCCAGGTCGAAGAGCATAGGAGGGGCTGAAGAGAAACCCATTTTGGAGAGAAAGAAGTCGAGGAAGGCCTCGGCCTTGTCTTGGGCGGAGGTGGCCCAAGAGCCGTCATCGAGCTGGATGGCAGGAATCGTGTTACGGCGGAGTCTGATGGTGGCCGCAGAGTGGAAGAACTTGGTATTAGCGTCGCCAAGCTTGGTCCAGCGAAGGGTGAAGCGCTGCTTCCAGTACTTGTGGCGCAGGGAGAAAAGGAACTCCAAGTGATTACGCAGGATGGTTCTGAACGTAGACTCCGGCCCAGAGAGACGACGGAGCTCCTCACATTTGTCCAAATAAGCAAGAATGGTAGAGGAGTTGTGAATCCAACGCTCGAAACAGCCCCAGCGCCGATGCCACCGGGAGAGAGCCTTCTGAAGGGACCTAAGCTTGGTGGCAATACGAAGAGCAGGGTCGGGGGGGGGAGGGACCCGAATTCCAGCAAGACTGCACAAGGTCAAGGAAGCCAGGGAGCTTAAGCCAGAAGTTTTCAAAACGGAAGATAGGGGAGCGAGTGATGGAGGAACTGATTCTGACAAGGCAGGGGCAGTGATCAGAGCTGGAATTGGGGAGAGCGGAGAACGAAGTATTGGGATAGGTATTGGTCCAGTGGGGGGATGAGAGACACCAGTCAAGGAGGACAAGGAGGGGGTTGTTCTGCCTGTTGCTCCAGGTGAACTTTCTGTTCTGCAGGTGGATGTCCTGAAGACCATGGGTACTGATGATGTTGTTGAAGGAGTCCATGATGTTGTTGTTAAGACGCCCCCCATTCTTGTTATGAGGGAACCGATAGAGGTTGAAGTCACCAACAAACAGCCAGTTGGAGGTTTGAGGGATATCCAAGGAGAGAAACCAAGAAAAGAAAGGGGCACGGTCCGCGTTCCGACACGGGCCGTAGATGTTAGAGAGGGACCAGGAGGCGCCATTAAACACAGAGGTAAGGGAGACGGTAAGCTGGAAGGGAGAAGAGGATAGGGTGAGCCCAGAGAAGACAGCGCTATTCCAGCCAATGAAGAGACCCCCAGCCGAGCCCAGGGCCGGGACAAAAGAGAACTTGTCTATGCGCCGGGGACAGAATGTCCGCACCGAGGAAGGAGAGAAGGAGGACATCTTTGTCTCCTGGAGACAAACAATATCCACCTGGGCCGAAGAGATGAGGTTGCGGACCGCAAGCCTCTTGGCACAGGAGTTAAGACCCCGCACGTTCCAACTGACCACTTGCCAAATTCTATCTCGACCCATCCACCAGACTAAAAAGGAAAGGGCAAGAAGCGGTCGTGGGCAAAGGACCACCGGCCGAAGCAAGGGGGACAGAAACCCTAGCAAGAGGGACAAGGGAACGAGGGAAGTAGGAGAGACAAAAGCAGGTAAGCCCACCCGGGCAGGAAACGTGGCGCCAAATGTTCATACAGTCCTCCCGGGACCAACCACGGCGCGCAGGCCAGATAAAGTGAGAGTACTTACAGCCCTCCCAGGGCAACAAAAGGCACGAAGGCCGCTTAGATGGAGTTGGCTGGAGTTGCATGGAGAGACGTTTGAGATGCAGGGAGGACCTCAACCGGAGGCGCCAAGAGGAAGCCGACGGCTGCAGGAGCGGAGGATGCCGAGGCGGTGTCTGAATCACTGGAGAGAACGGAATTGGACACAGCGTTAGGGCAAAGGCCACAAAGACTGGTGGCAGAGTGCTGAATTTGCTGAATGGAGAGGGGGGGAAGGGGGGAGTCCAACCTTGATAGCTCGATGAACTCCTCGATAGTAGGGAGAGGCGAGAACCGACCCCGAGAGCGGCGGGAGGAGGGCTTGAATCCCCTGAGCCTGGCCCTGATCCTGGCACTCCTGCGCAGACCCTGAGTTGACAGCGGGGGGAGTCTCACCGGCGAGGTCGCCGGAGGGGGAGCACGAGAGGCCCCACCCCTCCCCCGCCTGGAGTAGACGAACCGGACCGGCGGGGCCGACGGCGGAGCGGAGGAGCAAGAGGCCAGCGCCTGCTCAGGAGAGGCCGCCGAAGACAGCCGAAGGGTAGCGGCAGGAGAAGACGGGGGCTGCTCCACTGCAGACTCCAGAGAGGGCGCGGAGGAAACGCCCGAGAGTTCCAAGCTGTCCTGGGGGACCTCCGGCGGGGCGTCGGGGAGTTCCTCGAGGGCTTCCAGGACCTCGTCGACGAAGGGCTCGCCCTCGTCCATGGGTGCATCCTCGTCCTGTCCGTCCTGGTCGCCCCCAGGAGGGTGGAGCGGGGGAGCCCATTGGTTGGCTAGCGGGCCAAACCTCTGAGCGTCCGCCCACTGTTGGATCCACTCTGGTTCCCCGGGAAGAACGGGGCCCAGGAAAGGGTGAGGGTTCCCGTTGTCCGGCGGCGGCGGGTCCTCATCGCCAGGCCATTGGTCTGCGAGGTCCGACTGCAGCAGGTACACCGGGAAGGTCCAGGAGCGGCCCCCACCATCACGATCGCCTCCATGCTTCAGGGTGATACTTCTGGGGACGTCCAGGTCGTCCTCGTAAAGCACCTTCACAAGGACACGGCCGAGGCAAGGATCCGCCTCATGCCAGAACAGGAGTTGTCCAAAGGAGGCGACGGCCTGCTGGATGAAGTTCAGAGAGCGGCAATCCAGCGGGTAGCCCAGGAACATCACCCAACCGACGCGGGCGAACGGAGAAAGCCTGCAGTTTGCCGCCTCATCGTGCTTGACAAAGCGAACCAATCGCCCGTTGATGAAGAAGGGAGGCGAGTTGACCAGAGAGTCCCGTTCGAACTCCGTCCCCAGCTTGTAGATACCTACTCCCAGGGGGTAGAGGGAGTAGCGATCCACTTGAAGGTGGCGCTCCACGCTGAGGTGGTGCCGGATGTCGATCAGTAGCCCCATCTTGGCCGCATGGGAAAGCGGGCCGTCGTGCTCCGCAATGGCGAAGCACTCGTGCCGCTTGACGATCACCCCGGCAATGGAAACCAGATTCCGTTGCCGGCGAAGAGGGCCCCCGCCATCCCTGATCACGCCGCCGTAGGGAAGGAAAGGGAGCGGGTTAACGGGGAAGTTAGCCATGGAGCGGAGAGGGCGAGGGGGAGAGGGACAGAAAGCGAAAGGGGAAACTGGCGAGGAGAGAGGAGGGGGGCTGCCTGGAGAGTGAACAAAAGGGACGAGGGGGAGGGAGAGCCCAGGCGCCTCAGTAACCGTGCCAGGCGGGGACGAGGAGGCAGGGGTGCACTCCAAGCGAGGCACGGATACAGAAGCGGAACCGGCGCGACCGGAGGGGAGAGGACTGGCGCCCGTCGGCTGACGTGTGCAATTAATGCGGGGCGGCGAAAGGAGCAAGCCACAGGAGGCCGACGGCTGCCTATGCGACGAAGCGCCAATCAGAAGATCCGATTTGAGGCGCGAGAAGATTTGCGCAGCCGGAATAGCACCCTGCCCACCCGACCGAGCGGGGATCCGCTGGGACAGGCGACCCAAGGGCTGAGAGGGGCAGGAGGAGGGTGGCACGCCCAAGAGCGAAGGGAGGCCACAATTGAATTTGAAAATGGCACGCGGGCCAAGGTGGGACCTGTCGGGGCGAGCGCCAGGCCGAGGAGGGGGAGGAAGGAGGCTTGCAGCGGAAGGAGGAGTGGCCGGAGAGCAGGCCGGGAGCGGAGAGGGGAGGGGGCAAAGAAGGGAGCCAACCCTAAGGGCAGAAGGGGACGAGGGGGGAGAGAGAGCCAAAGGGGAGGGGGGGAAGAACGAAAGAACGCTATTGAACGTAACCCTTTTGGCGGGAACTGCATGGCGACGACCCGAGGAAAGAATGGCAGGGCGAAGCGGAGGGGTGAAACGGGGAGCGGGGGGCAGGCAAGGGTCAGGACGGGAGCGCAACTGCGGGGCGAGAGCCCCAGGGGCCGGCGGCGGGGAGGAGAAGAGCAGGAAGACGACAGACGACGGGGCGGCCGCAGCGAGCGCGGGGCGGTCGGGGACGAGGGAGGCCGGCGAGAGACCGGGGTCCAGCTCGCACGCTCCTCCTCTGACCATCGTCGATAGTCCGAAGGCCAACGAGGGCCACCATCATGCCAGAGATGGAAGTAGACGTCGAACTGGCTCGTGACGACGCGACGCCGACGGCAGACCTCGAAGCCAACGCGACGTGAAGCCACCGAGAACCGGAAGTGCCTGTCTTGAAGGAAAGCGACATGGAAGCCTGCCGGGGAGCCACCCAGACAGGCATGCAGGGCCATGCTGACCGAGGACTCCGAGAGGCGGAAGGTGAAACGGCGGAAAACCGCCAGCAGCAAGAAGGACCCAACCGGGGAGGAAGAAGGGTGATGAACCGGGGAGGCAAAGGAGTCCAGGACGAAACGCTGGAAATCTCTGCCAGGGGAGAAATCCCAGGACGCCACGAGCGAACGGAGGTCCGGATCGGAGTCAAGCTCCACCAAACCCAGCCGAGGCCCCATAGGGGCGAGACCGAAGCCAAACCGAGGGGGGAGGGAGAGACGGGAAGGGGACGCACCCGGAGCAGGACTTAGCAGGTTGCCGGCCGGGGGGGACCGGCGGCGGAGGGCGAGGAGCGGCCATCCGGAACCACCGAGAGGAGGGACGCGAGACGGGGGGGCGCCATCCCTTTCGGGCTTGTTGCTGTTCAAAATTACAATCTGTCTCCCAATCTCTTTTTTCTTAGTTATAGACTGGGTTTGTGTCATTTGTGTCACCCACCGCCATTGTTGACTTTGTGCATCGCTGGTTTCTCCGCCTTCGCAGAGGCCGTTGCGCCTGTCTCCGTCTGCCGTCGTCGCGACTCATCCTTGTCAGCCGCCGTCATGGCTTGTCCCCGTCCTCGTCCTGTCGCCGGCTCATCACGGCTGGTTTCACCTTCATTTGCTCAAACTCAATGCTTCCAATCCGCCTTTGAGTTTGTGGGGGTGGGGGGGGGGGGTGTTAAGGCTATTAGGCCCATATATCATCTAGGCCCATCTCATGGCTATATATGTACATCCACCTTAATGGTGTGATTATTCTCTCTCTAATGTAGATTTTTCAGTGTTGTTGTGTTTGTTTCATGTTATCACATATATGTATTTGTAACGAATTCTGTCTTTTGCAGCCTATACATTTTCAGAAGTTTCAGACACCAACTCTGTTTTACATCTTCTATAGGTACATCTACCATAAAGCGTGTTCCATTGAAATGATATTAGGCTTGTTCATTAGTTGCAACAAATGATGTGATTACCTTGTTTCTTTGGTTTGCAGCATGCCAAAGGATGAAGCTCAGTTAGGTGCTGCTCAAGAGCTGTGAGTACACGGTTTGATTTGTCTTCTCATTTGCATAACGTTTTGCTAGGGGTATTTGTTGCATTGGTTTGGAGGCAAGGCCCATAACCATGCCCAATATAGGGCGTGAACTGTGCCCGCATGGCACTGTAGCAACAGTTTAGGAATTGTTTGTTTGGAGATAAGATTAGGTTTCTTATTTTAGAGATAAGATTAGATTGAGACATTGAGTTGTAATCTATTTCCTAGATTTTAGAGATCAACTTCATGAGTGTCAAATCATGCCATCTATAATCTATATAATGATGGGTTGCATCTCTATTTCATTGAGCAATGAAGATTGGAGAATTAGTCTAATCTCTCCCCAATATTCATCATCTTAGTCTAAGGTCCTCTCAACCCTAGCAGTTGACGCCACCCAGCTCTTCTCCTGGTGATGCTTTCCCGTCGTGAATTTGGTTCATGACAACTTGGTATCCGAGCCACTCACCATGGCTGCCGGTGCTGATTTTAAAACTATGAAAGTTGTTCTCCATGTCATGGTGAGCCATCTACTCTATCGTGTATTCGTTCTACTGAGGAGGTAACCCATCAAGTGTTTGATGTCTATGATGCTGAGAAGAAGATTCATATGCTGCAAAGGGGATCTCGTGTGGAGGCCTTTGTTCCATTCCAATCTTGTGCAGACACGGAGCATACTCGATGAACCCTCCATAACCGTGCCATCTGTGACATTTGCGGCTTGCTTGACGTCCAGTATGAGCAGTCAGCCGTGACAGTGCCAATATCCGAATCACTCCTATGCCCTGAGCAGCTGAGCTAATTCTAAAAAGGCAATAAACCAGCTGCTACTAGGCCATTGGTGCTAGTTTCTGCTTGTTACACATTTACACATCAAAGTATCAAACTCCTTTTGTTAAGTGCAAACTTAGCTCATACACTCCATTGCAACGGTAGGTTAACCGTGACCTTCAGATTGGCCACATCATGGCCATCCGTCAACCAACTTCTCCTAATATAAGCTGAGGTTAATACTGGAATTGGATAGACCATGGGCTGGGATTGATTGTTGTATTAGCTGGGCGGGCCTGCGTTTTGTTGGGTCGTGTAGGATCTAGGTAAGGTTTAGGTTCAGACCAGGCTTTACCAATTATTGTAGAAATAAGTTCATTACACCCCTCAGCACCAATTGTTTTTTGGTAATATCACATATTTATTTATTTTATTAAGGTGTTACCAATGGAAGGCTACTAACTGAACGACACAACTTGTATATAATCCTGCATTGTTTTGGTTGTTTAAGCCTTGGAATTGCTGTCTCAACCCACCTGGCTACCTGAATATCTCAACTGTTATTTCCATATCTATTTTTCTCATTTCAGCTTTCAACTAATGCTGCTATTTTTCCTTTTTTTCCTGTTGAGCTAGCCATTTTAGGATATTTTACATGTATTTACTTTCTTAGAATTTTAGCAATATCTCACTTGATACATATCTTTTCTTACTACCTTACCCACAATGAAATGCAGCACAACATCTCCAAATTGAGCTTAAACCTTATTTCCTTTTAAATACTGCTTCAGATAAGCTATGGTATTTGTCTGCCCATCTTTTCCTCAGGTACAATCGAGGATGGTTCTACCATAGAGAACTGCAGTTGTGGCTCATCAGAATCCCAAACTTTGAGCCTATGGTCAAAACTCCTGTATATGAACGAGGAACTTTTATTTGCTTTGATCCAAACAACTGGGAGACTGTCCGCAAGGTTTGGTCATTTGAAGTTGTATCATAAAAGATTTACATTTGTGCAAAATTGGAAATTATAGTTACATTTGTCTTGTTGCAGGATAACTTTGTTCTCCAATATGACCTAATAGAGAAGAAGCCAGCTTTCCCTTCTGCACCCCAAAATGTTAGGTGAAGCATTTCTGGGTAAGTACCTCCCAGAAACCCAGACATATTTTCTAGTGTTTGTTGTGATCACCGGTGCAGTTATTTTATTCTTCATATACCTCTGGACTCAAGTTTTAACATTTTTCAATGGAAGGAAGAAACTTTTCTTTATGCTAAAGAGCACAGTGCCATTAGCTAAGTTAAGGCCATCAACAGAAGCTAGTACTAATGTTAGTAACTGATAATCACACCTATGCAGATGCTGCATAATGAAAATTGTTTGAAAGAAAATCCCTACCCATGGGCCATGGCTAAGTTTTGTTTTGTTATAGAAAATGGTATGAACTGTGTTTTCTGCTGACGTATTTGAAAGAATTCTTGCTGATATCTAACAGCACTAAAAAAAGGGCCAGTCAAAACTTTTCACCCTTCTACTTAATTTGTGGTTCGATTGATTCATTAATCATTGGTCATCAATTCCACGTTTTGTATTTTATCTGTGATACAAGTAGTTGTGCATGGCTGTATATCAAATCATGGTCGATTGAATTGATTGTTTCTTTTGAGTGAGGAGGTATCGTGTAATTTGAAAATAACCCAGCTACCTGTGGTTCGCTTGGATAGGTGGTGAGAATTCCGAAGCCAGGCCATGCCGATATGCAAAGGAGGGGACGCTGGAGAACAAAAGCGGGAATGCCCGCTGTAGCCCTTGTAATTGTGCAGTGGTGAAGGTTGCATGTTTCCTTTAATCGTTCGGAGCTTTACTTTCAGCAATATTGCCTTACAACTACCCAACTTGTAGGAGTAGTCTCAAAGAATGTTTTATCTTCAAGCTGGCGAAACTTAGTCTGAGAATGCACATATCAACGTTGGTGTTTGCATTTTTAAAAAATAAAAATACTTGTTAGATAACCTTTTGCATCCAGCCGACCTTAGGAGGTCGTAAAGATATTTATCAATTATCAAGAAACGCTAAAGTAACCCTTTTATAAATTTGAAGCTGGCATATGCATCTCATGGCGACTTTAGAGTGACATTGCGCAGCTATCGCTCCGCTCATACAATGCAGGTGATTAGATAAAAAGAACATAATTATCCAGTTATCTAAAAAAAATAATACATATCTCTAAGCCTGTAAGCCTAAAATTGCGGTGCTACGTAATGTAAAATTTTAATCCATTTATATTTTGTTATTGTATAAGGTTTTGTTTTTTTATAGCAGTTTCGATTTTTTTGTGGTTTTTTTAAAATATTTAATTGTAAATTGTTTTATTTCTAGGTTAAAACAACTCATTGATGAATCATTTTCCAACCTGGAAGGGATTATGTTTAGTTCTGGTTTGAGATTAATATTGAACACTTATATATTTAATTTAAGGAATGGGAAAAGTAATTGATTTTTTTTGAGATTTCATTATCTCAAGGCTATACAATAAAAAAATACATCTTGACTCCTTGTGTTGTGAGCAGCAGCGAAGCTTAAATAGGCCTGATGCCACACATGTTTCAAACACTGTTTATGTGCAATTTTCGATATATATATATTTATATATATATATATAAATTATTGAAAAACTTATTTTAAATCTTCTTATTGATTATTTTTATACATTAAATTCGTTCGTACGTTTGATCTAGTGAGAGCATTTTGTAGTTCAGGAGTTTTTGTGCTCTTGCATTTTTCCTTCACATTTGCTTAGTATATTGTACATGTATAGTGCTCACCAGGAGCGGAGGCAGGCATGTGGCAATTAGGGCTTGAGCCTAGGCCTGACTCTAAAAGTTCATTAAAAATGTATTGAAATATTGTGTAAATTTTTAAATAAATTTAAAAATAGTTTATTCAGCTCTAAGCTTTACCAATTGTTGCCTCCACCCTTGGTGCTCATCTCATCCCAAAATGTAGCAACCTTTAGGCTTAGGCACGTCTAGTAAGAAGATACACAAAAAGACCATAGTACCCTTCTTGGGGTGGGTGAGTGTGGGTCTGAAAGTAATTGGATGAAGTGATGAGCAATAAAGTCTAGAAAGATTTGAGGGTTTCCACTAAAAAGTTTATACTATTTGATTATTTGTCACTTTTGTGGACGATATCAGGGACCATCTAAGTATATGACTATGAAAAGATTGATTATTTCCCACTCTCAGGATGGTTCCCTTATTATGATACCACTTTTGAGACAAATATGTAGAATCATCTGTGTCAATGAATGTGGGTCTGGATGGCAAAATTATGAAGCCACTTCTTGATAGTAGCAAATTATCGAATCTTGACTATAACTATAGGACAAAGTGGCAAATAATAAAAGTCACTTTTTAGGGGTGCCAAATCATCAAATATTCCAAAAGTCGAAGGGTAGTATGGGTACTTTAGAGAAGAAATGACCTGTAGTATCTAGTATAAGGTTGGTACATTTGGAACAAATTTTGAGGTCTAAAAGGCACTATATTTTGGGAAGGAGGGAGTATCTCCATTTGTTAGCCAAACTTTGTGGCTAACTTATGGAGCCACAAAGCCTGTGGCCACATTTGAGCTTGCATCAGGGCATTCGCTGAGCATGTATCCAAAGGGTTGACATTATTGTAGATAGAATTGTAAAGGAGGCAAAGCAAATAGAGAATGAATCTCTTGTCATCTTTATTGATCATTGCTTATATTTATTTATTTATACATTTTCTTAGGGTACATTTTAACCTCAAACATAGCACATCATGTCATAATTTTTAAAGACATGCCATGCATATTATCATTTCTTTGTTCATAGGACAAGGTATGACTAAACAAAACATAATATCCTATCCTTATATGAATGCTAAGTTATCAAAACTTCGACAGGCTGTTTTTCTGAAAGAACTTCTAAGTCTTCTATAGCTTCAGAAGTATAGTTTATACTGCATATTGTCTGTTCCATGCTCATATGTTTGCAGGCTTAAAAAAAGGAACTGTTATCAAAGCTCCATGCTCACCAAGTCACCATGGTTTTTAGTGGACACTAAAAGCTGAAACTTTTAGGTGAATTTTTCTAGAACAAAGCTGGAAACTAACCTCTTTTTTCTCCTGGTCCTGATGCATTCATTCATTCATTCAAGATAAATATGATGATAACAACAAAATAACCATGAAATGAAGCATTGGGTTTGCAGAGGCAGGAGAGCTGTGAAGAACTGCAGCAGCTATTTGTAGACATGTTCCAAGATGATCTTGATTCAGGATTCTGCAATGGACCTTCCAAGTTCTACCATACACAAGCTCTAAACCAGACTCCAACATGGTCAACCTCCCCTTCGACATCACCATCCCCACCGCCTCCACTAACTACTGAGGCAAAATCACCTTCATGTAATGCCTTAAATAAGCGTGGTTCATCCGCAATGGACTCAGGGAAGCCTCCAAGAGCCAGCAAAGTGGGTGTTGGTCAGAGCCAAGCTGGATTTTGTTTTGGGGTAAGCACACGTACGCCAATTTTCATTTACTTATTGGTTTGGCAATATTGCATCTTGGTAGGGAGTGTGATTACGTAATTACTGTGATCTGATTACGTGCCCTTAGTGTCGACAATGATCACTTGATGGCTCATGTGGTACTTTTTTATGGTCCAAGAAACAACTGAGCTGTTTGGTGGATGCACACTTTCCTTGCCAAAGAATACAAAGTGTTCATAGATTAGCTTGGAAAGAATGATTTCTCTTGAAAGAAATGTGCTGGTATTGTAAAAATAAGCTTGAACAAGCAATCGATGATCGCTTAATATGATTTTTTTAAAAATGTGCTTAAGCAAACAAAGGGTGGATACGTCGGTATGAATTTAGGTATGAATTTCGATCGTTAAGATTAAGTGTTAGAGATTACTTTGTTTACCCTTGGTTATGGGTTCGGTTGGGCCTAGGGGCTTGGTTAGGCCCAGCCGGCCACCTTGCCCTTTCCTTGCACTTTTTGCTAGGAGTCCTTTTGGTTAGAGATATGATGAGATCTTGATTGGTGTTGATTCTATAAACCTCAAGATCTCCTCATCCCTATATATGTAGCTTGTTCTCTCCTCTAATCAATCAATCTATTCTCGACAAATTTAGTCTTTTACATGGTATCAGAAGTTTAGGTTTCCTTCCGCTTATAGCGTGTCCTATTCCTTCGACGCTGCTGCATGGCTTCCTCACCGCAAGACGGCGACCTTGCCACCTCTCCTGCCACTGGCGCTCCCTTCCCCCAGCGCTCTGAGTTCTCTTGCGCCGCACAGGAGGATCGCGAGCACGTGGCCAAGGCAGACGACGACGTCGCTCTCGCCCGTGTGGCCAAAGTAGAGCGCACGGTTGCTCTCGCCCAATTTGAGCGTGACGCGGCTATGCCCGTCTCTGCACCACCCTCGAACGTGTTGCTCGTCAGCGCGCATCCATTGAATTTCTCGACGACGGTGACTCCTCGACCACCGACGATCTGCCTGCTTTCGACGCCGCCCTCCTTCAACACAAGGTAGTAGCACTTTTGAATCTGCACGCCCAGGTCGTCGCCGTGTAGAATATTCGCTCCCTCGTGTCGTTGGTCCTCGACGTCACATCTACGTTTTATGCTCGGTGGTGTGAATCGTTCCTGCTCACTGTCGAGAAGTTCTCCTTGGAGCGCCATGTCCTCTTTGACGACATCACGCCAAACTCTCCAGATTGGGTGCACATGGATTGCGTCGTCCGCACTTGGCTCGTCGGCTCCATCTCCAATGACCTCGCCGACGTCATCTCACAGCATGGTGCCACCGCCTGAGTTACCTGGCTTGCCATCAAGTCCTAGTTTCTCGGCAATTGCACCACACGCGCTCTTTACGCTGACCAAGAATTTCGGGCTTTCCAGTAGGGAGACCTCTCTGTCACCAAGTACTGCTGTTGCTATAAACGGATGGCCGAGGATCTCCATGATCTTGGGGAACCGATCTTCGATTGTACCCTCGTCCTCACCATCATCCGAGGCTTAAACGAGCGCTTCACCGTCATCAGTCTCCACCTCCAGCGCAGCAACCCTCTACCCTCCTTGCAAGTCTGTGATGACCTGCGCTTTGAGGAGCTCACTATGGCCAAGGCCACCCCGGCCGCAGCCCTCGCTGCTGCAGTCGACAGTGGTACCAAACCACTGGTCGTGTTAGAGATTACTTTGTTTACCCTTGGTTAGGGGTTCGGTTGGGCCCAGGGGCTCAGTTAGGCTCTGCCGGCCAGCTTGCCTATTCCTTGCCCTTTTAGCCAGGAGTCCTTTTGGTTAGAGATATGATGAGATCTTGATTGGTGCTGATTCTATAAACCTCAAGATCGCATCCCTATATATATGTACCTTGTTCTCTCCTCTAATCAATCAATCTATTCTCCACAAATTTAGTCTCTTACTCTTACATTATATCAGATACCCCTACCTGTACTCTGGAATAAATCCTTGGACTGCTTTGCTATTTGTTCATACGTTGGCGAATACACTTTTTACGTTTGTTCAACATGGTTATTCATTCTTCCAATAAAGATTGTTTTTTTGGTACAGAGGACCTTAGGGTCTTTGGTCACTATGAACCGACTAGATGTTTGTGCAGCATAAGCCATCTAGGGTCTTTTGTAGTCACGGTGATCATGAAATATATAAAAAACTGTGAATGACCCCAGCGAGTGACTATGAAATCTAGCTCCCCTGCTTGCTGGCTCTCTCATGAGGGCTTGCTTAGGTTTCTGGATAGGTTGATTTCAATTTCAATGACTGTTCTGTTACATCGTTGTTGTTGCTTGGTGTGCTACTTTCTTGTGGTCGTGATTGTTCGTGAAAGGATTTTTTGCATCTGCCACATCTTGTGTTGTTCTGTCATTTTTCAGGAGGTCACAAGGTTTCATTGAAATTGATATGGATTCTTTTTTTTTTTGAGATTCTGTATTTGCTATTTCCTTTGAGAATATCTGAAAATCCAGACTAGTGGTGAACTTGCTGGTGCTGGTGCTGGTGCTGGATGCCCTGGTAGCTTAGTACCCATGTGGAGTTCCAAAAGTTTGTGGTTGTAGGATTCTGTCAGGCTCTAAATTGCCTTTTGTAAGGATCAGAGCTAATAATTTCGGTGGCTTTTCTGCAGAAAAGTGACGCTAAGCAAGGGGCGAAGATGCGAGGCGGGAGGAGGAACGGCCGGAAGCAGAAGCTGTCGTCGAAGCACGACGTTTCGTCAGAAGAGGGTGCACAGCGGCACAGTGCGGCTTAACCGTTTGGTCTGTAGTTGGTTGGTCTTTGATGTTGTAGCTGCTGCTCCGACGTCCGACCTGGCGTGTCATGCTGCTTCTGCATTCTTTTCTGTTCGTTTGTGTCGGGGCTGTGCGGCACAGAGATGCTGGATTCACAATTGATTTGATTCAGAAGCTATGTCTGTCACATGTTAGCTGTTGTTTGGCTTAGCCGGTAGGTCTGCCGTTCTGTTCAATTTGAAGAATATAGCTTACTTGATGTATAGAACGGGGACGTAGCTCATATGGTAGAGCGCTCGCTTCGCATGCGAGAGGCACGGGGTTCGATTCCCCGCGTCTCCAGCGCTTTTTTTCAGCATCTTAATTCCCTTTTATTTTTTTATATTATTAATGACACACGATGATTTCTATAAATTATCACCTTACACTTTCATTTTTGTGGATTCAAATTATAAGTTTTTTATTTTTCCTGACATTGTGTTTTCGTGGCTTCGATCCAAATGAAGAAAGTTGTCATGTTAAGTAAGTGAAAATTGTGGGCGAATCTATCGTGTCATGTTAGTATCAAAATTGTCTACATGATTGGATTTTCGTACTCTTTTATGTCTTTTATTGGGCCTTTTTTTTTATAAATTACAGTACAACACTTTCAAAAATTTGTATCGCTAAAAGTGTGCCAGACCCGTTTCTATCATAGTTGTTATATATATAAATACTAAGCCATTTGACTTTTTTACTTGTCAGACATCTTTAATTGTGACTATATAAGAAATATACTAGCACCTATAAAATCTTATTAATTTAAGGTCTTGTTTGTTTTAGTTTTAGATTATAATAATCTAGAAAATTGGTGGAACATAGTTTTAAGATTGCTATAATCCAAAATTAAAACAAGCATGTCCTAATTAAACATGTCATAATATATATATTAATACGGGAACGCTATTCTACACTATCGGTGTAGAATGATATTCTACACCGATCATCCCAATCGTGCCCACCCCCCACCCAATCCCAACCCCTCTATTCCACGTCGGTGTAGAATAGCATTCTACACCCGTGGTGTAGAATAGCATTTGTATATATTAATATGTTTCTTTTTAAGCTTGATTAGAGTAACAGATGTTTAACTTTATAACAAGTCAAACATGCATATAGCTTATTTGGAACGCTTCGTGCTTTGAAAAACAACCGGTGAATATCTAATTGATGATTATATAGATAAATTGGTATTTCTGAGCTTCTGAATTCTAATTAATTTTTACATTCTACGGCTGTTAAATTTCACAATCGACACTAAAAACATAAATCATTTGAGGAGTTTTAGATTCTAAAAGTATTCACAACTAGACTTATTGTCCTAACAATTGGCTAAAACTAAACTGGCTTTCCTCTAATTTCTTGAGCCCGTTATAATAATACTCCCTCCGGTACACAAAAACAAGTCGTTTTGGACATGATTTCACATACCAAGAACAATTAATTAGTGTGTACTTTCCATGTTTACCCCTATTAAATATAGTGCAAGAGTAAATATAGCACGAAAAACAAGAAAAAAATAGTACTACTTGAGGGGTATAGTTGTCCAAAATACACAATAAAATGTAAAACGACTTGTTTTAGCAATCTCTTGATAGAAGCCTAAAACGACTTGTTTTTGTGTACCGGAGGGAGTATATGGCTCATTTTCGCCCAATCTACTAGACTACTACTACTCTCTAGATAGAAAAATATTAATTATATATCCCCTATTTAATTTGAAATTAAGATTTTACCTCCTAACTCACGTGTTATAAGTAAAAAACCTCACATTCACATGTTATTAAGTAAAAAAAATCTCACATTTCAGTGAGATATAAATAAAGCATAAATTGAGCTCAGTTTCTATAAGAAGCTGCGTATATGATCAAAACTCATATATATATATATATATATATATATATATACGAGAACGCTATTCTACACTATGGGTGTAAATGCTATTCTACACCGATCATCCCAATCGTGCCCACCCCCACCCAATCCCAACCCCTCCATTCCACGTCGGTGTAGAATAGCATTCTACACCCGTGGTGTAGAATAGCATTTGTATATATATATATATATCTACTATATTAAAGAGCGAACTGGTCGTCCGTCCGCTCGCTCCGCTCGCGCGCAGCGCGTTCCCGTCCGCGCGCACCACGACCGCCTGGACAGCCCGTCCGCGCGAAGCGCGCCACGATCTGGAATCCCTCTAAACCGCCATGACCGTCGACCGTCGGCGTGCGAACCTCTTCATAAAACTGAACCCTCCCCTCAGCTCAAGCACTGTCCAATTCCTCTCATCTCTCCCTCTGCTCGGACAACACTTTGAGCACTGTCCAATTCCTCTCATCTCTCCCTCTGCACGGACAACACTCCGCTCAGAGCCCTACGTTTTGGTATGTTCCCTACGCCCCCTTTCAACCCCATGTACAACACAATCACAACATCAGAGCTTGAACAAAAAAAATGGAGTGAATGAGTTATGGTTACAGAGGAGAAACACCACAGGCCTTTCGGTTTCGGCCGAAGAAATACATCAGAGAAAAAAAATAGAAAGAGGCTTCAGATCCGGGGTTAGGGTTAGGGTTTAAACCCTAACCCTAACCCTAATACTAGCTAAGGGGAAAAGGAAAAAAGGAGGTCGGATCCTTGCCGGCAGCCTCGACTCGCTGCGCCGCCGCTCGCCGGAGTGAGCGCCGCTCACCCGAGGGGAGCGCTCACCCTAGGGTGGCCTTCACCGCCGCCGGTAAGCTGGAAGGAGCCCCGCTCCCCTCGGGTGAGAGCGTGGGCTCCGGCCAGCTAGCCGGCGGGCGGTGCTCCGCCGCCGCCGTCTCCGTCGCGGGCCGCCACCGCGCGCTCGCTCCGCCGCGCGCCGCTAGCCGCGCTCCGTCGCTCGCTCTCGGACTGGGGGGAGGGGAATGATTTTTAGGGTTTACGCCGGGGGTATCGCATTATATACGGGCGACAATCGCGCTCGGCCGTCGGATCTGATCCGACGGCCAGCGATGAATGGAGCCAGATTGAGCCCAGACGGGGAGGCAGATTCACGGCCCAGGCCCAGGTTACGCGCCCGCGCGCGCGGCGAAAACCTGGCCTGGGCCCAGGTTGGCTTCGGCCTTGTACTTTGCGCAGATGGGCCAGGCTCCGGCGCTGTTTCGGCCTGCTGGTTTGCGCTGGTGGGCCGGGCTCTGCACTGTGTGGGCTGAAAACCATTTGTTTATTTTCCAGAATTAAAAATTGATTTATTGTTTTAGTTATTCTCTGGAAAATAAGAAAAATGCCCAAATATCAGATAAAATTAAGTTTAATGCGGGGATAATTTTATAAATTTCATCACATTCAGTAGTATTATTCTGAATTTTATGATAATTTTTTTGTTTTTTGGGCTGAATTCATTTTGTATTTTCCATAGTTACAATAATTACTGAATTCATTTTGTTATCCCTGAAAAAAAAAAGAAAAAAGCCCAAAAAATGTTATGATAATTTTTTGTTTTTTGGGCTGAATTCATGTTGTATTTTCCATAGTTACAATAATTACTGAATTCATTTTGTTATCCCTGAAAAAAAAGGAAAAAGCCCAAAAAATGATATAAAATTAAGTTTAATGCGGGACAAAAATTAGTAAATTTAGTCCAATGACTCTTTTTTTATTATAAATAATTATTCTTTGTTTCTTACTGAACTATTTTTATTTCTTACAGGTTCAAGACGATTTCTCATCGAAAGAGTATTCACATCTAACTGTAAATCCAAAGACTACTAATGATACCACTGTTGTACCTTTCTAAATTTTTATGCTGTAGCATTTAGGCACATATTTATGCAGTAGCATTTAGGCACATATGTTTCATGAAATGTTACGTTCCATTAGATATTATGTTGGTTGTCTGTGATCTTAGGTCTATTTGGCGTCTCATTGTTATAAGCAATAATTTGTACATTGTAGTTAATATTTTATTCAGATAACTGTGGGCTCAAAAAATTTGCCTTAGACAGGATAGGAGCAAGACATGCAATTTATAGATATCATTATGGGCCATGAATCTGATATAAAGAGAATTTTGTATGATTCATCATGTTCAGTAAAATTACTTCTAATTTTTTCAGCATTTCTATTAGTATTTTCCATTTTACAGAATTTAATAATTGACTTTTTTACTATTTAATTGTTCCCTAGAAAATTAGAAAATCACCAAAATTAAGATAAAACAATTTTAGGGATGTAGAGATTTTTAACATGATTCATCATGTCAAGTACAATTACTCTTAATTTTTTGAGCATTTCTATGACTTTTTTAACATGATTCATCACGTCCAGTACAATTACTCTTAATTTTTAACATGATTCATGATTTTTTTATAATTTTCTATACATTTCATTACTGCGTTTCTGTATTTTTTGAATTTTTGGCATTTTTTCGATGAATTATCCTGTTTATTTCTTTAGTATTTCCCCCTTTTTATTCTGTAAATATTTTCCCCTCTTTTTATTCTTACATGTGTTTCTATTCTATTTGTCAAATAATGTGTTTATATCTGATTTGTCAAATAATTCCGCTAGATAAAACATTATAATATAGTTGAATTTCTTAGATATATTAAATGGCTGGCATGCGAAAGAGAACTTACGCCGACCGTCCAACTCGTAATGCGGTGGTACCTAGGTGAGCCTATATTAGTAAAACCAACTTTCCTGCAACGATGAAAGATGTTCTAAATTTCATTTTTTTGTTAAGGTTTATGAAATTTGACGAGATAGAGTTCGAGCACTTAAACTATGCATGGAGTGCCGTTGCCAGAGTAGAAGTTAAGTTTCTCCCTGATGAATATGGAGAAAAACAACGATTTATTTTAATGGATATTACCGTAAGTTGCACACAAGTTGAACTAAATTTTACATTGTAGTGAACATGTGAACTATTCTAAACCCTAATATTATAAACGTAGGGTGCTAAAATAGAAGTCATTGCATGGGAGCGAGAGGAAGTTCATAGGTTTAACATTCTCCTAAATGAAGGACAATGTTATACTATTCATAACCTGTATTTTCAACCCAATCTAGAAGAGGCATTGTACTATCGGAGCATTGCCCATGCCTATGAAGGTTCTCTTCGAAGAAATACAACAGTTGAGCCATACATTCTTCCAATCCAATTCCCTCCCTATCCAAAATATCTATTGACGTTTCATGACGCATGGATTCGTCCGAATAAAACGTTTGTGGGTACGTACGTAAATTGAATCGGCGATGCATAGTTTCAAAAAAAATAGTTGTCTTACTTATAGTATGATATGATTATTTGCACAGACATAGCTGGAGTTGTTGTCTATTGGGGGAAATTGGAACGACTTGGAGGTCTATATAGGGAGATAACACTGATGGACACTAGGTAATTCATAAGTTAGATACAACCACTTATATCGTTATAAACAATCATATTGTTTTTGCAAATCGAAAGCTAATGAGCATTTGATCTTTTTTAGCTTGAACATGATGGTTGTTGGAATTTGGGGTGACTCCCTCACTAATCACATATCTGAATGGACAGAAGCTCATCGTAACAACCACATTGTTTTAGGAACCATGCTTCGACTTCACAAGAAGCATAGTAATTCAGTCCTAACCCATTTTATCATTAATAAAGATATAGTGATGAATTACACTAATATTTGTTCTACTTGGCGATAGGATGTTTAGAGACTTCAGAACACACTACAGTCAAGTTTAATCCGATTCATCCAGCCACACTACCTTTGCAAAGTAAGTAGTTCCAACAATACAAACACAATATAAGAATAATGGCAATACATCGCATAATATTATAATTATATAGATATTGTTAATTATTTTTCTTCAAAATATAAATGCAGACTTACGGCAACGTGTGAGTTCTGGAACTATGGATCTAAGATTTGTGAATCGGTTCATGGAAGCTAGATGGAGATATTTTGCAACGATTTATGGATCTGACTGTCCATAGTGTTACATTCTTGTGTGTATTGTGGTGTGCGTTTTTAATGTACTTCCTTATATTCGGATGTTTTGTTTTTATTTATATTGGGTACACCCTTTGAAGTTATTTGAATGTAATATTGGTTTTTGTGTTCATTTCGTTGAATCTATTGTGTACTCCCTTTGAAGTTATTTGAATTTGGTATTTGGTTTTGTGATCATTCGTTGAATCTATTGTGTATTCTCTTTGAAGTTATTTCAATGTAATATTTGTATTGGAATACATGTCTCAAATTCAAATACGCTTATTTACAAACTGAAAACATCATTCACTGTAATACTCTCATTCCTATTTGTTTCTGAAGCGGCGAGTATTTTGATATTGCTTCGATCATGCCTAGAGGTAGGACGGCTCATTCAAGGTTCAAGATACCACTAAGCATACAAGATAATGCGGTGTGTAACTTCACCAAACAAAGTGGTACTGCTAAGCTTCTTCAAAAAGCTTCGCTTATATTATGGGATGAAGTCTCCATGACAAAAAGACAGGCAATAGAGGCATTGGACAAGAGCATGAGGGACATAATGGAAAAGCCCAATCTTCCATTTGGAGGCAAAACAATGGTTTTTGGAGGTGACTTCAGACAAGTTCTTCCAGTTATACGAAAGGGGAATAGGGCTCAAATTGTAAACGCAACCTTGCATAGATCTTACCTATGGGATAACATGCATCAATTGAGACTTGTCCATAACATGAGAGCTCGATCAGATATATGGTTTTCAAACTACCTGCTACGGATTGGCAATGGCATTGAAGAGACCATCGATGATGACTATGTAAATTTACCCGACGAGATATGTGTACCCTACACTGGTGCAGAATCAGACATTGATAGTCTTATTGACATGGTATTTCCAATGTTAGGTGCAAACATGACTGATGCAGACTACATCACATCTCGAGCTATTTTGTCAACGAGGAATGAGAACGTTGATGCAATAAACATAAAGCTTATCGAACGTTTTCCTGGTAACGAGATGATTTATCACAGTCATGATCGAGCAGTCGATGATCCATGCAACCATTATCCGTTTGAGTTCCTGAATTCATTAACGCCAAATGGGTTACCTCCACATATATTAAAACTCAAGGTTAATTGTCCTGTGATTTTGCTCAGAAATCTTGACCCGGCCAATGGTCTGTGTAATGGGACTAGGTTGATAGTCCGAGCATTTCAAAGAAATACTATTGATGCTGAAATTGTATTGGGACAACATGCTGGTGAGAGAGTCTTCCTTCCACGCATACCCTTGTGCCCCTCCGATGATGAGATGTTCCCCTTCAAGTTTAAGAGGAGTCAATTTCCTGTTAGGGTTAGTTTTGCAATGACAATTAATAAAGCACAGGGTCAAACAATACCGCATGTTGGAATATACCTCCCGAACCCGGTGTTCTCTCATGGACAATTATATGTAGCTCTGTCACGAGCAACTTCTCGTAGCAATATCAAAATACTCGCCGCTTCAAAAACAAATAGGGGTATCAATTCAACAAGCACGCTAACGAAGAATATCGTCTACAAGGAAGTGCTCACTGGGTAGATAACACTGATGTACTCATTGTATAGTATATTGTACAATTTCATACCAGATCTGTAATTATAAATATGCAATGACACTTTATATAGAAAAATGATAGCTCTATGTATTGTTTTGAGAAATAATGTATTATTTTGTTTCTTATCATCGCAATATTACTAAATATACATGTGTTCGGCAAATATATCATGTTCTAAATATATTGCCGTTAAAATTATGCATCCGTTGCAACGCACGTGCACCTTACTATTAAGTTTAATATGGGGAAAATTTTAGTAAATTTCATCATGTATTGTTTTGAACAATAATATATTATTTTGTTTTTTATCATCGTAATATTACTAAATAAATTTGTTCGGCAAATATATCATGTTCTAAATATATTGCCGTTAAAATTATGCATCCGTTGCAACGCACAGGCCTCTCACTAGTGTATATATATATATATATATATATATATATATATATATATATATATATATATATATATATATATATATATATATATATATATCACGTTGTGCATTTCACCTCCTCTATCCTCCAAACTCCCGTTCCATCGCGCCGCCGCCCTCCCAGTCCCATCTCCTGACACAGCTCCGCCTCGCCCAAGGCGCGCCACCGCGCGCTCGACCTCCCACGCCGTGCGCTCCGTCTCTCCCTCCGCAGCCGCCCGTGCCGCAATAGAGGGCGGGCTCTCTCAGTAAGCAACCCTACCACCGGTTTGCCCTGATTCCGAACAATTCTCCGCGATTCCTCACCCATCTGATCCCCCTCCAGGCGATCGTAAGTCCGTAGATTAGACCATCGGCGAATCGGTCGCTGTAGACGTTTTCGGGGATTTTTTTTGATGTATTGCTCACTTCTGTGCGGACGAGTGGAGGTCGGAGTGTTGAGATCGCTGTGCTGATACGGTCAGGGATGATTTAGTTTCAGAAGGTGCAAGCTGTTGTTGTTGTTGTTACTAAAAAACACATCTACACTGGCCACCCCTGGAATCATTACGATACATACTTCAGTGTTTTAGCAATCTAACGCCTTCTGTTCATTCGTACTTTGTGATCTTTCAAGTAAAAATCAGTTACATTTAACAAGCAATCTAGGGTCTAAGCTTGAAGTTGGTGAATTTATTATATACTTGAGAAGTATTGTCTGTCTTGTTTAAACATATGCTCCTTTTTTCCTTTTAGGGGTTGTTTTTCTGTACAAATTACTTAAGTACTTACACATGCATCCATTTTCTGTTTCAGATTGGAAGGGACAGCTACGTTATGCCTTTTTGGTGAAAATCTTCATCTGCTATTGAGTCCCGACTTGCTCTTTTGTTGTTGTCACAATGTCAGGCCTGCTGAACGTATGTCCTTATCCTTGCAACTGGATTATTGTTCTTACACTAGATATCCATTGCCTCCTATTGTATTTTTACCTGCTTTCTCTCTGACTAGTTTGTACATCACCCAGGTTGGATCGTCAACTAGTTTTTTATGCTGCAGCTTTGTGTAAAAAGGGCAATAATTCATCTTTTAGCGCCTAATAGATTTCCTATATTATAACATAGTATCCACCTATTTATACGCATTGATTTCTTATGACTATGCTAATGTCGTCATTCTGTACTATTTGCCATCCTTACGTGAATTATGTGAGCTGAGATGTTTCATAGGAAATTTGAAGCCTGACAGTTCACCTAAGAACTATAATGGCAGGCAATATCAGTATTTCTTGCCTAATCAAGCTGTGCACGTATTGCCACTGCACATGTGAGCTTAATCTGTACAATGAAAAAACAGTTTGTCTGGACACTATTATCTTTTACTTCTGCTGCTTTACCCAACACGTTTTTGGCTTTTTTTCTTTTGAAGATAATAGTACTAAAATATGATCTGCTTTTTTTGTTTTGTTTTGACAACTTGATGCTTGTTTCCTGACAGTCAAACCTTAACAATTCTGCATCAAATCTTCAAGACTCATCAGGAAGACCATTTGCAGCATCCTTTTCTGGTCAGTCTGGATCAGTTCAAGGATTCCATCACTCTGGTGAGCATATAATTAAATAGCTTTGTTAGTTTGTTGGTACGGTACCACATCATTGAAGTTAACCTTCTTTGCATTTTTTAAGGTTTGCACAACATCCATGGAAATTATAATCTGCCAAATATTCCTGGATCACTTGCTCAGAGGAATGCTGCAATCAGTGGCCTTCCATCTTCCGGGGTTCAACAGCCTGGAGGAAGCATTTCAGGGAGATTTGCCTCAAACAACCTTCCAGTTGCCATGTCTCAGGTTCTAATGGCCACCTTCATCCGTATTGCAATTTTATATCTGTGCTGTGGATTTGGAAAGCATGAACACACATTGCTATCTTATGTAAACTAAGGTATAATGTTGCTGGTTGAAATGATTGCATACTCTTGCTGTATTTCTGTTTTGATTGCAGATTCCTCATGGACACTCAGGAGTCAGTGGCCGAGGAATGAATGTTGGCGGTGGTCCAGCGTTTAGTAGTAGCCTGAATATTGGTGGTACCATTCAAGCCTTGTCCTCAAACTTGGGAACTGGAGGTAGTCGGAACTCTGTTCCTGGGATGTCTTTATCTCCAGCTTTGGGAAATATGGGTCCTAGGATCACTGGTTCTGTAGGAAATATTGTTGGTGGAAGTAACATTGTAAGAAATATAAGCTCTGGTGGATTATCTGTGCCAAGCATTTCATCACGCATAAATTTGAGTGGCAATGCTGGGAGTGGTGGTCTTAATGTCCAAGGATCTAGCAGGATGATGAATGGCATTCTTCAGCAAGGTAACTTATTGAACATACTGCACAAATAGGTGGAATATATTACTCCATGGATTTGAATAATGAATAATCTTCAATTCTTCATCTGGTCATGCCTTGCATAGTTTCTTCTGTATTCTTGTTGTCCATGTGATCCACTATTGTTTGTTAACGCATGCTCTGAGTATCTACTTACTGTATAATTTTCTTTTAGGTGCAGAGTTACCCCCTTAACCTTTTCTTCCTGTGCTAAAAAAGAATACCGGCCTATATTGGTTTCATTCGATAGGGATCGAGATTATAAATGAAAATGCCAACAGTACTAGCATTTTTTTGAGGTAAATCTGCAGGAGAGGCTCCTACAATGATTATATGTATTAAAAGGAAAACGTACAAACTTAGATAGGGAGAGAATTACAAGGATTCTAGCCAAGAGCGGGTAGAGGATTTGAGAGAGGGGGGGGGGGATCTACTAGACTGGTTAGAGAAGGTTATAAGGAAGATGGATTGAAATGGTGGGGATGCAACACGAGGACTTCCCAGGAGGTCACCCATCCTAGTACTACTCTCGCCCAAGCACGCTTAACTTCGGAGTTTTGATGGGATCCGATACTTTAGTGTTGGTATGATTTGAGCATGCATGCATGTGATACTGTAGAGGGGGGGATCTACTAGACTGGTTAGAGAAGGTTACAAGGAAGATGGATTGAAATGGTGGGGATGCAATACGAGGACTTCCCAGGAGGTCACCCATCCTAGTACTACTCTCGCCCAAGCACGCTTAACTTTGGAGTTTTGATGGGATCTGATACTTTAGTGCTGGTATGATTTGAGCATGCATGCATGTGATACTGTAATATTTATTGCTTAATTTAGTAAGTGTTATTGTTGGTGTGGTGTTAGTAATATGAATCATGGAAGTAATACGATGCTGATAAATGCTTGGAGGTTTATATTTTATATGGTCATGATGACATGGGTGTGCAATATTTTACAGTTTAACAAAAGTATTCTATGTATTAGTTAAAATTTCTCGAAGTGCAAGCCTGTGAGTTTTTCAATTCATCCTTTATCGCCGAACCAGGATCACCTCAAATGATGAATATGATGGGGAGTTCATATCCAACATCTGGAGGTTCATTATCTCAGAACCAGATACAAGCAGGGAATAATCCCCTTAGTTCTATGGGGATGATACATGATGCCAGTGACAGTGCTCCATTTGACATAAACGATTTTCCCCAATTGACTGGTCGACCTAGTTCTGCTGGTGGTCCACAGGGACAATATGGTAATGGTTCCACATATGTTCTTCATTAACCGGGTGGATGCCTTGACAATTTGGCTTGAATTGCAGGCTCACTACGGAAGCAAGGAGTTGGTGTTAATGCTATTGTTCAACAAAACCAGGAATTTAGCATTCAGAATGAAGATTTCCCGGCTTTACCAGGATACAAAGGTGGTTACAGCTATATTATTTACAGAATTGCCTGTTTAATCAGTGAGGGTGTTTTGCTTATACTTGGTGTACCATGCAGTATCTATAGTGTTACTATATGACCCTGACCTTTGAATACCAGCTGCATGCCTATTGCAATTTGTTGTTCCAACTCACATCTGGCCATCTGGCTTTGCTAGCTTTTTTTTTTGAGTCAAAACTTTGCTAGCCTGTTGTAGAACCATGTGTTGCAAACTCCATTTTGTTTGGTATTTTATATTTTAATGAAGGTTAGCATCTTTTTTGTCAAGTCACACAATGGTCATCAAAACTATTCATCACTCCCTGTGGCGTTTGCCACCTTTGGTTTGGTTAATTTAATGATAAGCCAAGGATGGGCTACGAGCATGTGCTAGCAACTACAATTATGCTATGGGAGTCATTGGTATTACCATGAATCATCATTAAACTTTGGTAGTCAACAATGAAAATGTGCTTGGACATCGCTTTGTGAAAAGGGACCGTGTGCAACCTACGTACACGTGCAGAGGTGTTATGAACCCTGTTATCTCTCTGTTTCCATTGCCAAAACAAGTGTCCTTCAGTTTGGGCATCATAAATTTTCTGAGACTTGATTACAACACCCGAACAGGTGAAACTTTTATTTTTCTTTTGACAACGATAGTCAATTGTGTTTCCTGTAACAACTCATAGTGTTTTTGTTACCCTCTTGTCTGTCTGCCCTCAACCGAAAACAGGAGACAATGAATAGGTGGATGCCAGCTAACTTCTCATGTTTCTCTTCTATTCCTCTGTTTATATAGTTTGCAAACTTATAGAAGATAGAAGGTATTCTACTTAGTGCTTATAAAAGGCTTGCAGAATTACTCCAAAGGTAGGAGATGTGCTGCTAAATATAAAGCACTGTCTATAACTAGAGCTTTGCGCAAAAAAGTACTTGACATCTATATGAGATCACGCAGGATCACTGGATATATATATATATGATATCTAAGCAGATTACTAGCATATATATATATATATATATATATATATATAGAGAGAGAGAGAGAGAGAGAGAGAGAGAGTAGCAAACTGCCCATACTTTACTACGAACAAAAGAAAAATTTCATAATATTGTCTAAAATAAATTAAATATATTTTATATTATACATGTTATTGACTTTTTATTAGGAGTGCTCATTTTGACTATATATGTACCAAATATTGGTTGTGTAGTAATATTAAATAATATCAGGGAGCAAACTATATAAACTACAATAGAAATAGATTGTGTGGCAGATTCACTGCCACCACCACTAGCTACTTTTAAATTAGTATGTATGTGTGTGTATACATGCACAGGATTGTGATTACTTGACTTACATGGCTATTATGTTGTTTTATACAACTTGTATGGTCACAGAAAAATAAACCAATAGGCAGTTCATATTAGTTATAGCAGCTCAACCATCACAAGATATTCAAGTCCAATTCGAACGAGCAAATGCATGGTTACACTTGATACGGCAGTAAACTAACTGAACAGAAACTTAAATCCTGTGACCTAGCTCTCTGTCCACCAAACTAAATCAAAAGTGTCAGAACCCAGGAAATTTATCCCTTTGGCCCGTGTGCCTCCTTGACAGCCACATGTTTGATGGGACTGTGACCGAGGCCTTGATATGATTGACCTCGCATTGTCACTTTCATGTTTTAAATTTCTTTTCTTATGTTATTCTTTTGCTGAGCATTGTACTACCATATCAAATTCCTTTCTTTGCCCTTTGCTGAGTTGTGCAAATTTTTTAACCTTTTGAATTTTAAGGTAGCACTTCGGATTATGCTATGGAGTTGCATCACAAGGAACAACTTCGTGATAATGTAGCTGTTATGCAAGCACAGCAATATCCGGTGCATCCATGTTTCTAAATTGTCAACAAATCTTCTCTTCACATTGTTTTTTTACAAATGTGCATATTTGTGCAGATGTCACGATCAGTTGGCTTTAACCTAGGAAGTAACTACCCACCAAATCGCCAGCAACACCAGCAAGGTGCTAATTCAGTAAGTACTCTGGAAATTCTTAAAACTACCATGCAACAATCAACGTCTACCACATTTGTCATGGTTCTGATCTGGCATGTGTTCAGCTTTTCTGTTTTAACCATTTGATGCAAGTAATGATAATCTGAATTATGATTTATCAGGTTCAGAATGCTGGGCCCCAAAATGTCGCCCTAAGACCGTTGAATTCTCCAAACCAAACTTCTAGTTTGGGATCGTATGAGCAACTTATCCAGCAATACCAGCAGCCTCAGACTCAAAATCCTTTCAGATTGCAGCAGATGTCTTCAGCTACACAGTCATATAGGGATCAAAGTCTGAAGTATATTCAAGGGGGGCAGACACCACCTGATCCATATGGCTTGATGGGATTGCTGGGAGTTATCAGGATGAATGATCCTGACTTAGCATCTCTTGCTTTAGGAATAGATTTGACGACATTGGGTTTAAACTTGAACTCACCAGACAATCTGTACAAGACATTTGGTTCTCCATGGTCAAATGAGCCAGCAAAAGGAGATCCTGATTTTCATATTCCAGCTTGCTACTCTGCTGAGCAACCTCCTGCGCCAACAGTAAGCTGATAAGAATTATAGGCTATTTTTTGTTTATAGTATAACAGCCTGTGTTTACCCTCTACTGTAGGATGTGGACTATCATTATTTTCTAAAGCATTTGTTTATAAACATAATCCTTTCTATTGTCTTGTGTTTGTTTTATGTTATCACATGTATTTATAACGAATTCTGTCTTTTGTAGCCTATACATTTACAGAAGTTTCAGACACCAACTCTGTTTTACATCTTCTATAGGTACATCTACCATAAAGTGTGTTCCATCGAAACGATATTAGGCCTATTCATTAGTTGCCACAAATGATGTGATTACCTTTTTCTTTGGTTTGCAGCATGGCGAAGGATGAAGCTCAGTTATGTGCTGCTCATGAGCTGTGAGTACATGGTTTGATCTGTCTTCTCATTTGCATATCATGTTGCTAGGGGGTATTTGTTGTTTGCATAGTAGCTCGCATGGGTTTGGAGGTCAAGGCCTACAACCTTGCCCAATACAGGACGTGAACAGCACTCATGTGGTACTGTAGCAACAATTTAGGAATTGTTAGTTTAGAGATAAGATTAGGTTTCTTATTTTAGAAATAAGATTACATTGAGACCAGTATTCAAGTAGGTGCTAGACGCTAATCGGACGGCAACCCAGCACCTAGCGCCTAGAGGCGGCACCTAGGTCTCCCCTTTTGTCTTCTCCTCCCTAGGTTCCCCTCCCTTTTCTTCTCCTCCCTGCTGTTCCCCTCCCCTCCCCCTAGGCATTCCCCTCTCTTTTCCTCCCCTGCCTGCCCTGGCGTTCCCCTCCCCTTCTCTTCTCCCTAGAGTGCTGTTCCTCCCTGGCTTTCTCCTACAGCACGCCCCTGGGCTCAGCTCAGCGTTGCCACCGATGGCGATGGTCGGATCACGCATGCCTCTTGCCATTGGATCTGGCCGTACGCGCACCTCCTGCTGCCAGATCTGAGCCACGCAAGCCACGCAAGCCTCGCCCTGCACCGCCAGGCCACATTTCTGGTTGCCAAAAGTCTTGATGCTGTCGCGCTGTGCTGCCCAGGCACCACAGTCAACCGCCCAGTGCTGTGGTTGACCACCTAGACGCCTCAACTGCCTAGCTTGCCGACTGGAGGCAAATCGTGGCGTCAAGGTGGCACCCAATGCCTAATGGTTCCTAGGCGGTGCCTAGCGCTGACTTTTAGAACACTGATTGAGACATTGAGTTGTAATATATTTCCTAGATTTTAGAGATTAGCTTCGTGAGAGTCAAGGCATGCCATATTGGGCTAGAAATGAGCCGAGCCAGGCACTGAAAGAGTCAAGCCTGGTTCGGTTGCTATTTCATCGATTTTTGCCTTGAAATTATTGTCTCAAGCCACCTGGCTACCTGAATATCTCCAGTGTTGTCTCCATATCAATTTTTCTCATTTCAGCTTTCAACTAATGCTGCTATTTTCCCTCTCTTCCCCTGTTGAGCTAAGCCAGTTTAGGATAGTGTAAATGTATTTACTTTCTTAGAATTTTAGCAATATCTCACTTGGTACATATCTTTTAATTACTCAACAAAATGCATCACAGCATCTCCAAATTGAGCTTAAACCTTGTTTCCTTTTAAATACTGCTTAAGATAAGCTACAGTATCTGTCTGTCCAACTTTTCCTCAGGTACAATCGAGGATGGTTCTACCATAGAGAACTGCGATTGTGGCTCACCAGAATCCCAAACGTTGAGCCTATGGTCAAAACTCCTTTGTATGAACGAGGAACTTATGGTTGCTTTGATCCAAACAACTGGGAGACTGTCCGCAAGGTTTGGTAATGTGAAGTTGTATCATAAAAAATTTACATTTGTGCAAAATTGCAAATGATAGTTCCATTTGTCTTGTTGCAGGATAACTTTATTCTCCATTATGACCTAATAGAGAAGAAGCCAGCTTTCCCTTCTGCACCCCAAAATGTTAGGTGAAGCATTTCTGGGTAAGTACCTCCCAGAAACCCAGACGCTATTTTATAGCGTTTGTTGCAATCACCGTCATTGTTATGTGCAACACAATTGTTTTGTTCTTCAGATACCTCTGGACTCAAGTTTTAACCTTTTTCAATGGAAGGAAGAAACTTTTTTGTACGCTAAAGAGCACAGTGCCATTAGCCAACTCTTAAGGTAGGTACTTCTTTGCAGATGTTCGCCATTTATGCCAGTTTACATTGTCTTGATTTGGCCGTCAGCAGAAGCTAGTACTAATGTTAGTATAACTGATAATCACACCTACGCAGATGCTGTGTAATGAACATTGTTCGAAAGAAAATCCCTACCCATGTCTAAGTTATGTTTTGTTATAGAAAATTGTATTAACTGTGTTTTCTGCTGACGTATTTGAAAGAATTATTTCTGATATCTAACAGCACGAAAAAAGGCCTAGTCAGCAATTCCACGTTTTGAATTTTATTTGCGGTACTGTTAGTTGTGTACTTTGGAAATAACACGGCTGCCTCTTTCGCTTTGGAAATAACAAAAGTGGGAGTGCCCGATGTAGCCCTTGTAATTATGGCAGTGATGAAGGTTGCATGTTTCCTTTAATCGTTCCGAGCTTTACTTTCAGCAATATTGCATTACAACTGCCCTAAGTGTGGTGCTCCAGTTCTAGTTTTTTTTCATGTGAAACTGAAATTAAATCAAATATTTTTTTTTGAGTGAATCTTACTGATAGCACTAGAAAAATGAATTTGAGTAGTGAAGTATGGTTTAGCTAGCTTTAAGTGTTTTACTTCAGTTTTAGTATGGATATCAGGATTCGGAGTTCTACCAAACAGACCCTAATTAAATTAAGCATGTAGGAGTATAGTTAAGAATGTTTTACCTTTAAGCTAGCGAAGCTTAGGTAGCGAATGCACATATCAACGTTGGTGTTTGCTTTTTTTAAAAGAAAAATATTTTGACTATATGACTATATTTGGTAATCTTTTGAGGTGGCCGTAAAGATTTTTAGGAATTATCAAGAAACGCTAAAGTAACCCTTTTATGGATTTGAATCTGGCTCAAGCATTTCAAAGGGACTTTACGAAATGCTTGAGGTGAAATTAGTGCAGCTAGAAAGAACATAGAATTATCCAGTTGCCTAAAACAATATATATCTAAGATATTGCAGGGCCATGTAATATTGAATTTTGAATTTTGACCGATTTAGGTCAGGTACCAATTGGTAACCGACTGTCCAAACTAGGCCGGACATTAGGTCTAACTTAGTTTGTTGAACCCTCCGTTACTCTGTTCGACGAAAACTTTATTTCTAAATAAAATTGTGAGAATAGTAAAAATCAATCTCTCTTATTAATAAGATAGTAGTTTTATAAAGCAATTAGTAAAAAATAGTTGAGATACTGAAGCAATAGTTTCTTGGAGTGGAGTACACAGATGACTTTGCATATCATGATATTTTTTTCTACCAGTAATTGCATGCATTGCTACACTAATGAGCAAATGTAGCATTTGAGGTGAATCTCCAGTTATGTAGTCGAGCACAGCAGCGACCGAGATAAAGACCTACGTACGCTTGCATGCTTGTCTTTGTGGGAGAAAGGAGCCAAGCAATCTAATCTGAATCTGACACAGGCGTCGTACCAACGGGAGGACATTCTCTTCGACAGACTGGAGTCAGGACTCAGGGGATGAAACGGGCGAGCACAAATACTATTGAATCCTCACGCAGCAATGTACACATCCAAAATTTCTGACAGCAATGGTCAACAGCTCCTCTACACAAAGCTTCCTTGCCCTGTCTGTCCCCTCAGCTCCTCTTGTTCTTTTTCTGCTTCCGTTTTTGCGTTTGTGTTCTCTTGGGAGAAAGCGCACTGGAAGCGCTCTTCCCTTGGAGCTTCTTCGTCATCTTCATGACACTGGTCATGCCCTTGCGTGCTGCCACCTTGCGGTCCGACCTGCGGTTGAGCAGTTTCCTATCTAACGGCCAGTACGCATAGGGATCCATCTTGTCTTTCTTCTTGAGATCACCACTTGCCTTCTTGCTGGTGTACTCATGGCCAGTGTAGGCCCAGCCAGAACTGGCCATCTTCCTCCTCTTCATGGACTGCCTTTGGGCAGTGCTCTTTTCATCAGCCTCATCATCATGAGAGATAGGCTTCTTTTTGCGCCACTCCCGCTCTTCACGCACAATAATACGACCTTCAGTGTCCATCTCCAACTCCTCATCATCTTCATCAGGCATAGCCCTCTTTTTCCCTGACCCGGTCGATTTGAGAGCCAACCGCATAGTTTTCTGGTCAAGTAAATCTAGGGGCTCGCCAGTTGTCTGATCAATGAACTTTTCAAGTAAGCTCTTATCTGCTTGGCGCTTCCTGCTCGACCTAGATAAGAATAACAGTTAATAAGAAACAATCGTTATTTCAAATGACCACAAGCATTTAAGTGTTGGCACTATCGTGGTGCATACCGTGCTGAAGCTTTTGATCCAGTGTGAGATGTGACTGTATGTCGGGTAGAAAACGGGCCATTGGAGTCATCCTCGTCACTTCCAAAATCAGAAAACATCTGTGTGTGATTCCACCTACTTTGCCTGCAGGGAGCATGAACCAGACAGTTGAACAGACAAAGTGAATATTGTACATTTAAAATAGATGTTGCATTCATTCTGTTGGAACTGTCGGCAAAATTTACCGCACAGAAGCATGTAAAAATACCCATAACTGTACCACAATACCTTGTAGCTCGTGAGGTCATCGACATGGTATCCCCATCCTCGGAAGATTTAGCTTTCCGCATTTTTCGCTCATTAATCTGTTAAACATTGCATGAAATTGTTGAGAATAAGACCACACAGCATTGATAATTTATTCTTAAAGATAAAAGAGCAAAACACAAAACACTGTAAGTTTACCTTCCTAATGTTGGTGAGCAATTTCATATGTTCTTCAGGCATCACAGCCTTCACCGCATCCAAACCACATTTCTTCACAAGAATTTCTATAAGTGATTTTACCTAACAATAAGATAAGAGATGAACAACAAGATCCAAGAAAAAAACAGTTTACTGCAAGTAATATGATAGATCTTGTTTATTTCCTCAAGTCCTTTTTTTACATCTGTCATTACTGTTTATCAGAGTTGATGTCATGCTATTAGAATACAAGTACCAGAAGAAATGTCAATACTTTGTGCTATCAAAAACAAACAACAAATACCTTCGCTTTGAAGGAATTCTTTGTATCACTTTGCCAGCTAAGCAAACCCTCAACGACTCCTTTCAAATGCTCATGCAATAGATCAGCTTTAGATTTAGCCACTAAAGCTTTGACAAAACCTAAATTGGCCTGAATGCAAAAATAAAGATAATGTAAGGAGCTGAAAGAGAGGGATAGATAACATAATGAACAAGAAGTGTTTTGTGTGCTTTACTTTGACAATTTCTCGGTTGTTCCTCTGCATTAGAAGAAAAGTTGATGGGAGAAGCCTGTATGCTACTCCAATAAGCTCTGAGAACTCATAAGTTAATCGTGCTAACCCAGTTACACAAGCACTAATTGCATATGGAGTTTGACCAGCAAGACCACCGGCAACCTAAACATAGAGGCAGATAAAGTTAAACCAAAATATAGATGCAAGTTTCCTTATGTACATTAAATGATTGGCAAGTCTGGTTGGTAAGCTGCTCAGAGCCTTATATTGCATTATTTTGTTGCTGAGCAGACATTTTTCTATAAAGATGTCTAAAAACAAAAATGACATAAATTACCATGCCAAAGAACTGATGCAAGTTCTCCTTCCTCCCATCATTTTCTGCATCTTCGCAAGCACGACCAATTTCAATAAGCAGATCATAAGCTCTGTTTCTTGTCTTCTTGTTAGCCTGTGAACAAACATCAAGTCGTGAATGTTCATCTCACAGCTGGCATTTATGTATGGTTCATGTACTTTAAATTTCTCTGATCTGGCTATCCAAAAGAAATAGTTCACTTGACTTAACCAGAACTACGCCATACAACTAATGGTCTGATACTTGCGTAAAAAGGTCGTAACATCTAATAATGTCATCACTGATGCTGAGTATGAAAATCTTTTAGGTCCATCCAACTCTTAAGGATAACAGCATGTTACCACAAGAAATGGCAAAAGACCAGCACAGAAAGGATTCAAATCGGGAACTTTCTGTTTGAGCATACAGTTTATTCCTATTTACATTAAAAAATCATTAAAACTCACAAATATAATCAATTACCTCCTTTAAGGCAAGAAGTATTTCAGTTAGGAATGAACCAATAATTTCCCTCTTTCCAAGTTTAGATGAATCCTGTAACAGGGAATAGAGTTCTTTTATAGTCTGAGGGACAGCAATCAGCATCCACGTCTGTAACACTGTTTTTCATTACCAACCTTCAAAATGTACACAACAAGGTGGTGCAGGCACTCGAGTCTGTAGCGCTTTGATGGAAATTGGCATGGCAAAGAAGAAATCATCAGCTCTAACAAGGCATCCAGATTCTTTTCAATAAACTCAGCATCCTGAAATGATAGATATTCATAAAATATTCGAGTAATGTTTTTGTGATCAGCCATAATTAATATAAAGTGCAAATCAAAAACAGTAACAGACCTTGAGTAGCATTGAAAGAACCTTGTATGCTCTCTTTTGAATCAATGAGTCTGAATCCTACAAGTGGAAAAATAAATATCAGGAACAACACAGTATACAAATTTAAAATAAACTTGGATACCTGTTATGCACCATGCATTTACCTTAATTGCAGGTTTTACATAGCTGAATAGCACATTAATAGATTTTGCATCTAACCCGGGCAATAATGAAGCTGTGAAGTCCAATAGGAGAGCCCTAAAATCCACAAAGAATTAAAAATCAACATGGGCCTTCAACTGGAATCTAGACATTATGAATAAGTAACAAGAATATAAACTTTGTGCAAACCTTGTCATGTTATTTGTGTTAGAACTAGCTTCTGTTTGCATTGAACTATCATGCACTTTCTCTGCATTGACAGCTCTTGTGGCATCCAACAACTTTCTTATTGCATCAAGGAAGAATTTGCCAATAGTATCTTTGTCAGATATGGAAGCTATCTCACTTATCGCAGGCTACAGGCTCAGTGAAGAGGGAGGAACAGGTCAATCATATGCTTTTACATATCATAAATGTAATGCAATCAACAAAATAATTCAATAATCAAATCCTCAACAAGAACAATAAGCATCTTGAAGTTTCAAAGTTCCACACTGGGACTAAAGGGGTCTATTCCAATAAAGTCATCTAGACGATAGTTATTAAGGCGGTACCGCCTAAGCGATAAGGCGTGAGGCAAGGTGACGCCTTACGCCCATATAAAATATAGTATTTATGAAAAAATATTAATAGATAAGTTGTAAATTTTAAATAGTAATAGTAATATATCATCATAAAAATAATGATATAATATCAAATTGTAATGTTATCACTTTAGATAACTTACAAAACTAAAAACTAATTATATATATATATATTTAAAATTACAATAACAAATATAAAATTATGTATAATAATATATTTAAAGCTCAGTTCAACTTATTTATTTAATTCTTAGCTCATTTAAGGCCCAGTTACAAACAGGCCCAGTTACAAACTGGCCCAGTTAGAAACCCTAAACTCTCTCTCTCCCACTCCACAGCCCCTCTCCTCCTAGACTACCCCTCTTCTCTCTTCCTTCTTCCTCTCTTCTTCCTCTGCGCCAGACCTTGCCACGCTCACGCAAGGCCATGCGCTGCTCACGCCCTGCTCGCAGCTCACGCCTGGCCGCACACCTGGTCGCGCCCCGCTCACACCCAGCCTCTCCATCTCGATCTACCTTGCACCCGGCTTCTCTGCGCCCCATATGCGTCGCGCCGGGCCTCTACGCGCCAGATCTGCACCGCACAAGGCCTATCCGCTCATGGGAGCAATGTTGGAGGGTAAGGCATCGGGACGCCTTACCCTCGCCGAGCGCTCTACTGCTAAAGTGACGCTTTAGCGACGCCTTGATAAATATGATCTAGACTATTACCAAACATTGAAAATTATGAACTGCCAACCGACCAACCATAAAATTAAATTCTGTAGCCAAATCAAACAATTCAAAAAAGTATCAGATCACTACAGCACAATAATCAGAACAATCAGATGACACTATGCATACAGCAAACATCGATAATATACCTGTAGAAATCCAATAGCATCCTTTGAGGATGCCAAGAATATAGAACACAAAACTTCCAAAAACTTTGAAGCAGAAGTCTGTATTGCTTTTAAATTTTCTTCTGCAAACTCTTTAGTATAGTGTTCTTTTGCTCTTCTTTCAGATTTGCTTATTCCATCCTCAGCAGGTAATACCTCTTCAATTGGCACAGCCAAAGCTTCCTTGTTTTGCTTAATCAAAATCTAAAAAAAATCAAAAGAAAAATAAATATAAGCTCAGAAGCACATAACAGTTTATGTCACTTAAACAGATGCAATGTAAGACACCTGAATGCTGGAACAAATGATACCACGCAGGCCAGGCTGGTTTTTGAGAGTGTCACATAAAACATTCTGCATAGCTCCAAAGTGGATTGAAGTATCACATGCATAATTGCAGCATGATGGTAACAAAGACCAAAGTGAATACACGTAACCTTCTGCTCTCTTGGCAGAGAAAAGTTTATCTTCCTTTAAAAGCTGAACAATTGAATATATTGGAAACATAGACAGTGCAGTTAGAATGAAAGGGCTTAATATGTTTTGGCTGCAGTTAGAATTTAAGGAGATTCACAATACCTTTGGAATGTTCTTTTCTACAGCTCTAATAATGCCCTGAACATCTGTCAAGAAAAATTGTAAACTGGCACCAACAATGTACTTTTCTAAAATGGGGAAAATCCATTCGTTTTCATCACATATCGACTGGATCTGAAGGATTTTAAGAACATTCTTTGGTCCCATAGAAGCAACTGCTGAACCAAGACATGCATCAAGCTGCAAAATAGACATCAGTTCTTAAGCCAGGAGATCAATCAACCTTACATGGAGCAAACAAATTTATTTATATGAAAGACATATCTTGTTTGTATTATGCTGAAGGTTATAAGTGGTAAGTTTGCTACAGAACATGCAGTTAAATGGGAAAAAATACCTGCTTCCGGAAAGAAAAGTCATCATCTGACAAGTTTTGCATGTCTGCCAAGTTCTTAAGTGCTTCAGGCAAAAGGTCAGAGGATGATACTCCTGTTTTTTTGCATTAGACATCAGTAGAGGAACTCTTATCTCTTATATCAATATTCAAGCAACTAACTAGCAATAGCATAATTCAATTTAGCATAAAACATTTGGATACAGATTGTTAATGGCTCAAGTAGCAGCATCCAACAACACATATGACGTGAACAGAAAAGTACATTGAATCTTAATGCTGTGATGATATGACACAGATTGCTAAATTGGGATTCAAACATTCCTAAGCTCTTGAGTAAGGACATGCTAAAGTAATTGCATACTTACCAAACCTGTCAAATGCCATTGAGATCACTTGAAATGATTTGTCCCAAACATAACTGTATCGGACATTTAGCAAGATCTCCAGGGTAGCACATATCTTCTCTATGATCGTGGGATCAGATCTTATCCCTTGATGTCTAGACTTAATCTGGGTAATACCGTGCAAAATCATGTTTTCATCGATGCAGTTTTCAATTAAACATTTGAAAGCCTCGACAGTAGAAAATCTCGCTTCTTCAAATTCACTTGCCAATATATCTGGAAACAGTTTACAGGAAGATCTTTAGACAAAGTACAGAAATATGTTATTAGGTATCAGTGATCAGAATAAGAGTGCCAAAAGTTTGTAAGAAGAACGAACCTCCAAGTGAAGTAAATACTAGAGGAAGCTTTGCGACACATATGTTCTTATTCTGATTATAAATTTTTCTAGTAACCACATTTAGAAGCCGTGCGATTGAAGCGATTTCATCCCCTGATTTTCTTTCAGCGGAGACTGATAGCCCCAAAGTGCACACTATATCCAGTAGCACATCAGATTTAAGCTGTACGGTTGGACTGTCACCAACAACATGCAGAATCTCCAATATGCTCCTCGTCAAAATTGGTTGATGCAGGTCCAACAGTGCTTTAAAATATTTTATGATGGTATTGGAAGGCTTGGATGCCATAAGAGGAAGGCAGTCTTTTAAAGCATTCAGAATATATAAGACTTCCTTAGCCCCTTTAGGTCCATCCTCTGCTGCACCTGTATTTACAGCACTGGATCCTCCAGCAAGCAGCAGAAAACGCTCAAAACATCTTGTTATTCCTTCACTTGCCGGAACCAAAACAGCTTGCCTCTGGAAACTTAGGAGAATATCTCGCAAACATGAATGTGATTGCTTTCTCACCTGCAGCCCATCAGAGCAGACTATGAACAAAAGATGCAAACCAATAAAATTATGTGCAGTATCCCTCTTTGGTTATTATAAATCTAAAAGTAAGACGTCTGGAATTTCCAATTAAGCTGAATGATATTTTAGAAATGATGCAAATTGTTTGCTGCTTCGCATTCTAAATCAGATTAAGAGAATAGCATTGACATGATTGCATAGTAAGCCGTATCACAACAAAGTTACACAAACCGTGCGTATTGACCAGCGTACAAATGCGAAGCAGCAAAGCTAACTAGCTAACTAAGCTAAGAGATTTTAACTAAGCTAAGAGATTTGGTTTTGCCAATACCTTGGGCCGGTGATCAGCAGCTAGCCGGAGCACCACCCCATAGAGCGGCTCCACTGCTTCCCAGTTCGCCTTGTCTCCTGCCGAGATCAAATGCGCAAGGCACCTAACCCCTGCCCTCACACCAGAGTCAGGCGTCGAAGGGAACTCGAGCACACGCACCACGTCGTCCGCGACCTCGCGTCCCCGGGCGCGCACCACGGCGGCAGGCAGCGCGGGCACTGCGGCCGAGAGGAACGCGAGCAGTGCACCGGAGACATGTCGGTCCGCGGCCCCCGCCCCTGCGCGCGCGAGAGGCCCGAGCGCCGCCGCGGCGGCGGCGAAGTACGCGACGGGAGTGGCTGCGACTCCCCGGTCCCTCACGGCCTGCGCCATGGCGGCGGCCGTGGCGCAGAGGTGCTGATCGTCCTCCCGCGGCGAGCCGCCGAGCCGGGCCAGGATTGCCGCGGCGAGGTCCGCCTCGCCCTCCATGAGTGAGAGATCATAGTCGCCGGTCGCCGAGCGCGGCGTCTGGGGGAGCTCACACATGTCGACGTCGGCCATGGCCAGTGTTTAAAAAAACGTCCGCCTAGGCCGCCTAAACGCTGAGCGCCACCCCACCGCTCCGCCTTTGCCCTGCGCGATGGGATTGGGCGGGATTCCGCCTAGACGGTGCTAGCCGTCCTGGGCGGCGTTTAAGTGTCGATGCAGCGGCGCGGGCTAGGCGCACCGAGGCGCAGATCGGGCCACGGCGCACGATGCGGCCGTGCGGCGAGCCAGCGCGCGGCGCGGTGAAGAGGGAAAGAGGAGGCGGCGGCAGTTGTGGGGGAAGAGAAGGTGGCGGCTGGACGAAGATAGGGTTAGGGTACATGTGGCCACCCGGCCCGTTCATGACACGGTACGGTATGTACGACTAGCCTAACGGACCAGTCCGGGCCGGGCCGGGCCGGGCCGGGCCGGCTGGCGTATCTTGCCTTCAGGCCAGGCAAGGCCACGGACTTACATGTCGTGCAAGTCGCCGGCCGACTCGATCAAAATAAAAAAAAACGTCGGTCCTGCGTCGGGCCAGCTGCCTGCATATGTGAAGTCCATGCTGCACTTATTACAGCCTGCATACATGATACATTCAGGTGGACAAAAAAAAAGTTTTTTTAACACGATAGTTAAGGGGTGTTTGGTTTTATAGAGTAAGAACATACCCGTAGAACATTCATCCCAGCCTGCATCCTCAAAATAGTTGTTCATACCAAAAAAATCATTCTCTAGCAGGCAAGCTATCCCACCATCTAAATATAGATGCCCATCCATATTGGAGAGAGAAACACCAACTTTGACGTGCCGCTCTTCTCACACTATCTTCAACGGCATCATTTTGAAGCATTTCAATGCAAGTAGTAATCTGATTTTATATGGTTGAAATATTATATAAATGTAGGGTAGTTAGAAGATATTATTAAAATATAGAAGAATATGATATGGATGGTGTAATATGGATGACATGTTGGGGTGTGTTAAGATATGGAGGGGGAATCTTTTTAGATTGACATCTAAATTGGAATATAGATGTTCAAATTTGGATGAGCTGCTGGGAATGCTCTAATGTTTAGTCCATGTCATATCGTATGTTTAGATATTAATTTGAAGGAGTAAACTTGAATTGATTATAAAAACAATTGCGGAATCAGAGGATTATTCGTGAGATAAATTTTTTAAGCCTAATTAATCCATGATTAGTGAATGTTTACTGTAGCATCACATTATCAAATCATGGCATAATTAGACTCATTAAATTCGTCTCGCGAATAATCCATTGATTATGAATGAATGTTATAAATATTCTACATTTAATACTCCAAAATAATATCTAAGACGGAGCTAAATTTTGTATTATTAGAGGAAAACAAAGAATACTTAACAATGGAGGATCGGTCAGCTGGTTGTTGGGGACAATAGCCAGAGCCAAGACAGAGTGATAGACACATTCTCTTCCTGCCAAACGCTCTCTGGTCTCTAGAGGAGTAGGCTATCAGCTATGTGCACCTGCACCAAATCGTAGGGCAACATGGCAGGAGCGACAGAAGCAAACCACCCACCGGAAGTACGCGCGTGCATTTGACCACCGCCTAAACCAAATCCCACGATTTTCTCAACTGACACGTATATCATCTATTCTAGCAGCTACAGAATATATATCTATTTTTTAGAATACGAAATTCCTTATTTGATATAGATTCTAGCTCTATAGTATGAAAATCAATAGATGAAACCTCGAGGCCACCGATAAAGTTATAAACTTAAAATAAATTTGGAGTTACAGAGGTAGTAACGACAGTTCCACTCTTTAAAAAATTTGACAGTAATATGTTTGATTCGGACAATTATCCAGAGCAAGAGCAGGAGACTGCCAAACAGAGCCTTCAATCCCAACCGCTGGCGTGACATCGAAACGGGCGTCCGGCCTCGTCCACCCGACAACAGCAAGCGCGCGTGCAAATTTTTTACGACAAATACACGTCGCTCTCGCTGATGCCACCCGCTCCGAACCATGTCCGCGACTGCACTGTCTGCGTCTGACGACACGCCCCTTGCTTGCCAGTTAGTTAGATGCTAAGCTCAACCACATATTCGCCAAATTGTTAGTTGCACGATTTAGTATATGTTTCGATCGTGTGCTGCTAGTGAGGTCCTAGGTTGAGATATGATGTTCTTTTCGTTTTTCAGAGTGTCGGGTTGCCTGTAAATTTGAATTTTAGAAGTATTGTATGTGATGTTTTTCTATAATTTTGTCAGTTGTTACGTTAGTGCATGATATGCCATTACGAATAGATATGTAAAAGTCTTGCATCAGTGGCGCATGCACATGCATTTATTTGTTGAACGATGATACGATAGCAAGGCACTGTTGTTCCAGGCTCTGAACTCTTGTCTGCAACTCGCCGTCGTCTTTCGGCAGAACCTACTAATTGAGCAGTTCAATGGTTAATCTTTCGGCATTTGCATGGACGCGCCAGTGCCGCGCGCCCCGGCCTGTCGCCAGCGGCCAGCGGCCAGCGGCCTATAGGATAAGAGCTACAGATAAGAGTGTTATTAGTCGCCAAGATTAGGTTAAACATGTGGCTTCCATTAAGAAAAATCCCAGTTGCTGCATGCATCTATAGCTTGCCTGCGATATATAGTCGCCGTGACCGAGTGCCGGTTAAACTAGCATCGCCGCTGCCATCACCTCCAGGTAATTAAAGGGGCTTAAGTTGTCAAAATAAATCTGGACTACTCTCTGTAAAGAATTCAGCTGGGACAGTAGCTGGGACAGACAGAGACTCTTCAGATTAACGGATTAACTCTATGTTCAAGTAGTTTTTATCTCGATCGATCTTGGACTAGCTAGGTAGGGGATGGCAAATTGGCGTGGACAGATGGGGATCCGAGGTTTGGTGGTCTGCCAATTTGATCGATGAAAAGAGAAGCCTTTAGTTTTGAGGCAGGTCTGGGCTCCCTTTCACCAAAAGTTAGGTCCTTTCTAGACAACCATGTCTTCCTACCACATGTACTACGCTTTTCCCGCCTATATATATACACGTGCCACACCGCTTGCAGCTATCACCATGCATTCCTCTTCCTCCCACCTCCTCAACCTCCAATGGCGAGAGAGAGAGAGAGAGAGAGAGGCTAGAACATCTGCACATACAGCAGACGAGCAGCTAGCTAGAGGAGGCAGCCGGAGGGGTAGGAGAAGGGGCGAGCAAACCGTGCTGGAGAAGCAGGGCACGTGCTCGACGGGGACTTGCAGCACGTGCGCTCCCTCTCCAGCATGGCTTCTCGCCCCGTCGATCGCCGTGTCGACATGGAAAGGCAGCTGAGCTAGCTCGTCGATGGATGGATGCAATAATGGTAAGGCGCTGTTCTAGGGTTCTTTCTGTTTTCTTTATTTGGGTCAGACGAATGCAGCTCGTAGAGCTGAAGGGTTAGTTAGTCAGAAACGGAGTCCTAGATGGTGATCGAATTCTTGACTTGGGCGACAGTTTGTAGATAGAAAGTCGTGGAAACTCGTGGAAACTTGCATGAAAAACCTTGGAGAATACCGACGACCACAGTTAATTTCGTCATTTGGTGTGTTAGCTGAGCCCACAGGAAGGTTCAGAGTATTCAGACGCATCTGAAATGGTTTACCTGAACTTGACAAAATGGTATATATGGACCTTTAATTCTTTTGTCAAAGTTATTCCTTTCTCTTCTTAACCACCAATTGAGTTGTCACCTGGGTCAAAAAAAAATAGTTGATTTACTATCTCTTATTGATTATATATATGTGCAAGTACACCTCCTAAATTTTACATTGTGTGACTCTAAACTCGTAAATTACTCCACAGTTTTAAATACAATATAAATGTTAAGTAATACATCTCTTCTTTTATTTCCAAGAAAAAAGTTAGAGTTTTTCCGTGAATTTTCAGTCTATTATTACTAGCTCTTATAAGAAACTAAGCTTAATAAGGACAGACAAGATGTGTATGACTATGAGCAAAGGCCTAGAACTTTGCATGTTTTCTTGGACAGCAAAAAGCCAACTTAGATGCAATATTAATTATGAGCTACTGATCGATTTCCATAGAAACGTCCTTGCTTGATTAGTTAGCATGAAAAGGACTTGCAGAGACCAAAAATTCAGGTGAGGCAAGCCAACAGTGTTTGCGACTATGTTTGACATGTTCTACAAGCACATTTTACCGAGCTGATTAGAAGAGTATTATTGTATTAATCACATGATACATGATGTATGTGGTGGAACATTAGTGCCCATATCCAATTAATTAACCAGCGCGACATACGTATTATTGTGGACGGACAGTTCTTTTCGTTTTCATAGCACGGTAAGCGAGACCAGGTATTTGGTAAAATATAAGAGAAATTTTACAGTACTTGAGAGAGGTACCACATTTTTTAATGTTAATTTTGGTACATCTTGGTACCTATGTCAAGTACTGTAAAATAACCAAAAATATAAGGGTCCATATTTACAGTATCTCATTACCTCTATTGAGACTAATCTAGATTGTTTATCAAGTGTGTTTAAATTATGTAATTAAAAAAGAAAATAGGCTAATCGACTTGATTACGGAAAGTAATATGCATGTATGTTGTCTGCAAGAAAAGTTTGTTGATTATTTCTTTTTAATGCATACAACAATTAATCTACTAACATAGAAAGAAAAGTAATTAATTGTTGCATGTATGTGAGTCAGAACTCAGAACATATTATGACCTATTACCATAATAGATCATCGATACCAAATTTGATCCGTTAGATCATAAAGATTGAATCGTTCGTAAAATTTAAAGGCAATACAATTTTCCCAATATAAACTATTGATCTAGGAAATTACATCAGAACAAAACACACACACGACAAAAGCTCAGAAGTAGCTAGCTTTTGGGGTGCAGGCAAGGCTCTTTCCCGGTGTGGGCTGGAGGTTAAATCAATTTCTCCTGTGATTCGCAGGGCGGGGAGCGAAAGGTTCGAGATGGCGGACGCTCTCCTCCGGCTCGCGTCTCCCCTTGCGGTGGTTCCGGATGGCCGTCCCTCGTCCTTCGTCGCCGGCTTCCCCCGGCCGGCCTCCTGCTAGGTTCCGCTCCGGGTGCGTCTCCTTCCTCGCCTCTCCCTCCCCCTCTGCCCCGTTCCCGTTCTCGCCCCGATGGGGCCTCGACTTGAGTTGGTTGAACTCGAATCCGATCAGGACCTCCGTTCGCTCGTGGCCTCTTGGGATTTCTCCCCCGGCAGGGACTTCCGGCGTTTCGTTCTGGATTCCTTCGCCTCCCCGGTTCATCACCCCTCTTCCTCCCCGGTTGGGTCCTTCCTTCTGTTGGCGGTCTTTCGTCGTTTTACCTTCCGCCTCTCGGAGTCCTCGGTCAGCATGGCCCTGCATGCCTGTCTGGGTGGTTCTCCGGCAGGTTTTCACGTTGCTTTTCTTCAAGATAGGCACTTCCGGTTTTCTGTCTCTTCTCGCCGCGTTGGCTTTGAGGTCTGTCGTCGGCGTCGGGTCGTCACAGATCAGTTTGACGTCTACTTCCACCTTTGGCATGATGGTGGCCCTCGTTGGTCTTCGGACCTTCGACGGTGGTCGGAGGAGGAGCGTGCGAGCTGGATCCCGGTATCGCGCCGGCATCCTTTGCCCTCTGCCGCCCTGGGCCCCCCGCGGCCGCATCGGCGTCCGTCGTCTACTCGTTCCTTGCCCCCTCGTCGTCGGCCCAGGGGAGCTCTCGCTCCCTCGTTGTGCCCCTGTCCCGATCCTAGTCTGCCCCCCGCCCCTCGCTTCCTTCCTCCTCTTCGTTCCGCCCTGCTCTCCTCGGTTCGCCGCCATGCCTTTCCCGCCAAAAAAGTTTCGTTCAACAACGTTCTTTCGTTCTTTCCTCCTTCTTCTTCGCCTCTTTCTCCCACCTCGCCTCCTCCTGCCCTTAGGGTTGGCTCCCTTCTGTGCCCTCTCCCTCCTCCGGCTCCGACCAGCCCTCCTTCTGCTGCAAGCTTCCTGCCCCCCTCCCCTCGTTCCGGCGCTCGTTCCAATAGGGCCCCTCTTGGTCCGCGTGCCATCTTCAAATTCAACAATGGCCTCCCTTCGCTCCTGGGCCTGCCGCCCCCTCCCCGCTCCGCCCCGTCCTTGGGTTCCCAGTCCCAGCGGATCCCCGCTCGGTCGGGTGGGCAGGGTGCTATTCCGGCTGCGCATATCTTCTCGCGCCTGAAATCGGATCTCCTGATTGGTGCTTCGTTGCAGTCGCGGCCGTCGGTTTCCTGTGGCTCGCACCTTTCGCCGCCTTGCATTAATTGCCCACGTCAGCCGACGGGCTCTAGGCCTCGCCCCTCCTGTCCCGCCGGTTCCGCTTCTGTCTCCATGCCTCGCTTGGAGTGCACCCCTGCCTCCTCGTTCCCGCATGGCACGGTTACTGAGGCGCCCGGGCTCTCCCTCCCTCTTGTCCCTTTTGTTCCCTCCCCCGAGAGCCCTCCTCCTCTCTCCCCGCCGGTTTCCCCTATTGCTATCAGTCCTCCTTCTCCTCGCCCTCTCCGCCCCATGGCTAACTTCCCTTTGAACCCTCTCCCCTTCCTCCCCTATGGCGGAGTGATCCGGGACGGTGGGGGCCCTCTCCGTCGGCAACGGAACCTGGTCTCCCTCTCCGGGGTGATCCTCAAGCGCCATGAGTGCTTCGCCATTGCGGAGCACGATGGCCCGCTCTCCCATGCGGCCAAGATGGGGCTCTTGATCGACATCCGGCACCACCTCGGCGTGGAACTCCATCTCCAAGTGGACCGATACTCCCTCTACCCTCTGGGCGTTGGTATCTACAAGTTGGGGACGGAGTTCGAGCGGGACTCACTTGTTAACTCCCCGCCCTTCTTCGTCAACGGGCGCCTGGTTCGCTTCGTCAAGCACGACAAGGCGGCAAACTGCAGGCTTTCGCCATTCGCTCGCGTCGGATGGGTGATGTTCCTGGGATACCCGCTGGATTGTCGTTCTCAGAACTTCATCCAGCAAGCCGTCGTCTCCTTCAGCCAGATGCTTTTCTGGCACGAGTCGGATCCTTGCCTCGGCCGCGTCCTCGTGAAGGTGCTTTACGAGGACGATTTGGACGTCCCAAGAAGCATCACCCTGAAGCATGGCAGCGACCGGGATGGCGGGGGTCGTTCTTGGACCTTCCCGGTGTACCTGTTGCAATCGGACCTTGCCGACCAATGGCCTGGAGATGAGGACCCGCCGCCGCCGGATAATGGGAACCCCCACCCTTTCCTGGGCCCCGTCCAGCCCGGGGAACCGGAGTGGATCCAACACTGGGCAGATGCTCAGAGGTTTGGCCCTCTGGCCAACCAGTGGGCTCCTCCGAATCAACCTCACGTGGGCGATCAGGCGGAGCAGGACGAGGTAGCCCCTATGGATGAAGGCGAACCCTTCTTGGACGATGTCCTTGAAGGGTTTGATGAGCTGCCAGACGTCCCGATGGTGGATCACCCGGTGGACCAAGAGCCCCAGGAAAGCGTGGAGCTCTCGGGCGTGTCCTCTGTGCCCTCGCTGGAGTCCACGGTGGAGCAGCCCCCCATTCCCTAGTTCTCCCTCTTCGGTTGGTTTCGGTGGGATCCCCTAGGCGGGCCTCGGCCTCCCGCTCCTCTGGTCCTCAGTCGGCCTCGGCCCTAGTCTCCCCCGGGCGCCCCCCCCCCCCCCGGTCCGGCTCGTCTACTCCAGGCGTGGGCGGGGCGGGGCACCCCGTGCTCCCCCTCCCGTGACCTCGCCGGTGCGGCCTCCCCCGCTCTCGGCTCAGGGTCTGCGTAGGAGCGCCAGGATCAGAGCCCGGCTCAAGGGGTTCAAGCCTTCCTCTCGCCGCTCTCGGGGTCGATTCTCGCCGCTGCCTACCATCGAGGAATTTATCGAGCTGTCAAGGTTGGACACCCCCCTTCCTCACTTATCCATTCAACAAATCCAACATTCTGCTACCAGTCTTTGTGGCCTTTGCGCTAACACTGTGTCTGAGAAACCAAGGGTTGGTTTCGGTGTTTTGTGATGAGTGATTGACTGGATGTTACCCTCTGTTCGAAGGGTACCTCCGAAGGGGCTTCGGAGGTGGTACCTCCGAAGGGTGTTCGGAGGTGGTTTCACCGAAGGGTGTTCGGTGTTTGCTTGCTGCAGCTGTGCAGCGGAGTGTGCCCGTCGGAGGGGTCCGGCAGTACACGATGACTGGGTTCGTACCGAAGGCTTCGGTATTTTGGGCGGTACACCGGAGTGTGTACCGAAGGTTGGTAACCCGGAGAGGTCTCCGGAGTACTGGATACACTTGTTTGCTTGTCTGTGGTGCGCAGGGACTTCGGAGGCGAAGGACAAGGTTCGAGCCGGGTGAACCTGGGTCAAGCAGGAGGCTTGATGCCAGGGGAGCGGGGAGCTCCGTCACGGTGGCTGCGAAGGTGGTCCGGGTCGGTCCTCGGGTCGAGACGTGCCAGGTGAAGGCAGAGAGTGCGGAGCGTGGCTCCGGCTGAAGGTGCTCCGAGACAAAGTCCTCGGAGGTGAGGCAATTCGAAGGTACTCCGAAAGGAGTGACTTCGGAGTTGGTGGAACAAGTCCTCTACGGAGGCAAGAGTTCGAAGTGTGCTCCGGAGGGAGACACTCGAAGGTGGCCCGACGAAGGTCTCAGAAGTCGAGGCGCATCGAAGGCATGGTCCGGGTGAGGCTCGTCGAGGAGTGTGCTCGGGAAGAGGCACTGCGACGGAGTGCTCATGGAATGCTTCATGCGGAGGCCTTGGACGAAGGAGGGACTTCGAAGGGTGGTATTCCGAAGGTGGGGCTTCGGAGTGAGGATGACTTGTGGTGCTTCGGCCATGCATGGCTTCGGTACACGGACGGACGGTGTTCGAGCTAGGAGTAGCTGCGAAGCCGTGGTGGTCCACTCCGGAGGTGGTGGTGCGAAGGCCCAAGGGCTTTGACGGCTTCGGCTTAAAACCGTCACTGTATCGAAGGACTTCTTCGGCGGAGCGAAGGCCAACAGGCTGCAGGCTTCTCGCCGAAGCTACCGCACCCTCGCGTGCGAAGGGAGGTTCCAGAAGTCAACACTGTAAAGGATGACACTGTCTGTTCTGAAAAAGGCTGACACTGTCCCCTCTGCAGCTGACAGAGAAGCCTCCAAAAATAAAGGTGGACTACCTTTTGTACCCCTTAGTTCTGAAGAGACAAAATGAATGTAAACACTAGGGGTAATGTAGTCACTTCCTTAGGATGAAGCCGTGGGCTATAAATATGGGGGCTCGGTAGGTAACATTTAACACTTTGAGCATTTACTGTTGAGCTCCTGTACACACAGACCTCGCTGGTTTTCATCCAGAGTTCAATATATTTTGTGTTCCTTGTTCAAGCGGCGAAGCCCTGTTTTCCTGTGCTTTTTGCTTGAGCTCGCATTACATACCTCGCTTGTTTTAGTGCACCGAAGCCTGTCTAGGCGAAGGGTGTTTTGTGCGAAGTGTGTTTTTCAGTGTGCTGTCGCTCTGTGTAACACGAGGCAAGACCTCGCTGCTTACTAGCGAAGCCCTGATCGTTTCCCGTAGTGCTTCTTGTGTCGAAGCCCTTAGCGTGGTCCGTTTTGTGTGCGTGTAGACCTTCGCGTACGAAGCCCAGCACCAGTTGATGTCGCCAAGTACTTGGTCGAAGTCCTCAGAGGGCTGTCCACTCTTGCGAAGGGTGAAGTGCGAAGCCTGCTCGAAGCACCTCGTGTGCGGAGCCTGCACTGACTTAGCAGAGTAGATTTTCGAGGGTGGTTCGTGGAGCGAAGTCTTCTTGGCTTCGAACTTTTGCTCCTGCGAAGCCTGTGTTCGGAGCTGTCAAAGTACCTCCGAACCAGACCTTCGAAGGTAGTGTTCGAAGCCTGTTCCGCAGAAGACAGAACAGAACCGAAGGCTAAGTTTTTAGCCCGAAATTTTAAAAGCTCCCATTCACCCCCCCTCTGGTCGCCGTTTCCGGTCCAACAATTGGTATCAGAGCTTGGTTAAGATCACCAGTTGACCTTAACCGGTTTTGTGATCTTTAGGCGACATGGATAGAGGCAGTAAAATTCCTCTGTTCGATGGGACAGATTTTGCATACTGGAAGGTGCGCATGGAGGCTTACTTGTTAAGCCAAGGAAATGCAATTTGGGAGATTGTGGACTCATAATACTCCATCCCTGATACCCGCACCACTCAAACTGAAAAAGATCAGTATATTGCCAACTCGAAGGCAAGGAACATATTGTTCATTGGTTTGAGTCGGAGTGAGTTTGACAGGGTGCAGCACCTTAGGACTGCTAGGGAAATTTGGACAACACTCACTGTCTTTCATGAGGGCTCTGCTCAGATCAAGGCCAGGCGCCAAAGCACCTACAATCAACAGTATCAACTGTTTGTGCAGGCACCTGGTGAATCTATAGATGCCATGTTTTCTCGCTTTGACGCGATAGTGAGTAACCTGCGATCCAACGGGACGCTTGCTTACAGTGATCACGATAGGGCTATCAAGCTTCTCTATGCTCTTGACCGTAGCATATGGGAGGTGAAGATATCCAGCATTGAGGAGTCCACAGGCTATGACACTCTAACCTGTGATGAACTCTTTAGCAAGCTGAAGTCCACAGAGATTGCCAAGGCATCTCTTGCAGTGCACAGAAGCTCTTTGCCACAGCCATTGGCATTGGTTTCTAGCACTAGCCGTGGCACCACTGCAGAACCAAGCACATCAGGCACTTGTGTTCTTGCAGATGGTTTTGCTTTGTCCTCCCTGGTCTCCGTCACAAAGGAGCAGGTGGACACTCTAGCTGATGATGAGCTTGCTCTCATTGCCCGGAGGTTCACCCGCTTTCATCATGAGAGACGGGATCAGCGGAGAAGTGGTTTTAGTGGCTGCTATGAATGTGGCGACACCTCTCACATCAAGGCCAATTGCCCCAAAATCAAGAAGAGAGATGAGAGTGACCGCCCTAAATACCACAAAAAGGAGAGGAAGCCCTTTGTGAAGGGCAAGCGCGGCAAGATGGCTAAGAAAGTAGCCAAGGCCGCTTCCAGAGCTTTTGTTGCTGCTCTCAGCGACATCGACACATCCTCAACTGAGGAGTCGAGCTCTGAGGAGGAGGAGTCCCCAAGGAAGGAGGACAAGAAGGACAAGAAGGGACGTGACTTCACCGGCCTTTGCTTCATGGCCGACAGCGATCACAGCGGCGATGAGCTTGACTCATCTGAGGTAAACCTATTATCTGACCAGCTTCTAATTAAATTAGATGAGCTGAATGAAGTAGTGCTTGGTCAGGATAGATTACTTGTGCAAGCCGCTAGAGAAAGAAAAGACCTTAGACTTAGGCTAGAAAATATTTCTACTGAATATGTCATGCTTAAGTCTAAGTTTGATGATGCTGAATGTGAGTCCTGTTCTGTTGTCATGAGTGAGCTTGCTCAGTTGCGTTCTGTTCATGCTCAAACTCTTTCTGAGCTTGAGACTGCACAGAAGCAGCTTTTGGAGGTGGATTCTAGACCTCGTGATATAATTGATTGCATGAACTGCTCTTTATTACGCGATAGCATTAATTTACGTGATAAGCATGTTCATGATTTAGAGGCTAGATTGGAGAGGGCCGGTAGTTCTAAGGATGTGCAACCTGTTTGTGACACTTGCATTACCCTTAAGGACCAGCTAGGCACTGCTAGAGAGCGAGCTGAGAATCTCATGTCTGAAAATGAATACCTTCTTTCCGTGGTTAATAAATGCACTGAGGGAAAGGGTAGGATGGATTTGCTCTTGGCCAAGACCAAGTTGTGTGCTGACAGAGCCGGGGTAGCTCTAGGTTTGGGTTTTGAGAGGATAGCTTCAGACAGTAAGACCAAAACTGTTTTTACCTCTCCCACCACCCTAGAGAAAGAGAGAGCTCTGTTGGACACCCCATCAGCCAAAAAACCTACCCATCCACCAAAGAAAACCACTCCTCCTATCAAGAAAAATCCTCCCAAGAAAACCACACAGAAGAAACCCAAGGAGCCTGTGAGAGTTGCTCCTGTGACCCATGAGAGTGCCCCCAGGAGAGTGTTTCACTGTTCTTATTGTCAGCGGGCGGGTCATTTGATTGGTTTCTGTTTCCGTCGCATCAAGGATGAGCGACGTGCTCAGGCGATGAGTTACCAGGACATGCATTACCCATCTTTAGGTATGCATGAGTCTGAGTTCTACTCTCGTCCTGCTTTTGAGGCTCCTCGTGCTTCTCGGAGAGGTTTTGCTCCTCGAGGTGTACACCATGTTCCATATGGTGGTAGACCTCGGATTAGCAGATTTGTACCTCGTCAGAGTAGGAGACCTCGACATGTTGTTCTTTCACAGCATGTAGGTAGACCTCGCACTTTGCATCATTCTGACTATTATGTGCGTAGACCATCTACTTTTACTGTGCCTACTACTCGTGTCACTCAGTGTTGGATGCCTCGCCATTATTTTACTCACCCCAACACTGAGCGATCGAGACGTTTTTATCATGTGTAGGCGACAGGTCGAGGCTTGGAGGGCACGTGGATCATGGACTCCGGTTGTTCGCGCCACATGACCGGAGATGCAGCATGGTTCTCCAGCCTCACTACAACCAAGCAAAGGGAACATATCACCTTCGGAAACAATCGAAGGAGTAGAGTGAAAGGTAAAGGTGTGGTAAGAATTAATTCGAACTTCACTCTCAAAGATGTTGCTTTGGTTGAGAACCTGGGATACAATTTGCTGTCTGTATCTCAGTTGCTTGATGAGGGCTTCGAAGTGCGATTTCATCGCGATACTTCGCAAGTGCTCAATTCTGATGGCGTTGTGGTGTGTAAGATCTTTAGGGTTGGGAGAGTTTTTGGAGCTGACTTTTCAGAGTCGTCTGGTTCTTCTCATTGTCTTGTTGCACATTCGACTTCTGAGCTTTGGAAGTGGCATAGGAGACTAGGGCATATGAGCTTTGAATTGCTCGCTCGTCTGAGCGCCCTAGGTTTGATCCGAGGATTGCCCAAGCTCAAGTTTGAGAAGAATTTAGTTTGCGCTCCTTGTCGACATGGTAAAATGATTGCCGCTTCGCATTCGCCAGTCACCACAGTGATGACTGAACAGCCCGGAGAACTTCTCCATATGGACACTGTAGGTCCTTCTCGGGTTAGTTCTTTAGGCGGCAAGTGGTATGTACTTGTTATTGTCGACGATTTCTCTCGCTACTCTTGGATCTTCTTTCTTGCCAGCAAGGATGAAGTGTTTTCACACTTTCGGAGCTTGGCTTTGAGACTTTTCACAGAACTCCCTGGTGCATTAAAATTCATTCGAAGCGATAATGGCACCGAGTTCAAAAACAGTCTCTTTGTTGACTTTTGCATGGAGCATGGCATAGAACATCAATTCTCAGCTCCGCGGGTTCCTCAACAGAATGGTGTTGTTGAGAGGAAAAACCGCACTTTGGTTGAGATGGCTAGGACGATGCTTGATGAGCATAGGACTCCTAGAAAATTCTGGGCTGAGGCCATGAACACTGCTTGCTACATCTCAAACCGAATTTTCTTGCGCTCAATTTTAAATTTGACATCTTATGAGCTGCGTTTTGGGAGACAGCCCAAGGTTACTCATCTTCGAGTTTTTGGCTGTCGCTGCTTTATCCTAAAACGTGGTAACTTGGATAAATTTGAGTCGTGATCTTCTGACGGGATCTTTTTGGGTTATACTACTCATGGTCATTCTTATCGTGTTTATAATTTGGAAACTAACACTGTCATCGAGTCATGTGATGTGACTTTTGATGAATCAACCCCCTCTGTTAGTTCTGCTTTTGAACAGGCAAATGAACACGACATGGAACAGACCTTATTCGAAGACGAAGATCCCGGAGAATTCGAGGATGAACCCCTACTACCCTCGACGTCAACCCCCGAAGCTGACCCTGCTTCAACTACTTTGGCACGAGGTCCCGAAGCGACTACCTCAACATCGGTCATCTTGGACCACTCCAACGCACAAGTTGAGGGGGAGACTGCATCCCGCCGCGAGGCTCCACATCATGTCCAAAGGATGCACCCTCCCGAGCAGATCATTGGTGAGCTTGATCAAAGGGTAACTCTTTCTCATGCCCATTTCACTAATACTGCTTTTGTTGCTTCTTTCGAGCCTTTAGATGTTAGTCATGCACTTTTTGATTCTAGTTGGATCAATGCCATGCATGAGGAACTTGAAAATTTTGAGAGAAACCAAGTCTGGACTTTAGTAGATCCTCCACCTAATGTTCATTTCATTGGAACAAAATGGATTTTCAAAAATAAACAAGGGGAGGATGGGACAATTGTTAGAAACAAGGCTAGACTTGTAGCTCAGGGCTTTTCTCAACTAGAAGGGATTGATTTTACTGAAACTTTTGCACCTGTTGCTCGCCTTGAGGCCATTAGGATTTTGCTTGCCTTTGCGACATCCCGGGGATTCAAACTCTATCAAATGGATGTCAAAAGTGCTTTTCTTAATGGCTTCATAGGTGAAGATGTTTATGTAAAACAACCCCCTGGTTTTGAAAACCCCAAGTACCCACATAAAGTCCTTAAACTTCATAAGGCTCTTTATGGACTCAAGCAGGCCCCTCGGGCGTGGTATGATAGACTTAAGTCTTTTCTGCTTGAGCGAGGGTATTTGATGGGCTCTGTTGATAAAACATTGTTTACTCTCAAGCATGGCAAAGATTTCCTCCTAGTGCAGATTTATGTGGATGATATCATCTTTGGTGGCTCTTCTCATGCTTTGGTTGCCGAGTTTGCAGATACCATGAGCAGGGAGTTTGAAATGTCGATGATGGGTGAACTCACCTTTTTCCTTGGTTTGCAAATCAAGCAAAGCAAACAAGGTACTTTTGTCCACCAGACAAAGTACACCAAGGACCTGCTCAAGAAGTTCGACATGTCCGATGCGAAGCCCCTCGCCACTCCAATGGCTACATCTGTAGCATTGGACCCTGACGAAGATGGAGAAGCCGTAGACCAGAAGGAGTTCCGAAGCATGATCGGCTCCCTCCTCTACTTGACTGCCACGAGGTCGGACATACACTTCGCTGTGTGTCTGTGCGCTCGTTTTCAGGCTTCACCACGAGCTTCGCACCGCCAAGCGGTAAAGCGCATCTTAAAGTATCTCAAACACACCCTTGAATTTGGCATATGGTATTCATCGTCTTCATCTTTATGTCTTAGAGGCTATTCAGATGCGGATTTTGCTGGGTGTAGAATTGATAGGAAGAGTACCTCTGGTACTTGTCATTTTCTGGGTACGTCTCTAGTTTGCTGGTCTTCCCGCAAACAGTCTAGTGTTGCACAATCGACGGCTGAGGCCGAATATGTTGTTGCAGCTAGCTGTTGCTCTCAGATTTTGTGGATGGTTTCCACTTTGCGGGATTTCGGGTTAGATTATAAGAGTGTTCCACTTTTCTGTGATAACACTAGTGCTATTTGTATTGCAAACAACCCGGTTCAGCACTCCAGAACCAAACACATTGATGTTCGGTATCATTTTCTCAGAGATCACAATGAGAAGGGTGATATTGAACTTCAATATGTTGATACCCAACACCAGCTTGCCGATATTTTTACAAAACCACTCGATGCTTCTCGATTTGCTTACTTGCGTGGGGAACTTGGTATTTGTCATCCCTACGGCATTTTGTGAGGGGGAGCTGATTTTAATTGTCTTGCATATGCTCATTATGTGTGGAATTGCACTTACATCTTTTGCTATTATATGCCTGCTTTTAATTCAAAGAAATCATGACAGCTCAGCTCTATGAAATATATCTAGAACATTGGTTGTGCATGCTGTTTTATTTTCTAAAATCAAAACTTGCTCACCGCACAATCTTGCATCTAGCTTGTTTAGGCTGGACTGCTTTTAGCTATCTTTTATCTACTTGACAGCAAGACACTGTTCCTTGGATGCTAAAATTTGCAACTTGAAAAATGTGTTCTTTATTCATGGATACTCATCAAAATATTTAATTCATCAAAATCAAAATCAAAAATCCATGATTTGCCTGGTTTCAATGAAAAGATCCAGGAGGGTTTGTTTGTCGCACTACTCTATTCTAGACTGCTTACCATTGCACATTGGTCTGAACTGGGATAGTGTAGTGTATGCCAAAATCACCGCCTTAAGCTTCAGATGGCTTTCTTGCCTAGGCTTGGCTTGATTGGAAAGTATAAGGTGGACAAACAAATAACCCCTGGCATTAAGAAAAGAACAACAAATTTAATGGCTCATCAAGTTTGCTTTCAAAGCTCCTTTTGAACAAGAATTGTCTGTCTAGGGTAGAAATTGTTAGCTTTGCGCAGTCCTTGCCTTCACATGACTAGCTGCTATGATTAAGTGGTGATGCTTTTATCTCACAAATGACAAAATCACATGCCACCATCTTGTTTCACAGAATGTTAAATTGAGCTGAGCACATGATCATTGATGCTACTGTTGGCATATTTTTGCATTATATGTCTTTGCAATTCTATTCATTTCGAAGCTTTGCATCTTTTGATTGCTCCTTGATGCTTGCATTGCCAAAGGGGGAGAGGTTTGCTATGTTCTCTGCCGCAAGAAGGCATAATTTTCAAGGGGGGAGAGATTTTTGACATAAAGGGGGAGAAAAATTTGCTCAACTCAGGGGGAGTTCTTATCAAGGGGAGATTTGCCAAAAGGGCTTTTACTCTTTTTGAGAAAGGGGGAGAAAAATTCTTTTATCAAGTGACATGCTTTGGCTCTTTTCTGAGTTTTTATGGTCACTTGTGTGCTGAAATTTTTAAATTTTCTTGAACTTGGATTTGGTTGTCAATGCACTCATCAAGAGGGAGATTGAGAAACCAAGGGTTGGTTTCGGTGTTTTGTGATGAGTGATTGACTGGATGTTACCCTCTGTTCGAAGGGTACCTCCGAAGGGGCTTCAGAGGTGGTACCTCCGAAGGGTGTTCGGAGGTGGTTTCACCGAAGGGTGTTCGGTGTTTGCTTGCTGCAGCTGTGCAGCGGAGTGTGCCCGTCGGAGGGGTCCGGCAGTACACGATGACTGGGTTCGTACCGAAGGCTTCGGTATTTTGGGCGGTACACCGGAGTGTGTACCGAAGGTTGGTAACCCGGAGAGGTCTCCGGAGTACTGGATACACTTGTTTGCTTGTCTGTGGTGCGCAGGGACTTCGGAGGCGACGGACAAGGTTCGAGCCGGGTGAACCTGGGTCAAGCAGGAGGCTTGATGCCAGGGGAGCGGGGAGCTCCGTCACGGTGGCTGCGAAGGTGGTCCGGGTCGGTCCTCGGGTCGAGACGTGCCAGGTGAAGGCAGAGAGTGCGGAGCGTGGCTCCGGCTGAAGGTGCTCCGAGACAAAGTCCTCGGAGGTGAGGCAATTCGAAGGTACTCCGAAAGGAGTGACTTCGGAGTTGGTGGAACAAGTCCTCTACGGAGGCAAGAGTTCGAAGTGTGCTCCGGAGGGAGACACTCGAAGGTGGCCCGACGAAGGTCTCAGAAGTCGAGGCGCATCGAAGGCATGGTCCGGGTGAGGCTCGTCGAGGAGTGTGCTCGGGAAGAGGCACTGCGACGGAGTGCTCATGGAATGCTTCATGCGGAGGCCTTGGACGAAGGAGGGACTTCGAAGGGTGGTATTCCGAAGGTGGGGCTTCGGAGTGAGGATGACTTGTGGTGCTTCGGCCATGCATGGCTTCGGTACACGGACGGACGGTGTTCGAGCTAGGAGTAGCTGCGAAGCCGTGGTGGTCCACTCCGGAGGTGGTGGTGCGAAGGCCCAAGGGCTTTGACGGCTTCGGCTTAAAACCGTCACTGTATCGAAGGACTTCTTCGGCGGAGCGAAGGCCAACAGGCTGCAGGCTTCTCGCCGAAGCTACCGCACCCTCGCGTGCGAAGGGAGGTTCCAGAAGTCAACACTGTAAAGGATGACACTGTCTGTTCTGAAAAAGGCTGACACTGTCCCCTCTGCAGCTGACAGAGAAGCCTCCAAAAATAAAGGTGGACTACCTTTTGTACCCCTTAGTTCTGAAGAGACAAAATGAATGTAAACACTAGGGGTAATGTAGTCACTTCCTTAGGATGAAGCCGTGGGCTATAAATATGGGGGCTCGGTAGGTAACATTTAACACTTTGAGCATTTACTGTTGAGCTCCTGTACACACAGACCTCGCTGGTTTTCATCCAGAGTTCAATATATTTTGTGTTCCTTGTTCAAGCGGCGAAGCCCTGTTTTCCTGTGCTTTTTGCTTGAGCTCGCATTACATACCTCGCTTGTTTTTAGTGCACCGAAGCCTGTCTAGGCGAATGGTGTTTTGTGCGAAGTGTGTTTTTCAGTGTGATGTCGCTCTGTGTAACACGAGGCAAGACCTCGCTGCTTACTAGCGAAGCCCTGATCGTTTCCCGTAGTGCTTCTTGTGTCGAAGCCCTTAGCGTGGTCCGTTTTGTGTGCGTGTAGACCTTCGCGTACGAAGCCCAGCACCAGTTGCTGTCGCCAAGTACTTGGTCGAAGTCCTCAGAGGGCTGTCCACTCTTGCGAAGGGTGAAGTGCGAAGCCTGCTCGAAGCACCTCGTGTGCGGAGCCTGCACTGACTTAGCAGAGTAGATTTTCGAGGGTGGTTCGTGGAGCGAAGTCTTCTTGGCTTCGAACTTTTGCTCCTGCGAAGCCTGTGTTCGGAGCTGTCGAAGTACCTCCGAACCAGACCTTCGAAGGTAGTGTTCGAAGCCTGTTCCGCAGAAGACAGAACAGAACCGAAGGCTAAGTTTTTAGCCCGAAATTTTAAAAGCTCCCATTCACCCCCCCTCTGGTCGCCGTTTCCGGTCCAACAGTGTCCAACTCCGTCCTCTCCAGTGACTCTGACAACGCCTCGGCTTCCTCCGCGCCCGCTGTTGTCGGCTTCTCCACGGCGTCCCCGGTGGAGGCCCCTCCTGCTTCCCAAGCTTCTCACAATGCCATCCCTACAAGTTCTATCTAAGCGGCCTGTGTGCCTTTTGCTGCCCTGGGAGGGCTGTAAGTTATCAAACTATCGTACTTTTGTTATCTGGCCTGCGTGCCGTGTTTGGTCCTAGGAGGACTGTATCGACCTTTTGTGCCACGTTTCCAGTTCTGGTGGGCTAACCCACTTTTGTTTGTCCCGCTTCTCTCGTTCTCTCGTTGGCCCCCTTGTCCTTCCTGCTTCGGTTTTTGTCCTTCCTGCTTCGGTTGGTGGTCCCCTGCCCACGGCCGACACTCTCCTTTTGCTCAATCTTTTCTCGGATGGGTCGCGATAGGATTTGGCAGGTGGTCAGTTGGAACGTGCGGGGCCTCAACTCCTGTTCTAAGAGGCTTGCGGTCCGCAACCTCATCTCTTCGGCTCAGGTGGATGTTGTTTGTCTTCAGGAGACCAAGATGCCCTCCTTCACGCCCTCCTTGGTGCGGTCCTTCTGTCCCAGACGCCTTGACCAGTTTTCCTTTGTCCCGGCACTGGGCTCGGCTGGGGGCCTCTTCATTGGTTGGAATAGTGCCATCTTTTCTGGGGTCACCCTCTCCTCCTCTCCCTTCCAGCTTACCGTCTCCCTCACCTCTGTGCTTAACGGTGCCTCCTGGTCCCTTTCTAACATTTACGGCCCGTGTCGGAACGCTGAGTGTGCCCCTTTCATCTCTTGGTTTCTCTCTTTGGATATTCCCCCGAGGTCCAACTGGCTGTTTGTTGGCGATTTCAACCTCTACCGTTTCCCTCATAACAAGAATGGGGGACGTCTTAACAGTAATCTCATGGACACCTTCAACAACATCATCAGTACCCATGGCCTTCAGGACATCCACCTTTAGAACAGACGGTATTCCTGGAGCAACAGGCAGAGCAATCCCATCCTTGTCCTTCTTGACTGGTGTCTTTCGTCCCCTCACTGGACTTCCTCCTACCCCAATACCTCTTTCTCTGCTCTCCCTAATACTAGCTCTGATCATTGCCCCTGCTTAATCAAGATTGGCTCTTCCATCCCCCGCTCCCCCATCTTCTGGTTTGAAAATTTCTGGCTTAAGCTCCCTGGCTTCTTGGATCTTGTCCACTCTTGTTGGAACTCTGGGCCTTTTCCCCCTGACCCCGCCCTTCGCATCGCCTCTAAGCTGAGGACCCTTCAGAAGGCACTCTCTCATTGGCATCGGCGTTGGGGTTGTTTCGAGCGTTGGATTCATAATTCTTCTATCATCCTGGGCTATCTGGACAAATGTGAGGAGCTCCATCATCCTTCTGGGCCTGAATCCGTGTTTAGGTTCATTCTCCGGAACCACCTGGCTTTTCTTTTCTCCCTGCGCCATAAGTATTGGAAGCAGCGCTTCACCCTCCGTTGGACCAAGCTCGACGATGCTAACACTAAATTCTTTCATTCTGCTGCCACCATTAGGCACCGCCGTAATGCGATCCCCGCCATCTAGCGTGGGGACGGTTCTTGGGCCACCTCCGCCCAGGACAAGGCTGAGGTCTTCCTTGATTTCTTCCTTTCCAAAATGGGCTTCTCTTCGGCCCCCCTATGCACTTCGATCTGGCCAGCCTTGTTCCAAGGGTCCCAGGCCTTGATTCCCTGGGGGCCGACTTTGAGGCCTCCGAACTTGATTCGGTGGTCCTCTCCGCTCTCCCGGATAAGGCCCCAGGCCCTGACGGTTTCAATGGGGCTTTTTTCAAAGCCTGCTGGCACATTGTGCGCCAGGACTTCCTGGATTTGGCCTCTGCCCTCTCCAATCACTCTGCCCAAGTACACCCCATCAACGGGTCCTTTATCGCTCTCATCCCCAAAACTGGCTCTGCTTCCTCCGTTCGGGACTTTCGGCCCATTTCCCTCATGAATTTCAGTGTCAAGATCTTCACCAAAGCCCTTGCTAATCGTCTTCAGGGCATTTTCTCCACGCTTATCCACAAAAATCAATATGGGTTCATCAAGGGTCGTACTATCCAGGACTGCATCACCTGGGCCTTGGAGCTTACTAATCGGTGCAAGCGGTCTCGACAGGAGGCTATCATCCTGAAGCTTGACTTCGAGAAAGCATTTGACACCATTGAGCATTCTGCCATCCTCCTCATGATGACGCATCTTGGCTTCCCCAGCTTCTGGATTTCTTGGATCAAGCTCTTCCTTTCCTCTGGCTTCTCCTCGGTTCTTCTCAATGGCTGCCCGGGAAATTCTTTCACTGCCGGCGTGGGGTGCGCCAAGGGGACCCCCTTTCTCCCCTACTGTTTGTTCTTGCTGGTGACCTCCTCCAGCACATCATTAACAAGACCGCTCGTCTTGGGATCATCCAGGGCCCTCCGTGCCACCCTGATCACCTGGATTTCCCTATCGCCCAGTATGCGGATGACACCATTATCTTTCTTCGGGCTGACCAGCGCAACCTTTTCTTCCTCCGGGGTCTCCTGCACTCCTTCTCCCAGTTTCTTCATCTTTGCTTCATGATTGATCAACATAATACCCTCCATCACGGAATAATATGTAGATAAAGTGATTTTACTGTTCTTGATGAGTTAAAAGAATGTATCGTAATTTTTAGTGTTAATTTTAATTTCTCCTAGTAACTCAGGTAGCAAGAGATATCAAAATTAACATTGGAAATTTTAATACATCTCAATAACCGTAAAATTTCATGTTAGATGTTAGGATACATGAATATTTCACCTTCTTGAATTAAGAACTGAAATATCTCAGGTTCAGAATATCTCAGACATGACAGCTTCCACACTGATCTGTATGTACTGTAGTAAACTGTGGTCTATTCCCAGCCCTTTCAGGTCAGCTCCTGCCACAGTTGAATGATCGAAACGAGAAGAACGATCGACGGGCTGTGGAAACAAGATCAGACAAACTTAAGAAGAATGATCTGCAAACAGACACGAAATTCATGCTAATATAATGTCATATCATTGGCAACAGGAGTGTTTTTCACCTTTTGGTGACTTCTCCTGTGGTTCTATCTCGTTCAGTTCAGACTTTGCAGGAGAGGCTGCCACAAGGCTTTGCAAAGAGCAAGCTGCAGAAAAACATGCAAATTCAAATTGTGTTTGAAAAATGGCACTAATTGCTATCGTAAATCGATCACTGTACAGATCTGCAATTGATTGTCTTGTTAAAGATTTGTACTCGCACGTACTGGGAAATGGGAAGAGACAAGAACATGAAATTTACCCCGTGCAGAGATGGCAATGGCGTAGCCGTGGTCCATGTCGTCAGAGGAAGCATCCGAGGAGGCCATCCTGGGCTTGATCGTGTCAGTGGAATGCCACCTGCCGCTGCCGCTGTCGTCGTCGGCCAGCGAGGGCACCGACGGCGAGGTGCAGTCGATGACGGTGACTTCCCTGCCTCTGTTCTTCTTCCCGAAGCTCAGGAACCTCTTGAACCCTCTCACTGTCGCCTCTCTCGGCGACCGCGCTCCGCCGGAGACCCTGGTCGGCGGCGGGGTGCTCAGCGTCGTCATGGCGCGCCTCTCGGCGCTCTCCTCGCGTTTCTTGCGTAGCAGCGCGGCGTCCTCCTCGAGCAGCCTCTCGATGGACGGAGCTCGCGAGATGCAAGAAGCGGGCGGGCTGCTGGGAGGGGAGCCGGCCCCTGACCTGCCGGAGAAAGATAAGTCATCGGAGTTTTCCCTCGCCGGTGCTTCGTCCGCTGTCGTCGTCGCGCTTTCTGCGGCGACGGCGACTGACGGCGCCATGGTCTCCTCGCCGTCTTCGCTACTCTTCTTCTCCACCTCGAGCTCCGGCCTAGCATCTGAGCCAGCCAAAGCTTGATCAGAACGCCTCGCTCTCAATGTCTTCATGGCGTCGAAGTGGTCGAACTCCTCGACGTCCTTCTTGATGTAGACATAGCTCGGCTCCGTGTCCGAGTCACTGGTGATCTCTCCATTCAATAGCTTCCCGGGAGACACCGCGGCCTCCTCGGCGTCGTGCTCCTCGACATTCCTCGCTTCATCTCCACGGCCGTCTGTTACGCCTTCGACTATCTCGCCGGAGTCTGAATACGGCGAGGCGGCGCGAGCATTCGCTGCGCCAGGGAACGGTGCTGCTGTCGACGAAGAAGCATTTTGAGTTTCATCGTGGACAGCGACCTGCTCGATTAAACAGCTCCGCGCTGGTGCAGCTACTGCTGCACAGGTGGTCGGCAGAACCGCCGTCTCCTTGAGATCATCCAACCCGCCGGAGCTGGACCGGCGGGGCTGCAGGGAGCGCGGCAGCTTGGGGCCACCCTTGATGGATCCATGTTCTTTCGCCGAGCTCCGGTGCCCTGACCCTGAGAATACCTTCAACTTCGGCACGGTTGTTGCACCGCCGGCGCCGGTGGGCCTCGCTCCTCGGCGCCTATCCTTCCTGCCGGCTCCGCCGTCAGACGTGTCGACGGGTGGCTCTGACGTCGACGTCGGCGGTTCTTGCAACAGAGCTCGCCGAGTCCCGCCGTCGGGGCGGCTGCTCTTTGCGGTGAACGACGAGAAGCTCCTGGTGCGTGCGTGCTTCTTGCCGGAGATACTACTCACCGGAGCAACGACGTCAGAGCTTCTCCTCTTCTCGCCATCGTCCCGAGTTCTCTGATGCACATGTTACCGTAAACAATCAAACATATTTTTCTTACCATATTATGTAATGTTTCATATGCCACTGCAGTTTTGACGCATTCTGATTTGATCGATAGAGCTGAAACTAAAACAAACGCCTACTATATTTAATTTATAAGAGTGGAGTAGAACAGTAGATGATCTACTCTATATAAAAAAATACGTTCTGAACTTCAGAATACCAGTAATTAAACAACAGCAGCTGGTCGCTGCTTCATCTTGATAATGAACTGCTCATCTCCCGATCCGTACGTGTGAGGTGCAGGCTTTGGTCGTGAATTCATCATTTATTGTTCAACGTGTACCGTTGGGCCGCACTAATTTTCCATTTTCGTCACGAGCTACGCGACGAAATGATTAAATGAACCAGTGAAATTAATTTAGGCTAGGTATCATCAGATATTCAGATGGATCAACAGAGAACGAAGTTGCATGCACGCATGCAAAAGCAGCATTATATCGATCGACTAGGAAATTCATCGGATGAAAGACGGATTTGGATTTCATGGAATCGTATGCAGATCGAAGCACAACGTCAAAATGTTTGGGTTGGGTCTCGATCGTCCCTCGCTTTCTGAGAGGCTAAAGCCACACGAGACCGTTAAAAAACGACCAGCTTGTAACACGGTCCAAGAAAGGAAAAGAATTGATCGGAACGTGTCGTGCCGGCAACCGCAAGAAACAAACGTCTGGTAACGGAATTACCTACCTCTCCGGCCGTGCCGGCGTCCGTCGTGGTGACACCGCGGCCAGCGGCGCCGGCGCCGGTGATGCCACGCTCGAGCTGCGCCCATAGCGCCTTGACCTCGGCCTCCTTGCGCTCCATGCGCGCGCGCCACCCTTCCCGCAGCCGCTCGTCCCTCCTCCTCGCGTACGCCTCGTACATCCTCCCCCGCACGTCGCCGCAGCCTCCACCCCCGTCGTCCTCCTCCTCGCCGTCCATGCGGGCGTCGTCGTCGTCGTCGACGACGACGTCGGGCGCGCCGCTCCTCTCGGCGAGCCGCTGCTTGTACCCGGCGAACTGCCGCTCTAGCTCAGCGGCCATCGCCCACAGGGACTCCACCTCCACGCCCGCGCCGCCGCTGTCGCGCGACATGATCAGTTTGGCCGTCGCGTTGGTGAGGAGAGACGGCCGGCCGGGACGTGCGCGACGCAGCCTGGCCTTTTGACTCGGAGAGAGAGAGAGAGAGAGAGAGAGAGAGAGAGAGAGAGAGAGAGAGGCCGTGGCGTCGCGCGCGCGGGGCGGCGACGACGGGTGGGTTCGTTGCGGGGGCTTGCCGTCGGAGTTCGGACAGGTGGCGCGCGGGGTGGGATATTTGAAGGGAGGCCGCCGTGCGATGTGCGTTCAATACAAAGTGAATTAACCAGTATTTTCTTAAGGGACTGTTGGGATTGAAGGGGATTATGAGAGATCGGAGGGAATTGTAGTATAAATCTCCTCCAATCCCTCCCAATCCTCCTTAATTCCCTTTTTCAAGGGGATTAACCGAACAACCCCTGAGGGAGATTTGCTCTATGTCACACATAATTCGGTGAAATTTGTTTTTTTGTCTTATATAAATGTATGACACGTGGTTTCTCTAGGACCAGTTGTCAAACACACAGAATATGACAAAAAAGTAAACATCACTCAACTTGATGACACAAGATCAAAAATTCCTTTTTCTTAATGGTTTAGGTCTCCTTCAGTTTGAATGAATTTTATAAAGTTAATGTAGAATAATTTTTTTTTATAGAAATTGGTTTGGAACGAAGGATTGGTGGATATGACAAATTATTGGCATGCTTTTCAAACTTTTTTTTAAAAAAAAAATCACAAAACACAGTGTATCAAATCATTTTTATCACGAAATATATCCGATGAGCTAAAGCTTCAAACTGGTTGATCAGACAAACACACACACACCTGGGTTGCTGGCTAGCTATTCCATGACAGTAAAACAAACGTTTTGACATGCGAGTTGCGAAACCTACTCAGACAAAGATCCGTTTCTTCTGCTTGCGTTCTCTGTCCAAGAGATTGAAAACTGCAGGCGACGAAATAATGATCTCCAGCAAAAAGGAGAAATTTGAGTCCAGTGTAGCAGGCGGCCCTGACCTTTGTCTGATGAACATTCATGTCCCCGGCCTGAGAAGGCTAGGTACAAAAGAGCATCCGATGCAGAGATTAGTTACTGTCTCTATCTGAATTTTCACCTGACGAATTATCCCGGTGTTTTGCTCGCAATGGTACTACCCTCTGCAAGGTTGCAACTTAACGCGTCTTTAATTAAGCTGCCAGTCACTTCACGAGAATGGAGTGGCATAGATGGAAGCAAAGCATGCACTGAATATGCATGTCAGGAGAGGGTGCAAATTCTCTTCAGAATCAGAAATATTTTTTATAAGTAATTATCGTTTTAGACAGGATTACACGTAACAAAGTGACATTAAATAGAGTAACTCAAGCTGTTCCAACTAGTTACCGATGCAAGATTCTAGTGATGTCACCCAAATTCAACTCCTGAAAAGTACATTTCACGTCGGTAGATATGGATGGCTTTGCAGTAATCGAAGGCTCGCTGTGCTCAAATCGATCGAGGAATGAATGTGTATCCACATGTTCAGACAGCATCGTGTTGCATCACAAACTCATAAATTAGAGCATGTTTATGGAGCTAGATTTAATATGATTGTTGTTTGGCTGTATTTGTGCAAGCCAAGGGCCACTTTTTAAAAACCACAACTTTAGTTTTAGAGGACTTTGGATGAAATAACTTATGGAAATGTTGAAAAACATGTGTCATATGGATAAACAAGTGCACATGAATTTTCAACAGATATAATGACCATATATATATATCATCCAAACCTATTATTTTGTATCTAAAAAACTGGAAAATAATTCATAATAAATAAATAATAAATAATTAAATGATATCATCTCTATACTTTTTGCTAGCTTTGCCAATAATGTTTCCATGCAATGTCGTCTTTTAACAAGAATAATCTCATATATGTTTCTCATATATCATCGTGGATAGATTACAGGTAGAGTTTAAGTATCTTACCGGTACCCATTGTTGCTACTGTAATAATATATCTAGCTATTTATACTATTTTTAATAAAATAGTGGTGATAAATCTGCTACCACTATTAGTTTATCATTGACATGCAAATTCTTATCGCTAGTAAAATCTATATTATTTTTAAAACCAAAATATTTCTTTTAAAGCCGAATTACTCTTATGTTTTAAGTTATTCGTATAATTTATATTTATATTATGTTTGTTTAATGTTATAAAAATTTTCTTCGTAACATGGTCACTCAGTTAATATTAGGGCATGTACAACGGTAGTTTATTTAAACCGAACATTTTACAAAAAATCTCCATTTTACAACAATAAATGATGGAAGAGATGCAAACTCATGCTTCTATGCATATTTAAGTATTTATGAGTCATGGTTACATATAAATATTAAATATTTTGTAAAAATTAAACAAACAACTATTATCTATAAGTTATATTTGTTGACTATTTAGCTGTGTTGTAAATTTCAAAAATCCACCAACAGCTACATGCAACGGACGGCTCAGATCGTGTATTTAACGGGGTCCTGAGGCCACTCCAGCTGTCGTGTAACCAGTAACCGCTGTGGCGCTGTCGGTTCGTGTTGTTCCCTTCGCCGCTCGCTAACTCGCATGACACTCGAGACCTTGTGCCAGCTCCGTTCTTCCAATCCCCTCCTCCATGGCGACTCCCCTAAACCCTAGCCCCACATAATCGCTGTCTCCCGCCGCGCCTGAGTGGCCTCTCCTCGGTCTCTAGCCGCACCCGTGCCCGCTCCGGCCTCGCCGGCGGAGGCCCAGGCCCAGGCCATGGAGCACCACCACCACCACAAGCCCGGGCTGCGCGTGCGCCTCCGCATCACCGCCGCGCGGCGCCGCGCGTGGTCCTCCGCCGGCCTGCAGTCCGCCTGCCGCAAGCCGCCGCGCCGCGACCCGTCCGACTCCGTGCACAAGGTCGCGCGCCGCGAGATCGGCGGGGGCCACCGCCGCCCGCCGCGGCCCGCGGCAACCTCCTCCTCCGCTTTCTCCTGCCCCGAGAAATTCCACAACTTCCAGCTCCAGGTATGCGCTCCTTGCCCTCTCCTCCCTCTTAGGTTTCCCGTAATCGTAGTTAACCTAGGGGTGCATTGGAGCTCATTCTGATCCCGTGATCCAGAAATTTGATAATTTGCCACAGCCAAACAGTGGCTTCGTTTTTTGTGCCATCTTAGCCCACATGTTACTGATCTGAATGGACTCACTTATCATTGTCTCGGAGTACCATCGTAATCAAAGGGTTATGTTGACTGTTGAGAGTTATAAATTATCAAATATCAATTATGTAGATCCGGTGTCACACTTACTATGGTTAGGGATTTTTTTTCTAGTGATATTCCATTCAACGTGATACTTTTTATCAAGAGTGATTCTTGCAGAGATATAAGTGTAATGGAAATACAATCGCGGTAGTTTGGTGAACTGGCAATGTTATAACAATGCTCTAGTGTGTGGTTAGTAGTGATCTAGTTATTCAGGCTAGCAATATCAACTGCAAAATGCTTATAATGTCATATATGTAGTTCTGCATGCGCCAATTTGATATTGAGTGTGTGTCATCGGTGGGCTCAGTTTGTATATGTATTTCTGTTTTAAAATAATGCTATTTCTCCTCTTGGCACATGTTTGTTGAGGTGTGTGATGTGGAATTTTCATAGAATACTTGCATTAGCAGTAAAACATTACATATTCATACTTTTTTGTGTAATTTTTTTCATTTGTTGTTTTTATAGTTTGGGAATCAATTCAGTTAGACTTACAAAATGTCAGTTGAATGCACCAAATCATAAGCGGGATGGGCTAGATAGGTGTATTTGTAGGGAGAAAGCTATTTCATGATTCTGTGTTTGTTAGGTATCTCCTCTGCATGTATCTCAAAATTTTCTTTGGGTGGCACTGGCAGCACTTCGTAATTAGTTTGTTGTTAGTGATGCTACTGTTTCTTATAGTTAGAGGAAAATAGTTTAATTAAAACCACCACTTCATCACATTTATGAGCAAGTGCTTAGTGCTTACTAGAATCCACATTCAAGCATGAGGTGAGCACATTGTAGCAACACTAACATATCATACAATTCCATTCATACATGGTTACATACCATGAGGTGAGCACTTTGGAGTATATCAATCCGGCGGCGAGAGGCACACATGGCCCAGATCCGGCCATCGCCATCGCTGTCACCGCTGGTGGCAGCAGAACGCCATACCAGAGGGGAACCCAGGGTAGGGAGGAGAAGAGATCAAGAGAGGGGATCGCCTAGAGGAGGGGTGGGGAGTGCTGAACATTGTTCTTAAGGTGGTAAGGCGAGGCGTGGCGACCTACCCCCTTCCAGTCGCCTAGGCGAGTTAGGCGCGCGGCGAGGCAACACCATACACACATACTAATATATAAATGCTATAGATTTTAGTAATGGTTAACATATAATTATCATACTATTTTCAATGACATGACTTATCTTTCTCTTCTCTCTTCATCTTCTCTTGTTTTGTTCCATTCAGCAATCTAAAAAACAAGCTTACATTTAGTATAACAGCAATCTTGAATAAAGTAAATTAGTGATATATTCGGCCAAACAGTAAATCAGTGAATCATATTTTAATACTAAATACATTAGTATTACAGAAGAAAGTAGATTTTACAAAACATAATTGACCAAAAATACTCTAATACTCTATACACTTTACACTTTACAGCACACAAATCATAAAATACAATATAGTTTAATACTATACAGTAATACAGTACACATTTTACAGCATGCAGAAAAAGCAGACAACACTGTAGAATACAAAACTGACCACTGTGGTACTGTAGTACGGAAGCAAAGACTTACCAGAACAGGTGCTCCCCTCCCTTTATCCTCCTCCAGGCACTGCTCCCCTCCCCTCCCCTCCCCTCCTGGAGCAGAAGAAAAACTGGGCAACTCTAGGCACCGCCTAGGCACCTCTAAGCGCCAGACGCCGGGTCGTCATCTGACTAGCGTCTAGTGTCTACGTGAACACTGGGCACAATGGAAATCATGTATTCACGTATGACATCACATATTCATGTACATTCTAGACATGGAGCTAGAGAATGACTTCATATCATTTAATTTGAGTTTTAGTCTTTAATATTGTTGTATTGTGAATGTGTGTGGGAATATGTTCCATATTTTGCAAATATGCTGGACAAATGGACATAATTGTAGCAATACCGGCTAAATCTGATCAACTAACATCCATGCACATAATTGCCCTAAACTGATAACTTTGTGGTTCGTTTCAGTTTTTAAACCATTGTTTAGCAATTTACGAGTTTAATTTGGTTGTGCAGGAAGAGTATGACACTTATGATGATGACGTCCATTTTCTTGTCCAGCTGCCATTTTTGTGGAGCAGAACGAAAATCGTTGAGATTGTTGCAGCAAAGGATGTCATATTTGCACTTGCCCAATCTGGACTATGTGGCGCATTTAATCGGAGTAAATCTCATACTTTAACTCTAACTGGTTTTGCTTTTGTCGACTTTACGTTCCTGATAAAAGTTCTTCTCATGTTGGCAGCAACAAACAAGCGTATATGCTACTTGAATATAAGTCCTGATGAAGTGATTAGGAGCTTGTTTTATAATAAAAACAATGAATCCCTTATCACCGTTTCAGTATATGAATCAGACCGTTTCAGTTCGCTCAAGTGCAGAACAACTCCAATAGAGTAAGAAGCCTTGTACACTTTTCTTGAACTAGTCTTTGTGTAAGAAGAATATTTTTAGTGCTAAACTGTTGATCCTCCTGGTGTCTGTAGCAAGAATGCAAGATGTGAACTATTATTTCAATATTCCTAATTTTTATTTTGCTCTTTTTGTGTTTACTTAAAAAACAATAGTTGGGCTGTGACAATTTCATGGACTGATCAGTTTGCTAGCTAATTTTGAAGTAGTATGATCTCTTGTCTTATCACAATTGCTTTTTAGGTACATTAGAAGAGGGCAATTGAATGACGGATTTCCTTTATTTGAAACCGAATCACTGAAATATCCTGGTTTTGTTGAGTTTGATGATGTCAATGGCAAAGTACTGACTTTTTCAGCCCAGGATAGGTACGTAACATTTTGCTTTACAGTTTGACAGCAGTTTATGTCTGTTGTGTAATTGTTACTTTGCAGTACCTACAAAGTTTTTGATCTGAAGAACTACAACTTTCTGTATTCTATATGTGATAAGAACATCCAGGAGATCAAAATAAGGTTTGGTTATCATTTATCACAGAAAAAATATCATTGTCTTAACTGGTTCACATCATGTTCCTACATTCATGAAACCTCCTGTCTCACCAGTCCTGGAATCATGCTCGTGATTTACCACAAGTCAGCTAATCATGTTCCATTAACGATACTTTCAATTGAGGATGGAACACCACTGAAAACCTTCACTCAGTTGCTGCATCGGAACAGAAAGGTTGACTTTATCGAGCAGTTTAATGAAAAGCTTCTTGTGAAACAAGACAAGGAAAACCTACAGATAATTGATGTATGTTACTATGTTTCCTCTCCGATCCATTTGTCTTGCTTGCAGCAACTAGGATCTATACTTCACTCTTTAACTCACTTGGTTCTCTGACCAGGTTAGAAACTCCAATCTGATCGAAGTCAACAAAACCAAGTTTATGACTCCTTCGGCGTTCATCTTCCTCTACGAAAACAATCTATTCCTAACATTCTGCAATCGGACCGTTGCAGCTTGGAATTTTCGTGGAGAGCTAGTCACATCATTTGATGACCATGAGTTGTGGCATTCTAACTGCAATACCAATAATATATACATCACTTCTGACCAGGACTTGATTATCTCATACTGCAAAGTTTCAAGGGAGGTCAGAAATGGCGTTGATCAGGGCACAGAAGGTATTTATAAATTTCATTATGCAGTTGCTGGATCTTTTTTTTTTTGAATTCATATGAATAAACTGTCTAAATTCCCTAATCCCTACTCAGCTTCCTCCCTGGGATCAATTAACATGAGCAACATCTTCACTGGAAAGTGTGTTGCCAAGATCTCCCCCCTCGACCCTACTCTCACAATTGCTCCTCGAAAAAGAAGTGATACCAGCAGATCTACTATTCGGAGCACCGTTTCTGATGCCCTTGAGGACATCACTGCGCTATTCTATGATGAGGACAGCAACGAAATCTACACTGGAAACAGTAAAGGTCTGGTGCATGTCTGGTCAAATTAGTATCACCTCCGACCCTCAACCTTGTATATACCTTCTGTACGAACGTGCGTTTCTTTTACCATCCGGTCTGATATAGTGGAACTGTGTGCAGCCAAACATATATCATTGGTAGAATAATCTGAGTGTAGATTTTCCTGACTGAATCGACCGTGGTGGAAGTTTTTTCTCATAAGCCAGTCTATTCAATATCAGGTCGACAAATGTCTTTTGAGTATAATTTGCAAATGTGGAAATTACGGTTATCGATCCTGTATGATGTATTGGGCTATTAGCGCATGCCATCAATTTTTTTAACTTCGTTGCTGTTCTTCCACCACCCCCAGCTGCTGTACCAGCTTGGTGTTTGCTGTATGCCTGTATCAAGGCGTCAATGGTGTAGCTTGTGTTGCTTGCAGTCGGAAAGGTGAAATTGGATGCAAGAATGTCAAGGAATATTCTGTCAAATTATGCTACTGGGGTTCTTGCATGCAGCATGCGTGGTGATGCTACCTCAAATTGTGAATCTAACAGAAATAATCCTCTTGGTTTGTTGTTTTTGGGCTACCGAGCTGTACTTGGCATATTGCAACTGATGTACTGACTAGCAAGTAGCAACTGCTGTACTAGGTCAGTACATATAGAATGAATTTTAAATTCTAAAACTTGTTATATTTTTGAACGGAGAAAACACTTGTAAGTGTAAGTGGATATGCTTTCTGAGCAATTAAATATCATTTTTTAAATGTTCTATATAAAATGGTTGGAAAAATATTTTAAATATATTTACCAGTTTTTATATTAAATCCATCCATTTAAATCCTTATTTATTTTTTTATAAATACTTGCTCGATCCATCAACCACTTTCGATTTCAAAATAAGCCCTTACACTTTCGTCTTTTAGGCTTTAGCTCCTTGTGCTTACGGCTGCATTGTCTGTTTGGTGAACTCACAGTAACGCTGCCATGTGGGCCTCCAGATAATTGGTCCCACCTGTCAGCGGAGCTCGCTCGCTTGCAAGCAACAGGCAGCCCTGTGCGCGTGAATGCGTGATACATCTACCTCCCAGAGTCCCAGCCCAGAATGTACCCAGCCATGAGCCACCCACAACGGAGTAACAAAGAGCACGGCGACGCGCGCACGCCTCCCCCGTCGAGTTAGACCAAACCGCCAAGCGAAGCGAGGCGGAGCAGCAAGCCTCCATCGATCGCCGTACGCCTAGGGTTTCGATGGAGCCCGCCTCCTCCTCGTCGTCGCCGCCGCCGGAGATGGGGCGGAGGATGCCGGAGGCCGCGGAGCTGAAGCTGCGGCGGAGGACGCTGGAGACGGTGCTGGAGCAGTGCCAGCTCGCTCTCGAGACGATGCGCGAGGCCGACCTCGGCATCGCCTTGCCGGAGGAGGGCGCCGATGTTGCGAATCCGGAGGTGGGGGACAGCCGCGCGGACGGAAACGGCTGCGCTGATGATGGTGCGACGCCTTCGTCTCCGCCGTCGGATGCCGACTACGAGACGGACGAGGTGGGGGGAGATCTTGCTTTGTGCCTCTCGATTACGTGATCCGGCGATTCGTAGGAGATTTGATAATTCAGGTTTAGATATCGCCATATCGGCGACTCGACTGATGGGTAATTTATGACATTTAGGCGTCCATAAATATCAGATGCTCTAAGATGTCAGCGGATTAGATGAATATGAATTATTAGCCTACTGCTATTAGTTGAATTTTACACGAAATTTCCCTGGTGTGAATGCCAGTGCACACAATTTTACGACCCTTGTTGCTATATTGTGATTATCAATGTCCACTAATGATCTAATTATGACCACTTCCTGTATACAATTCCTCATGCTGGGTGAGTGCTGACACAGAAATTGGCCATGCGGTCAAACCAGAACGTCGAATCAGAAAGCATGTTCTGTATCGTCTGAGCTGTGTGTCAGAACTGTGCGATGTAGTTTAGAAAAAAACTTTGATGAGGCTACGAAATGCTGAATCAAATGTGTCACCAGGGGGGATTTAACTGTTAGCAAATATGAGGTATGTGAAGCCATGGATTTTGGAATAGTTGATTAATGATTAGTTCTAGTTTCATAGTGTCTTGAACTCTCGATGACAGGTATTAATTGTACTTTTTTGCCTATTAGATATCAATTGAATCTAGGTTTAATTGTACTTTTTTGGTTCTGAAAGTAAATTCTGTACATCTCCCTTTTATCTCGCAGTTATGTGATCTTCTCAAATCGAGGGTTGCATCACCTGGATTTCTCGAAAAACTTGATAATATTCAGAAGTCGGTGTATCAACATGGTGCAGGTGCATATTTCCTTTTTTTGGATTCATTGTTTACATAAAAGACCAGTGGATGCGCCGCCTTTGCATGGCATGCTAAAGTTTATTAATTTTACTCTTGCAATCAAACCTGACAACTGAACTGTTCTTCCATTACTCTTGTAAGAGTAGATGAAACTATATCATGGGATATCATAAGTGCGACAGATATATGGGATGACAAGGGCATGAACATTAGTGATGATTCAGAGGATGGATATGTTCTCATTAAACAAGAGGACATAGTTGATGGGATTGCAAGCTTCATGGCTGCATACTTGCTGTCATTGAAACAAACTAAGGTATGCAAAATTCAGCACACATTTTTAATTTATAATCTTCTATCAGTTAATTTCATTAATTTTTACCTGGTTTCATTCCCTGTGCATTCCTTCCTCGATATTGGTTCACTACTCTGTTGCCAAGAATCTTGGGTACTGAACAAAGAATCATGTTTGCAGTTACTATTATAGTTCTGGGCATTATACGAGAATGCTGCTATAGCCTAGAAGCTAGATTACTACCCCAATTTTTTTTGTCATGCAATGATTGCAAGATTATGATAGAAGAGAATTTCATATGCCCCATTGAGAAACTTCCATCCATCTGACGGTTAAAATTTTCCTGTGCAGGACTTGACACCTAATCAACTTCAACAAGGTTACCCTGTCATTCTTTTTTAAATTCAGATAAAATTTGTTAATGCAAACAAAACTTACATACTCCCACATACCCACAACCATTTTTGTCAGCTCTTAGCAAGACCTTTTCAACTAGGAAGAGGAAAAGCAAACTTCAGAAGGCATGGGATGGAACGAAAGTTATTTATAATATAGCATCATGGAGTGCAACAGCTATTGGGTAAGTTATTCTACTAATCAATCTGCATAGGATGTTCCTAGGATTCTAGGAAATTGGCTTGCTCAAATCGTATATTCGTATGGATGGATGTTCAACTGTTTGGGCTGGTTGCCAAGCAATAATTTCTGGCTTATAGCAAAGGTGCTATGTAAGCATTTCGATAGAAGTCAACGAGCTTTTGAATCGATAGTTTAGCTCTGACTAGTTAGATGGGGTTTTCCACCTGTTAAGCGTTGCCATCTTCTCAAACATTAAATAGATTTATTTCATCTATGGAGAGAGAGAGAGAGAGAGAGAGAGAGAGAGAGAGAGGCGTTTCTTTGATGTAATCATGTAGCGATCGATGATAAGTATTCGATGATTATTCGGATGTTTGCTCTTCCTATATATAGTGTAACTAGAGCTAACTAATTGTGTTCCTGTCTTGTCCTCATGCAGTATCTACCAGAATCCAGCAATTGTAAAAGCAGCAACTGCTGCCTTTTGGACGTCGTGCCGTGTAGCATCCAAGTTTCTGTAAATACCCCACGGCTCGTCGTTATGGTGCTGTACAAATTGTGTGACTACGGCAACGATGCCACTCCCCGGCGCCTCTAAATGCCAAGGGGAAGCATTGTTGCCAAGACTTTATGGTACACTCTTATACGATGATGTAATTCTACCGATATCTTCATAGGTTCACAGGTCGATGATTAACAGTTGGATCGTGTGTCACAAAATATCAGCCCAGACCACATTGGTGACTTATTATGAACATGTGGGGGCTGGTCTGTAGTTTCTCACACCTGATCTGATGGTTGAGTGAACCTCCTTCCCTGTGTTTGCCCGTATCATTTGTATCCGACCTCCCATTCCTTGTATATTCTATACCAGCTATCCAACTTAACAGTGGTGTATACATGCAATTGTTGTCGATTCGTTTGAAAAAAACTCATCAATCACATGTCTTCTTTTTCTGAAGCCACTAACTTCCCATGCAAGTGTTACTGTCTGTATAAATCTAAAACTAAAGTGTATTTTATATACGGAGTAAGCAACTAATTAAAAATAGATAAAATTAAATTTTAATAAGAAATCATAATTTGTAGTAAGGAAATACTCTGTATATTAATGAAATCGCAGTTTGTAATGCATTAATTAATCCTGACGAAGAGTTCTAGTTAATAATTTTTAATTTTGTCCAATTTTAATTAGTTACTTACTCCTGAAAATTTTACAAGTTACGATTTCTTAATAAAATTAATTTTGTTCAAGTGGCTTCTATACGAGATAGTCTGCAAAACCTGCCCGCATTTGGGCTCTTGCTTAGTGCCTTATATATCATGGAAGATAGATGGGTTTATCGAAGACAAAAAATCATTTAGATTTGGACTCATTTGGTGGATTTTTTAATAGTAACTGTTTTAATTCTTATTAGTCATTTTCCATTATTTATTTAATAATATTTGACCGGAAATAGAAAAAATATGCACCAGAGTATATAATTTGCCATAACAAAATGCTAATTATTAACTGCTAATCAGTAGTTCCAGATATCTCATCTGGAGTTCATCATTATTCCGTGCGTACTGAATCAAATCCTAAGACGACTTGAATGAATCCGACAAAACGAAACGAAACAAGATGCATACTACGTAGACTTTAATTGGTGGGAGCAAAGAAGATTTCGGAATCGAGTCTCTTGGAGCGGAAGAGACTTTCCATTTCCGGCGTGGTGTTGAAGGAGGCCTCCAGCACCGCCGGTGAGATGGCCTTCCACACCGACGTCCTCCCGGCCAAGTGGGAGAAGATGGGGTTGGGAGTGGTGATGATGGAGAACCACTCCATGCCGGTGTCGTCGGCGATCTTAGAGACCACGAAGAATCTGGGGACGATGAAGAGGCAGCCGCCCTCGGCTCGGGTCTCCAGTACGCGCTTCCCATCGATGCCCACCACCTGGACGCGGCCGCTGCCGCGCACGATGTAGGTCACCTGGTAGGCCGAGTCGCAGGAGAAGCCAGGCGAGCACATGGAGTGGGCGTCGATCCTGACGAGGTCGGCGCCGAGCCCCACCTCCTTGACGAGAGGCAGGTTCTGCGTGTTGAGCACCACCACGCGGCCACCGTTCTTGATGTCGACGTCGAGCGGCGCCTCCAGACAGTTGAGCACCATCCCCTCCCTGTCCTTGTCGGATGGGTCGGGCATCTTGTGGCCGTCCTTGATCTTGACGATGCCGGCGCCAGGCTGGGTGGAGACGAGGGTGGCGGCAGCGTCCTGCGGGAGGTCCCAGGCACGGGCGACGAACTCGGTGGAGAAGCCGGTGAAAATGCCGGTGGAGCCGGTGAGCTGCATGTTGGTGAAGCGACCCGGAGTGTGGCCCTTAGAGGTGTCCCCGAGGAAGAGGATGACGAGATCGGGTGATGAGGCGTTGTGCCACCAGGTAACAACGCCGAACGGGAGCGCGAGCGCGTCTCCCTCCTTGACGGGGATGAGCTTCTCGGCGGTGGCCTCAGGGAGGAGGAGGCCACAGGTGCCCTTGCCCTGGAGGACGTAGGCGACCTTGGCGGAGTCAGAGTAGGAGGGGAGAGCGAGGCCTCCAGCAAAAAGGGAGAGCTTGGCGGCGCCGATGGAGGCGGTGTGGAGCATGGGGAGGTCGGCGGGGGACCAATCGTAGTAGCTGCCGCCGTCGCTGGAGTAGGCTTTGACGGGGCGCTTGGGGCTCAGATCCATCGACATGGCCTCCGCGATGCATGTGCGCTGATGCACCATTCTTGCTTGATCTTGATGAATTCTTGATCAACTTCTGCTGCTATAGATCGAATATGATATGATGCAATACATACCGGCCTGTGCTAGCTACCTATTTATAGAGGGGGAGATCGATCGATGATTCGTACGAGTTTGCAGCATGCAGCATGCAGTTTGTCAATTAGATTTGTTAGTTTTTAGCTGAATGCATGGGCGGATATCGATGAAGTGCATGCATGCAGTAGACCTCATCTACTCCTGATATCATGCAGCAGCAGATCGATTACCGTCGAAAAAAATGAAGGAAACGGAATAATGCGGCTAAGATCTATATGTCTGTTTCAGAATGACAAGTTATCAATCTTTCTCTTGGAACAATAGGCAATGCCACATTTTTTTCTTTTAAAATTAAAAAAATATATGTAGTACCAGGTAATGGGCTCTACCGCTACACACGAGGGATGAAGGCTGCAATATTAATGAAGGCCCAAAACTAATAAAATTTTAGTTTGGGATCAAAATAGGCCCAACAAAAAAATTACTTGCTAGGCTGCGTTTCGATAGCTCGAAGATGGCAGGTCTATACCGATACCATCGGGTCTCTATCCGTTAGAAAAAAATGATAACCCATATATATATATATATATATGCGGGTATCATTTCTCTCTTTAACTCATGCGGGTAAAATATACTCATCATGTACTTAAACCCATCAATAGACACCACACACAAAATATGATAACAAATAACAAATATATATTTATCCTCACAAAAACAGTATTTCATCTAAAAAGACCAATCACTCATTCAGTCATAAAATCAAAATTATATATATAAACAAACTCTCAAACATAACACATCAATGAACAATAATAACAATGATTTAAACTCTAAAAAATATAGCTTATTTAGTGATGGGTACCCATCGGATAACCAGTATGAATATTAGAAAACCATACTCATATCTGTGTATCCGTTGGATACTATTTTTTTTCATTAATAGACATACCGGCCACCTTCGACGCGCTCCGCCTGCCGTCGTCAGGGCCGCCACCGTCGTCGCCCCGAATGTGCGTTTCCGTGCAATGTACCATGTTATCGCATTGGTACTGCTACTTGCTGTTCGAGTTTTTCACAGTTAAGAGTGTTATTGAATTGGGATAGCGATGAAGTCGACGATGAGGTTGCTGGGTTACTGATTGATTCCAGTTGAATTTGATGAGGATGATATTAGATGGAATTGTGAATCCCTGCGTTTTCCATAGTGGTTAGCTCATGGCGTTTCGGAAATTTGAAGGTTGTGGTACAGTGGTCTGTGGTGTGTCTATGCTGGCTACTTTATGTTTACACGATTTGAACTCCACCGAACTTATGGTCAGAAAACTGTGATGAATAATGAATTGCATCTCGGCTTCGAAAACGATGAATCATGCCTCGTTACAATGAAAAAGTCTCTATGCTTAATATTTTAAATACTATACACAATAAATAATGAATTATAAATACCCTATGAATTCTGGCAAGACTCGTGATTATGCTGTTTTTCCATTGCAGTATAAAACACTGAAGCCCATGGCAGACAGAACTGTTATAGAATATAGAATAAATATATCATCCTTAACAAGGTGTAGGAGTCAGCCTGTTCCAACTTCCAAGTTCATGATTATGAAAATCAGACCTGAAACTAACAGAATGAAACTAGCAGATTTAACATTGGACTTATAACTAATAATCCAGTAAGGAGTATGTTGAAAAGTTGTATATGATAAAGTTGTTGAAGCACTTGTGTCGCCTGTTCAAACTCAATATTTTACATGTTTTATGGATGTTCTCTATCATGCTTGATTGTTTTTTATGCACCTTTCTGTAAATTGTAATTGTTTTGAGTGTAAGCAAGCTATGTTTGCTGCCAAACAAAAGAATATATAGTAACATTCACATTTGTAAGTCATAACTTGCATAGGTTGGAGCCCAAGTTATATATTCAAAATACACAGGAACAGAGGTGGAGTTGAATGATTCCAACCATCTTATTCTTAAAGAGGACGGCATCGGTATCCTCGAGACCGATGATGCGAAGGACATGAAACCTCTTGGTGATCATGTACTTATGAAGGTAGACATCTCTTATACTTTTGTTCTGGACAATGGTGTATTGTTGTCAATTAAGTAGGCTAGGCCAAAGCTGAGGTCACCCCCCACCCCCCCTCATTTTTGTTGTAATAAATTCTTCCTGTATTATAGGTTGCTGAAGTTGAAGATAAAACTCCTGGTGGTCTGTTGCTTACTGAAACTACAAAAGAGAAGCCATCTATTGGAACGGTGAGTCACTCAATTCATTAGTTCTACTGGACATTTCTGTTGTCTTTTTTGTGTACTATGGTTCTTAACCACATGGTTGGACCTTCATGCTGGAACCATGAATCTACATATAGTTGAAAGCTTGAAATCAAAGGTAAAAAGTTAATGATATGTTTGTGGACCGGAGACAGGTTGTGGCTCTGCTGGCCCTGGTCCTCTGGATGAGGACATGAGCAGCCCATTGTCGGTGTCTGCAGGGAGCACTGTCCTATATTCCAAGTATGCTGGCAGTGAGTTCAAGGGTTTTGATGGCATGAAGTACATTGTGTTGCGGGTTTCGGATCTAATGGCTTCCCTCTCCTGAATTACCAGGTACACTCAGCTGATGCCATCATAAACTTGCAGTTTGTGATCATAGATTACCGTTTCTTTTTAGGATAAATTACTGTTTCTAGGGCATAAACATTAATGCAACTCGAATTACATGAACATGATCCCCTCTTATTACACCAAATTCGGCATGATATATCTGTACTGATAATGTGTAACGACCCGTCCCGGAGCTCGGAAATACCATCGAGCGGGACGAGCCGGTACTTCATCGAAGATGAACGAATTTAATAAAAACGTTCCATTCGTCAGTAGTTTCATTGCAGACCTGAATATTACATCACATAAGTCTTACATAGCTGCAAATAGAGGCATACCTCGCAGCGACAAACATATCAAAAGAGTTCAGCGGAAGCAACACATCACCCAAAAGCTGAAAGTACTGACCAACAACTACGACTTGGGGACTAGCCTCGAAACACCTACTCTTCTGGATCTTCAACCGCGACAACTCCTTCATCTTCGAAGTTATCCTCATCTTCCGGCAGGTTAACGAACTCTGGGGGGGTGTAAAACAACAAGGGTGAGTACTCAAGAGTACTCAGCAAGTCTTGGAAGTAGTATAGATGCAGGATACAAAGAAACGGCTATGGTTCTCAAGGGAATATTTATAGTTTATAAATTCTAAGTGCTTAGTACCCACGGATAGAGGTCCCAACCTCTAACTGTTCCCACATAAAGTAGCTATAGTTCAAAAGCTAAACCAATTCTCACAGCCTCACCAACCGGGATCGCTTTGCAACAAATCCCAACATCATTTTCCATCAATTACACAAGTCACATCTTTCCATCAATTCCACATATCACGACCATCATGTTATCAACATAACTCATCATTATCTCGGTACTAGCTTACCCATCCATCGGGAAAGCGTTCCCATTATCAACATCTCATCCCAATTCATTTTAACGCTCAACTAGTTATCACATCTCACATCGCTCCCTATGAAGCCTTTCGACTTCCCGCTCCACACAGGAACGTTATCCAACCACACAGGCTAGTCGTATACCCAACGGTATACTCTGGTAACGTCCCAACCCATTTCTCATTTAGTTGAAAACAAGTAAACACTACACTAGGGAAGACACATGAAATTACTTGCCCATATCTGTGGGCGCGGCTGTTCGAATAGATCATACTTCAGCTGAAGGTGCACACTTTACCCTTGCAACTCAAACTCTACTCCGCTACCCGTCGGTATAGGAGGTTCGAGACAAAGACTTTCCAAAGCAAACCTAGGATATCCCACTGCCACCTAGATGGATTCACGGTCAAGGATCCGGAAAGTACGTCTTCCTTCTTCTCCCCAGGCAATCACACGGGTACTCCACTTCCAACTCCTCGAATCACAACCACAATCTCGTGCCCGTTAGGGACTTTTCAGGTAATACCACGAGCCACCCGGTGATTCCACATTCATTGGCAATCAGGCTATCCCAAACTCACTAAGTACTAGCCCAGGGGCACTGTCGCGCCCTGATTTAATAAATCAGGACTTTATTGAAATTCCATAGAAAATCAATAAAACAAGACGTTCATCATGCGACCACGTACAATACGGACAATCATTCACGGTTCGTAGACCGCATTAATACAAAAGTGAATAAAGGTGAAGAGAAACTAATAAAATAAGGGTCCTAGATGAACGCCTCCTTCCAGTCTCGCCTTGACTGGGTCGCTACTCCAGACCTTCATCCTCCTCGTAGTAGACGGGCTCTGATGTTGTAAGTCAACGGGGTGAGTACAGATGTACTCAGCAAGCCACCGAATGCAAATATAATGCAAGGTAATAACAAGGGAGATAGTGGCTAGTTTAGCGGAAGCAGCATAATTGTAAAGCTTTAAATGAGAGCAATTTATTAGTACGGAAAAGTAAACATGTGCATGTGTATCATCATCTTCTAACTCGAGGGGTACAGTCAGCCCCACCTCGCTCAACAGTCCTTACGTGCCAAGAATAACTTGAACATTCAACCAATTGTAAACTAACTGCGAGTAGTCACACAACCCGCCCTTGACCGTGGGCTCGGCTTTTCGAAAAGATTGAATTACTCTGATCAGAGATGTACCACTGTACCCACAAGGCACGCACTCATCACCTACACCGAAGTGTAACGAGATGACCCATCACACGGGAACTCGTGCCAAAACCTTCCATATAGTCCTCCCCGACTCAATAGCACCCTCTTATGGGTTTCATATGGTGTCCCGACGCATCGGAGCCCCACCATACCCCCCCTTGAGCCTCGTCGGTACAAGTCGCCCGCAGGCTAGCCCCTTGCCCCCTCCTCTATGGTGCATCAAGCCGGAGTATTCCATACTTCCAGTTAGGACTTACCCATTAGACTTGTGGTTGGTACGGAAGTGCTTTGCAACAGATCCCGCAGACCGGTCCTTATAGTGGCCCGGGTGCGACAAACCAGTGCCCGAGCTTGCACCCGGAACCCACCATACTTATAACCTAGCCAACTCCAACAGAGTCCAGAGACGAGAATAACAGGGAAATTCATATACAGAATCCAGCTATCTACGACTCGTTCTTTTTAACCTATAGCAGTTGTGTCAGTACATTGGGCACTAGCTAATATTTTTATAGTAGAGTGACAAGGAGTTTAGGCTCAATAAGCATGGCTTGGGTTTGCACACAAGGACAGGGATCTAATAAATATAAGTGTAAGGCTTGAATATTTGACTAATGCAATATTAACCTATGGGTTATAGCGATAAGTTATTAAAACATGGGCTCAATTATGATCAACTGTTTCCACAGAGACGGTCGATGACTTGCCTTGCTCAGCAAAGGGTGAAGGAGGAACCTCGGGGTAGAACTCCTGCTCCTCGACGAACTCGTAGTCTTCTCGATACGGAAAATAAATAAACAACACATTCAATAAAACAGATAAAATTCACCAAACAAAAGAACATACATAGTTTGTGGGTGTTTTTATGTGAAGTAATATTTTAATATTCTGAGTTTGTATAAAACAGTAAAGTTTAATATTTTAGAATTTTTCCCAATTTATTTTCTGTATTATTAATTTTAACCCTAAGGGATTTTTATTCATTTATTTATTAATAATATTTTGGGTAACAGAAACATACTGTTTTTATGGCATTAATGTGTAGAGAATAATATTCTGGTTCTAACAAAATTTGAATGGTGAAATTTGGAGTTAAAATGAGCAAGAGATGAATTTTTGAAGTTTAAACAATTTTCTGGAATTTTATTTAAACAGAAAACAGTCTTTGGTCCACGGTGAACCAGGTTCACCGTGAACCCGTGACTATGCGCGTGGACCGGATCAACCAGGACCGTCGGATCTGGATCCGGCGATCGGGTGCGAGGCGGAGGGGTTTAATGAAATCGGACGGCCACGATTAAATCATACCGAACCGGTACGCGTGGACGCTCGAGATCACCCGGGGGTTTAAGTGACGATCGACGGCCGAGAGGCCTCGATACCCCTTTGACCAGATCCGAGGGCCCAGATTAAATCCCGGAGGGATTTAATCTTAGCCCTCCGATCGCGATCGGACGGTTGCTGTGCGATCCGGCACGGCACGACGTAAGGGGGCGCATACCCCCTTCGTCTCCGGCGACGGCGGGCTCGGGTGCGGCCATGGCGGCGGCGACGAGCGCCTACGGGCATATCTAACGGCAAAAATGGAACGGGGAGGGGAGGGCGGTCATGACCGTACCTCTGGTAGCGACGGCGGCGAAGAACGGCGACCGGCGACGAGGGTAGACGGCGAAGAGGGTTCGGGAGCTCGACGGCGATGGTGATCCGGCGGGTTCCAAGGCCAATGGAGTGGTGGCCGGGGATGGGCGGTCGACGTCGGTCTCGACGGTGGCAGTGGCTAGGGCAGAGGAGGCTGGGATCGACGGCGATGGCTCGCCGGAGATGGAGCAGGGGAGAACCTCGAAAAAATGCTGCCGGGGCGCTCTGGTGTGCGTGGGCTCGGGCTGCTACGGCGTGGGTAGAGGGCGGCGACCACAGGGGTTTAAATAGGGGGTCTCTGGTGTATAGATGGCAAGACATGCCGGGGAACCCGAGGGTTCATTCCTAACTCCGGCGAGGTTTCTTTTTACCTCGGATTGGCTTCCATAAACGTGAAGACGCGTCGGGTTTTGATGGAAGGAGGTCGGGGGCGGTCGGGGAAGGGGATCCGAGACGAATCCGGGTGAAAGCGGGCGGCCGAAGGCGAGAATTTGGAAGGTGATCGCCGGGGAAGGAAGGGGAGAGAGGGATTCCATCGGAGAAGATGGATCTGACAGGTGGGCTCCACCTGTCAGTGGGTGAACGGGAAAGGAAAGGGCCGACAGGCGGGGCCGGGCGGTCAGTGGCGCGGCGGGGGCTGACCGGTGGGACCAAGCGGGCGTGGGCGGGAGAGGGAGGCGGGGAAAAGCACTGACAGGCGGGGCCCGCTTGCCAGAGAGAGAGCAGTGGTGGGCTGGGCCTAAAAGGCTTTAGGAGGGGGTTTCGGGGTTGAGGCCCAATAGGATTAAAAATTTATTTCTGATTTAAAATAATTCCAGTAATTCGAATATTTGATTAAGGGTTGAATCACTGTTGGTAAAAATTTGTAAAAATTCCTAAAATTCTATCTTGGCCTCTAGTTCATCTCATAAAATTTTCAAGTCCAGATTTTGAGTATTTCTCCCTGTTTGGCTTTATTTGGGTTCTTTTGTGATTTTCCTTTAATAATAAATCCAGAAATGATTTAAATAATATTTTTCTTTTATTTTATTCCTTTTTAATTTCTGGGGTGTTACAGGCACCTCTCACGTACCCACAAGGTTGCACGATGTTGTGCTCATGCTTTCCCAAGGAATCGGTCCTTAATAGTCTTTGTAACACACACAATTTCATTTCACACAACACATTTGTAAAACCACATCATCATCAACCATTCTACATCTAGTCGTCATGTTTTGATATAAGTGTGTAAGTGTTTGTGTAGTGCACCCATTTGACAAGGATTGTGCTAAAAGCAATTAAAATAATAAATTAAATCATGGATGTAAAAATAAATCCTAGAGCGACAAGGTAAACATGATATTCAATTATCAAGGAGGCTTGATAACAAGCGTAGGTTTTATTTGTCTTAATTGCCCAAGCAATTGACTAATAGTATACGTGAGTGTTTAATCCTAAACATGCATATATAAATTTGTGGAACAATCAATGCAATAGGATCAAGGATGTTCAAAGAAAGACTTGCCTTGCTCGGGGAAATAGTCGAAGCCGTCGAAGTCGTTTCCTTCCAGAACTTCGGTTTCAACCCTTACTACGAATTTATAGTCAATAATTAATTAGAGATTGTATTTATCTTTTAAAAATTTAGAAAATATTGTTTATGTAAAGTTTAGATTTTTACAAACTTATAGAAATTTGAATGGAAATTTTCTGAGTTGAAATGATTTTTCTACGAATTTTTAAAGTTGCAAATATATCCTGAAATTGGAAAAGAGAAAGTTCACTATTTGTATGGGCCGAACAGGAAATCATTTCAGAAAAATGGAAAACGTACTGTTCAATTTGGTTGGGCCGGCCTGGTTCTAATACCCAGAAATTAAACCTAAAATAAAAAAACTACTGTTTGACTGGGTCGACCGAAGTGGCCCATGGCGTTGTTTTGCGCGGCCAGGCCTGGCGCGCAGTGCTGGGCTGCTGGCTGGTGGGGCCCACCTGGCGGTGGCTGGGGCGGCTGGCAAATGGGGCCCGCCTGGCAGTGGCTGGGACGCGGAGGGGGCCTGGCGGCTGAAGGTTGAAGACGACCTCCAACGGCCAAAACTTCTCCGGGTCATAACGTTGTCATCCTAGCTTCGATTGCTACGAAATTTTAACAGTAGCTAGAGTACAACTAGATGAACATATCCAACGGTTGGATTGGGCATTAGAGCTACGGTTTGGATTTTATACCGGCAAACAGTAGGTTCGGTTTGGGATTTTTAATAGCGACGGCGGAGCTCCGGCGAGACATCGGGGGTCATTTTCACCATCCTTAGGGCATTGCGGAGCTACCGGTGCTCTTGGATTGAGCTACGATGGCCCGTAGTGCCCTGACGACGGTGACCCGAGAGCTCAAAATGGCGGGCTCGTCGCCGGCGAGCTACGACTACCCTACATCCACGACGAGCTAGGGAACATGTTCTACTATTCATGGGGATGCTCTAGTATGATTTAATTGGAGAATGGTCATACCTTAATCGGAACTCGGTGAACGGCGACGAATTTGGGGGTTTCCGGCGACGGCGAGTTCCGGTGAAATTGACTGCGGGATAGGGTTCTCCAAGGGTCAGTGATCACGTCTGGGTTGACGTCCCATGGAATGGAGCAAGGTATAAGGAGAATTTGAGGACGAACCGTGGCGATGGAGTTCGGCTCCGGCAGATTCCCGGCGAAGGCGAGCTCGGATGGCTCCGGCGAGTGCTCGAGAGTGGAGAGGAACGTGCGGGGAGTGTGTGGGTGCACTGAGGCGAGTCGGGGAGGCCTTTTGTGCGCGCGGTGGTATGGGCGGCGACGTGCGGCTCATAATGGCGATGGGACGGCGGCGCTGTAGATCGACAGGGCGGAGTGGTTGGAGGTGGCAGGCGCAGGTACGACGACGTGGGGCGCGTACGGCGTTGACGCGAAGGTGCCGGGCGTGGGCGCGACAGCAGCGCGGGTGCAGGCGAGCGGCCGAGCGAACGGGTGCGCCGGGCGCAGTCAGGGCGGCGCGCTTGCGAGGGTGCCGCATCCGAGCGCAGGCGTGCGGCTTGGCGGAGGCGCGGCGCACGGCCGAGCGCCACGCGCGGGCGCGCGACGGCCGTGGCCAGCAGCCGCTCGGCTGGCTGCGGCCGGCGGGTGCATGCATTTTTTTTGTTTTTTTGTTTTTTTTTGTATATAAATAAATAGAGGAAGAAAAAAAATATAGGTTTTACATAATGTCAGTTTTTTTTCATTTTAAGCTTTAATGCGCTTCAGATGCACATGCGGGAATCATTGGACTCATTCTTTTTAACGCAAATGGCAAATGCAATTAGGGTGGATCATGCTAATATCGTTTGGTTGAACACTTTAACTTGAACAACTTTTATTATTTTTGGTGTTTAGCTTGTTTTACTTTTCTTAATGAAGTTGCAGAAAACATATTAACAAGTCCCAAACCATCTCGGCCGCGAGATGTTCTAGGACAACTATGTGAAAAAACAATACCAGGACCGCTAGCCTGCTAACACCATATAGTCGACCATCATTTGCCCTTGACAAGTGACAAGAAACATTTGGGCATTCATGGTCAACAGTTCAACCTATCTTTAGTCGACTTGGAACTGTGCGGCGACACATTGGCACTAAACTGCTAAAGGTTTATTTGTTGAGCACTTGAGCTTGAGCTGCCTAAAAACTGCTATGAGATAAGGAAAAATAAACAAACCAATATCATATGGCACAGTGGATAATTACCGTATCATATAATTTTATAGTTTCTCAATTATTGTGGACTGAGAGTCTACTAAATTCTAGGTCCAGGTAACCTTTATTCTCAAAATCTGTATCGTCCTAAACGGTTTTGATTTTTCTTTAGATTATATAACTTAATAGAAGCAGAACTTACAGATCTATTTAAATGCTGAAAAATATTGGTTTATCTAGTTTTTTTTATCTGCTTCCGGCCTCTTAGAACACTCAGCTCCACCAACATGCTTTTTTTAGGTTGAGCTATTGCTATTTGGTTCTGCTTCCAGATTTTTAGATAAGGAGCTCTTCAAAAAATCCCCAACAATCACATGCTAAATGGTGCGCACGTACACCGTACACGTGCGTGCGGAGCGCAGACTGTAGACTAGACTAGCCGCAACTGATGACATGCGCGACACAATCTCCCTGGAGCCTGGCGCCGCGAGATCAAGCCGGCCAAACCGTCAAGCCGTAATAGTAGCCCACGCCTGGTCGCCCGTCGCCCCAGCCGCCTCCTCGTACTCCTTTCTCACTGGCTCAGCAAGCCGCTGGGAGCTGGGAGCTCGACCGACCGCGAGGTCCCCTTCTCACCACACGCCCTCAAGCCGTTGACCACTGCTAGCTAGCTAGCTCCAGCCAGCGCCATGTATTGTAGCATACTGGTTCGGGCTATTGACTTTAAAGTTCAAAGCAATCCATCCAAGTCAAACTTTTTTATACGGCGGCCAAATTTCGGACCCCCCCCCCCCCCCCCCCCCCGACACACACACCGCCGAGGACGAAGCGATTCATGTAGGTGTAAATTTACCGTGGAAAGTGAAATCTACTTTCGTAATGTTACAGCTTTAAAAGGGCAATGGAGTTTCGCGGTCCAAATTATTGACATCTAAATATCTAATTACATTTGATAAAGACAAAAAAAAACGTGTCCCTTTCTAGTGATTAGCTAGCCGCTCGATGAGTAGACGGCTACAAAGGTACTACTAGACTATTATCAATTAAATATTATAATTTATTTGATTTTCTACTACCAATTTTATAGAAATATACACTAATTACTATAACATTAAATTGATTTAATTAAATTTATCATACAATATACTTTAATAGTGTATTATTATATTTTATAGATGTTAATACATTTTTTATTATATGTTAGACTTGTAAAAAGGCAAATTACTTATAATATGAATATAATAGAGTGAGTAATAGATAAATCCGCGCGACTTAATTTTACATCAAACTTGATCCTTCTTACCTTCTTACATACCCGGGATCAAGTAGCTAGATTACCAGCTGCTGAAGGCCATATTAGTCACATGAGCTGACGAAACCACTTTACCTTTTTGACCCAATCGTACAGTAGTGAGACGGTGCAGTTTGCTTAGCCAAATCAGCGTGCTTTGCTGTGCAGTGCCAGAAAGGCGCTGGTAGGGAATCCACCTTTGTTCTTTGGGTTTCATTCCGTCCTGTCGGAACTCAGGCTTGTTGCCACACGGTATCAGCGAAAAAAACACCGGAGAGAGCTCCATGGATCCGGTGAACGCCAGCGACGAGCGATGGTTTAATTTAATTTTTATTTTTTTGCTCATCTCAGGAGAGTCAAGAGGGACAAATGAGAGCGGGCTGACCATTCCAAGATTCAATCTGTTGACCTAAAGCATTTTGTGCTGGTGTTGCTAGGACACGTACACCAGTTGGAGTCAAGTGTTACACACAATTTTTTGGGGAAAAAAAACATGCGTTTGGTCGCTCCGTGGAGAGACATCTGGGTCCGCTTGCCCCCCAAAGTTCAATCTAGCCACAGGTCAATGTAGGATTTTAAGAACGTGAGATTGACATGGCTAAGTTTTTTTAACAAAAGATTTTATAATAATATTTATCTAGTTTTTATCGGATTCATGTAAAACTATTTAACTAATCAAAGTTATGTCTCGCTAGGCATTTAAAAATAAAAAAACACTTTCTTTTATGTGGAGGGAGCTAGTATTAGCCTCGAACCTTTGGTTGTCTCTCCGTCTCGTCTGTAATTATGTGGTATCTTAGAATGTCTCTAACAGATCTCTTAAATTTTATTTTTTAAATATAATATAGAGATCATCTTAAGTTTTATCTTTCACTAAAACATAATTAATCTATAATGATTTGTCGATAATCCTGATTCTTATTTTTTAAATTATGTAAACATAACTTATAATTTATAATAATTTTGTGTGAAACCGTGGTATCTTTAAATATGTGTGTTGGCTAGCCTATAACAACGTGTGAGGAAAAAAACAATGCACATAAGAGAAAAAAAGGTGAGAACGAAAATATGAATTGGACGTATTAATCTTATATTTAAGAGAGAAATGATTTAGAAAATGGATTAGGAAAAAGATTCATTTAGGGAGATTATTTAGGAAGACGGTTGGAGTTTTGTTTTTTTTACCGAAACACTTAAATTTAAATTTAGGTAGAATATATGTAATCTCTTAGAGACTTCTTCGTAATGTATTCACTCCCTAAAGTTAGCTATTTATATATAAAAAAATATAGGTACGTAAAAAGAACTCATAGTTACAAAAACGAAAATGATGCATAGAAAAAATAACAACAGTGGAAGATAACCAGAAAGCCAATGAATGATGATAATATATGCCAGCTTAAAACAACAATGAAAAAGGAGGATATATGTCAAATAAGACAATATGGAAGAGAGGCCGATATGACTAGAACAAGTATGGAAACTGGTTGGCTGACACCTTGCACGTCGCCGTCCGACGCGCCATGGCGCGTCAACGCGTAGCACCCGACGACGTATGGCGAGTTGGCGACGGTATAAGTAGCCGAGGTGACCCCGCCAGGATGATCAGCACAAGCAACTAACCACCGCCACTGCACCACCAAGCAAACATCAGAACGGCGCAGGTGACGTCGTTGTTCGTTGTATACGATGTCGTCGTCGTCGTCTCCGGCGAGCTGCGCGGCGTCGCCGGAGATGGAGGGTGGCATTGGCGTCAAGGCCGGGGCCAAGAAGTACAAGGGCGTGCGGCGGCGTAAGTGGGGCAAGTGGGTGTCGGAGATCCGGCTGCCCAACAGCCGCGACCGCATCTGGCTCGGCTCGTACGACTCCCCCGAGAAGGCCGCGCGCGCCTTCGACGCCGCCTTCGTCTGCCTCCGCGGCCACGGCGCCGCCGGCACCGACCTCAACTTCCCGGGCTCGCCGCCGCCCTGCGGCGCCCGCAGCAGCGACCCGCAGGAGGTGCAGGCCGCCGCGCTCTCCCACGCCAACCGCGCCCCCGTCACAGCCCAGCAGGCAGCCGCGGCGCTCATGGACGTCGACTCGCCTCCCTCGCTGTCGGAGGAGTTCGCCACGCACGACATGGCCGCCGTTCTTGGCACCAGCTGCGAGGTGGTGGCGCCGGCCGTGCGCGCCGACGGCAGCCTCGACTGGCGCCCGGTCATGGCGCACCCCCCACCGCTCTTCTCGCCGCCGAGCTGGGGCAGCAATGCGTACGACTTCCTCCTGCAGGCACCACCATCGCCGCTGCCGCTGGCGTGCGACGACGACATGGACGTAGAGGACAGCAGCCATGGCGCAAGCGCATCTCTCTGGAGCTTTGACACGAGAGACTCCTACTTCCGATACTAATTGACATAGATCGATACTGCCACGAAAATTTTATTAACTATAATTAAGCCACTGCACTGGATGCTCATTTAATTTATACAGGTGCATTTGCATTAAAACAAAATTTGACATTGCAAGCTAAGCATACTGCCACTACAAGCTAGCTAGGAGCTAGGAAATAAACGATAATTATTGCATTGGCCTCTAGCTATATCAAAATTTTTATCCAAACAAGATCACTTAGCTAGGGATCGATATATATAGTACTCATCATATATATCAAGTTTTTTTTTTCAGTGAGAGGTCAATTACACATTTACATACAAATTCTCCAGAAAATTGCATGTGATTGTCTGTCTAGTCCACCCCTTTCATGAAAAAATGTTTTAGGGGGGATGAGTTAATTTTGTGGTAATTAGAGGGATGTGGTCTGCAAATCAAGCAGGCTGCTGCTTAGCATGTCTATTTCATGTGCCTTCGCTTTGATATAAAGCATATGATGTACAGATAGCTAGTCACATATATGATATATATATATATATCCAATCGTGCATATTGATGAGCAAGTAGGTTGCCATACGGACAAAAAGGCGTCGTTTTCAAGCACGTGGCATTTAGCAAGATGGAATATACAGCAATCCAAGTGGGTGTGATATGATACCAGTCTATTCGATCGGGCCTAGATTCGTCCTCACAAATCGCACTATTTCAACTGTTCAATCAAGAGGTGAAAATTGCATAGTAACCTTTTGTCTCGGTCCATGACAATATAATAATCTACCATGCATATTTCCGGAGAGAAATCAACTGGTATATATAATATATAGGAAGCACAACCATTTAACATAAGTTCCTGCGGTTTGAGAAACTTATATATAGTACATATGATAGCTATTTTTAGAATCTATATCTCTCTAAATAGTTTTTTTAGATGGGGAGAGATCGAGAACCCCAGGAAATTTTGAAGAAGGTGAGGAGTTGAACTCAGTAACAGTGGTGCTAGTAGCCACTATAACCTAAGAGACTTTTGATCTCTTTAAATGGTTCAGATTTAACATTTTATATAAATTATTGTCCGTAAAATATTTCAAGCAACGACGTGTATTATCAAAATTTTCCAAAAACTTTCGTATGACCATTTAGGTTCCGTTTGGTTCGGGGGAGAGGATGGATAGGAGGATCCTATCTATGTATTTAAGAATGAGATGATATATATGAGGTATTTGATTGGATAGATGAGATAAGATAATTTTTTTAACTTAAATTTAGTGGGAATCCACTTAACAAATATATTTTTTCACAAAAATATAATCATATGGCATCTTATTTTATAGATTAAATTGTAATCGATACAACAACGCAATTAGATCATAAATTAGATAAATGATTTGGGAGTAAAAATCATTTAAATATTTATAAATGAAAAATTAAACACGTAATAACCAATCAGGAAACGACACGTTATTTCATCTAATATTTGATGAACTTACCCAGAAAAATTTCCTAAATCCCTTTATCCAATATATTAAAGAAATATTTCTCTCGATAGCTATCACATCCACTTTTATTCTCCAACTCGAGTTTCATCTGTGATATCCAATCAAATGGACCTTAAACATCCCTCGAAATAATACCAATGTAAGAGCATCACTTCAGCAGCTCCCCTTCTTCATCTCCTATAGTTAAATTTAGGGTATTTGGTCTAAAAAACACACTTCAGCAGATTCCATATTTCATCCCCTACCCTATCTCATCCCCTACTCCTCTCTCCTCATCCCCTAAATCTGGGGAATTTCTCTCCTCCCCCTATCCATGCCACATCAGCACCGGGAGGAAGAAAGAAAAAAAGAAAGGAAAAAAGAGAAAGAAGAGAAGGGAAAAAGAAAATAAAAAAAGAGAAAAAAATAAAAAAAATAAAATAAAAATTAAAAGGAAAATTTATTTTATTTATAATTTTTAAGATGTTTTTGAGATCAACTATTTAGACTAATTATAGAATATTTATTTATTTATTTATGAAAAAAAATAAAAATTCACAACGAAAATATAGTTGTTGAAAATATAACTGTTGTAATTTTTACCGTTGAATGGTAATAAAAAAATTATCAATCGTCAATAACAATAATGATCATACATAATAGTATATATGTTAGAGATATAACTGTTGAAAATATAGTCGTTAGAATTTTTATTGTTAGATAATAATATAATAGAGGATTCAAAAATATAGGGAATGAATTTTAGGAAAGTTGTTGGAGACCGAAGTTGTATAGGAGTGAAATCTTTTAGGGTCATCCCCTATATGTGAAATATAGGGGATGAGTTTTAGGGAAGTTGTCTAAGCTAAGCTTCCCGTTCGTCCCACGGTTCCACCGGCTGCAGCGTGTGGGGCCACGACGAAAAAGATCGGGAGCGTAGAACCGTCGATGCATGCATCCGTCCCAGCTGACGGCATGGGCCCACACGTAAGTGAGAAGGAACGGAATGAATTATTTTGTTCCTTCCTTTGGGGCGGGGTCCCACTTTGTGGCAAGCACTGCTAGCTCGAGATAAAAAGAGACGCAGCGTGTGACACGATGGTGACATGCAATCTTACGTATTGGTCGTGTGCGTATGTAGCTGCGATATGATATACAGCGTCTCTCTCAGCTCTACAACTACAAGCTAGGCCATGCATATCATGGCGCCACGCTACACCGTACACAAATGGATAATGCATACTTTTCTTCTGGTCACTCTCACTCGCCGTGCTTGCAAAATCGACCGTAGTTATATTTCTGATTCCTGCATGCTGTTATTTCTAGCTTCAGCACTGTCCGAACTTAAAACAAAATACAGCGTGTTTGTAACTTTTTTTAATTGTTTTATATCGGATTAAGTCTGGTTACCCTCTCGTCCTCTCCCGTATTATTGATTGATTACTTAATCCTTACCTAACAAATCAGGTGTTTAACTCATAACTTTTTATATATCATTTATGTAACCCTTAAAGTGTTTCTGTAAACTGGTTTTGTCCTATTAATGTGGCACGTTAGACATGATTGCCTTTTCTTGTTCTAGTTTTTGTTTTTCTTTGTTTATTAACATAACGTGGTTAGAAAAAAACCGCAACAAGGTGTAGAGACTCATCTTCAACTCAGATTAGAATTCGATGATCTACTTCCTATCATCAGCTCATTGTTTGCCTAGCCGAAGAAAGTGGGTGGGAGGGAGGAGACTATAATTTTTTTATGCAAATGCATGTGATCGTGACAATCTTGTCCAACATGACACACCTAGGGATGGCAATCCGGTATGACGGGTACGGGTAGTGCATACCCATACCCGTACCCGTTTACCTAACGGGTAAAAACTCGTGCCCATACCCGTTACCCGCGGGTATACCCGTTTACCCGTGAAAAAAGTGAATGAAAATGAGGATGAGAAGCGATGGGTTGACGTGATTCGGCGGCGCGCGGAGGTACATGCGTGCGGCCTCGCAGGCCAGCGCTCGGCAGTCCGGCACGGTCGCACGGGTGGCTTGCAGTGGCACCGAGGAGAGAATGGATGGGAGGGGGTGGCGGCGGGTGAGGGTGGAGGGAGGAGAGAGAAGAAGGATATGGGTGTTAGGGTTTCACATTTATTTTTATAGTGATGATAAACGGGTAAATGGGTAAACAAGTATGGGTAGTCGATACCCGTACCCGTTTACCCGTCGGGTATGAAATTGAGAACAAACCCGACCCTATTAGGGTTTTTACCCGCGGGTAAACAGATAATCGGGTATGATTGCCATCCCTAGACACACCAATAGGGCAAACTTAGGTCCTGTTTGGGACTGCTCCGCTCCATGTTTTATAGCTCTGCTCTACAAATGTCTAGCCAAACAAGTTCAAATCTTATTTTTTGGATCCGTGAAAAATGCAGATCCACGACTCCACTCCACGTTTTTTGTGGAGCACCTTAGGATGTGCTACGCGGATTCAGTTTTTAAAACAAAACATGAAGTTCAGGATAATTTATCCACCAATGCCATTATAAACTTACCGGTTCACTTTTTTAGTTGTTATTTATTATTTTTCATGTAGTACTACATTCATTAACTTTTAAATGACGCCGTTAATTTTTATCATAAACTTTGATTATTTATCTTATTCATTTTTTTGAAATATTATTTTTTGTTATAATTTGTTTTATTATTGAAGTTACTTCGAGTATAACTTATATTTTTGCATATTTACATAATTTTTTTAATAATACGAATGATCAAAGTTTGTGATAAAAATTAACAATGTATTTAAAAGTTAATGGATGGAGTACTAAGTTAATATATTTCACATAATAGACATAAAAAATAATATAATTAGAGATTTATGAATAAACTCCGAGGTAAAATAGTACATTCCTACCAAATTCTACCATTTTTGAATCTGAATCCCCTCTACAAGCCAAACAAGTGCAAGTACTCTACAATGAAGTAACAACTTTATTCTAGATCTGATTCTAATAGAATTTTATGAAGTTGAGCAAATTTTAAGGGAGCGAAGTAGTTCCAAACATACCCTTAGTTTACAAAATCACCTTAGGGGTTAAGTAAAAATTATTGAAAAGGTTAGATAATTAAACAATTGATTTATTAGAACAAAGGATTCAATCAACAATATGCGTCGGGGTTACGCAGACTTGTTATTTTTAAAGCAAACCTTTCTATTCCCAAAGGCTAAAAGCCTAGTCTAAAAAGGCCAAAAAAATAATATAGTCTTCAAAACTAGGTCTAAAATTTAGATTTATCTCCAATTTTTTTGGAGGAGAAAAAGTACTCCCTATATAAGCATGCGAATCACAGTTGGTAATCTCCTTATCAAACGTCCAAAACGATCCTGACAAATCTTAATCACACGAAATAGAACATTGCACGTGCTAATGCAAATTAGGGCACGCACGAAAGGAATTACAGCAATTTTTCTCCCAAGTTTAACTAGACAAAAATATTCATAGCAAATCAAACAAGCAAGCATAATTATATTTTCATATATATATATATATATACACACGCACGGAAACACTATTTTAGACCACGTGGGTAGAATATCTATTTTACACCGACCATTGTCAGTAGTAGATTTTCTCAGTAGAATAACAATTGAGTACTACTTTTTTCTCAGCAGTAGATTTCAATAGAACAACTATTCTACATCCGTGACGTAGAATAACTGTTGGACCAGAAACGGCAATCAGAGGGGGGGTGAATGGGAGCTTTTAAAATTTCTGGCTAAAAACTTAGCCTTCGGTTCAGTTCTGTCTTCTGCGGAACAGGCTTCGAATACTACCTTCGAAGGTCTGGTTCGGAGGTACTTCGTCAGCTCCGAACACAGGCTTCGCAGGAGCAAAAGTTCGAAGCCAAGAAGACTTCGCTCCACTTACAACCCTCGGAAATCTACTCTGCTAAGTCAGTGCAGGCTCCGCACACGGGGTGCTTCGAGCAGGCTTCGCACTTCACCCTTCGCAAGAGTGGACAGCCCTCTGAGGACTTCGACCAAGTACTTGGCGGCAGCAACTGGTGCTGGGCTTCGTACACGAAGGTCTACACGCACACAAACGGACTACGCTAAGGGCTTCGACACAAGAAGCAAAACGGACCTCGATCAGGGCTTCGCTAGTAAGCTGTGAGGTCTGGCCTCAAGTTACACAGAGCGACAGCACACTGAAAAACACACTTCGCACAAAACACCCTTCGCCTAAACAGGCTTCGGTGCACTATACTAGCGAGGTATGTAACGCGAGCTCAAGCAAAAAGCACAGAAAGCAGGGCTTCGCCGCTTGAACAAGGAACACAAAATAGATTGAACTCTGGATGAATACAGCGAGGTATGTGACTACAGGAGCTCAACAGTAAATGCTCAAAGTGTTAAATGTTACCTACCGAGCCCCCATATTTATAGCCCACAGTTCATCCAAAGGAAATGACTACACTACCCCTAGGGTTTACAATGATTTTGACTCTACAGAACTAAGGGTACAAAAGGTAGTACACCTTTATTCTGGAGGCTTCTCTGTCAGCTTTGCAGAGGGGACAGTGTCAGCCTTTTACAGAATAGACAGTGTCAGCCTTTGCAGTCTTTGACCTTCTGGAATCCTCCCTTCGCACGCGAGGGTGCGGTAGCTTCGGTGAGAAGCCTGAAGCCAGATGGCCTTCGCTCCACCGAAGTCAGTCTCCGATACACTGACGGTTTTGAGCCGAAGCCGTCAAAGCCCTTGGGCCTTCGCACCAACACCTCCGGAGTGGACTACCACGGCTTTGCAGCTACTCCCAGCTCGAACTCCGTCAGTCCGTATACCGAAGCCATGCAGGCCGAAGCACCTCAAGTCAACCTTGCTCCGGAGCTGGCCTTGCTCCGAAGCCTTCCACCCTCCGAAGCCCCACCTTCGGAGTACCACCCTTCGAAGTCCCTCCTTCGTCCAAGGCCTCCGCATGAAGCATTCCATGAGCCCTTCGTCGCAGTGCCTCTCCCCGAGCACACTCCTCGACGAGCCTCACCCGGACCATGCCTTCGATGCACCTCGACTTCTGAGACCTTCGTCGAGTATCTTCGAATGTCTCCCTCCGGAGCACACTTCGAATCCTTGCCTCCGCAGAGGACTTGTTCCATCCAACTCCGAAGTCACTCCATCCGGAGTACCTTCGAAGTGCCTCACCTCCGAGGACTTTGTCTCGGAGTACCTTCAGCCGGAGCCACGCTCCGCACTCTCTGCCTTCACCTGGCACGCCTCGACCCGAGGACCGACCCGGACCACCTTCGCAGCCACCGTGACGGAGCTCCCCGCTCCCCTGGCATCAAGCCTCCCGCTTGACCCAGGCTCACCTGCTGCGAACCTTGTCCGTCGCCTCCGAAGTCCCTGCGCACCACAGACAAACAGACAAGTGTATCCAGTACTCCGGAGACCTCTCCGGGTTAGCAACCTCCGGCACACACTCCGGTGTACCGCCCAAAGTACCGAAGCCCCTTCGGTACACACCCAGTCATCGTGTACTGTCGGACCCCTCCGACGAGCACACTCCGCTGCGACAGCTGCAGCAAGCAGACACCGAACACCCTTCGGTGAACCACCTTCGAAACACCCTTCGGAGGTGCCACCTCCGAACCCCCTTCGGAGGTACCCTTCGAACAGAGGGTAAAATCCTGTCAATCACTCATCACAAAACACCGAAACCAACCCTTGGTTTCTCAATAACATTTATATATATATGCTATTCTACACCACGGGTGTAGAATGCTATCCTACACCGACATGGAATTGGGGGTCAGGATTGGGTGGGACGTGGGGGCACGCTAGATGAGGTGGACACGGTTGGGTTGATCGGTGTAGAATAGCGTTTTCGTGTATGTATATATATATATACACCGATTATTTTCAGTAGTAGATTTTCTCAGTAGAATAACTATTCTATACCCGTGGTGTAGGATAACATATATATATATACATATATATACATATATATATACATATATATACATATATATACATATACATATATACATATATATATATATATACATATCTTAACTATATAAAAAGGACGACTTACTCGTCCGTCCGCCTCGGCCGCGCATCGCGCGCAGCGCGACCACGCGCCCCTCCCCGGTCCGCCTCGACCGCGCGCCCCCTCTCCGGTCCAGGCAGTTGCGCTCCCAGCGCCCCTCCCCGGTCCACCTCGACCGCGCGCCCCCCTCCCCGCGCATCGCGCGCAGCGCGACCTCTCCGCCTCGACCGCGCACCCCCCTCCTCGGTCCGCCTCGCCCGCGCGCCCCCCTTCCCTGGCAGTGCAACTACCTGGACCAAGTCCGAGGGCATCGCAACTGCCAGGACCAGGACCGTGCACCTCACTTTAAAATCGAGACCTCTCCCCTCCGCTCTACCTCACTCATCTCTCCCCTCTGCTCTCGCCCTATACCCTACCCTACCGACGCTCCCTGTCGCTCGCCGCCGCGTGCCCGCTCCGCTTCACCGACGATCAACGCCGCTCGGCCGCTCCGCCGTCGCGCCGCCGCTCACCGGGGCCGGGTCCGCCTTCGGGTAAGAGAAAGGAAGTCAGGACAGATAAACAAACAGAAAAAATCCAAAGGGAAAAAAATCCGAAGGTTAGGGTTAGGGTATTCACCCTAACCCTAACCCTAAACTAATAGTATGGGGCCGGGGACTCACCTTGGCTCTCGGGTCATGGCGCCGCCGCTCGCCGGTGGTCGGGAGCCTACCGCCGCTCGCAGGAACTCGCCGGAGGCCGGGAAGAGGGCGGCGAACCCTCTCGGGACCCTCGGGTTTTGGCCGCCCGGGCTAGCTCGACGGAGCCCCGCTCACCCTCGGGTGAGCGCGGTGCTCCGGCGAGCTAGCCGGTGGCGGCCGACCGCCGGTCGCCGCCGCCGCCGTGGGCCGCCGCCGCTGCGCGCTCGCGCCGCCGCTCGCCGCTCGCGCTCGCGCTCTCGGGACCGAAGGGGGGGAAATGAATTAGGGTTTCCCCCCGGGTTCGCGTGGCGTTTTATATGGCCGAAAACGACGCCAGGATTTACTAGGCTTTTTTCGACCCAGGCGGGATGGCGAATTAACGGCCCAGGCCCAGGTTACACGCGCGCGCGCGGCGAAAACCTGGCCTGGGCCCAGGAAGCCTTCGGCCTGCGCAATTTTTATAATGGGCCAGGCTTTTGCACTGTGTGGGCTGAAATATGTTTATTAATTTCCAGAATTAAAGAAATTGTTTTCTGTTTTTTGTTATTCTCTGGAAATTAAGCAAATTGCCCAAAAAATCTGATAAAATTAAGTTTGATGCTAAAATAATTTTGTAAATTTCATCATGTTCATTAAAATTACTCCTAATTTTTTCAGAATTTCTATTAGTATTTTCCATTTTACAGAATTTAATAATTGCTTTTTCCCTATTTAGTTATTCCCTAGAAAATTAGAAAATCAAAAAAATTAAGATAAAACAGTTTGATGCGTGGTTAATTTCAGAGGTTGAAATTATTTTTTTACTCTCTCACTCAGTCATTGGTTTTTAATTTCAAACTCAAACTTCTTAACATTAACAAATTTTATAAAATACCAACAATTATAATATCAAATTATTTTTATTATATATGTCATTACATATATTTTAATAGCATATTTATCTGAATATATGTCATTAAATATATACTGTCCACTGCTAAAAATAACGATCATATCAGAGGAAAACTTTGACATATGAATACAACTAACAAGAAAGAGTACCACAAAACATGCATGTTGATTGCAAAAATTATCATGAGAGCGAAAAATATCTACATTTGTTGTGATGGACTTTGTGTTAACAGTAATGTAGATTAATCGAATAAATATACTATTAATACATATATACTTACAAGATAAGAAACTTGGCTTATAATTTAGCAAATTAGATGTTGGAAATATTTGTATACTCCATCATGTTCAGTTCCACTATTCTGTTTACTTCATAATAATGGTTACTTAAGTTGGTTACTTCATTATTGCATTTTTTATTATTCCTTATAAAATAAGAAAAATGCATAAAAATTAAGAAAAATAAAATTTAGATGTGAGGAAACTTTTGTATGATTCATCATGTTCAGTACCACTGTTCTTAATTATTTTCAGCATTTTCATGCTTTTTTATAATTTTCTATACATTTCATAATTGCGTTTGTGTATTTTTTGAATTTTTGGCATTTTTTCGATGAATTATCCTGTTTAATTTTTTAATATTTCCCCTTTTATTCTGTTAAGATTTTCCCCTCTTTTTATTCTTACATGTGTTTCTATTCTATTTGTCAAATAATGTGTTTATATCTGATTTGTCAAATAATTCCGCTAGATATAGTTTAATTTCTTAGATATATTAAATGGCTGGCATGCGAAAGAGAACTTACGCCGACCGTCCAACTCGTAATGCAGTGGTACCTAGGTGAGCCTATATTAGTAAAATCAACTTTCCTGCAACGATGAAAGATGTTCTAAATTTCATTTTTTGTTAAGGTTTATGAAATTTGACGAGATAGAGTTCGAGCACTTAAACTATGCATGGAGTGCCGTCGCCAGAGTAGAAGTTAAGTTTCTCCCTGATGAATATGGAGAAAAACAACGATTTATTTTAATGGATATTACCGTAAGTTGCACACAATTTGGACTAAATTTTACATAGTAGTGAACATGTGAACTATTCTAAACCCTAATATTATACGTAGGGTGCTAAAATAGAAGTCATTGCATGGGAGCGGGAGGAAGTTCATAGGTTTAACATTCTCCTAAATGAAGGACAATGTTATACTATTCATTGTCTATATTTTCAACCTAATCTTGAAGAGACATTGTACTATCGGAGCATTGCCCATGCCTATGAAGGTTCTCTTCGAAGAAATACAACAGTTGAGCCATACATTCTTCCAATCCAATTCCCTCCCTATCCAAAATATCTATTGACGTTTCATGACGCGTGGATTCGTCCGAATAAAACGTTTGTGGGTACGTACGTAAATTGAATCGGCGATGCATAGTTTCAAAAAAATAGTTGTCTTACTTATAGTATGATATGATTATTTGGACAGACATAGCTGGAGTGGTTGTCTATTGGGGGAAATTAGAACGACTTGGAGGTCTATATAGGGAGATAACACTGATGGACACTAGGTAATTCATAAGTTAGATACAACCACTTATATCGTCATAAACAATCACATTGTTTTTGCAAATCGAAAGCTAATGAGAATTTGATCTTTTTTAGCTTGAACATGATGGTTGTTGGAATTTGGGGTGACTCCCTCACTGATCACATCTCTGAATGGACAGAAGCTCATCGTAACAACCATATTGTTTTAGGAACCATGCTTTGACTTCACAAGAAGCATAGTAATTTAGTCCTAACCCATTTTATCATTAATAAAGATATAGTGATGAATTACACTAATATTTGTTCTACTTGGCGATAGGATGTTTAGAGACTTCAGAACACACTACAGTCAAGTTTAATCCGATTCATCCATCCACACTACCTTTGCAAAGTAAGTAGTTCCAACAATACAAACACAAGCTAAGAATAATGGCAATACATCACATAATATTATAGATATTGTTAATTATTTTTCTTTGAAATATAAATGCAGACTTACGGCAACGTGTGAGTTCAGGAACTATGGATCTTAGCTTTGTGAATCGGTTCATGGAAGCTAGATGGAGATATTTTGCAACGATTTATGGATCTGACTGTCCATAGTGTTACAGTCTTGTGTGTATTGTGGTGTGCGTTGTTTATGTACTTCCTCATATTCGGATGTTTTGTGTTTATTTCTATTGGGTACACCATTTGAAGTTATTTGAATGTAATATTGGTTTTTGTGTTCATTTCGTTTAATCTATTGTGTACTCCCTTTGAAGTTATTTGAATTTGGTATTTGGTTTTGTGATCATTCATTGAATCTATTGTGTATTCCCTTTGAAGTTATTTCAATGTAATATTTGTATTGGAATACATGTCTCAAATTCAAATACGCTTATTTACAAAATGAAAACATCATTCACTGTAATACTCTCATTCCTAACCTTGAAGAATATTTTCTTTCCTCTAACACAATCTCCAGATCCAATCTTGATTAATAATCATCCAATGCCCTATTTAAATAACAAATTTGTAATCCTAACCCTCAAAATAACCCTTTAATCCAAAACAAGTATTCTAAATCACTCTTTGGTACCAAGAAAAATAAATTAAAAACTCAAACACTTATCTGAATTAAAATCATGTTCCATCTATAATGTTTCCACTCAAGTATCGTTTGTTTGGTGGTTAACCAATTATGCAATCAACAGGTCGCTCGACGCCGCGATAACAAAGCTATCAACCATGTCAGAAAATATACCGAGGAGAGAGGGGAAAGAAGGTTATTATATTTTATGCGCCTAATTTATCATGTTTATTTGTCTATTCAAATATTTGTGCTACAACATTACACTAAAATTATTGTCTGAAAATGTGTACTCATTTTAAATTTTTAGTTATCGATGGTCGTCATAGACAAAAGAGAAATCGCTGTAACATTTTGCCTCACGGCCCTTCTGGAATTTGTATTCGACAACCATCACAGACTCCATCGGAAAGTTCATCGGACGGTGAAAATGTGTCATATCGACAACCGTCCTCATTTGTTGTTCCTACACAAAGTACCCTTACATCAGCGGGATTATTTCAAGGACAAACCTCTAATGGTATAAACTACTGCAATGTGGGTTGTGCAATTACTAATAGCAAAAATTATGTCTCATGTGATTACATAAACTTTGTGCAGGTGCAAATTCTGCTATATTAGCAACTCCAACTATCGACTCACAAGAGCAACAAGCAATTCCATCTGTTCAACAAACCCAACTTGACCGATCGATAGATCGTGCTGAGATAAGGCGTGCTTGTGAAAGAGCACGCTATGCAAGCTTGACATCAGAGCAACGAAACAAAAGACGTGCACGTGATAAAGCTCGATATGCAAGTATGACGGATGAACAGAGGCAAGCGAGGCGAGAGAACCAACGATATTCAGCAAGTATGACAGATGAGCAAAGGCAGGTTATGCGGGAAAAACGTAACCAACAAAATCGAGCAAGAAGAAGAACTCTTGGTCCAAACTGTGTCGTTCGTAATACACCACATGGCTCTGAGATAGGATCTAACAACCTTAATACAACTGACGTTGTCTACCAGAACCTACCTGTTAGCGCCCACATTTTAAAGACTCAGCCAGACTGTCGTCATTGTGGTGCGAAGAGGTTTGAATATGAGCCGCCAGGATTTTGTTGTATGAATGGCAAGGTCAAACTTCAAATACCTGCGCCACCTGAGGAGCTTCGACGGTTGTACACAGGTGAAGACATTCAATCACAACATTTTATAGAGAATATTAGATATTTTAACAGTCATTTCTCCTTCACCACAATGTACTGTGATTATGACAAGAACCTCGCAAGTGAAAGGGATGGAGTTTACACATTTAAAGCGCATGGGCAAATGTACCATAACATACATTCTTTTGGGAATGGAGATAATGAACCAAGCCACTTGCAGTTGTACTTCTATGATGATGATCCTAGCTTATCACATCGTTTCCGTCGTGCTCGAGATGAGATATATAGAGAAAGGGACATATCTATTATTAGATGTTTGGTACATATTTTGAGAGATAATCCCTACTCTGAAACATTCAGAAGCCTAGGACAGGTTGAAGACGTTGATGAATATCGTATTGTGCTAAATATGGATTATAAGCTAGACCAGAGAACTTATAACAGACCGTTAACATCAGAGGTTGCTGCTGTGTGGGTTGAGGGGAATGATATTAATAAACATTTTGATCGTAGCATCACCTTGTTTGGCAATAACAACAACTACTATTCAATTAGACCGAGTGATGGGTGCTACGACCCTTTGTCATACCCCCTATTTTTTCCAAGAGCAGAGCTCGGTTGGCATTCTGATATACCAAGACAAGGTATTGACATTAGTCAAATAAATACAACCCGACAAAGAAATGCTGACAACTCAGGTTAGCTAAGTGACTCATATTCATGTTATTACGATACTATTAATCCATACGCTAATCACCTAATTGATTTCTCTTTTCTTTGTAGATACTACCAGCAAGTTTTTTGTTTCGATGCGTGAATATTATTGCTATAAATTCCAGATGCGTAGTGGAATCTTCAACACGGTCTTGTATGGGAGACGTCTATTCCAGCAGTTTGTAGTTGATACCTACATAAAAATTGAAACGTCTCGCCTGAATTACTTCTTATACAATCAGAAGAAGATTCGTGCGGATCTTTACCAGGGCTTGATGGATAGTGTATCTGTTGGAGAACATAGAGCCAGCAGATTGGGAAAAAGATGGGTCCTACCTGCATCGTTTATCGGTGGCGGGAGGGATATGAGACGAAGATATATGGATGCTATGGCCTTAGTGCAGAAGTATGGAAAACCCGACATATTTATCACAATGACTTGTAATCCTAATTGGGAAGAGATAAGTAGGGACCTTGCACCTGGCCAAACACCACAAGATCGTCCTGATCTTGTTGTGCGTGTATTTAAAGCCAAGCTAGAGGATCTCAAATTCCAGCTATTTCGTAAACATATCCTAGGAATCATTGCAGCACAAGTCCATGTTATCGAGTTCCAAAAAAGGGGTCTACCACATGCACATTTCCTCCTTATCATGGAGTCAACATACAAATTGAGTTGTCCCGATGAGTATGATAATGTTATATCAGCAGAACTTCCAGATAAGGATAAATACCCGGAGCTATATGAAATGGTAGTGAAACATATGATGCATGGCCCGTGTGGTCCACTAAATAGGAAGAGTCCATGCATGAAAAATGGTAGTTGCAAGTGCTATTATCCACGCCAGTTTAGTGACACAACTATCCAAGGCGAAGATTCTTACCCTATCTACAGGAGAAGGGATGACAAACAAAGGGTAAGAGTGAGAGGTCATGACTTAGACAACAGATGGGTTGTCCCATATAATCCCATGCTTCTAAGAAGGTATGACTGTCACATCAATGCAGAAGTTTGTTCGAGTATTAAGGCTGTTAAGTACCTCTACAAGTATATTTATAAGGGTCATGATAGGGCGTCTGTGTCCGTCAATGAAGCTGATGAAAACCGCGAGATTAATGAGATCAATGAATATAGGGATGCTAGGTGGGTAACACCACAGGAGGCATTGTGGAGAATATTTGGATTTGATCTTAGCGGGATTTCGCCACCAGTGCTACAGTTACAGCTCCACCTCCCAGGAATGCATCTTGTGTCCTATGGAGAGAATGCTGATGCACGTGAAGTTCTCGACCAACAGGGTGCCTCAAGAACCATGTTGACTGAGTATTTCAAGGCAAATCAAGAATTTACGTGGGCACGCACATTACTTTATAGGGATTTCCCACAATATGCAGTGTGGTTGCCTGGACGTAAGCTTTGGAAAATAAGAGAACGAAGCACGCAGGTTGGGAGGATCATCTCAGCACATCCAGCAAAGGGAGAAAGATACTACTTGAGGGTGCTATTAAACCATGTGGTTGGTGCTACTTCATTTGAGAATTTGAGGACATGTGATGGTATTGTATACCCTACATTTCGAGAAAGCGCTGAGAAAAGAGGTATTATTGAGTCAGATAACAGCATTGATGAGTGCCTCTCTGAAGCTGAAGTATTTCATATGCCTTCGTCCCTCCGAAGGTTGTTTGCTACAATATTGGTATATTGTGAACCTAGCGATGTGCGTGGACTCTGGAACAAACACTTCGAAGCAATGTCTGATGACATCCGACGATCCCAGATGAATGCATATGCAGTTGAACAAATGGTGTTATTGGATATAAGAAAATTGCTTCAGTCAATGGGTAAAGAGATAACATCATTTCCTCTTCCAGAAATTGATGAATCATATGACGCCATGGCGGGTGAGGTGAGGGAGATTTGTGAAGAGTCCTCTATACAGGTGGATAATGAGCTACTAGCGAGCACATCCTCTCTTAATGCAGAACAGAGATATGCTTATGATGTTATACTATCATCCGTTGACAACAATAGTGGAGGTGTGTTTTTTGTTGATGGTCCAGGAGGAACAGGAAAAACCTTTCTGTACAAAGCTTTATTAGCAAAAGTCCGTAGCGAAGGGAAGATAGCTATTGCTACTGCAACATCTGGTGTTGCTGCTTCCATCATGCCTGGAGGTAGGACGGCTCATTCAAGGTTCAAGATACCACTAAGCATACAAGACAATGGAGTGTGTAACTTCACCAAACAAAGTGGTACTGCGAAGCTTCTTCAAAAAGCTTCGCTTATATTATGGGATGAAGTCTCCATGACAAAAAGACAGGCAATTGAGGCGTTGGACAAGAGCATGAGGGACATAATGGAAAAACCCAATCTACCATTTGGAGGCAAAACAATGGTTTTTGGAGGTGACTTCAGACAAGTTCTTCCAGTTATACGAAAGGGGAATAAGGCTCAAATTGTAAACGCAACATTGCGTAGATCTTACCTATGGGATAACATGCATCAGTTGAGACTTGTCCATAACATGAGAGCTCGATCAGATATATGGTTTTCAGACTACCTGCTACGGATTGGCAATGGCATTGAAGAGACCATCGATAATGACTATGTAAATTTACCCGACGAAATATGTGTACCCTACACTGGTGCAGAATCAGACATTGATAGTCTTATTGACATGGTATTTCCAATGTTAGGTGCAAACATGACTGATGCAGACTACATCACATCTCGAGCTATTTTGTCAACGAGGAATGAGAACGTTGATGCAATAAACATGAAGCTTATCGAACGTTTTCCTGGTGACGAGATGATTTATCACAGTCATGATCGAGCAGTCGATGATCCATGCAACCATTATCCGTCTGAGTTCCTGAATTCATTAACGCCAAATGGGTTACCTCCTCATATATTAAAACTCAAGGTTAATTGTCCTGTGATTTTGCTCAGAAATCTTGACCCGGCCAATGGTCTGTGTAATGGGACTAGGTTGATAGTCCGAGCATTTCAAAGAAATACTATCGATGCTGAAATTGTATTGGGACAACATGCTGGTGAGAGAGTCTTCCTTCCACGCATACCCTTGTGCCCCTCCGATGATGAGATGTTCCCCTTCAAGTTTAAGAGGAGTCAATTTCCTGTTAGGGTGAGTTTTGCAATGACAATTAATAAAGCACAGGGTCAAACAATACCGCATGTTGGAATATACCTCCCGAACCCGGTGTTCTCTCATGGACAACTATATGTAGCTCTGTCACGAGCAACTTCTCGTAGCAACATCAAAATACTCGCCGCTCCGGAGAAAAATAGGGGAATCAATTCAACAAGCACGTTAACAAAGAATATCGTCTACAAGGAAGTGCTCACTGAGTAGATAAAAGAAGATGTGCTCACTGTATAGTATATTGTACGATTTCATACCAGATCTGTAATTATAAATATGCAATGACACTTTATATAGAAAACATACTTCTATGTATTGTTTTGAGGAATAATATATTACTTTGTTTCTTATCATCACAATATTACTAAACAAATGTGTTCGGCAAATATATCATGTTCTAAATATATTGCCGTTAACATTATGCATCCGTTGCAACGCACGGGCCTCTCACTATCATGTTCTAAATATATTGCCATTAACATTATGCATCCGTTGCAACGCACGGGCCTCTCACTAGTATATATATATATATATATATATATATATAAAGAAGGCGATATGTTTGTCGTGTGGCTGTCGACGACGAAGCCGCCACTGTGCACTTGACACTGCCACTTCTCAGCCACGTGAGTGGCGTGCGTGTATTAGATTTCAGCAGCACACATATGTATAGTGCACATCTATCTATATACTATCGTTCTTGCTGTTAGATAGCTGTAACACGGAGTCACGTACTGATGAAAAAAAAAGTATTTTTCCCTCCTTAGCTTGCTGTGATTTGTGAGTCGATCTGGCCGGGTCAATCAACACGCGAGAGCTGCGAGCTATCGCCGTCATCTCACACGAATCGGGACCGAGCGAGCGATCGATTCCGTAATTACCATACAAACAACACTTTCATGTCATTGACCACGCATTCATGATTTGGAACTGTCGATAAGGCCAAAGATGCAGATAGATCAATCAAATATATACATACCATCCATCACGAAAAAAAAGATGGTTCATTACGTATTATAACTTATAATTTATTTGATCCTTCGAAGTTAAATTTCTTTAATTTTGATTAAGTTTTTTAAAAAAATATATATCAGCATCTCCAACATCAAATATATACACAGACATATGTCATAGTAAATTTAGTATTGTAATTATTAATATATTTTTATACTGGTCAAAATTAGATAAATTTAACTTATAAACAGAGCAAGTACTTGCCTTGGATTTAGATGAAATAGGAAGCCTACGGTGTATTTGGTTGAGCTGCGGCTGTGAGATGTCAACGGTGAGAAAGCTAAAATTCATTTGACTGAAACAACTGTGGTCAATTTATGAATTTTTGTATGAAATTTGAAATATCAATTTATGAAATTTTGTATGGTTTCGAAGCCGGAAGCTACAAAAAGCAAGTCTAAAGAAGCTTTCACAATTTCACTAAATCAAAAACTGTTTTTACTAAAAATTATTGGTCTAGAATAGACCGTTTGGTTTGAGCAAAATTCTCTCAAAAACCAAACAAATGACCCTAGTTGATGTCAACCACGGTGGGCGTGTGACGGATGGAAATGCGAAACAAGGTTTTCACGAGCCACTGTAGCCGCTGCGAATCAGGCGTGCTGTTTACTGCCATAGTTTTAGTTCATTAAGCAAGTGCCACATACTGCATGAGTGTGACACTTAGCTAACACACCCTGAACAAATGAACTCCCTTCAAAGAGGAAAAAAGAACACAAAATAATTGAAGGATTAGCACGGCACGCGTTTGGGTATTCGTTCTAAGTAATGGTACTTTTCAGTGGACCACGAGCACACCTGCATGCACAATGCGTAAGAACCTACCTCACATGATGATGCATGCATGCTTGTGTTAATTGTTAACAATGTGGTGAGTCTTCTCATGCATATACCAATCATGGTCCAATCAACAATGAAGACGCTGTTTTTGAGCATAATCACCTTCCGTTCTTGTGGAAGAAATCAATTTGCTTCATTGTTCCTTCAAAAGTCAGCGGACACATTCAGGAGACAAGTCGTCTTTAATGCAAATTCAATCCTTCCAGGGGTCTTCACAGCAGGTGTGATATGGAGTAGAGAAACTTACGTGTGGCCTGACCTCACAGGGGAACGTGATTCACAACTGTTTGATCATAATTCATAGGTACACTGTCTGGTCCAGTACAGTGTTTGATCGAACGGTCCTCACCTACGAATCATCCCGTAGAAATATTTCACGGATCCTGCAAACAGTGACAAAGATCAGTGAAAGTGATGTTTACATGAAAAAAAAAACTGACTTTTTAAAATATTTCAAGCGATCTTTATGATGAAATTGCAAGTACACAGACCAGTATTGTAACCAATGCATTGAGCTTTGTTGGCCAAACACTAAATACTTGGATCGCTTTCAAATTATTCAGCATTGGTTGTAATTGATACGTAGACCAAGTCAATAGGCTGCACAACCCAGCGAGTTTGCACAATGATCTGCACGGCAACAGTGACAAAAGAATAAGAATAAGAGCACATGATTGCTCATTGATGCGGTTGTTGATGCGTCATGCGCGTGGGATCCAGTAACAGTGACAGGCATGAAGAACCTTGTCAGTTCTACTACAAAGATTAGCAAATCCCCAGCTATCTGAATCCCTGCCTGAAAGTTACTCGCTACACTGCGCCTACAATCTCAGAGCCGCAAAAGAACCTGATTACCTATCTATGAATGCACCTCTTTCACAAAATCGATAAAGATGTGTACTTGCCAAGATCAGAACAAATTGGGAACAATGGAATGGATACAATTAGATTATGGAATGAGTGAATTACTTACTTGGCTGGGAGCAGGAGAGATTACTTCCCTGCCCTCAAAAAGGAGACCCCTGATTCCCTTCTTCACGCTCTGTCCAACTCTGCTTTATGATTGATCGATCTCTTCTTCACAGCCTCCATGTCAACAGTGACTCCTCTTGTCACGTACCATTCAACTACCACTGTAAAAACAAGTTGATTGATAAATTTATGAAATGACTATCAGTAACAATTAATAATTCAGAATGTAATGTACTCTTCGTCAGCTGCCTTACTTTGAAAGTGAAACAAGAAAGTGCAAAGTATGCCAGTCACCACAAGTAAAATGCATACCATATTGACAGTTGACATCCTCGATCATCGATAAACATTACTTTAACATTTTGTACTATTGCACTTGGGCATGGTGAACGGTCAAATGTAAGTCTAACCCAATAGAGAGGTAATTTATGGCTAGAGCCTTGTAAGGCTGCAAGTTTCTTTTACATATTTGGCAGCAAGAAAAAAAATGTTGATTGTAAAAGGGGTCCTTTATGGTGCCATTTACCTTTCCTAGAGGTAAAAGATAAAATCAATCATAGTCATTGATTAAATATAATTAAACTAGTTAAACACATATTTTTCTAACTTATCTCTTCTCTCCGCTCTTCTCTCTCTGCTCTTCTCTCTCTTTCTGGTCGGACCCTGCCATGTTGTTGTCTTCTGGTCGGACCCTGCCATGTTGCCGTCGGCGCGTCGCCACCACCGCGCCGCCGTTGTCATGGCGCCCAACCACCCGTGCCATCGTCGCGACACGCACCCACCCCCGCCATCATCCGTACGCACCCGCTGCCGCGCCACCACCCGTCCATCCCCGTCCCTACCGCCGCCCTTACGCCCCCGCTGCCATGCCACCCTGCCGCCGCCCGTCCGCCTCCGCTGTCGTGACGCCCCGCCGCCGCCCATCCACTCCCATTGTCGCGCCGCACCACCGCCACCCATCTGTTGTCAGCCAGTTAAATGGACAGAGAAAAGGAAAGGGAAAGGGGAGAAAGAGAGAGAACCGGAAGAAGAAAAAAAGAAAAATTGAGAGGTAATTTTTTAAAAAAATCTGGACCTTTGGATCTATAAAAATGAATAACTCACAGCTATCGAAGGCACCATAATTTTTTCCTTGTATAAAGGTTGGTGAGATACAACTAGTCACTGTAATCAGACCTATGTAGAGGAGAATCCCTCTGTATATACAGTTCTCGAAACAAAAATCAAGCAAGGACTAGAAAGAGAAAATGAGAATGAGAATGCCCGTTTTCCACCATTAGCCACATATCAGTGCTACTGCATGTGCCTCATATATCATAATCAACTTCCGTGCTGTTCAGCATTGCCGCACGCTTAACAAGCTGTCCTTGCTCATCGTAGACATCCAAGTTCTCACATGGTTTTGGAAAAACTGACCCAATGACACGTCCCTCGATGTAGGAGCATTGGAAAATACGCTTCTTCTTGTAGCTGATGCCAACAGACATGTTCTGAAAGCTTATATCTTTGATCGGGATGGTGTTGCTGCCATGAGCACGGACTGGTACCCGGACACCCCACCCATGTATTTCTTTGAATGATATGTTCGTGATGTCTGGAAAGGCATCCCGGTCATACCCATCATCAGCATGCTCATTGTAGTCAACCTTTATAACAATACCAGCACGGACATTTTCGAAGGTTATGTTGCGGTAGGAAATATTGCGGATGTAGCCCCCTCTTCCTATGGCAGTCTTTATTCTCAAGCCTCGCCTTGACTCCCAGATACGGACATCCTCCACGGTAACATTTACAATTCCACCTGACATCTCACTGCCAATTGAAATTCCCGCACTGCACACCAAGACAACTGTTGTAAGCCTCACCTGTAATACTCCAAATTCAGCGCAAAAGATGTGAAAACTGATCCCGGTCTAATCGTTTCTTTTTTTACTGTTTTATCTTGAGGACAACATGAAAGGAAGATCAATACAAATCTATATGTAGATAAAGCAATGTAGCCAAATATCTCAATTGTTACCTGACCAAAGAACGGGCAGTTACATTGCGTATTACAATGTTACGAGAAGGGCGCCCATATGAAATCCCATATTGATCCCACCCACTCTTTACAGCTATGGCATCATCACCAACAGAAATGTAGCAATTCTCAATGAGCACGTCCTGACAAGAATCTGCATACAGCTATATGTTGGCATCACGAAATCTTCAAATGGTGCATGATCAGCATAGTCTGACATTAATAAGAGAAACAAGCCTAGATGATATAAAAACAAGGGTGCAATTATTCTACAACTTGATGTAATACCTAAATGATGCAAAAATGTAGGAATCATGATGACTGGAAGTCGTCAAAGACAGGTGCAGTGCATAATGATTACCTGGATCTATGCCATCTGTGTTTGGAGCACCAGAAACAGGAGCTAAGATAGTAACATTAGAAACAGTTAAATTTGTGCAGTCATATGGATGGAAGTGCCAGAAAGGTGAATTCTTCAATGTTATATTCGCAACAACAATGTCATTGGACCACATGAGCTGCACAAGAGGAGGTCTTGTGTTATTGAGCATCCTTCTACGATGCTTCAACCACCAAACTTCACCCTGACCATTTATGCTACCGTTGTGCCCTATTCAGCAGAGGGAAAGTAGGAACCAAAGTGAAAGTTAAATAACTGCAGATTCATTGTTCAGTTAATATAATATTTAGAACCAAAAGCATGCCGGAATCACTAAGTCTAAAAGTGCAGGTGTTTCCTTTTCAATGAGCTTGCATGTTTATTTAGCAAAACATTACTAAAGGATATGGCTCTAAGAGAATAAAAAGGTTTTTTTTTTGATAAATGTGAATTCAGTCTAAATATGCATACTGAAACAAACTACATTCAGACCAGGGATGAAAGTGGGTTATGTAGTTTTTATGTCACCATAACATGCTGCTCAGTAGTTTCTATCATTAGATTGCTTAACAAGCACACTATGTACTTCTCTCACTGACATTACTTAATTCACAATTCTATGATGACTACGTTAACAGGTTCTGTAATTTTATTAGAAAATTGAAAACCTGTAATGACCACATCTTTCAAATTCTGTCCATGAATGAGACTTCCAAAGCGAGGTCCTCTGCGCTCCCTTCCATACCCATAAGAAGGCAGCACTGGCATGAGTGGCCAATACTTCTCATCCTGACCATGGAAACATCAGAAATCCGGTTAGATACACCTGTTAATCAGATATTTCGCGCATGCATCTTAGAGATCACAACATTTTTTTCAGAGCTAAATTGAATTAACACAGATCGTCCAATTTTCCACCCTTTCCCAAATCTTAATAATACTGATATCACTTGAGTCTTCAGTCTCAGCAACACATCAGACAAACAAATTTTATGATTTCAATACTCATTTATTTACACACAAAGGAAAATAGATCCACCCAGATCAAAAAGTTCATATGGAATACAGGTTAGAGCTAAAACGATAATAGAGTGAGGTATCTCACCGGAATGCCAAGGATTTCTGAGCCCTCAGCAAGAAACAGTGTCATATGGCTGGTCAGGTTGAACGGCGCAGTGAGCCACCGGCCGGGTGGCACATTGAGTTGCCCTCCGCCGCGCTCTGCGAGCGCCGCGATGGCCTCCACGGCGCGCTCGAACGCCTCCGTGTTCACCGACCGCCCATCCCCAATGCCACCAAAGTCCGTCAGGTTGTACGCCTTCGGGCGCAGCAGCGGCGCTGGGCGCGGCGGCGGAAGCGCCGACCGCGCCCTCAGGAACCTGACGCCCCCACCGACGCCACCGCCGACCGATATCGAGCTGCTCTGCCACAGGAACACCAGCGTAAATCCGACGACCCACGCGGCGGCGAGCAGCGCCTTGTTGGCCGCGAGGAAGGCGGCCACGCTCCGCCGCTGGACGTGGGGGTGGAGCCTCCCGCCGGACGTATCCACCATTGTACAGCCCTTAAGGGTAGAGAGCTTCGCACCCCCCCGAGACCGGAGAGATCTCCGGATCTAGAGCACGGTACGCGACGTGGCTCAGATCAATCGGTAGGGCGAGACGCGGCGAGCTCCCATTCCGCGGAGGTGATCGGAGATGAGGAGTACAGCGTCAGGAGCTGGGAGATTTCAGCCATGGGAGAGGTTGGTGTGGGGGTTTATAAGTGGAGGGAGTGGTTCGACTTCGAGTGAAACGGAAGCGAGGAGATGCGCGGATGCGGCCTTTGCGGTGCGTGCGGCCGAATCATGGGCGCTGTTGAGTCGAAGAAGATGATCAGAATTACCACACTGCCATCGCCGACTAGTGGCCTCCTACATACCGTCGGATTTAGATCGGACGGCGGTCATTAATTCGCCCAAAAACTCTCTCAGGAATTTACAAGACAAAAATTTTAAACCCATTTTCCACGGGTATAACACCGAAAAAAGTTTGCGTTTTAAACCCAAGGACACCCATAGATTTATCATATGAATAAAATTCCTAATTTTTTTCTTAAAATTGATCCTATCTCTAGCAGCACATAAATCGCCAGCTACCCATGCTTTTCTTCTGCTCTTGTTTGTTGTGCTGAACTTGTAGTTTTTTTTTGTCGAGTTTTGGTTAATACAATAATTTGGTTTGAAACCGTGAATTTAAGTGTGTTACACAGACAATTTTCACTGAACTCATGAGTTTTATATCCATTTCCATCCTTAAATTTTACACGTAATTTGGTCACGTTGCTTCAGGGAAATTCCTTATAAACTCAATTGATAACCAGTTGTTTTCCAATTTCAAGTGCTGTGAGAAATGCAAATGAAACTTCCTTGGCAATGGAAAGGCAGAGGTCCAGAGCGGCAGAGCCCTTTTAAAACACAACAACTTTATGAAATTTTCGTATAAATTAATTCATTTCCTATTAATTTTTCCCCAGATTTCCTCCCTTCCTCAACAACTTTATGGAATTTTCATATGAACTAGTTCAATTCATACGGATTTCATTCAAATCTCCTCCATTTCGAAGAGGCGTCAAAAGAGTAATCCAGTCATGAGTCATCTCGTTCTGGGGGACATCCCAATTTCGTTTTGCTTGAGTGGCAGCTGTTAGGTAGGAGTAGGACTGAGTCAGTGACAACCCTACTCTTTTCCAGCATCTTGAGGCGATGGTTAGGTGTGTTAGCTGGTGACGACGAGCAGCGTCAAGAATTCTAGCTTGTTGGAGGAGCCGATCCATCGGGCTTGGCGTAGCTAGCGTTTGGTGAGACGTGTGCGTCTCGTTAGGCGATTAAAGCTAGCGAGCTCATCGGTCAGGAGCAGCAGCAGTATCAGTACTGATAAGACTCACCTCTCTATCTGATATATCATATATGATATGTTGTTGGCTTGCAGTCGCTGTGGGACTCGATCAGCTGCATCGAATGCAGCCATGCGTGTCGGTGAGATCTGCGGGAGATAATTTATATACTGTTTGAAAAAAGATTTCTAACTAGTTAGCAACTGCAAGATGAACAACTAAGATTCTAGGAGGTTGGGTTTGAATTTCTATGAGCAGAGTAGGTCCCAAAGCTCTGAATTTAATCTCGAATGATATGATGAATTGCGCTCTCAAGTTAAGTTACTATTCTGAGCGTGGACGGATGGGGTGGGAGGGTTCTGCGACGGCGGCGACTTGGCAGCGAAGGGTTCGAGTTTTACGATCTCCCCGCGGCCGACAAGGAGGTCGTCGCCTAGTCGGATGAGCTTGCCGCTCTTGAGAGAGAGAGAGAGAGTGAGAGAGGTGGGAATTGGGAAAGGGATATGCGCTGGAGGGAAGGAGGCATGGTGCGCCGCCCTTGATTTCCTGGACGGAGGCTCGATGGGCAGGGTAGTAGCTGGCGAGGCCGTCGCCGGAGACGGAGATGGAAGCGATCCGGTGAGGCGGGACCGGACGCGGCGAGGAACGGCCCAATAGGTTTTGATGGCCCAGCAGACGGGCCAGATCGGGCCACTACCATGGGTAGCGACGACCCAGTTCCCGCTGGTGTTTTGTTGGGCCTACTCTCGGTAGCAAGGCTTTCGGCTTCTGTGGCCTAAGCCGAGTTAGTGGGCCGCACGTGAAGCCCACGTTGCTTGGTGCGATCAATTTCCCTGAATTTTATTTACTTCTAATATATTTATATTCTGACTTTTTGAAAGAATATACTCTCGTTGCACATTATAAGTTAAAATTATACCTGCAAAAGTATATTTTGAAAAAAATTTAGAACATATACATTTCTATAATTTGAGGAATAAATAAAATAAAAAATAAAAAATCCATTTCCCGCTGGTCTTTTCTGCCCCACTTGCAGTGGTTTGTTTCATAGGAGGCCCATAGGAGGAAGTGTGCTTCGCAAGCTTCGTCTAGCTCCGATCCGGGCCGGATCATCCGGTTCCCCGGCTTCGTCTTCTGCCGTCGCCGGCGGCCTGCCGTGCCATGCCTCGCCGAAGGCTGTCGGGTGGGAGCACACCCACCGCCGCGCCGAGTTCTGCAGCGCCTGCGTCTCCCCAACCGCAGGTACGTCTCGGTGTCTCCATCGCCACTCCCCGGAACTTACAGACTCCCAGGCTCCAATCGCGCCGCCGATGGCCTTTCCATCTCCCCATCGTCTCGGATGCAGTTGCTGATTGAATAATTACGGTAATTAATAAATCTGGTGTTTGATCATTTTGTTTGTAACATGCCGTTCTCGTTAAACACATGTGTCATTGCATCTTTAATCTTACAAGAACATTGCATAATGAGTGAGAAAGAGTTGTGATGAACACTATTATTCAGGAAATGTTAGATACTTACGAAACTAACATTCTATTTCATCAGCGTTAACAGTAGCTGGAATTACATGTGAGTATGTGTGTCGAACTAGGTAGCTTTACTGTCTAAGGCAAGCATCCACATTCAACATGGGATGTCGAATCCTTCTCAAGCTCAGCAATCAACTGCTCAATGTTTCTTCTATATATAGGCATGTAATGATCGTTAATCATCATTTTCGAAAGCCTCAGCTTGCCGTATAAAGATCTTGGCGTCATGAAGATCCCAATTCTGGTATCGGAATCTCCACTCGTATCGTCGTCATCTTGGTGCACGCTGGACTCTTCGGCGTTGGTTGTTTCCTCTCTGCTGGAAACTAATATATGCATGATTTTTCCAGGAGGGTAAAATCTATGCACCTCCTTGTCATTCGTTTCACTGAGCACATCTTCAGATGTGCCCCCCACTTCTTCAGTAATAGCACTTTCAGTCATATCCTCCACTATTTCGTCATCTTCTCTCCTTCGGTATAGCTCATTTTCAAGTTGCTGCCACAGCTCTACATCAGTCATCCTGTCCTCATCCACATGATGATCGATGATGTCCTCACCGTCGCTATCTACCTTCTCATCCATCATTCCAGCAGCGTCTGACACCTCTGTACAACTTTGAACCTCTTTTGATGCAGCAAACTGCATGCTTTCAGTTTGAACGATCTGTGTGGCTTCGACCGTGTTCTCAGTCAACAGTGAAGTAGACTCAGAACCACCATTTGAAGTTCTTATTTCTTCTGATATGATTGTTGAAGCAGACACTGTATTATTTCGCCTCCTTGGTCCAATACATGTCCATGAGGATAGCTGAAGTGCTGGTCTTGTCCAAGCTGCCTGTGCTACACTACGAGCTCTCCTCATTACAACCTGAACATAAAGATACATTCCAACATTGTTAGTCAATGACAAGGTAGATGCGTTTAAACTTACTGAGAGATAAAGCTATAGAGGTACCTGTGTCCCGGTAGATACAGGTCTTAGGATGGCACCGGCGCCAGCTACTCTTGCTTTGGCATTTGCTATAGAAGGAAGTCTTGATCCCAAGGCCGACGCAGATCGGTAGAAAGTGCTCAGAATTCTGGTTTGCTCTAATTGGTGGCGCAGATCATTTAACCATGCAGATGCAGTCACCTGTACGCATAAACTTTTATTTTATCATTTTTTTGTAATAGCAGAATTCAATTTAATATGGCCATCACCATCTTATCACTATATGTTCTTCAACAAGAATAAGAACTCATAGCAGCAACTACAACAATCCTGTTAAAAGTTGATAAAAGAGCTGCTGTGTCGAACTGAATTAGTACTATTGTTATACTGGTGAGAATAAATTAATAGAATGCAAACAAACCTCTGAGCGAAGATCATCTACTGAAGCAGCTGAAAAGGTTGGCACCAAATCAGCTCCATTGATGACTGTAGTGATAAAATGCACTCCTGATTCTGCCAGCTCCCATGTCATGCAAGCAGCTGTGAAATAGAGCATCACATAAACCAATAAATCACAAATAGAGAAAGTTAAATCCAAATCCTATAACTTCAATGATTGGAGAAATGGTACTCCAACTTTTTGTTAGGAGTTTGCAGGAAAAAAACAAGTTCTCAAGATAAAAGTCTGCATAAGGCACCTATAAAATTCAAGAGGCCTAACTTTTAAGAGAAACAAAGTAAGCTTCCTATGAGAACTGGGGAAGACAATCTTGTCAATAGATAAGGTTTAGGACAGCTCCAGATAATAGCAGTTCCAATGTTAAGATCAATGAATCACTTATCTACACCATAAGTCGATCTAAAAAGACAAGGTTTGGACCTTGGTACTCAAAAGGGAAAACATGGGTTATTTTGCTGCCTCGAAATTTTAAGCTGCTCATTTACTCCTGGCCCAAAGATAAAAAATGGAAATTATCCTCCAAAGAAAATACATGATTATCCTCTAATATTTAATGTATTACATGTAGGTCATCATTGATCCAGGAGACAGCCAGTGAAATGAGAAAGAATGCCAAAGCAGCATTTCATAGTTCCATGTGCAGTAAGATAATCTTCAGAAAGAAAATATTATTGCATGCATTGATACATACCTGGAGCAAATGACACGCAGGTAGTAGAGGCAAATTCCTGCTGTTCCCTCAGGACGTATGTCAACAGAGCTGCTGTTCCACCCCCAAGTGAATGTCCAACAATCTATACAGATTTGCCATGAATACAACACGGAATCAGTTCATTCATCTTGAAATGGTTGTGCTGAACCACTAGCACAAAAAAAGGGAAGAATAACTGTAAAAAAGAACACTGCAAAAAGCTGTACCTTTATTTTATAATCTGGATGTGTATGTAATGCATGTGCAAGACAAGGAGTTGCAAGCTTTGCAATCCATCTAGCTGCTGCAACCATCCCAAAATGTGCATACCCTAAAACTAAATCGCTGACACCACCTTCCTGTACAATTGTATGGTGGAATGGAACTACAGCACCTGTGGCCGCTGTTAGGGTATCCCTGATGCTGTGGGTTCCCCTAATTAATAGAAGTATACATTCCTTGTCTCTATCGAGTATAATGGTGAAAGCTGGCTTCAAGATCTGCAAGAGCCCCAAGAAAAATCCCAGATCAATGCAAAGTGTTTTTTTCATGTGCAATATTACAGGAATATAAAAAAGCAAGAAAATAGTTACTCATAAAAAAGTGATATGTAAAATCCACTCACTCCTGCTTTAGGTTCTTGCATAAGAACATCCTCCGAAGAGTAGCCAGTCGCCTCCAAAAACAACGGGAATGGCTTCTTGGAGAAATGCCAACATAGTGTCAACAAATTTAAAAGATGCTTCAAGTCAGCAATTACTGAAGCTCCTTTGAGCTCCACACTATCATCTCCAGCATATATGCTTGCTACAGGTACATTCCCCTGGAACATGTCACAACTAGTGCATCAGAAACTCCGCTCAAGTCATTAATAGCCAAAGTATTGGCATACAATTTGGCTTTATCTGGTAAAAAGGAGTCGAAGTCGAATGTTTTTATGATGGGCAAGCTGCTCAGATTAACAAATCAATTTATATGCTACGACGAAGATGGATTTTGTTGAAAAAATGAAGATAGATTTTGAAGACAAAAAATGAAGAGATAAATAGGTGAGAGATATTAGGGAGTATAATGTGTTTTCAAAATCATTTCACTTCTAATTCTACAACATTAAAAAGCTCCCATTATGCCTATCAAAGCTAATATAAACACACACTGCATCATACTATACCCACTACAATAGTTGGAAGATAAAGCACAGAAGCAGACCCTATTTGCTTGTGCTATGATTTTAAGTTGTACAAATAACAGAGACTCAGAGAGACATTTAGAAACAAAGGATTGGTTACCAACCTGCCTCTTGAGGAGGAAGCTAATCCCAAAAGCAAGGTCACCAATGGGCCACTTCCCAAGGGTCTCTGAGTAAGTGAACCGTAGTGTCTCTGACAGAGTGGAGATCGTCTCCAGCCAAGTGGCAGGGGCACGGACATCCCTCCTTGACACACGGCTCCTGCTTGCGGTACTGAGGGTCCCCCTCGCCGTGGCATCCCTTCCATTGCCACAATCACCTTCCTGATTCAGCTTCTCCACATGAAGCCGGCGGTTCAGCGTATAGTACAGAAGTGCGGCTGCACCAGCTGCAGTTGCCATTGTTGCTGTCGCCATGGCAACTGCCTAGAAGGCTAGAAGCCCACACGCTGCTAACTTGCTAACAGCCTCCACTCCAGTGGAGAGCACCAGCCAAGGTATTGATGGAGCAGCCAGACAGCGTTTACTTGATCTCTCTGATTCCTCCGCTGGAGATGCAACCTTGGGCAGTACAAAGTCAAACCTGGTACCACACAGATAAAATCCAAGGCTTCATTCCAGGCTTCCAACGAGGCCATCGATTTGTCACGGAAATAATTAGCCGTCACAAACAGAAAAACAAACCCTAATTTGTCCAGCCGTACATATAGCAGAAGTAACGGATTAAGCAATACAACGATTCACCCCCCAAAACACAGATGATACATCAACCGGAAGAACCAAACGCACTAGAACAAGGAATTACCTCGAAAACCACCGGAAAACCACGGGATAAATCCCTGGAGAAGGACGACAAGGCCGCTCCGGAATCAAACGCGGAGAAGGACGAGGCTACCCGTACCCGGAACAACGCGCCGCGACCCGGGCGGACTCGATCGATCGGGACAAGGCTCGACCTCGTAATCACAGCTAGGGTTTTGGAAGGAGGCGGGTCCTCCCGGGCGGAATCGCTGGTGGGGGAGAGGAGCTGAGGAGGAGGACGAGGCGGCCGCCGAGTTCGTGCCGAGTCCCGCGGCGAACGGGGAGGGATTTCGGTGGGAGGGAGGCGGCGCTTTTCTTCTTCTTTTCTTTTTTTTTCGGTCTCACCTTTTTTCCCTTTTCCGGGAAGCGGTTGCCATTGCCGCTCCGCGAAGTCAAGTGCTCTCCGATGCGTTTCGGCCTTCGGGCAGTGGTGGGCCCGGATAATCTCGAGCTAATCCGTCCCCAACGTCCAACGATAATAGCGAGTGCGAGTCAAGCCTCGAGTCGACTCGACTGGCTGCGTTGCCACTGCAGCCTCTCTTTGTTTTTATAAACTAATTTTAAGATCAGAAGAGGATACACATGTACACACACTAATTTATAAAGTAATTTATTTTTAGCCTTTCGCATGATTCCAGATTTCGCACGAGCCAATGTCTGATTTTGCATGGGGTTGGAGACTGCTGCTGCATTGGGACGCTTCCGGGAAGGAGAAGCCAGTGGCGCGGGCGCGGGCGGCGAGCAGGTGAGAGCGGGGCACCGGTCGCGAACCGTCGCGGCGGCCTACCAACTCGGTTGAGGCGCATCCTCCCCGTTTGCACGCGTGCGTAGTACGATTCAGTCCATCCTGCGTGCGGTTCTGGTCCACACCCACCCGGTCACGAAAAGATCGCTGTATCATACTCCATTTATTTGACGAGCGCAGATACAGAATAAAGATTGAAAAGTGTGTAAATTTTTTGAAACAAATTATATTTGGAAAAAAGATTTGACAAAGCTAGTACGATTCTACAAGACTTCCAAGGAAGTATTACATGTCTGACAGATAAGAATTAGATTATAATCTAAGGTTCTTGGCTGGTGGCTACTAGCTCTATTTCTAAGTAGGATCCCGCTGAAAACTCTTCGATCAGAGGCTATGATTCACAAGGAGAACAGAGGCTAGGATTCACAAGGAGATGCGTAGCGTTAGAGTCTGGGAATTACTTCTTATTTCTTACTCCTTAATTATTATTCCTCGTAACATTTCCTAGAGTAGTACTAAAATTTAATTCTCTATATAATCTTTTAGAAAAATTTAATTCTCTATATAATCATTTAGAAAATTTAATTCTCTATATAATCTTTTAGGATTCTTTTTATGTTTTTCTCCGATAAAATCCCTGTATACAAAGCTTCTTTTAGAAATCCTCCTACTCTTACTACATGATACAAAAGGAAACCTAGCAATCTGCTCTGGTGTACGCATGTACCAGTCACGGTTCCATGTCCAGATTCTGACAGTGATATTTACATTCATTGTTTTTGAGAGATTTGTTCTCATGCCACACATAAGTTGATGAAATTTGCTCTTTGATCCCATATGAATGTATGACATGTGGTCCCTAGGGCCAGCTGTTAAACACACAACACGTGGTAAAAAAATAAACACCACTCAACTTTGTAACATGAGAGCAAAAATTCCTTGTTTCTAATGATTTGTCTCGAGTCCTGAAAACCAAATCTCAATGCTGGAAACGTAGTACAAGGGAGCGGAAGGTGAACAAAACATAAGTATACAACTATTCATATGATTTTACTGCGTATCATGTTGCCAGGTTACTTTACCGATGACTCCTTAACCTTAATATACAAAGTTACATTTTTTTCTTGGGTTTTCCTTAGCTCCTCTTCTTCTCCCAGGTTTGTTTACCATGAAGAGGATGTTAGTATAGGGCAACACGGAGCATACCAGGTAGAGGCTGCGTGTAATGGATGCCTTCGTCCAGGAGGAACTGCTCGACGGCGATAGGCAGCCTTGCCGTGCGGGAGTCCTTGGTGTGGTGGCCTGTTCCAACGCAGATCATGGCTTGTGCCCTCTCCTCTCCAGCTGACCTTGTAGCAACCATCATGGAGGCAAGCTCGGCCTTCAGAACATGGATTGCTTCGCTCACATGAAGCCCGTACAAGTCGATCAGGCGATCCCAGGCTTGCCGACAAGAAACCGTGTTTCTGCAAACATAGCAAGGAAGCTAAATAACTAAATGTGCCTTTTGCTATGTAAGAGAGAGGATAAAGGCTGAATAAATTGTGCCCTCCAGGTCCTGGTATTTTGTTAGTAGTTTAATAAGTGTTTTTTAGAGTCAGTGGTTTAATAAGTTGGCAGGCTGAAAATACTCTCTTACTTGTTTCCCTTCTGAAAAGTTAAGGTCATGTCAATTGGTAATTAGGGAGTTAATCCACCTTTGGTGACAAATAGCTTCCCTAGCCTTCTCATGAGCTGCCTTCATTTGCAGGTTGTACAAATGTCCCTCCATGCTCAGTTCCTTTGCTAATGCTTTGTTCCCAAACATATAAGCTTGCGTAGCCTGCTCAGAATATATTCCAATGAGCATTGCAGTAGGCTCAATGAGCAATGGTCCAATAAATGGAGATAACCAGCATTGAAGCAACCTCAATGTAAGTAAAAATAAAAGGATGCCATGAATACATTCTGCAAGAGAATATACAGTTTAAGAGTGCTTACTTGTTCAAAACATGTATTGCGTATGTGGGCAAATTCACAAGCTTTCCCCCTTGTTTCTGAGTATATGTTTGCTGGGCAGTAGCATAAATGCAGACAATCAGGCCTTAACTGGAGCAGTAGCAGTTATAACTCAAAAGGTCTGGATGAGAATACTACCCATGGCATCACCGGTCTCTAGCCAAACTGGGGTTGACTGAACATTGCCAGGTTTATGGAACTTGTTTCCAAAGGAAGACATTGTGTTATAGTTACACTGTTTCCCTGCAACAACACTTGAGAAACCATTGCTATACTTGGAACTTTCCTTTTCAAACTTCATGCGGCCAGCATCCTGCGATGCAAGTCTTCCGACAGCTGAAACAAAATCTCCACTCTCACTAGACATTGTTGAAGAGTTGTGGCTGTCTACTGTTCCATGGGCACCTACATTGCCTTCAAATAAACAATTAGGGTCTTCTGTTCCAGGCAATACAGGAAAGTCCCCTGTGCCAAAATTTGGTGTGTTTGGGGTTAGATTCAGATTCTGACAGGAACTAGCATCAACTTGCATCTACAACCAAAAGAAAAAAAAAACATCAGATCTGCAAGCAAGTACCAGTATATATGCTATAAAACCTCCAGAACAGAACACACACTAAAACAGGGAAAATGTACATTTAAATATAGATATGCTCTTCCTTTTAGGCGTGATTTTTTTTGTACAATTGCCATATTGCACAGAAAAGTGATGTCTTGTCTATATGCTCTATATAACTCCATAAGTACCAGGAAGAAGTTTTAGACCAAAATGATTTGCCTATACGTCAAAATAAACTAAAACAAACAAGAACAAAATTTTAATTGTCCTACCAGGCTTATCAAACATTGTGTTCGTTTTGGTCGACATGCTAAAAAACCTTAGTAAACATATCCAAGTTGTTAACACCAGGCAAACGGAAGTAGCAGAACATTATATTACCAAGCTTTTGATTCCCAGCAAAATAATTTATACTGGAAGCACTCCACAATGTTTTGAATGATGAGTTTGAGAGTGTCACAACTGGCTATCAAGACAATAATATTTATATAAACTAGGAGATCACCTCTAGCTGAGTGAGGATTTCAATAGTAAGGTCAAAGTCACAACCATTAGCAAAGTACAGCTCAGTAAGGCTCTCAGCAGAAAAACCAGGAAATTGAGATGATAAATACTCAAGGGAGTCATCATCATAATGGAGGCCAAACTTTCCATTAGTAAAGCATAGGTTATCTGCATGATTTCGCTCCCACCTGTTTGAACTTGAATTCTCATCATAAAACAAATTATTATGCCCCGTTTCCAGATTCTTGCCTGCTTGAGACAATAACCCATGATGCTCTCTCGACAAGTTGCTGGATGCTCTCCCGAAAAAAGGGATTGCATTCAATGACAATCTAGAATGTGAGGATTTTACATGCTGCTGTTCAACTTTCTCCATATCATTATCACTGAAGTCTGGAATAATATCATCAGGAAGCTGCCTACACCAAAACTGATATGTTTCATCATCTGAGTTATTAGATTTTGATAACTCAGGTGTATCCAGGATCTTTTTACCAGAGGACCCCCTAAAATCTGACTTGCTTACGTCTGCAACTGCTCTACTTCCAAAAGTCGACCTAATAGTTGAAGGGACAAACTCTGCTGCATTTGGATTTAGGGTGGTAACTGTATTTGACAATGTTGATCCTGCATCTCTGTCTTTTGGAGAAAATACATATGAACTCATCTTCTTGCAAATTCTGTGCAATGTCACCAGTACAAGGTAATAACAGATCCAGATGAGAACTTATCCAAGCCCTGCAAAAAGAATTATCAACAGGTAGAAGTAAATACAAGAACATATATCACACCATTATAATTTAACTAAGCAAAGACATCCCAACAGCAAACCAAGAAGATGAACTATACTGTGATATGGCTATGGGATATGGCCGTCCGGTAGCGTGAGAATAACAAAAAGAAACAGGACAAAATATAGGATCTCGCAACTCAATAAGAATACAGGTAGTGAGGTAGACAAGTTCCAAAAATTGCAAAGCTACAAGCAATCCACTTTCGCTAGCATAACTGTTGTCTGTCTTAGCAAAGGCCCTCACAGTCCAAGATGATCCAGATTCCGGCAGTTTTGTTCCCCATTCTCAGTTCTCACAGCTCATAGAGTAACCGATGATTTCACAATTTATGCAGAGTTGCGAGTAGGTAGAAAACAGAGAGCATTTTTTTGGAGGCAGGTGCATAAAGGCAAGCATGGCCACCACTCTCAAAAGAGGAAATGGAAAGGTGAACTTCGCACGGGAACGAGCAAGTGAGCAACCACCTACACACCCACCCAGCCACCCAGGCCCCAGCCCACCCGATCGAACGGAGCACCGCGCAGCAGGATCCCAAGCCAGATCTAGGCGGAACGGAACACGACGAGCCCACGTCACATCATCCAAATGGGAGAGAAACCGCGCACTTTTCCGGCGGCCGATGAACTGGGGTGTAGCCGGAGGCGGCCGTCCCATAGGATGGCGGCGAGCCTCCGCCAGGGGGCAGCCGTGGACGCGGCAGGTCGCTGGAGCCGGCGGTGAGGTCGGTTGGACTCGGGATGGGCAACGTCCGGCACGGCGGCGTGGGTCGTTGAGTTGCTTGCTCGGCGGCGTAGAGAAGAGAGGGGAGGAAGAGGATGGAATTTTTGTAAACATACCATTACAATTTTCTGTAATTTAAAAAATGCCACTGTCAGTGACTGTGATAGGTCCCATCTGTCAGTGACACGCCGATGGCATATTTCAAAACCGCGAAAATTGTAATGGCATGAAAAAATTTGGCCCGGAAGAGGATTGGGGAGACGAGAGTGGAGTACCGGAGTGCGCGTGTGGCCTGGACACCTGGACGAATGTAATGTACTCTTTAAGCTAATAAAGAAAAGTGGCAGTTCACTTACATTTTAATCCAATATGGAAAGATGATAATTGGACCTTCAATTTAAATCCAAACAGAAATTAAATTTCTCTAATTCTATTATATTAGATTCATCTTTTTCCGCTGTTCTTGAGGAGTGGCCATCAGAAAGCAAAGGATAAAAATTAGCCATGATGGAGAACTTCTTAGTACCACAACAATAGTCGCTTGTGATGGGTGACCATTCTTCGCATATAAGATTGTCTTTAGTGCGTGAAAGCTCTTGTGCACTCTTTTTCACACGTAGTCATGAAATGACATGGATACAATCTCTTGTATTCCTCTTGTATGGTCGTGCTCTTGCACTCATTGTCACACCCTCGCACGTGCATATGTAGGTTTGCTTGAACCCTTTGCCATAGACAAAAACAGAATTGTGTGTGTGATGCTAGAATCTTGTCCTCCTGTAGCTATAGCACATGGTACGACATTTGTGATGAGGTTATCAATGAGGTCAAGAGGTAGTTGTAGGACACCAACGAGATTCGAGGTTGAGTCAATGACTCAATGATCAAAGATGAAGCATTGTCTCAATTTTCCCAAATTAGAGGTGTGGGGTTTGATTTGAGTAGGATTTTTACATAGTTGTGTTCAAATCTAGTTGGAATTGGGCTTCAAGTTTAATATCAATTCTTTATGCATCTGAATACTAGCACCCTTTTGGCCCTAATTCTATTCATTGATTTTTAGTCTAGGTGGTCGTCAGGATTCTTATGAAATCGGGTACTTTGCTCATGTCAAGTTTGTTGCTGAATTTGTTAAGATATCATGATTCATGCACAGATCCATAGCTCCATTGTAGTAGAGCAATTCAATTAAGAAGACATTTTACCCATTCTGCAATCTGCAGTATGAGACTGAGTTGATTATTTTTGAGGATCCCGATGGGTACTACATAGCTGATAGCTCGAGCCGCAGCGAAGCGTGCGTCTGTCCACGCAGGCAACCGCTTACACCGTCATACGCCGGCGTCCGCGCGCGCGCACGGCGCCGACGAGCGCGGTGCTCTCGAGGACGCGTCCTGCATGGGCTTAGCGTAGCGCGCGCGCAGCCGCAGCCTCCTAGGCGCTCCTGCCAGCTGAAACCTCCGCGGCTTCCTGCCATCCCCGACCCCGAGCGAGCCTCACAAGCAGAGGCGGGGGCAGGATTTGGACTATGGGTATTCAAAATTCCAAATAACAATTTTTTTGTGCGTAACGAAAGATAAAAGCAACAATATAACCACATGTACAACGAAATATAACATTAATTATATTATTATATATAGTTTTAACTTACATGATATTATAATAAATGATGTAACATTATATTAAATAAAAAGGTTCAAAAAATCAGTTGCTTGTGATACCAAAAATTCAGGAGAAATCAAATATATTAGACAATACTTTCTCCACCGTACAACGACCTTACTTTTAAAATAAAAATATTAATTGTATTATTATATATAGTTTTCAACTTATATGATACTATAATAAATGGTGCAAAAATATATTAAATAAAAAGGTTTAAAAATTGTTCTCCTGTGAAACCAAGTTAAGGAGAAATTAAATACATTATAAAATACTCTCTCCGCACTACGATGACCTTACTTTTAAAATAAAATTATTAAATTAAAGGTAAGATAGAAATCAAATATGTTAGACAATGCTTTCTTTGCTCTACCATGACCTTATTTTTAAAATAAAATTATTAAATTAGTGGTAAGAGTAAGAAAATATAATTACTTATTTTTTTTGTTTCATTGCAAATAAAAAACATGGTGTGAGAGAGACTTGAACACTAGATCTCATGATAACTCAATTACTAAGTAACTATGTGCTAACCAATTGTGCCACCTCCACATCTTGTTTGGTAATGATTTTATTTTTTCATGTATATACATAGTATATATTATATATATATAATTTTTTGTTGCAAAAATAATGGGTATTCAATTGCATACCCTTGAATACAAGTGGGCCCGCCCCTGCTCACAAGCGTCGTCCTCCTCGGCTCCTCCCGCCGCTTCCACACAGAATCGTTGTCGCCGTCCATGGTAGCAGTTGTGGTCAATCTCGAAATTGTTGTCTCGATGGGCCGAAACATTACCCGTAAGTGAAAAGATGTGAGTTAGCTGGCACCAAATCTTCTCTTAATCTATTATTAAGTGTGACCCCCTAGCCTTCAAACAAAGTCGGGTCACGTGGCCTATTTCAAAAAAAAAAGTTACCCGTATCCTCGAATTGGCCTTGCTACCGGTCATAAACATTCCACACGCCTTGTTTTGGTAGCAATAACGGGGTTGGTTTGTATTGTCCTTTCACCCGCAAGTTGTTTTCCTTTTTATCAAAGTTTTTCTACCGTCGTTTTTTGAGAATTTTTTAAATAATAGTTTTTTGAAAAAATTTCAAATCTAGTACCTGAAATTAAAAAATTGCAAATCTAACCTGCCGTCGGCCGAATCAGGCTGACGTGGCCCTCGTTCAGCCACCGATGAAACGCCAATCCAGAGCGACGTCAGTCTGGTTCGGCCCACCAACGGCGAAACCAAGATGACCATGCCATGCCGCACGTCCTCGCGCCCCTGCTGCTGCGCTGGCCGCGCCCACCCGTCGCCTCGCGCCTACACTGCCACCTCGCGCTCCCGCACCAGCCTGTGCGCGCATGCCCGAGCCGAGCAGGGCGCGGACGGGCCGACGTAGGGGCACGCGGCGGCGGGCGGGCACAGGCGGCGTGGCAGCAGGGGTGTGGGGGCGCACGACCGCGATGTGACCGACCTAGTTCGACTGTTGGTTGGTCGAACTAGGATGACATGACTCTAGTTTGGCATTCCATCGGCTGAACGATGGCCACGTCAGTTTGGTTCGGCGACCAATAGTAGTTGATAGTAGGCTAAATTTGTAATTTTTTATTTTGGATACTAGATTTGAAATTTTTTCAAAAAAATATTAATTGAAAAATTATGTTTTTTGGGAAGTTGGGCACTTGGCAGTGGAAAATATCTACCAACTCAAATGCTGCAAGAGAAAAAGAGGCAAATTCATACAAAAAGCGCATCCCTGCAAATTTCAAGAAACATACTCAATGCTTCCTCTCAAAAACATGGTTCTTGGGTTATTCGATGTCCGGTGGTTAGCGATATCGGTTATGGTCGCCCAGTCGTCTTCGATAATAGGTTGGTTCAAAGTTCGCTTAACCTACTTAACCCACCTAGCTATTTCCCGACTTCGATACGTTTCCGATATGTGTAGATGGTGTATCAAATAATAAAGATTAAAAATAAATTAAAATATTTCATGATAATACTCTCTGTAACCCATTGAAAGTATGACACTCTGCCCGTAGCATGAGCTATCTTTAGGAAATCAAATCTCATTGTTTAGGAAAGATAAACTAATGTAAGCTCAGTGTTTAGGATGGCAAGTTTTATTTGTCCTGTTTCGAATCAAACAAATAGTATTGTCAATTTCTCTATTAAGTTATGTGTTAAAGTTATGTTATGGTATTGAACTTGCATTACTATATGTCTTAATATATGTATTTTATTTTTATATATGTATATACTTATTGTATCGTCATATTCATATTTTCTAAAAAATTCATATTAACATATCGTCGTACGGTGGAAGAACTAGACAAAAATTGAGGGGTACACCACTTTAAATGGTACATTATATTAAGTCCAAGAGATACACAAAAAGTAAAAGTTTGCTAATAATTAATAAATAAAAATATATTTGGACGGCCTGAGAACCCCTCCAATGGCTTGGGCTTCGCCCATGTCGCCGTTCCTAAATCGTGTATCCGTGTAACATAGCAATTAACTAGTTCCTGTTCTGTTCGACTGGTGCTGCTCAAATTTCTCAGAGCTAGATTGTAAGGCAGCCTAGGGACGTGCCACTCCTCTGTGTTACTTCAACAGTCCTGTCGTTGCATTTCTTGTTCTGTACTGCCCTTCGGTATTAATACTTTTGGCCAGCTTCCCGTCCGTCGGCCCAGCGAGAAGAAAATCTACTTGCTCGTTAACTGCGACGTCATGAGTCGTGATTTGTTGCGATGAACGGTGAGTGACCAGACGGCAGTGTTTCCTACGCAGATATGACGAATTAAACTGGCGATGTTGATGCCCTGCTCTGCTCTGTGAATTCTGAATGCAGCGTACGAGACTGTTTTTTTAAATAATTTTTTTTTAAAAAAATCAAATTTGTATGTCCGTTTCAAAAAAATGATAAGTAACACGCGGTCGACATTTGAAGTGCCGACTGGTGGTGCTGATGTGGCAGAATCTAAGTCTGTTACGTCAGCATCAGTTGACATTTAAAATGCCGACTGGAGCTGACGTGGCATCCAGTCGACCGCATACTACTTTTACAATTTTTTGAAACGGACATAAATATTTGTTTTTTTAAAAGAAAATATTATTTTAAAAAAAGATTCACGTACGCTGCATGTTGCTTGCACAACCAAGCTCCTACCTAGTTTTGCTTAACCTTCAGTTTCAAACATGTACTCAAGTCATGGACAGTGAGTGAGTGTGCTGCAAATCTCCAAATCGCCTGGCCTTGCTCTTTCTGAAGAGGACCACGGAAAATCAGTTCCTCATAATTCTGTACATACCTCCCTACCTCGTGGCTATATTTAAGTACGTCCAAAGCTTGAGATTGATACAAGTACATCCATAGCATCGATCAGTTTTTTTTTCAAAGCGACTAGAATGGTACTCCGTGCTAGTTTTCCTTGTATATATACCCCCTCATGGCACACGATGCTTTATCCATTAACCACAAGCATCATGAATCTAAAATCAATCACCATAAATCCGGCCACCGCACGTGTCACGATGAGCAAGACACTCTTGGTCATCTTGAGCTTGCTACATGCCATGGTGGCGGCGATGCCGGTGATGAGGGTCGAGCAAGCAGATGATGTATCGACCTACATCGTGCATGTCGCGCATGAGCATGCAGCACCTCCCGCCTCGCCAAGCACCGGTGACCAAGATCACATCGGTCGCACGCACTACACCTCCTTCCTCCGGGGGATACTCCCTTCTCATATCAGCGAGCCAGAACCTAGCCTCATTTACGCCTACTCTCACGCGGCTACAGGCTTCGCGGTCCGCATGTCGAAGCACCAGGCCGCTCACGTCGAGGGCCACCAAGGTGTCCTCGCCGTCATCCCCGACGGGCGCCATGAGTTGCATACCACACTGTCTCCCTCCTTCCTTCACCTCTCGCCGTCCAGTGGCCTCGTACTGGTATCGAACGGTGGCACAGGGGTGGTGATTGCAATCTTGGATACTGGCATTTATCCTAAGGACCGCCGCTCCTTCGCTGCTGACCCGTCACTGCCACCGCCACCACGCACCTTCCGAGGTGGCTGCGTGTCGACTCCTTCTTTCAATGCCACCGCCTACTGCAACAACAAGCTCGTCGGAGCGAAGTATTTCTATAGAGGGTATGAGGCCAGCATATATCCTCACCGGATCAACGAGACGGAAGAGTCGAAGTCCGCTCTCGACACGAATGGCCATGGCACACACACAGCCTCCACCGCCGCCGGCTCACAGGTCCCAGGCGCCAATCTCTTTGGCTATGCCAATGGCACCGCCCAAGGCATGGCCGTGCGTGCGCACATCGCCGCCTACAAGGTGTGTTGGGGAATTCCTCCTGGATGCCATGACTCTGACATCCTTGCCGGCATGGATGAGGCGATTTCAGATAGAGTCGACGTCATATCCCTTTCTCTCGGTGGTCCAAGTAAATATAAGGGCCATCTCTACAATGAAGCCACAGCGATTGGTTCGTTCAATGCCATTCGCAAAGGCATATTTGTCTCCGCCTCCGCCGGAAACAATGGCCCCGAGTTGTCCACTGCGACGAACGAAGCGCCATGGATAATGACGGTCGGCGCGTCAAGCCTAAACCGTCGTTTCCCAGCTCGCGTTGTGCTAGGCAATGGCAGAACCTACGTTGGGTCCTCGCTGTTTTCTGGCCAGAACACGGTTGCTTCGCTCATACCGCTAGTATACGGCGGTGATGCCGGCTCTGATATCTGTTTTTACGGGAACCTCTCCCGCAACATAGTTGGCGGCAAGATCGTCCTCTGCGAAGACGGAGGAAACCTCACCTTTTCTACGGCGCAAGAAGTAGCCGTCCGACTAGCCGGCGGCATTGGTACCATCATTTCAAGTAGAGATGTGTACGGTGATTTCATCAGAACCTTGGCAGACATTCATCCGGCAACGACGGTCACTTTCTCAGATTTTCGTGCAATCTTGACTTACAAGCAATCGGTAAGGAACCCGGTTGCAAGAATGGTCTTCGACGGCACCACCATCAGCCAATCGCCGTCTGCTCCAAGGGTTGCGGCATTCTCGAGCCGTGGGCCAAACAGCTTCGCGGCTGAAATCCTCAAGCCCGACGTGATCGCCCCTGGTGTCGAAATCCTCGCCGCCTGGACCGGAGAAGCGGCGCCTAGCTTTCTTAAATTCAATATAGACAATAGGCCTGTTGAGTTCAACATCATCTCTGGAACGTCGATGGCGTGCCCACACGTGAGTGGCATCGCCGCTATGCTCAAGGTGGCAAGGCCGAGTTGGAGCCCGACGGCGATCAAGTCGGCCTTGATGACGACGGCCTACAACTCTGATAACAGCGGCAACCCCATCAAGTCGTCGGTCAACGGGCAGGCGGCCGGGCCGTTCGAGCTCGGGTCCGGCCACGTCGACCCCAACCGCGCCCTCGACCCAGGCCTTGTTTACGATGCCACCCCCGACGACTACATCACCTTCCTCTGCGCCCTCAAGTACACATCCAGGCAGATCGCACTCTTCACGAAGGACGGCACGGTGACAGACTGCAGGACCCGGCCGCAGACGCCCGTGGGTGACCTCAATTACCCGGCGTTCTCGGTGGCGTTCGGGAGGTTCGGCGGCCGGGTGACACAGCGCCGCACCGTGACCAATGTCGGGGCGAACACCAATGTCGTGTACGACGTTAACATCACCGCACCACTGGGCACCACGCTCACGGTGGCGCCCAGGAGGCTCGCGTTCAACGCACAGGTCAAGACGCTACCGTACTCCGTCACCTTGTCGGCGAGGGCCAATACCAAATCCTCGTATGAGTGGGGATCCATCGTCTGGAACGATGGCCAGCACGCGGTGAGGAGCCCCGTTGTCGTCACCTGGGCATAATTGTTACTGCTTGTTGTAAACCTAACTATCTAGCGTATCATCGTATGGGTGCACTCGAAAAATTGAAAACGCTTAGCACCGGCTGCGACTTGCGTGCATTACTAAATAAATATGAATGAATCTTTCTCAAATTTGTGTTTAACTTTTAAAACTAAACTTTATTAATTTTGGCTAAATTTAATGAAAAACATATTAACACATATATTATCAAATAAATACATTACTGAAATATATTCCAGGAAGTTCTCGTTCACATCCCGACACACCCATGACTTTCAAACAAGGTCGGGCCCATGTGGTCTATTTCAAAAAAAAAGATTAAAAAACTAATTTTGATGTTATAATTATTGAACTATATTTTCAAAGCCGTTAAGCGACTAGAATGGTTCTCTGTGCTTCTTGTATATATACCCCCTCATGGCACACGATGCTTTATCCATAAACCATAAGCATCATGAATGTTAGGTCATCAATCACCATAAATCCGGCCACCGTAATGAGCAAAACACTCTTGGTCATCTTGAGCTTGCTACGTGCCATGGTGGTGGCGATTCTGGTGAGGGTCGAGCAAACAGAGATGATGTATCCACCTACATCATGCATGTCACGCAAGAGCATGTAGCACCGCCCGCCTCGTCAAGCACCGGCGACCAAGATCACATCGATCGCACGCACTACGTACACCTCCTTCCTCCAGACGATCATCCCTTCTAATATCAGCGAGCCAGAACCTAGCCTCATTTATGCCTACTCTCACGCGGGTACAGGCTTCGCGGTCAGCATGTCGAAGCACCAGGCCGCGCATGTCGAGGGCCACCTAGGCTTATGGCACCGCCCAAGGTATGGTCGTTCGTGCGCACATCGCCGCCTACAAGGTGTGCTGGCGAACTGGATGCTATGACTCTGACATCCTCGCTGACATGGATGAGGCGATTTCAGATAGAGTTGACATCATGTCCCTTTCTCTCGGTCGTCCAAGTAAATATAATGGCCATCTCTACACTGAACCCACATCGACCGGTTCGTTCAATGCCATTCGTAGAGGCATATTTTGTCTCTGCCTCCGCCGGAAACAATGGCCCTGAGTTGTCCACTGCGGCGAACCTAGCGCCATGGATAATGACGGTCGGTGCGTCAAGCTTAAACCGTCGTTTCCCAGCTCGCGTTATTGTGCTAGGCAATGGCAGAACCTATGTTGGGTCCTCACTGTTTTCTGGCCAGAACACGGTTGCTTCGCTCATACCGCTAGTGTACGGCACGGTGACAGACTGCAGGACCCGGCAACAGACACCGTGGGTGACCTCAACTACCCGGCGTTCTCGGTGGCGTTTAGGAGGTTCGGCGGTCGGGTGACACAGCGCCACGCCGTGTCACCGTTTAAAATTTTGGCTAAAATTAATGATAAATATATTAACATATATAATATCTAACAAATACATTACTGAAATATATTTCAGAATACATTTTAAAAATAATTTAATATTATAATTATTGATACATCTTTCTATAAAATTAGTAACAATTATGAAAACATGACTTGATATAAAAAAAGTTAAATGACTTGTAATGTCAACCGACGAAATATTTTTGTGGAGGTGATCTCAAATCGAGCCCGTCGCTGGGCAGTGGGCAAAGTGCAGGATCCGAGCCCGGTTTGACGATGGCAAGGTCGGGTTTGACTTTGACTTGCCGGTCCAATGTGATTGGGCTGTCTTGCTCGGCCCTCCTGCAGCAGGATCCCTTTTGTTTATTCCTACACCAACCCAATGATTCAGTAGAATATTATTGGACAAGGAGGTGCCATGTGGCCAGTAATCACTGATTAGATACTAACATCAGTCTAATGAAGGGAACAGAAACAGATCAGGACATAATCAACGGAAACGTTGCTAATATGAGTCTAAAGAATAGAACGACAGATGAGAACAAAAATCAACAGAAAAACGTGCAGCCGGTGAGGCTCAGCTGAACGAACGGTAGGATGCCTGATCTGATGACTGATGAGCCACGCAACATGACTGCGTTTTTTGTTGCTTCCTCCATGTTTAGCTCAGGGCTACTGTTGTCGATAGCTTCAATAGTTTCTATTTTATTTTTGCATTTCTTGGCGACCAATCTACCGTACAAGGCTGCAATAGTTAGAAAGTGGTAGGCATAATTATACAAGCCAACTAACGCCGACCTCAAGCAGTTCAACGTGAGACAAACGAAGGTGCTAACCGATCGTGAAATGGGCCAGATTGTCTGAACAGTGAACTCTACTCTACTCTACATGTGTAAGAGTAAAATTCGGAAGAGGACAGCATCATAAAAGCACTGGTTACTTCGCATGGGGAACAGATTAATCTGAAGCAAAGATACTTAATTGTTTCTTCTTTCGTAATATTATTCTCTCTTTTTGTCCAGATTCAGAAAGTTGCAGTACATGCCAGCTAATCACGAATCACGAATCACGAACACGACGCATACAAAATGTAAAAAAGAAATGCAAGCGATCTATACACATGGCGCTCTTGCTCCACGCGCCGCACCCTGCTGCATAGAACGATACATGCACCGGCGAGCGGCGAGCGCGGCCGTCGGTGCTCAGTAGCCGGTGGAGACCACCGGCGCGAAGGCGATGCCGAAAGAGCAGTCGGCGGCGGCCTGCGCGCGCAGCGAGCTGACGAGCGCCGCGCCCTCGAGGAGGTCCTGGACCGCCTTGGCGTAGTACGCGCGCAGCCTCCGCAGCGAGCGGCGGTACAGCGCCGCCAGCCACCGCAGCCGCAGCCGCCTGATCGCCCCGAACAGCCTCCTCCGCCCGCCAGCCCCGCCGAGCCTCGCCACTGCCATCTTCTTCTTCTTCTTCTTCTTCTTACTCCACCCTCCGACCGGCACCAGCGGCGCTCCCGCTCCCGCCCCCGCCCCCGCCCCCGCCCCCGCCCCCGCCCCCGCCCCCGCCGCCCTGGCCGGTCGCCGTGGCACCCTGAACAGCATGACTCGCCGCACGGCGTGGCCGGCCGTCTGCTGCATATCGCCCATATCCACGATCGACCTTCCCCTCGGTCGCTTGCCCTGGACAGAAGGCCAACGAAACACAGCTCTGTGCCTCTGTCTCTCCTATCTGCTTGCCTGTGATTAGTGTAGACTAGCTAAGAAAATGCTAAGCTCGCAGCTCGCAGCTCCCCTTGCTTTTTTTAATAGACAACTTTATTAATATATAACAAGTGGCTACGGGAGAGCGTGAGGTCAGAGAAGGAGCAATTTGCAGCAGCAGTAGCAATCTCACTAATTGGTTTTGCAGATGAAACTATCAAAATTTAGGACTATTACTGTACCGCGATTCTTGCCGGTAGAAAAGGGAAGATGAATTTTAGTTAACGCAGATTATGACAGGGTACGTTTTGCTCTCGCGGATGGCAAATTTCCCACTTCCATGCACGAAAAAACGTGCGGCCGGCCGCGATTAATGTTGGTTCGGTACTTGCCACCCAAGCGATTGATATATAGACGGGCTGTGAGTGTGACACGTAGTGCATTAAACAATCCAAATACATAATTTCTGATGGACAGATGAATATATTTCACCGACCATTCATGATCGCCACAGGCTGATCAGAAACGCAATTCATAGCTACCAAAACGATAATACATACTGTAGAAAGGAAAGCTCTCGACTCTGGACTCTGGACTGCATGTTCATGAGCTCCGAGTTTTTTTATCTATCTGAATTGATGGATATATGGATGTGATAGAATTATTCTATAAAATTAACCGTTTGATTAGATAGAGATGATTACATTCTTTCTATATGTTCGACGGGAGAATTTAGAAAAAAAATCAGACGGTCCATCTAATATTGTATGACAGCATATGACATCTCTTAAATGGTTAGAACGTATTTAATTTTTTGTTTAAAAATATTTAAACAATTTTTCCTCCAAAATAATTTATCCAAATTACAATCTAATTATGCTATTGTATTAATTACAGACTAATCTATACTCAAACCAAACGATCGTTTTCTCTGCTCTCCCTTACTGATAGTTACGTGAGCATATGGAGAGATATCAAGCTTATCAGGCTCGAGGGGGCGGCAGCTGAAATCGAGAGATTCAGCTATGCGTTTGTGTACTGGTGTCATGTCTCATCGGCTATTAATAAGTTGAGCAGTCATGACACGGAGAAAATGGACATAAACAAGTGAGCAAATGTGCGTGAGAGCTTACCTCAGTCGGCATGGCGGATGGCAGATCAACTTGCATGTACTTGACGATCATAAACTTATAATATTGACCAATTAATCGTCTCTCTAAAGAATCGAAGCCTTAATGTACAGGAGTACTACATAAGAATCACGTGGACACATGTAAGGCTGAATAATGAGCTAGTTCGGCTCGTTAATATAGCAGCAGCTCGGTTCAGTTCCAACTATTTAAAATTGATTAAATAATAAATATTTAAATATTCACAGATCAAACATCAAAATATGGAATAAATAGAATATATAAGGTTCGAAAAATCAATCATCCATAGTTCTATCATTATTTCTATGATTTTATCAAATTCATCACACATATTATTTGTTTCATATTTTTATATGATAAATTATATAGGCCATAATAATAAATTTATAATAGCAAGTTAGCAAGTAATATCTAGATACTAACAAATAAATTATAAAATAATGAGTCTCGTACTCTAAGATAGTGTTTTATTATTGCTTTATTAGGTTGGTTTGACTATTTGTACTGAGCTCGTTAAACTTGCGAGCAGCTCGCTAGTCAGCTCGAATTCGCTCGTTATACTAATGAGCTAAAACACCAGTTCGGCTCGTTAGGAAAATAGAACGAGCTGAGCCGAGCTGGTCAAAAGCCGAGTGAGTTAACGAGCTACGAGTTTTTAGTCTAGCCCTGGGCACATGACCTTCTTCAAGTTTGATGTGGGTCTATACTGTTGCATATTACCGTTAGAATCACAAGTCTTAGCTTCAACGTAAACGTTGACCCGTGTCGACTTGTATCTATCAGTTTCGATTCACGTTTAGACGTTCATACCCATCTAACACAACTTACAAGCGGAGAACTCTCTCACATTTCAAAAGATCAATTCAGTAAAATGATGACTATTCTTCCTTATAAGAGACTCATAACACCTTCCCTAGGCTCTCCTAGGTAGGCATAGTAGTTGTTGACTTTGATATCAATAGTTAGCGTGTTGGGTCATACAAGTATCAGTTCACGTTTGGACGTTAATGCGTATGAACTTACAAGCGAAGAACCCTCTCACCGCCTAAAAAATTGATCCGATAGAAAAATAAATATTCTTCCTTATAAACTGTTCGTAGCCACTTCCGTGGACTACGAAGTGGAAATAAAGTTACTAAAAACACCTAACGGCTCAGTGACATAACAATTACCTACTAACTTGACATCTGATATGATTTTGTATCACGAGATCATGATGTTTTCCACGTATGTTGTGGAGCAGTACAACTAAATTGCACAAATCATGCCAGCATTTCAGGTTTTTGGTTGGGGGCATGAGAGCAACTTTGTGTCTGAGCTGATCCAAAACCATTGTAACCTCTCTGTTATTGAGTAGTGAAATCCCCGTTTTCCCGTGAAAAATCGCACAAATCATATTAAAAGCATCAGGTGGGACTTGGGAGTCTCATTCTCAATCTTCAGCTGATTCTTACTTTGGATTAAAAATTCTTGTTTTAATTATGAAATTAAATAATTATAGAGTTTACAAATGGATTATTACTCGGAAGTTTAAAAACTTCAATTTATCCAGATTCATAATAACTAGATACTCACTAGCGACTTTTCTAAAGTCAGAGCTAGATTGAAGAGCTTTTGGCAACCGTAGTAACTCCTAAAATCTAAATCCCTTAAATTATTGATATTTTGAAACCTAATAGCTAATGAATCTATAAATAAACTATAATATAAATAACTAAAAACAACATATTATTCAAATTTTTAGCAACTAATTCTCAATCTAAAAGCTCAGTAAAGTAAAGCATTAACTTAAGGGCTATTTTACAGTCTTTGAAAAGATAACAGGAAGTACCATATTTTTTAGTATTAATTTTGATACCTCCTGATACCTCGTGTGAGAGGTATCAAAATTAATACTCTCAAAAGAACCGTAAAATTTCTACATAATTTAAACATAAACATAGTACATGCTTTGTCGAGGGAATCCCATTGCAGCCCAGATCGTTGGAGGGCATCACAACAATGGACGGGTGGTCGATCAGCCGAGTAGCGGGCTGAATACATGGCTCAAACCGGCCCAATATTTCTGGGCGGTTTCTGAGCTTGCAATTTGGATGGAACTGCGCTTTCTTTCCTAACCATGTGGGCATGTGGCGGCGTGGCGCATTCGCTTCGCTTGGAGAGCAGAGCAGAGCGTCGTTGCGTGTGAGCTATTGTCTGAGCTCGACGTCCTGCATTTCTTCGGAGCTACGCCTACAGTGACATCAAAGTATGTAGATATGCCACCGTCCTCGTCATCACTAAACCTTTTGACGTTGCTTGCAGGCTAGGGACATGTGACTTGGTACGCTAGTCTCAGTACGGCAGACGAGCTGGAGCTGGAGCAACACAGCCATCGCCCAACAGCCACGAACGGCGTAGCAGAAGCCTTAACTGCACAAGTCGATGGAAAAATCAGAGCAGAATCGGTACAAATCAGGGAGCCGACGTGTCCAATCCAATGCCGCGCTTTTTCCGCCATAAAAAAAACCAACGCAGATCTCCTAAAACTATTCGTTCAGAGTCCAGACGCTCCCGCTCCCCGTCTGGTGCGCCATGGCGAGCGGCGAGACTAGCCTCCGGCATGTCGTTGTCGTGCTCCTCGTCCTCGCCGCCGGCACCGCTGCGCCAGCCTCTGCGGACGAGCAGTCGACGTACATCGTCCACCTTGCGCCGGAGCACCCGGCGCTCAAAGGCACTCGCGGCGGCGCGGTCCTCGGCCGCCTTCTCCCGCGGCATCTCCGTGCGCCGCGGCCACGCTTGCTCTACTTCTATGCGCACGCGGCCACGGGGCTCGCGGCGCGACTTACACCAGATCAGGCGGCGCACGTCGCGGCGCAGCCTGGCGTGCTGGCCGTTCACCCCGACCAGCCGCGGCAACTGCACACCACCCACACACCGGCGTTCCTCCACCTTACACAAGCTTCTGGGCTCCTGCCAGCCGCCTCCGGCAGTTCGTCCTCACCTGTTGTGGGGGTGCTCGACACTGGGATCTACCCCATTGGCCGCGGCTCCTTCGCGTCCACCGCCTCTCTCGGCCCGCCGCCCGCGTCCTTCTCCGGTGGATGCGTCTCCACCAGCTCCTTCAACGCCTCTGCCTATTGCAACAACAAGCTCATCGGCGCCAAGTTCTTTTACAAGGGATACGAAGCTGCTCTCGGCCACGCCATCGACGAGACGGAAGAGTCCAAGTCACCACTGGACACCGAGGGCCACGGGACTCACACCGCCTCCACTGCCGCAGGGTCGCCGGTGACCGACGCGGGGTTCTTCGACTACGCACGCGGCCAGGCGGTGGGCATGTCCCCAAAGGCGCGCATCGCGGCATACAAGATCTGCTGGAAGTCCGGCTGCTATGACTCGGATATCCTCGCCGCCATGGACGAGGCCGTCGCTGACGCCGTTGACGTCATCTCCCTCTCCGTCGGTTCCAGCGGCTACGCCCCCAGCTTCTTCCGCGACTCCATCGCCATCGGTGCCTTCCACGCCGTTAGTAAGGGTATCGTGGTGTCCTGTTCCGCCGGCAACTCCGGCCCCGGCGAGTACACCTCAGTGAACATCGCGCCATGGATACTGACCGTCGGCGCGTCTACCATTGACCGCGAATTCCCGGCCGATGTGGTTCTAGGCAACGGTGAGGTCTACGGCGGCGTGTCCCTGTACGCCGGCGACCCTCTGAACTCCACACTGCTGCCGGTGGTGTACGCCGGGGACTGCGGGTCTCGGCTTTGCATAATTGGCGACCTCGACCCGGCGAAGGTGTCCGGAAAGATCGTTCTTTGTGAGCGTGGGAGCAACGCTCGTGTTGCGAAAGGCGGGGCGGTGAAGGTCGCCGGCGGCGCTGGTATGATCCTCGTCAACTCGGCGGAGAGCGGCGAAGAGCTGGTTGCCGATTCCCACCTCGTCCCGGCGACAATGGTGGGGCAGAAGTTGGGCGACAAGATCAAGTATTACGTCCAGAACGAACCGTCGCCGACTGCCACCATCTTGTTCCGCGGCACGGTCATCGGGAAGTCCCCCTCCGCACCGCGCGTCGCGGCGTTCTCGAGCCGAGGTCCCAACTACCGCGCGCCGGAGATCCTCAAGCCGGATGTCGTTGCCCCCGGCGTCAACATACTTGCGGCCTGGACCGGCGATGCCTCTCCCACTGACCTCGACATCGACCCGAGGCGCGTGGAGTTCAACATCATCTCCGGGACGTCCATGGCATGCCCGCACGTCAGCGGTTTGGCCGCTCTGCTCCGCCAGGCGCACCCCGACTGGACTCCCGCGGCGATCAAGTCGGCGCTGATGACCACGGCGTACAACGTGGACAATTCCGACGACATCATCAAGGACCTGGCCACCGGGCTCGCCTCGACGCCGTTCGTCCGTGGGGCCGGCCACGTCGACCCCAACCGCGCGCTCGACCCTGGCCTCGTGTACGACGCCGGCACCGATGACTACGTCACCTTCCTCTGCACGCTCGGCTACTCCCCCTCCCTGATCTCCCTCTTCACACGAGACGGCTCCGTCGCCAACTGTTCGACGAAATTCTCCCGCACCGGCGACCTCAACTACCCCGCCTACGCCGTCGTCCTCTCCTCCTACAAAGATTCAGCCACCTTGCACAGGGTGGTGCGCAACGTCGGCAGCGATGCTAATGCGGTCTACGAAGCCAAGATCGACAGCCCGTCCGGCGTGGACGTCACGGTTAGCCCGAGCAAGCTCGTGTTCGACGACGAGCACCAGAGCTTGGCCTACGACATCACGATCGCCGTGTCGGGCAACCCGGTCATCGTCGATGAGAAGTACACCTTCGGGTCGCTCAGCTGGAGCGACGGTGTGCACGATGTCACTAGCCCCATCGCCGTGACATGGCCGTCGGGCGGCGGAGCCGCATCCATGTAGACCAGAGGGTTATATATGGCCACGGGAACAGTTTGTATAGGTCCTTCTTTGGACAGAGATCTCCACGCATGATTGCTATGCACTTGTGTAATTTACTCGATTGAAGTGATGAATAATTTGATTTGTCTTAAACTAGCTGAATTCCCAGGCTAAATATTTCAAAATTGGCCTCATCAGATTGTTAGTAGGCATGCCGAAAGCTGAATAAGATTGAAACACAATTATGTTTCTCCATCACTATCTGCTTTCTTTTAAACAGAATCAATGTGAGAGCTACCCTCGAGTGTTTGGTATTATTTAGCAGTATGCTATATGCCAACAGTAACCATCAGAGCAGAAAAATTTGTCCAAAAAGATGCTATTAGCAACAAAAGAATGCCGACAACTTCAGACATACATGATACATGCATACGGACACCCTTCAAAAACAATAGAGCACACAGCATAAAAGCATAAAAAAGGTAATAGAGCGGGCAACATGACTGATGAATTAATTCGACAAGAACAGGATTCAGCATTTACAGGTCAACCGGTAGTCATTGCATGTAGCCCAATGGTTACTCTCAGGAATGTCATCAGTTTCTCTGTATGTATATCTCAGTACATCAAGTATAAGGAGAATCCTAGCTAATTCGAGTCCATTTGACCTCGCAATTCGCAAAGCATCACATGCCTAGCATGACGGCATTCTCCACTGGATTCCGCAGTCTAAAATGGGCACCAGTGGTTAGTGGTTAGACCGGCAATGCAATCAAGATCTAGCCTTCCTAATTCTTCCTGCGCTTGTCCCTGGGAGAAATCATGGTAGTCGACTCAGTCACATCCTGCAGATCAAGCATTGAGTGTGATCTCATCTGAGCTGACAACATCTGAGGTGGATGGGGTGCAGGTGGAGAAGCAAAGACACCCATGGCATTACGGGGCCTTCGGTGTGGCTGGCGGCTATGCAACTTCTGAGAGCGGTAGTGTTCATCATCACTGCCACTGTTGCTCCCTGAACTGCTTGTGCAAGCTGGTGACAGTATCATTCTCCTGCAATTCGTGGGGCTTATGATCACACCATCTTTAGGGAATACCTCTTTGTTTTGCGGTTTGCCCCACTTGAAACTGAATGGAATAAAACCTTTGCGCTTCCTAGGGGATGGGTTTTCTGGCTTTGGAAGGCCTTTCTCAGGTAGAGATGGGGTCACCGAATCTGGAAGCCTTGCATAAGATCCAGAGTTGCCATTGTAGAACTTGGATACCCCTTTCCTGTCATAGGTAAGAACAAAATTACTCAGTATAATAGACGATTGTAGCATGCTGAAGCAAAGACTTGACAAAGATTGACAGTATTAATACTGCTCACAAGGAATAGAATACAAAATCAAGTTGCCCGATAGCCCAGATCAACAACATAGATATGCCACTGAATATTTTAATGGTGCAGATCACCGAAAAATTACAACTGCTATAAGCTATATAACAAAAGCATGTGAAAGATGCCAAGATGGTAGTGCCTGCTTAATCCTGTTCATGTGTTAATAACGTGTTAACTGTATTGAATTGTGTTCAAGTTCACACAACACAATCTACGCTTCCATCATATGGCTGGAAAGAAGCATTCTATGGCACTACAAATGGCAAGTGCCAACAGGTCGTATGAACCATGAAGCCACTTAGCTACTAAGTAGTTGCGTTAGAATAGTAGTACAACGCTACGCCAAAGAATTCAAATAGCACTAGTAAACAATAGAACAATTCCTGACTCATATTGTTTTTAATAAAATTCCTGCCAGAATGTATATGCATTCACTGATCTCAGAACTATGCCTCCTTGTAAAGGTTGTAGGGAACACAAAGCGAGCAAAGTGTGAAATCATATTTAACTTTACATCTATTTTATTGTGCTAGTACCACTAGTAACCTGGAAGATGAATGGTCCATTACTTTTGTCAAAGATTCATACATCTACAATTTACACCAGCATTTGCATTATTCACCAACAAAGAAAATGACATCACTAATATGCCACAAAACTTCTGTAATTCTGTGAGAGCATGATCCAGTCATTCAAGACATCATTTTAGGGGTCAATACAAGACAGCACAATTGCAGCAGTTTCCCATATAATATTATAATTACAGGTGGAATTGAACAAAAGCCAGATTGGGCACATTACACCTGATACCAGACTCCACCTACAATCATACAGTCACAGATGCTAGGTGATACTTATTTTGCATCCAATAAGGCAATAATACTTCCCTAATATAGTCAATAGTGACATATACACGAGGAACTGTATGAATCGTGGAGGCTCGATCTTTCTGTGGAAAAGTACAGCTAATGTGCCATTCTAAAATTAAAAGATGGCATGGACATATCAGGTGAAATACCCAAATGCCAGGATCATTGACTCAGTGTAAGAATGGACGGAGACAATAATAACTGAATAATCACAACTTGTTCTTACTGAAGATAATGTTCAGCATTCGGAGTTGTGGGCATGGCAAACATTTTAAGCACTACACAAAAAATCGACTTCTAAGAAAGTTAACCCACATCATGGACAGAAGTATTCAAGTGTCTTCGCGGTATTCTTCCAACCTAAAATTGTCCCAATTCCACGAATCTTCACAAATTAGTCTATTATCGAAGAACCCTCTTCTGGGTGTTGTTTGCATCATGAACAGCAGCTACTGTATCACATTATCAAAGCCTAATATCCCTAAACACATACCACATTGGGTGTAAGGCACCATCTAGAACCCAAAATTACCTCAAGTTTTTTACAGTTAACTTCAGACCGACCAAGAAATTCACAAATTTCCAGAGAGAACCAAGAATCTCATGTGCATTGAAGAACCGATCAAGAACCAATCTTTTTCAGTGCATTGGTCCAGACGAGCGAACGTACACCCGAAATTTCCCTAGAGAGAGACGCGCACTGGGATCAAGAGTAGCTGGTTCTACCCACATTACCCCCAAATCGCCCAAATGAAACGCGAGAAGAGCCTCAGGACTGATCCGTTGCTTATGACGAATTGGGGAGCCTACCTGAAGGGCAGCGCCTCCTGGAGCGCGTCCATGGTGTCGAAGGGACCCTTGTACGAGCTCTGCACCTCTCCGTCGCCGCCCTCCACCTCCTCGCCGTCCCACTCCCACTTGGCCGCCGCCGCCGGGCTGTCGCTGCCTCGCCCCACCGACGACGAGCTGAGCCCCGCCGACGCCGGCGGCGAGGCGCCGTAGGCGCAGCGGGTGACGCGCCCGTACCGGGGCCCGCCGCCTCGGCCGGGCCCGCTCTCCAGTGCGATCGACATGGCCACCTCTTGTTTCTTTCGATTTCGCTCGCCTGCTTTGCCTTCGCACGCGCACGCACACCGAAACACAGGGCGAATGGAGGGACGGGTTGGGTTCGCGTGTTAAAAGCTCTTGTGGACCATATTTGTTTTTTTAATTAAACTTTTTGAATTTTAATTATTTTTTAAAAAAAATATTAACACATATAATACCAAATAAATGTACTAACAAAATATATTTTATAACTGTTCTAATTATTGGCATTTTCTATAAAATTATTTAAAATTAGAGAAATTTAGCTTATCAAAAAGTACTCGTAATACGTGGCTACGTGCAACGAGAAAGAAGCTGGCTGACCTAACAGCCAACTGAGACCTACCCCAACAAGCAACAACTTGCGCAGCATTATTGTTGTTCGATTTGTGCATGCATTCGTGTGGAAAATTCGACCTCTTGAAAAGATCGATCGGTCGATCCAATCCATTAATTAATCCAGTTGTTAAAAGACAAGATTTTTTTTGTTTCCTGTACAAGTACACATCTTCGAGCTGAGAATCATAGAAGACCAATTAATATAATCAAGTTTCAAGTATATATGCATGCATATGATACTAATCGGGAAGGAATGCGGGTGAGATCGAGGAGGGATTAGTTGATCGATTTTTAGTGGGTGGCGAGTAGGTTGGCGCCGCGGATGGCGAGCGCGGCGAGCGGGCCGATGGAGAGGGAGTTGATGTAGGTGCAGGGCTCGGTGCAGGAGGAGTTACTGCGCTTGTCGGTGAAGTGGTCGCTGCCGTCGGGGCCGCCCATGATGGCGCCGGTGAGCTCGTTGGGGTTGGGACGGTCGGGGGCGAACCAGTCGTTGAAGCTCATGCCGCAGTTGACCACGTAGCCGAGCGGGAGCACGGGGGTGGAGGCGCCGCGGTGGTGTGGCTGCGTCGGCGGGTTGACGCCGAAGCCGACGACGTAGGAGCGGCCCTCCGGGTTGGCGCCGAGCAGGTAGTCTATCTGCTGCTTGGCGAACTCCCGGAGGCGCGCCGGCTGCACGGGCTGGTTGCCGCACATGACGACCTGGTTGGTGCGCAGCAGCACGTCGCTGTAGGCAACGAAGAGGAAGGCGGTGCCGGTGACGTACTGCGAGTTTGCGCCGTCGCGGAGGTGGATCATGCCGCCCGGGGTGATGAACACCTGGTGGAACGGTGTGTCCGGCAGCACGGCGCACACGAAGTTGTCCGCCTGCGCCTTGAAGCTCTGCAGCCCGCCGCCTGATGTCATGTTCAGCTCCGCGAGCAGCACCTGCGCCCCCGGGAACTTGAGGTCCCAGCTGAACTCCGCCACGCTCGACGAGATCGCCTCGTGGCTGATGAAGTCCGCGTACACCTGCCTCTTCGTCGCCAGGAACAGCCACGTCGCCGCCCACAGCAGCTCGTCCTGTTTGCATGCACGCCTACGCGTCAGTCCACGTGGCATATAATATGCCACACGGCATCCACGTCACTAGTGTCTTGTAGCTAGCATGCGGCACGTACGTTGTAGCCGGAGTAGGAGCAGTAGAAGGGGCACTCGCCGTCGTACGTTCCTCTGTGCGTCTTGGCGAACTGGAACAGCTGCACATTCCCAGATTCGTATCACTTATTCACTTGGAAGTTGGATCGTTGAGATGATCGATCAGCTTTTTTGCAAATAATTTGCATGAACAAAAAACAAAAAATGTTGATATGTAGTTACCAGCTTGGCCTTGTTGAGGAGGCGGCGGGAGTAGAGCTTCTCATTGCGGAAGACCATGGAGGCGGCGGCCATGGCGGCGGCGGTCTCGGCGGCGATCTCCGAGCCGGGGGTGTTCTCGTTGATCTCATACAGTGTCCGCGGCGTCTTCATGTTCTCCGGGCGGACCCAGCACTGGTGGTCGGCGTTGGGGTCGCCGACCTGAACCCAGAGGTGGTTCTTCTTGGCGGCGGCCTTGAGGAAGAAGTCGGTGCCCCACTTGACGGCGGCGTGCACGTTGTCCAGCTCCCCCGCCGCCTGCAGCTCGTTCGTGAACGCCAGCGCCGTCCACGCCAGTGTGGTCACCGTGAACGCCAGAGGAAGCCCGTACTTGACGTTGTCGCCGGCGTCGTAGTAGCCACCGGTCAGATCCACCTAATCCACAAATCACGCAACTATATATACAGTAGTAATTACTAATAAAACATGATCAAATCCAAATTAATTATGTCCACAAGAGCATTTTGAGCACCATGTATTACACGTACGATTAACACGCAATCTACGTTGCAGAACTGTTCTGAGTTAAAAATGACAGTTTTCACCTCAGCAAACAGAAATTTATGATATTTATTCTCTCATTTTAATTTTGTTTTTATTAAATTTTTTATGGAAGGATGCTTTTAAGCTATCTCTAAGTTTTGTGTCTACCACTAGCAAAAAGTTGATCACAATTAAAACAAATTGCAAGAAATTTGGTTGATTGAATCATGGTGCAAATTGAACTGATGGAAGATACGGTGAAAATCAAGCAAGCGATGCAGAAGAGAGAGAGAGAGAGAGAGAGAGAGAGAGAGAGAGAGAGAGAGGAGAGAGAGAGGAGAGAGAGAGAGAGAGAGAGAGAGAGAGAGCATGCAGCGAAATGAAAGCGGGATCGATCGATGTGGACAAACATGGGCGAGCTCGCCGTCTTGGAGGCCGGAGTCGCCGCGCCACTTGATGCGGTTGTTGGGCGGCAGCTTGCCGGAGCGCTGCGCCTCGAGGAACATGATGGACTTGGTGAGCGCGTCCTTGTAGTCGAACGAGGGGGCGCCTCCTCCCAGCGCCGGCAAGACGTCGCCGGACAGGACCAGCGCCGCGAGGAGGAGCGCGGCGGCGGCGGCATGGACGCGCATGCCGCGCGGGGAGCGGTGCTTCATGGCGCGCGTGCGTATGGGAGGGGCAGCGATGCGAGGGAGAGGCGCGGTATGATGCAAGCAGCGAGCAGGGATATGGAATTGCGGGCGAGGTCGTCGTCGAGGAGGGAAAAGGGAGGGACGCGCTTCGATTCAGGAGACAGCGAGGGGGTTGCAAAGTGTTCGGCCCAGAATGCGTTTCAGTTTCATGTAGCTCATAGCTGCCAGAGTTTCCATCTCTCATGCATGGCAAAATTAGCTAAGATTCACGGCAGTTTATGGCTTTATGCCTTTATGTAATGGGGTGTTTACTGTAGTGTATCTTCTCGAGTGACCAAATAGGTAAATGTACAGGTGTAAAACTAGGAAAAATGCCATAATAGATGACCAAATAGGCAGCACTTTAAGACCGGAAACTGTCCCGGCTCATCCGGGCAAGCCACAGTGAGCTGGACCACGGGTTCACGAATTATATTGGGCTGGCTCGGTAAGCCCGATAAGCTTGCCAAGCTCGTGTCGATCTAACACTATGAACATGTCATGCTTATGCTCCCAGGCCCATATCATCCTATAACGTGAGAGGTAGCAATCCTGCCTATATACCACAGTTATAAACGGGTCATGCTTAAGGCTGAGGTAGGAGCCAAACATGACATGAAAATAAGGGCCATGTTGGTCACTGATGATCATGCCAAAATTTTGGGCTTTGGGTCAGCCCAACAGACCCATCTATAAGCGGATTTTTAAAATATTTTTTTTAAAAAAATAAATGTATATAGCAGTTTTAAAAATTTATAAAATAAATAGCTATCATTACTTGATGGACCAAACCAGGATACATGCACTTGGTCGGCCGACTGAATAGGAGTTGTTTCGTACGTTGTTGGTTCTTTACAAGAGAACTTTAGATGTACAAGAAAGAGATTTGTTTGTTGTTTAATCTCAATAACAGTTATATGTAGGGACACATAATTTATAGGCATAAACTTTCATGTCGTCTGGCTAAATCATTGCACATGATAGTGTGATACAGTTGGTCAGGAATAGCCAAAGCCAATTCATATGAAAAGCATGGAGGTATTTGCCAAGGACAAAGATGGTGACTCTGTTTAGTTTACATGCTATAGATCTATCACTATACAAGAGTTCATCCTCTCCTAGTTATGTTTTTGTATGTGCTTCTCCCCCTGTATCAGAGAATGAAACAATTGAGACATGTCTGCCATTCAGTTCTACATTTCCCTAACATCTTCTAATGAGTCCACCCACATTCTGTGCAATGTTTTGTTTGGTCTCCACTGACACAGGTGGGTCACCAATATACATATCGAAAAAAGCCCCTGTTCATAAAGACAGGATTTATAAATAAATACATACCAGAGTAATCCTAAACTTCAGAATACTACCACAGAAGATTTATTTCCTGGAAGTTGAAACAAATGCATAATTTATTCGACTTTAGAAAATAGAAAGTATATATATACTTACTGCAAAGATCTTTGCTCTGGACAGCCCCAATTTGTTTGCCATCAACTGCACAAAGATGTTCCTTGTAAACTTATATTTCAGTGGAAAACTATTCTAAACATACTGAATCAATTAGTCATAAGATACTGACTTTCCGTTATGAGCTGACCATCAGAGGTTTGCCTAAAGTCAATTTTTGTACCCTGCAGTTATACTGACTTCAATATCTTACAACCAAAAGTACCATGTTATAAAGATAAGATGTAATATAAAAACTTACTGCAGGTATACGGATGTCTTCACTAAAATAAGAACCAAATGTCTTCAAGCAATGATAATCAGGATTAGGATTCATCTGGTTGGAGAGAGTAAACATGAGAGCTAAATCTATATAGTTAGCCAAAAATATTTGACTAGCTACTGAATTAACAAGTACCTTTTGCAGTCGGGAGCAAAGGGACTTCTCAAATGCACTGAAAAGTATGTTAACGAAAATGATCAACTTCCATATTGCATAGATTGTATCTTTTCAACCACAGCTAAAGATAAGAATGTGTTACTGTTAGCACAAGAAAACAAGAACACATACTCTCGCACTGTGCCAATGCTAAGACCATTGTAGCTAACTACCAGTCTGACGGTCATATAAATATTTTCCCTGCACAACATGGAAAGTATAATGCAAAGTTTATTAGCATCAGAAGCAAAAGGAATACAGATGGGGAAAATGTGATGGTTACTAGTATCGTATCTGCACAGAATAAAAAAGCTTGCAACAAAAAAGTCCTCAAGACATCAAATGATTAAAGGTTTGGAATAGCTCCATTAACCATCTAGCATAAACAACCAATACATTTAAATAACCCATATAATTTATGCCAAATTATTGAAGGAACACCTGGGCTTACATAACTACTACATGTATGTTAAGCATCCAAACTTCAGAAAGATCTTCACAGTACTTGAACACAGTTAAATGATCAATAGAGCATTCCCACCTTAGAAGATCTTCATAGAAATCTGGATGATCCTTCAGTTCAGCAACTGGAACAGAAGCATACTTTGGGCCCAACCTTTTGCAAATAGAATCTGGTTGTATATCTATGAGAACACAACATCAGTAACCTTAGGAAGTATGCTAATAGTTCATAAGTAATATAGTACTAGGCATGGTAATTTTGTTTACTCACATAATCCAAAGGCATAGAGATTCAAATTTTTGACCCTCATTATTCGCATGCTTCTGAAACCCATCCCAACAAGCACCTGCAAGCTTAACCATTAGTTGAACTTGGAACTTGCTACGTGAGGTGATCAAGATAAAAAAGCAGTAAGATGCTAACACAAGCCTTGAGCTATTTATCAGCAGTATAAACGATTACATCCAAAGAGATTGAATAAGGACCTCTGCAGTTGGATTTGAATTATCATCAAGAAGAGTGGGGAACTTTATCCCAGTGGTTGGTTCGGTTGCGTCTTCTGGTAAGATCATTCTTGGCACAGCAACACAAGTACAACCTGACCGTGTTTCCTCCAAAGAATGCTGATTGACAGGTTCTCCAATAAGGCCACCATCTTTTCCCAATGCCAATGACTCTGCAAGCATCTTCGGTGATCTTGTACATGCAAGAAATGAGCAGTTAATAAAGTGCAACATACAGGAATAAACCAAATGGAAGAAGCACTGGCAATTCAAAAACAATAGAAATAAAAGAACTTTACATGTTTTCAAATGGTGGTATCACAGTAGTAGCAGCTAACATCAGAATGTTATGAGCATGGAGCTCCTCCACCTCATTCCGCAGTCGCCCAAATGTTGCATTTGCAAGCTTCACCAAAAGCATTTGCATAGCATGCTCTTCTCTAACTTGAAAACCAAATGACAATCCTGCCAAATGCTGCATGCAAGAGGTCACTTGCTTTATTTGTGACCGGCAGGCTCTGGAACTTGAGCCTGCAATGGCGGACAACCTGTGGAAAATCTTGGGATTTGAAGCTTTAGAAAGCCAGAAATAGAAAGCCCCCGCAAACTTGTTGAAGCAATTGAATGCTTCCTGAACTGCTCCACTCCCTGTGGAACATATATGCCCCGGATTCATAAAGGAACTCTCAACTAAGTTTCCCATATGTGATATCAATCCTAACCCAATATCATGAGATATTGGACAGTCTATTGGGAATTTATGCAGGTACCCTCCATTATGATCGAGCTTAGAGAAAATTGACCAATCAGGTTTCATAGTGAGTTCACTTGGTGACCTTTGGCAACAGTGAATGTCTTTAGAACAATCTCTTGAGCTTATCAGGAGGACAACACAGTAGATTCTGTCAGCTGAAACAAAACAACCGAATAAGAACACAATAAAATTAATAAACTATGCAACGGAATAAGAACACAGTAAAATGAACAAACTACTTTATACTTGGTTGTATGAAAAAAGGTTTTACATCAACAATGGTTTTTTTTACTCCTTTAACACTTTTGCGACTAATACCAATCTTCAACTTGGCCACCAGGATCTCTTGCCAAATTACCTAATAACTTGCTTTGGTGCAAAAAAAAAACAGATTTATACTCTTGAAGCTATTCACGTTTTTATCGAGGTTACACTTCGATAAAAAAAACCTCACCTCACCGCAGCAAATCACCTAAATTTCCCGAACCAGAACTCACAAATTAACACCAAACATACCATGATCTCACTATTCCCACCAGAATCACGAAGAGCACCGACCAATCCCAATGCCGCGAACCTTACACGAAGCAGCACCCAAATTCCCGCAGACCCATCCCCCCTTCCCCACGCAGAATCTCCCAAACCACCCGCATTCGCGATCTCCGGCTTCTCCGCCTCCGACGGGCGAGGCCACACGCACACGAAAGGCGGAAGCGACTTACCTGGTCTCCCTGCGTGGCGGATCGGAGAGAGGATGCAGCCGGCGCCGCGCGAGCGACCAGCACGAAAGGGAGCGCGTGCGGCGGGTGCGGCGACGGCCTAGGGTTCCGTGCCTCCCCCGGCTGGTGCTCCCCTTGGATTCCTGCGTGGATGCGAGGAAATCCAAGGAAACGGGGGAGAGCCGAGAGGTGAAAGGAAAACGAAAGCAAGCTGCTTCGTTTCCGTATTTACCAGCACCCCGAACCCAAAACGAGAAAATTGATAATTTGCTATGAATAAGTTTAGGTTCCGATTATTTGTAATTCTAAACTTTGACTTCGATAAAATGTTACCCTAAATTTTATCCTACTTGATTTTTTGCCATTTTATCAGATTTTAACTCAATTCTCATTTTTTTCTCTCTAAAAAAGACCAATCTATTTTTCTTATTTTATCACTTCGATTAGAAAATGACAACGTTATGCTTATGTATAGCGAGGAAATGTTTTTTATAGCATAGATTGGTTTTTTTCTATGGAAAAAATGAGAAATGAATTAAAATAGGATGGAAGAGCAAAAATTTAAGTAGAATGAAATTTAGGGTGACATTTTATCGAAGCCAAAGTTTATGGTGGCAAATAATTGAAGCTCAAACTTTACGATGGCAAATTATCAATTTTCTCACCCCAAATGCCCCGGTATATTTGGTAGCTTCGGATCAATCCATATTGAATTTGGAGCGGAGCACTTAAAATTGGTTACATGAATATTTAAAGCTGACTAAATCTTGCTCCGTTCATTTTTTTTTTAAATGCTCTTACTGAAATCTAAAAAAAATATTTTAAATTGACTTCAATTCCACATGACCAAAAAACTATAGCTGAAGCTACACTAAACGCACCATACATAACATATTCTACTTTATCCCTGATTAGTTGATGCAAATCATATATGCTAATTATTTGTAAGATAGATTTCATTTACTATTTGAAAAAATATATAGAAAAATGCTAAAAAAAATCAAAACGACGTAATTAAGAAATATAACACACCTTGTAAAATAAATCGAAGCTAGACATTACAATTTACCAGGATTTGATAAAAAAATCAGTACTATGTAGGAAAGAACCAAACATACCTAAACTCTGCCCGTGCGAGTCGAGCAACACGTGCGCCGCCCGATTTATGAGTACTCGAAAGAAAAGGGCAAAATGCTGGGAAAGTTTACACCTTTTCTCACCGAAATCCTCTTCATGCAACATTCAACATTCAAACATTCAAAATATATACAGTGCCAGTGATTTGGATGCAAATATGTGCATTGCCAGTGACACGAGGAGAGAGCATGTGAATCGGGGAATCGCCGAATTTGCTGCTTTGGTCGGAGGGCTGAACGCGGACGTGGAGCGCCACTGGTCGTTGATTCGAGAGGGACTGAGAATCGTGCGGCTGCTCGCCGGCCGCCGCGAAATCCCCTCTGAATTTTTCTTCCCGCTGTTTTCTCTGTACGGCCCATCTGCTTTCTCCGGCTCTCCCGGTAATAAATAATAATAAGCACAAATGAGCCATGTTTCACGTTTTCAGTCAAACCCAACGCGAAGAACAACGGTGCTAATAGTCCACCTTTCCTTTTTGAGAAATCTAACGAGTCAACACGAGATCCCAGTCGCAGTTGCTGTAAACTGACTAGTACAGTAACATGGTTGAAACCAATTGCCAACCCTGGCTGAGTCAGAATATGTAAATCTGGATAGCATGCAGAAGCTGTCCAGGCCCACCTGTCTGCAAATCTAAATGAAGTCACTGTGTTCTCCATGTTGGTGCCTTTGTGGCCAGGCACAGGCTAGACAGGCCACCGAACAAAACTGGTAAGCTGCATTGTTAGTCACTTTTAGTTCTACCTCGTTCATACAAAAAAGCTACAAACCTTTTATAAGAAAGAGTAATCATCTTTTTTAGGCTGATCTTTTGGAATGAATAGGGTTCTCATTTTATAAAGGTATGTAAGATGCATTCTACCCTTATAAAAAAAGTAGTCATTCTCAGATTTTTCGCAACCTTGCGGTTTTGAGATATCCAAATACAGTGGTTAGGTAGGGAAGGTGGACGCCGGTCGCCGGCGGAATCAGGGCGGCCGGTGTGCCGGTGCCGGCCAACTGCTACTGATATCTCCAGGATTTTTTTTTTAAAAAAAACACCTAGAAAACAAAACATCTTGTGCTTCCATTCGTTTTCTAGTGCCTGTCATTGTTCTCCTCATCCCTCTCACGGGATCACACATCAACATGCATGCTTCAAGGCTAACCTCAATCGAGCCAGTCAGATTTGCTGGTTCCATTCATTCGACATCGGCATGTCCGTAACAATAAAAACCCAGGTCACCACAGTTTTTGTTCATCGATCCTTGTAACAATAAAAACTGGACCAACAGTAACTAGTCCGAAAACTGCTGTGGCCATCACAGGTAGCCGGTTTTGTAAACCCTAGTAGGATACATGATGGCATCGCCTTTTTTTTTTGTCTCAGAGCATTTGACTATATTCATTGAACCTGGTAAAAAAACCCCAGATAGCAGGAAGGTGAAATGAGCACAAAAGGGGACAAAAAGTCATTTCTTTAGATATCTGTAAACTGTTTCTGAGGTGAAAAAGTTATTCCTTGACTAGAATAACTAGCTTCGACCTCAGAAAAAGGGAGAACAGTGATAGAACATATAGCGAACAGAAACTATCTTTATTCTGGTGTTACACTCATCAGACTAAACAGAAGAGAACAACTATGTTCAATATCACAAAATTTAAGACAGAATATGGATACACTGTATTTGCACTCAAGTTAGCAGTCTGCAAAATATTGTAAAGAACAAATGAACAACCATTGGCTGTTTAGCGAGCATCATGTTAGAAAGCGACCAAGCAAAAAAAATAAAGTTTTACTTTCTGTAATAATGTAATATACCACCAGAAACTGATGGGAAGACAATGTTTGATCGTCCATGCAGTAAATTATACATTGGTACAAGTACAACATTGCATAGGATACACAACAATGATAAAAGTTACTCTAGCAGGAAATGGGATCAAATCTAGTTATTGCAATTTGCAAGTAACAAATCAAATTGCCTACAGGTATGCAAATAGCTCACATGAGCCAAAACTTCTCTTCTATATTAAGGGTTTCATAATCACATATCTGTAGTCACACTTGAGCAAAGCCTGAAAAAGATAAACCAGATGGAGTAAGTAATAGCAGCAAACAGGATCAGTTTATACTTTACAACACTAACATAACTTCCGATGTCTTCTACACCTCCAAACAGTAAGGAGTACAGCCCAAATCAAATTATAAATTAATTCAAGGGGTGGTGTTAACATTCATCAATTCATGTTTGACAGATGGAATGTGGTTCAGAAATGGCATAGCAGAAGGGGCTGTTAATAGGTAAAGCCAACAGCAGAACTATACATCTTTTAGAGGATGGTCTCACACCCTCACTGCAAAGTTAATGCAGGTGCATATATGGCTCTAAGTCTAATGGTTTGATTAAGGGGAAGCAACTCACATATGATTGTTTTGACCTAAAACAACTAGGAGAAGAATCGACATAAGATCTAGCGTGCATGGTTTGTCATTCTCACAAGTGCTTCTGATTTCATTTGCACATTCTCTAGTCAGATATGCTATCAAATATACTGAATATAGAGGTGCACAGAGAGAAGGTATACCTTTTATGAAGTTGGCGCAATCTATCACCATATGGTCCTTTCTATTGCTCTAAGCAGCCTGACAGAATGTGAGATGCAAATATGCAACAGTTAATTATATGCATTCTGTTTTTGCAACAAATAGATGCTACAAGTACAGTCAGTCACAAGATGGAAACATGTTTAACTTGCAACATAGCAATGTGAACATAATATTTCCGCATATAAAGTAACAGGCACATGCAAAAGAAACATAAGTTCAAGCCAAAAAAAAGTGAACATACATTTGGCGCGTATGGAGCAAAAATGGCTTTGACATCTTCAAACACATCAGGAATTGGTTTTGCAGCATCAATCTGATCAGATGTCACGTTTTTCAATAGGTGTCAAAAGTCATTCGAAACTAAGGAAGTAGCCAGTAATTCATGAAAGCACACAAACAAAATCATTGTTAGAAACTCTTCATGATCAAGGGAAACATCAATATTCTGGTAGAACAGTCCAGATTATTGCACTATTGTCAGTCTATATTTATAGCATCTAGTAAACTACTGCTATATGTCATATGTTGTTTTTGCATCACTCAAAGATCAGTAGTACCTTTTTAACCTTGGCCTTTGCATTATAGTACTCAATGACCAGCAAACTGGATTCAACAAAAACTTTAAATCTTTTCCTGATAGTCTCAATGTTATCATCAACTCTTCCCTGCAAAGGAACAAATGTTGGGAGCAAGGTGATTCATGAAGCAATAATGTGGTGAAGTTTCAAGTGGCATGGAGAATACAAATAAGTGATGAAGAAAACCTCATTCCGACCCAAAAGACGTTTTTCCATCTCTTCCTCAGAACAGTCGAAGAATAGCACAAATGCAGGTGATATTTTTGTCTGAAACAATTGACATTAATACTATTAGTGCATTGTCATAGTGTGTGTGTGTGTGTGTCTACGCAGGTCACAGGTGGCCCCTAAGGAGAATGCGCTAGTAAAGAGTCATGACCGTTTGCTACCGAAGAGTAAAGTGATGTAAAATTTTTAAGTATAAGGGCTTACCACGTTCTCAAATGCAGCACGATTTTCTTCGTTCCTTGGAAATCCATCGATAAGGAACCTATCATTTGCACTTTTAATCATGGCCTCCTGCAAGAGTTTTATAGTTACCTCTGATGGAACAATCTTTCCCTCCTTTATCATGTTCTCAATCATAGTTCTGTAAAACATGGAAGTGTAGTCATAAATATTTAGTAAAAGGTAGACATTGAACAAAGGAGGAGTTATAAGCAATTAAATTTTGGAATGAAATCAAGATACCCATTCTCAGAGCCAGATTTGATCTCAGCACGCAAAAGGTCTCCAGCACTAAGATGGGTGAATCCAAAGTGTTCAACAATGTTGGCACACTGTGTGCCCTTTCCACTTCCAGGACCACCTGTGTAAATTATTGGTTAGAAACAGAAGATAAAACATTTATTTCAAATATAAGTGCTTAAATTTTAATAATATGTGAATTCATTGCATATCTAAAGCTACCTATAGCTCATTTTTCTGTGACAGGAGACTTACATGAACCAAACATACAATTGAATGTAAGCAATTACCTAGAACAAATACAACTGTAACTTTCTTGTCACCCAACATGCTGTCAGTGACCTCCTGCATGGCATGAAGGGCAGAATTTCACCCATAGGATGAACTGTACATTATGTATGGCATAAATTCTATGAGGCAAGGATATAAACTGAATCATACACAATAACAACGCATCTACTTAGTCTAGCATAAACGGTTTTGCAATTTAGAGAAAAATGTGAGCAAGATTTCGAGTCCCCGACCTTGACGGCAGCAAACCCCACAGCTAAATGGTTGACAAATCTAACCATATCGCCTCTAACGCCTTAGAGAAAACATGTCACACACTCTCAATTAACAGTTTGGTTCTGAAACATACTCAAACAATCTAGGAAAAATTCTAGCATCTACGGAGGGGTCATTAATCCCAATCAATAAATAGTAGGAAAAACCAGTACATCAAGAGCATGCGTACCTCCTGCCCATCAGCAACTGTTGGAGCATCCACAACCGATCCCATGGCTGCAAGTCATTGCATAACTCAGTTTATACAGGTAATCAGATACTCGAAACACCGCACAACATGATCGAAATCCCAAACGCCCAAAAAACACAGGAAAAAACCACAGATCCGGTGCTAAGCAGCCACAACGGCGGAATTTCGGAACATGGAAGAGCAACCATGGGATCCGTACCTTACCAGAGGGCGAGATCTGGCCACGAGGGAGGCGAGACGAGATCCGGGATCTAAAATCCCAATTCCCAGCTCGGGGGCGAGTGCGCCGCGCAGTGAGCGGGGAGGAAGGAGATGCCCGCCGAACGCGGTTTTTCTTTCTTTCTGGAAGGTATATATGGGCCAAATCAGCCGCCAGATGCCGATCGGACGGTACAGGTGAGGTCAAATCATATCTCATTACCACTTTAGGGGGTGATTGGACCAGATACTAAATTTTAGCCCGTGTCACATTAAATGTTTTGACATTAATTTAAAGGACTAAACGTGAACTAATTATAAAAATAATTGCAGAATCAGAGACTAAATCACGAGATGGATTTTTTAAGCAGGACTAAACGTGAACTAATTATAAAAATAATTGCAGAATCAGAGACTAAATCACGAGATGGATTTTTTAAGCCTAATTAATCCATAATTAGCAAATGTTTATTGTAGCATCACATTGTCAAATTATGGTGTAATTAGACTAATTAGATTCGTCTCGTGAATAATCCTACGATTATGAATGAATTTTGTAAATAGTCTACATTTAATACTCCAAAATAATATTTAAACATTGGATATGACCGAGGCTAAAAACCCCATCCAAACACCCCCTTAGCGTTCCCCCGTGTTTGAAAAAGCGCTCCATTGCATGTGTGGAGTTGAACTCGAATAACACTACTAGAATCTTGTCTTAGTAATCAGTTAGAACAACTTATGTTGCTATATTTAATATTACTTTGGTACGTGTAATACTGTTTAAGATGGAAATCTTAAGATCGGTGAAAATTAATAAATTATGGCAATAAACTAGACGCTTGTGTGATTCAAACTTATCCTAAAATTCAAGTTGCGTATTAAAATTCAGTTGTTCCCGTAAAGGTATTTAGCCAAAAAAGAATAGGTACTCGTTGTCTTGATGTTTATTTGTCCTCCGTGTTAAATTTCTTAGAACCACTAGTGTAGTTCTGGCCGTTTGTTGTTGCAATTTCAACAGGCAGAATATTAAAAGATCCCTCAAATGACACGATATGAAATGAAGATGGTAGAGACTAAAGAGGACGGCATTAATGGCCATGCCAATCGAAGTCAATAATGGGCCCTAACTACATGTGATATTCCAACTCACAATTTGCAAGCCTGATAAGAATGAGACAAGTGGCAGGTGTAGAATTTTAGCTAAAATATTCCAGGCAATACATCCCCTGGTTGCTGTAATGAATTGTCACTGTTAACTTTCTCTCCCTACTAGTTGTCAAGAAGGAAAAGAGGGAGAAAAGCTACGTCTTTATTCTCTTTTGCACTAATTAGGTGTTAGTTATGAGGTGCATTCTCCAATACATGTGTAATCTGAAGCTACTAAACTGCAGAAGAAAAATATCTCAGATTGTACTACGAATTAACATATTCCCCTATTGATGATTCCCTTGAGTGGGCAAATATCATTGCATACAATTGTATGGGAAATGAAAGCAACTACAGGCAAGCATCTATTCCCAGAGTACAATGTCATTCGTTTAGAAAAACAAAGGTTATCAGCCAAAATACATTATTCAGTCCATAAATGTGAAGTAATTGTCCATGTCCCAACACTACAGGTCACTTTTCAATTCGCAAGTGGCCAGAGAAAAAATGCCCAGCTCTTTCAGTGGTACGATGTCATTGTAGAAGTATTTAGTTCACGCGCACAAAACCAAACTTGCACAGTTGCACTATCCTCGGGTATAACATTTAGTCATTTACTCATTTACAAACATCAAACTGTATATTCACAAGGGAGGTGCAAAATATGCCTTCTCCTTTACCTGATGCATATCGATATCGGATTGAGTGCTGATCTTTAACTTGCTTAGATGTCAGCGAAACTGGACTGTGTTGTCACTCGTCTGCTCTAAATGTGGCTGACTTGCTTATCAGTAGAGGTTTTCAATTGTAGGGTATCACATGAGACCCAGTTCTATCCGTTGTCCCAGCTGGCACCTTTAGCAGTTGAAGCGTTGTGAAACCTCCTCAAACAGTAGTACCATAGATGAATAAATCCCAGAAACAAGGGAAATCACGTATTTTGCTCCTTGTGTGTCTGCCCTCGGAATTTTGCAATGTTCTTCCGCAATTCAATGCTCGACATTTGATCTGCCTCCAGTGCCCGTTCAAGCTGATGAGTACATGCAAAACGATGAGAGATAATCCTGAAACTCACAACACAACAGAACTTTAGCTAGTATACCTTTGCTGCTCGAGCACTCCATTCTCCAAGAATGGCCCTGAGCCTATCATTTTCTTCCATATACTGCAATCAGCATGTTCATAATCAAGAAAGAACAGTTTGGAAGAAGATATAAACAAAACAAACTTGACCCACATGCTAAGCTACATCTCTTGATTATTATTTGCAAAAATACCTGCTTGTTGCTCACACAAATCCATTGGATCTCCGAGTCCTTTTCATCAATCAGACCACGAGCAAGGTGAAGTTCTGAACGGACTTGATTCATCTGTGAATTCAATCAGTATGGGATTACTTCAAATGAAAAAAATACAAATTTACACCTTGAGGTATGGTGCTAAAGATGAGCAACTCAAGTAGATGGTTCTCAACAATATCATTTACAGCTATAAAGTCAAGTTATAATAGAATTTAAAATTTTGAAGGGAGGCATAGTTAACAGACTTATCAATAAATGCATGCTATTGTAGCAGCAAGAAGAAATCCCCTTAGTATATGCATAATAGCTTTTGTAGAAGTTCATAAAAAGTAGGCCAGAGACAGGTGAGACCAAGGACACCTGCCTTGCCAGTATATGAAAATTTTGCCTGCCTTACGATAGCACTGCAGTCAAAATCACAAGGCAGGACTGGAGTGCATGTAAATGAATTAATTATTTTTTTCTGATCTGAAGCATTATAGCATGACAATATATTTTTAATTACCTCAGCAGAGAGTGCTTGAAGTTGTTGGTCACATGATGCTAATAGATGGGCAAGATCAGCCTGCGGAATTAAAAGGGGATAACTTGATGGCAATCCACCATTCCACCAATTCACACAGCAACTACAGAGTTCCTTTCTCTACTTTTGAACCCATGGAGATGCTAGCTAAAAATAATGCAACATAATCAATCGGTGTTGTGCAGACCTGAGTGCTTCCGACAACACTTCTCTGGTATTTACTTAAGCATTCTTGCAAGCGTAGCACCTTTCAGGAAAATAAAAAAATCTGTTATTCAACAAGAGAATCCAAGTTCAACTAATGAGATATTAAATATTATACCACGAGTCCATGACTAATTTGACCATAAGGATATAGTAGATTGACTATTGAAGCTTTCAACACTGACTATTGAACTAGCCGAATAAGGCAATGTGGAACTAAATACGAGGATCAGCTTATTCCTCCTCCATGAAATTGTAAGGCTAGTGGAGATGCTGCTATTTAGTACACATATTTAAATAATAGCACAGTCTAAGATAGTTCAAATTTATAGCATACATACTGTGTGGTGTGTGCGCTACAGGTTGCTTCTCTAAATCAATTCTGCAAGAATATAATTATACAGAAAGAGAAATAAATTTATTGGAATAGCTCTCAACTATTGAGCAGTGACCACCACAACTGCATTCATCTTACAAGTACCTCCTCACTCAGGTAATGAATATTCTCCCTTTGGTACTGAAGCAGTGCCATTTGCTGGTCAGAAAGACTACCATCATAATACCTGGTGAAAAGAAATAAATAACTTATGAAACCCTACTGGAACTCTGGCAGTAGTCAAGTGAGCATATTCAGCAACATATCAACACTTGTAATTCATTTGAAGACACATGCTGCTAGCTATAGGTTCAACACAGATGTTTTCCGATAGACATGAATTAAAGATTCCTTTTCTGCAGTGGTAAAAACTGTGAAAATAGCACTTTTGCCACAGAGATGAGAGCAACCTATGTGTCGTCAAACACTAGAATATAGGTAATCGCCAACTAAAAAGGAAAAGTTCAGAGCATTTCTTGTGCACCCTTACTGTTGTACCTTTGATCTTCCAAAGTACTAGATGGTTGTAGTGCAGAATATAAGGACTGCAAGATATCAGGCCGCCCATCCAAAGAGTTGTATTTGTGGATATGCCCTGTAAAAAGAACAAAGTGGTATTTCGTCTTACAAAAAAATATAATGGGCCTGAAAAAATCCATTTCTATGGGAAAAATAACAATTTTCTTAGTATGGCAGAAGAGAAGTAATAATCGAGAGATCAAAACACCGGCTTGTCCTGCATGGCTTAGGTATTCTAGACCGATTAGGGTTTGGGCAAAGACCTTTTTAAAGTTTATTTATGATTACATCCCTGATAAAATAAGTGTGACCTTTATATGTTAAGTGCTGGAATTGGGTAAACTAAAATAGAGATATAGGAATCACAACAAACTAATAAATAAATATTAAAATTAGATAGGATTATCTCTACCCATCTTTAGTAGCATTCTTGCATCTTTGATATATAAGATAGAGCCAGTCTCTAACAGTTCTAGAATGCTGATTGCTGAGCACATGAATCTCATATTTATTAAGTAAATCAACTGATATTTCATGAAGAAACATGTGGAATACCATCTAACAAATGGTGGATGATTTCTGCATTTATGGAAGAAATGCATCAATTCTGGAACCTGGATGCAAGATTAATATTTTTAAGAAAACTCAAAAGTGTGTCATTCTAACAAACTTTCAGAACAAAAGCATAAATGCTCCAATTGTAGAAGTCAGAAGAACTATCTAACAATAACATAAGATGCATAAATAGCTTGAGTACTTGACTCACATAAATATAAGCACATAAAACATCCAGCACATGTAGCTTCAACCACAATAGCAATCCTGCATAATAGCAACTGAAAGAAATGAGACGTGCACCCAAAAGATGAGAAAATAATAACACAATTCCTGTTTCCAAATAAGAGAAACATGCTTTGCAGATCTCTAGACTTTCATGTCAAGTGTGCATGTTATATATACGACTAAACATCGTACCAACAGAAGCTGACTAATCCTCAGTTTCTGTTCAACACATAACTGATAAATTTATAGAGGTTAAATACAATTAAAAAGTTGTACCTTAGCAACAACGAAACTGATAGTATTTGTACAAGAGGCTGCCAGACCATGATTAAGAGCATTGAAGCGGTTCCTGCCAAAAGGAAAAAAACATGAAACCCAGAAATTATTTTACATATGACTCTCCTACAATCTTAATTCCTCAACAGGTCCTTAAATCAATACCATAGCCCATAGGATAATCATGTTGAAGCAAGTGCAGTTAATAAGTAATTAATAGTTATAAACATTACAAAAAATGATAAACATGCTAGCATTAGACATTAGAGCATAAGGTAAATTCATTTGGTACTCCTCACCACTAGCAATGGTGGCAAATGGAAGTCGCGCAATATGCTTCAGTTTCTTGCTAAAATCATAATACCCCTGCATGCCAAAAGCAGAAATGTGCTAGCTAATATGCAAAGTTAAAATAAGATTGTCATGTTGAAGTAAAAAAACAAAGGAAATTGTTTAATTTAGATACCTGCAATCTCACTTTCCTGACTTGGTGAACCCAATATTGTTGAAAAATACCTGCATTAAGTTCCATGCAAACCATAAACCATAGTAAAATAAAAACATGAACACACGAGTAGCAAAATAGAGTAGAAAAAGGAAAACAACAATTGAAACATGAGATAGCTGATATGATATAAAACCTGTAAGAATCAGAAGAATAACATTGGAGCTGCATAGCAATGGAGGAATCATGTCTGGCACAATGTAAAATATCCACGGAACTGAAACTGCCACAGCAGCATAACCTACCTAGATAATAAGAAATAAAATATAGATATCATCAGATAGACAAAGGAAGCAAAATAATGAATTGTTTATTAATAATGGATCATGAAGCAATGGTGTGTAGAGATTAAAAAACATGTATTTTTAGCTATTTTAGATTATTTATAAAATGGGCTCATCTATTAGGACTTTTGGAGTAATTTTTGCAGGCATAATCACAATAAATACGATGGGCAATTAATAAACTTGCACTAACCAACAAGATACAGTACATGGTGCCACCAACGATGCTTCTAGGCTCTCGATGACCAGATAGGGGAACTTCATGTAGTAAGTCGATAAACCTACATGAAAGAAGAATTATACATCCTGAAGACATGTCCAGATTGCAAAAGAAAACTAGAATTTTGTCATAGCAGGATCGTGTAAATGCTTAGTCAACTCAACTAAGTATCCCTGTTTTTATGTCACCCCTGCTTGCACCCCTCACTTCAGGAAATTCGTACCAACTAGAGGGACGAACACCAGAAGCAAACATCACCGTGTTCTTCCCTTCCCTTCTCCTTCACTCGGATTCACTGCATCTGCACGAATTTGGTACTACATGGCGGGTGCATGCATGCAGCAAGGACATGCCAAAGCACAAGTGAACCACTAAATTTTCGATTCCACTGACCACATCACGAACACTAACATAAGGATCAAAAATTCACTGCAATTGCCGCGAAATTCAGATCAAATGACACCAGAAGCGCGACTATAACGTCTAGGGTGCATTAGTGCATAAAGTACAAGACCTAGGGATTCGGCCAACAGACTTACAGCGCGTCCTCCTCGGAGGCGGGAACCGCGGCGGACGACGCGGCACCACCACGCTCGTGCGCCATCAGCGCCGCCGGCGCCGCCACCGATGCAGTGGGGACCTCACGGGTTCTGCCTCCGCGGTCCGCGCCCTACACCTCCTCACCGTCCCGCACCGCCCCTCTGGCCTCCCCGATCGCGTCGCCGGCCACGCTTCCCCGCAGTCCCGCCGCGAGCACGGTTGGATCATCACTACCTCCACATGCTTCAATCCAGAGAAGGTCTCACATGAAAGACAATGAAAATCACCCCACTATTTTTTTCCTCAAAAACAGGCTTATGGTTACTTTTAAAATCTAATTTTTTTTTAAGATATTTATAATATTATTTTTAGGATATATAATTCAGTAGCTATAAAATGTGAAAATAAAATTTCATCGTCTGTTTTTTTAAATCTCACTTTCAAAACAATATAAAGTTTAGAGTGTTAAATATTCAATTTTATAGTCTAGGTGTGCGACTTATATAGATTTTTTTCTTTTTCACTAGAGTCCACGAGTTTTTTTAGTTTTAGTTGCTGCATTTGTTTATTTTTCCTTACTAACGGAAATTGCTGCTGCATTTCTTGAGCACACATAGGCGGTTGCATGCGTTCACCAATAGCTCATATTTACTCGGCAAAAGCTCTAGTTCTTCATCTGCATCACGTGCCATTGTTCCTAATCATTTTGTTCCTTAGCTATAAATTTGCTGCTGCATTGCTTAGCTAACTTTTGATGTAGTTTTGTTCCTGCTCACTTGGCGAATTTGAAAGGAACGTAATACAAGGATCTTCAATGCAGTTGGCCAGCTGATTGCTGAAGAGTGGGTTCTATGGCGTTTTGCTGGTTGTGGGCTCTGTTTGCTTTTACAGTTTTTAGTATTTGCATGCTATCTTGTTGTTGTTTTTTTCTCTTTTTCCTGCCCAGCAAACCCTGTTTGCTAATTGTTTCAATGTTCTTCTCTGCTCTTATAAATTTGACCGGCCTTTTCTGCTGGTCCAGCGAAAAAAAGTCAGTATTTAGCAATCTGCTAATCTGAACAGATTTTAACGACCACCCTTAATTTGGAAAAGAAAACGCACAGAATGTCAGCATGGTTCGGACAAGTTATTAGTAAGTTTAATTTCCTGAGTTGATCGAGCTAGCAGCTTCAAGCGCGTGTGTCAGCTTCTGCTACAGTTTTGTCAGGCTACCAGAACGTCATAGCTTAACCCTGAAGTCTCTGACCACTGATGTCATCAATCAATCTAGAATTTCAACACGACGGCCTGCAAAAGTCAATCCATCCTGTTAAGCTACATATCCATTATCCAGTACATATCGGTATGAAAATTGAAACATACGTTCTTTTCTGTTCACTGATAGTGATTAGTGAATACTAATTTGTAAGGTTTCTGCATCGTCTTCCTGATTTTCAAGTGCTTCTCGTCTGCTCCAATTTTCCTGATGGGTTAACCACCCCCCTGCTGTTCATGTCAGATCGTATCATCTCCATTAATTATCTGAGCTCTAGTCGCGTCTCCTTCGCGTTGTTTAGGGAGAATGGCCACAGCCGTAGCTACCTTCCGCTAGCTTGCTTTGAGGACGATTACTATGCCATGTTCCCTTCGGAAGTTACTGTACCGTGAATAGTATCCACAGCTACTGTAGCAATTGTTAGGTATTTATTTTAAAAGGTAGGGTTATATTAGATTCGATTAAGTGTTTAAAGATAAGATTAGATCTGAGTCCTAAAAAATAATGTTAGATTGAGTTAGATATGAAGATTGAATTAGTTTTTATAATAGGAATTATTTTCGTAGATGTTACGTTGGTTTTCTTTGTATAAAAAGATCTTTTATAATCAATTGATAAATAAGAAACAAGAAATTTAATATCATCCGATGTTTGCCTCACTTCTCATCTCTTAGGGCGGTCTTAACCCATAGTTTCTTAGGTAAAATCTTATTTTGTCATATCAACAAGACACTAATGTAAAAACTATGTTCACAACCTTAATTTCTTAGTATGAATCTATAATAATTTTTTATATTATTATTTTTCTCTCTCTCTCCTCTCATCCAATCACATTCATCCATGTCTTTGATGTAGTGAAGACGTGATGTCTTACTTAAGACATGATTTGTCCATATTCTAGTATCTCTTTTTAGGCTATTCATAATGGTGGGTTTCATAGCACTGTTTCATAGAATGTCACGTCAGCTTTACAACTGAATGAAATACCCTCTTTTAGTGGAGAGTTTCATTTCACTATTTCCTAGGCTAACCAGTGTAATTAAATGCAACTAGCTCTCATGAAATACCCTCTCTGATGAAACAATTTAGTTCTCAATGGTTGTTTCATTTCGTTTCATCCGTCTTGAAAACGGGTTAGCACCATGTCATGGTGATGACACTATTTCTTTCTCTTCCCTCATTAATTTAATGTCATGTCAGCAAAAAATCTGATATATCATGGTAATTAATGATATGAAACCTCATATAAACTCATTGTGAATAGCCTAATTAAATAATTTGTCACATTATTTTTTTATATAACAGCCCAATTAATAACTAAAAAACCGTCCTGGATGGTTGGGAGTGCTCTTAATCGACGTCTTCCGGAATCCGGCTAAAGCCGTCGCCTGAACGACTCAAGACGAGCAGGATTAATCCATGGAATTTTGCGAAGAGGCAGGCACCTTGGAAAAAAAAACTGAAGCGTTGAAACCCAAGCGGCGTGAAGAGCAGCAGAGCACGCGTGGTTAATTAGCTGGCACTTCGCTTTCGCGTACGTACGCCTGCAACTAGTTGCGGTTTCTTTTTCTTTTTTTCTCCTCTCTTCTTCGATCTCTCTCCGCTGGAAACGTACACATCAGATTAGTGTGTTTGAAAGATGTTCCGGAAGCTAAAAACCTTAGATTTCAGATTTAAATCGTAAAACTTAATATCCATAAATCTAGGAAACTAAAAAAATATCAATTTCTTTATGTTCTTCTATTAAATATTTATATTTTTAGAATCTGAATATTAAAAACTGAAAAGCATAACGTGTGGCACGTAAGCTAGCTAGCTAGCCAGCGTTTGCTTGCTTCCATTGTTAAGCGTCGTTACACGTACACAGAAAAAGTCAGAAACAAACTGCTAGTCCGAGTCTCCTGGTTGTCCCCGGCTCGCCACACATGCAATGCCATGAATTTTTTTTTTAAAAAAAACAGTGAATTGAAATGAAAAACAATCTTAGACTTGTAGTTTTGACACTGCAAGAACGAACAGTTCTTGGGTTGACGAAGTAGAAGACGTGTGAGAACGAAAACCAAGTTGGTTATTACCTATATTACCTACGGGTTGTAAAACCTCCTGTTTACAGACATGCAAGGGTTTGACCTTTGGAGTTTGGACTGAACATTAACTCGAAACCCCTTTGGTCAACCAGCGAAATTCTCTCTCTAGAACTTGCATGCAGAGTTGAGGCTTATTTACCAATCTGGAAACTAAAGTTCTGTTTAGATCCGAGAAGCTAAAACAAAATGATTAAAATAGACATTAAAATTTTAGTCACTTGTTTGGATCGAAGAACTAAAAAATAGCTAAAATATTTATGATGAGTGGAAAGAGAATATTTTAGCCTTTCTTAGCTCCTCCTCGAGAGTTAATGGACTGAAAAATTTAAGCAATTTTTAGTCTTGTTGTTTGGATTTTTAGCCTTTAAAGTGACTAAATTTTAGTCTCTTTTGCTTTAGCCTCTTGATTCAAACACCCCCTAACACAATCGATTAGAAAAAAGGATATCATCTTCACTGGACCTAACATCACATCTTGGTGACTAATTTCAGAGATATCCAGAATGTCTTGGAATACATATATAGTAATTAAACTACGTATGTATAGTTCATAAGATATGTCTGGCTCAAAAGGTAAACTTTTTTATGATGTTTTTTTTTAGAGTCAAAGATTAAACGGTCAGTATAGTAATATCCTCCAAATATCCTGCACGTGAAAGTTAAACTTCGTTTAAACCACCTGTCTTGGTAACTAAATTCCATGAACATTTTCATTTCCAATTTGCAGAAACGAAACCTGAGCCCGATGAAAAGACAACATATATATATATATATATATATATATATATAAATGCTATCCTACACCATAGGGCTGGACAAAAAACTCGTAGCTCGTTAACTCGCTCGGCTCGTGACTAGCTCGGCTCGACTCGGCTCGGCTCGTTCTATTTTCCTAACGAGCTGAGCTGGTGTTTTAGCTCGTTAGTATAACGAGCGAGTTCGAGCTGGCTCGCGAGCTGCTCGCGAGCTTAACGAGCTCAGCACAAGTAGTCAAGTCAACCCATTAAAGCAATAATAAAACACTATCTTACAATATGAGACTAATTATTTTATAATTTATTTGTTAATATCAAGTTATTACTTGCTAACTTGTTATTATAAATTTATTATTATGGTATATAGAATTTATCATATGAAAGTATATAGAATTTCTCATATAAAAGTACGAAACAAATAACATGTGTGATTAATTTGATGGAATCATAAAAATAATGATGGAACTATGGATGATTAATTTTTGAAACCTTATATATTCTATTTATTTCATATTTTGATGTTTGATATGTGATTATTTAAATATTTATTATTTAATCATTTTTTAAATAGTTGGCTCGCGAGCTAAACGAGCTAGCTCGCGAGCTGAACCGAGCCGAGCCGAGCTGGGTTTTCTGCTCGTTATGTTAACGAGCCGAGCCGAGCTAGCTCGTTAACATAACGAGCTATAACGAGCCGAGCTAAACGAGCCGAGCTGGCTCGTTATCCAGCCCTACTACACCACTGGTGTAGAATAGCTATTCTACCGACAAATCTACTACCACTACAACAAAACAAAAGATTTTCGTCGGCCAATATAACTTCCGTCGGCTTTTGGGCAAGCCGACGGAAGTTAAATAACTTCCGTCGGCCTCTAGAGGCCGACAGAAGTTAACTTAACTTCCGTCGGCTTTAATGCTGGCCGACGGAAGTTAGCGGGGATTTTTCCTCGGCCGCTCGGATCCCCCTAACTTCCGTCGGCCAGCATTAAAGCCGACGGAAGTTAGCTAACTTCCGTCGGCTTTAATGTTGGCCGACGGAAGTTAGGGGGCTTTTCCCCCAACCGCGCGCGCGTACAGGGAGCCCTAACTCCCTGTACACGCGCGCACTCCCGCTTCCTGCGCCTGCCGCCGCCGCCCGCCCGCCGCCGCCGCTTCGCCGCCCGGCCGCCGCCCGCCCGCCGCCGCCGCTTCGCCGCCCGGCCGCCGCCCGGCCGCCCGGCCGGCCGCCAATCCGCCCGCCCGGCCGCCGCCTCGGCCGCCCGGCCGCCGCCCGCCCGGCCGGCCGCCGTCCGCCCGGCCGCCCGGCCGCCGCCTCGGCCGCCCGCCCGGTTCGAGGTGTCCTCGTCCACTCCCCTCACCTGATCGGAAGCGACCGAGCCTTCATCGTCTTCGTGAGGTCCGTGCTTCGTCCCGATTCCACTGTAGTCGTCGCCATTTTTTAGTTAACATGTCGCCATTTTTTGTGTGTACTACATGTGGGGCCCATGGGATTAGATGATTAATTAATGTGTGATATGCAAAGGGGCAGAAGAACACAATGGTGCCCTTTGTATAATAGTTTGTAAGCTTGATTTGATCATTAGGAGGATTAATAACTGGTGCTTAAGTACGATGGCATGCAAAGCCCTGGCATAAAATATCTCTGTGCAGTGCTTATCTAATAATGTAGGGCCTAGCTAATGCATACCACCATCATCTCTTGCATATCTCTCCTTAATTAAAAATGTTAATTAACCTAGATTGAGGCATAATGTTGTCTTTTCAGTTTTCTTCGCCCGAACCAAAATGTGTATTATCCGTTTCTAGGCTTTGCACATAGATGTGTTAATCTTACAAAGGTGTAAGGTAAAATCAGCAAACATGTAATGCCCTAATGAGATTTACTTGTTTATTTCATGAAGACCTATCTGTATGTCTTCTGGGTATGCAAGTGTTTTTTCAATTTTCTTTTAGAATTTTCGAGTTACAACACTGTACTAATCATTATTTTTGCAGTTACGCTTTTGCTTGCCAGAAGTCGGCAATCACCATAACCATGCGCTTGTAGTCTTCAACAACAATGCGCATAAGGTGGTGAAGGACGCCATTTCGTATGCCCGCATTCAAGCGAACAATGCTTACTACAAGGAGAAGCTAGGGCAACGAATGAGCAAGGCGACGGGCTCATCGTCAGTCTATTTGACTGAAGAAGAATACCGTTCGGTAAACAATTCTAACTTTTTACCTCTTCGATTGTTGAGATTTGTTGTCATATAATACAAATAGCATCTCTGTTCAGGTGAGGATTCCGTGGTTGGCAAACCGCGAGGACGCCTATTTTGAATTCTGCAAGATTTGGTCTTCAGCCGCATTTAAGAAGACTTCCGAGCAGAAAAGACAATGCCGCGGGACGGATCCGAAGCACAGATATGGTGCCGACGGACATATTCGCCACGCTAAACGCTTGGTAAGACCGATCTGTCACTCTCTAGCTATAGATACATTGTAATGCGACTAACTCATTTCTAATGCACAGGAAGCTAAATCTGGCAACGTGCCAAGTGACATAGAGGTGTATACCTCTGGTCACAAAGGAAGCGATCCGGCACAGCCAGATGTCTTGTGTAGCCAGACAGCCACGGACCATTTGGTGAGATGTTATTAAGAGTTGACGTAATTTCATTTTTCTGCGTCTAGCTAATCGGACATGTTTTTTGCAGGCGCAGTATGGTGAACACATGGTTCGACTCCATGGAGAGAACTATGATTGGCGGAGAGAACCTGTGGACCAAATGGCCGTGTACTCCAGCGGAGGTGGCAAAAGCCATGGACGGTGAGACAATGTTTTTATTAATGTTTTGTGTATGGTATTGTGATGGTAACTAACCCCTGTTAATGTTGCAGGTACTCCATGTTCAATGGAGTTATTGACTCGAGAGCGGTGAGAGCTCAGAAGTCAGCTCAGTCGTCGCAGAGCTCCGTCGGAGTTGGCTCCAGCCGTCGTCGCTCAGAAGAAACCCCGGAGATGGTTCGGATGAGGGAGGAAATGAGGCGGCGCGACGAGCACTACAGCAAACAACAAGAGTACTATACCGCCTGCTTAGCACAACAGCAGGCGATGATCCAAGTAAGCTTACTTTAGAGTGTTGCATTTCAAAAGTATTCAGAAATAGGTTTAGAACTAACTGATTACATTACAACATGTGTAGCAACTAGCCCAGCAAAACAGTGGATTTGACATGTCTATGTTCCAACCACTACCTCCCCCGCCACCACCACTATCTCCTACATCACCTGAGGTACCTCCTAAATACCTAAGTTAGCGTTTAGAAGGGTAGTTGAGTTCGTTTCTAATTTTGTCTATTTCTTCAGTGTTTCCGTACGCCTGGCCAGGATGGAGCCTCCGGGGCAAATGTGAACGAAGCAGGAGGCAGCGGCGGCGCCCACGACCCAAATGTGGGCGATCAGTGAGTATATGGACAAATATGACTTTGTATGTGGCTCTCGCTGTGTTTTGTGAGTTTGGATGTTATATGTGAATTCAGATGTTTACTGTGACTTTGGATGTGAATTCAGTTATATTATGTGATTTTGGATGTGATGTGTGAAGTGTGGATGTGATTTTGGATGTGAGATGTGGTTTTGGATGTTATATGTGAAGTTTGAATGTGATTTTGGATGTGAAATGTGATTTTGGATGTGTATTGTGAATGTATGTGAAATTGTGGTTGGATGTGAGTGTGAGTAGGGGAACCAGGAAAAAATAAAAAAAAATACCAGGTAACTTCCGTCGGCTTTGACCATAGCCGACGGAAGTTAGCTGGTTTCGGCCACGTGGGCAGAAAGGCTAACTTCCGTCGGCTTCGGCCCTAGCCGACGGAAGTTAGCTGCCCCTAACTTCCGTCGGCCAGGCTGGCCGACGGAAGTTAAAGCCCCCTGGTGACGTGGCAGTGTTCGGCGCTAACTTCCGTCGGCCACATCAAGCCGACGGAAGTTAGCTAACTTCCGTCGGCGGCCGACGGAAGTTAGCTAACTTCCGTCGCCGCGCTTCCGTCGGCCTTTGGCCGACGGAAGTTGGCTTCTTCCGTCGGGAAAGGGCTAACTTCCGTCGGCTTTGGCCGACGGAAGTTGCCTGTTTTGTTGTAGTGTACTAAGAAAACAGTAGTACTCAATAGCTATTCTACTGAAAAAATTCACTACTGAAAGTAGTCGGTGTAGAATAGTTATTCTACACCCGTGGTGTACAATAGCGCTCCCGTATATATATATATATATATATATATATATATATATATATATATATATATATATATATATATAAAATAAATCTTGACCAAAACGGCCGGAACTACAACTGCTGCTGCTGTCTTGTTGTTGGTCTCGGTCAATACAAGATTAGAGCCGGCGTGGCTGCCCACAGAAACCAAACCAGAACCTCTCCTCGTCTTCAGAAGCAACGAAGCATCCATGCATGACGGCATGACTCATGAGACGCCGTCACGCACGCGTAGAAGCTCCCGTGTCTCGCCTGAGGAAGAAGAAGGGTCCATCCAACGCTAGCTGCCTGCAAGTCCGTGTGTGCACGGGACGAGACGACTAGTAGCAGCGTGTGTACCGATCGAGCACATGGGAATTGTGCGAGGACGAAGCTGTCCGGTTTCTGAATGTTGCTTGGGAGCTCGCCACCGTTTGACGGCGTCGTCGGCTTAAATTAGCTCTTCGACATCTCTCCGCGCGGCTGAAGTTGAAATGTATCTGCTAGAGCTCAAAAAACTGTTCAAAAAATATATATTTTAAGGTCGAGCATCCCAATCACGTGAGACTAGGATGATTTCTATAATATTTAATGCACTGCAACATAGACAAATTGTTGATGTAGGAGAGTTAAGGAGGGAAGAAGAGAAAAGTAGAGAAAATGATTTATGTAAAACATAATTTCTATTAGTAATATTAAGGTTGAAGAAATCAATGTACATACATTAGGAGAGTATAGTAGTTTTTATACATGGGACTCACTCATTTGTGATTGGACAAACGAGGAAAAAGTAAAAGAAAATAAGAAATCATGTATTGTGAGATAGAGTTTCTATAAGTAGTTTCTTAGTAACATATTATGTATAGAAACTATTAGATGATTTTTGGATTAAGAATGCCTAAGATGACCGAGGTCCCGATACATCAAACTAAACATAAAGAGTCTTATTATGATATAACATTTATCTCTTAAAAAAGTACTCCAAAATCCAAACCATCCCTCCGATGCTTCTTCTTGTGCAGGGTTGGTTGGAGAAGACGTGTACATTATTAGTTATTTGATCCTCAAATAGTTGTGTAACGCTGTCCCTGTCCGTATAGTTTCAGAATTATTATCGCAGCTAACAAACAACGCCAAATTGTGATGGTGATCGTGCAGTGAGTTCATCAAGCTAGCGTATCTCTGAATTTTGGAGCGGAACATTCAGTCAAGCTGGCCACTTTTATGATCTGCTCTTGCAGCAGGAAGACAATTTTGCTTTCAGGTATTCTTTTCACCATTGATCTCTCTATCTGCAGGCCTCCACCAATTCCTTTCGGCGGTTTGAAAAGGTAAAATTTTACCGGAAACAACTGCAAATCTGATTATCTACAAGCCCACAACAACATGTGCACCTGAAATCCTGAATGGTTGACACAGATTACATTGTACGAGCTCAGGCACAATAATAATTCCGTTAAGGTTAACCATGCAAGCCGTTCCATAGCTCCACAACACTGACAGTGTAGATTTGACCAACTAAAAAAACCAGACCTTAATCTGGCAATGTCGTAGATTTCTTTGCGTGATTGCATTGTGAGCACGAGGAGAGTATAGTTTAGTTTGAGCTAAACACACAGTGACTACACGTATGCATGCATGTATACTTGTCATTGTTTCCTATATATGTGCATTTTTTCAGCAGGCTCTCTTTTACCTAGACGATAAGATTAAAAAAAAAACAGATCGTTAGTCTTGATGAGTTGATGGTTCACGGTCACTTTCCCTGGCCTGTAACAATAAAATAATGAAGTGATCTCTAGGAGAAACGTCATGGGAAGGTATGCCGGTATGGAGTCACTGTCTAGTGTCTACTCCCTCTCGGGCACTCGCCACACACATTGCCCTAATTATTTTATATCATCTATCAAACTGCTAAAGATTTGTCTACTAATTTGATTTTCTAGCTTTGCGCGCAGAATCTCAATGATTATTACAACATCTAAATATAAAAAATGTCAGTATCCCTTATGAGGTAACATCGCACCTCCTGATGTTAGAATTTTACTTTCCAGTATTTTGTCAGTGACCTTAAAAAATTCATATTTAAATTGCCTCTGATATAGGGCATGTGTGGTATAGCTTCGGATTCTGAAATCCATACTGATGTTGGAGTGTAGCACTTAAAGCTGGCTAGACCTTGTTCCATCACTCTAATTCATTTTTTTTGTAGTGGTATCAGTAGGATCTACTCTCCATAAAAAGTGTTTGGCTGGCCTCCAGCTCCGCACAACAAAAAAGTTAGAATGAAACCCTGCCAAACACACCTATAGTCTAGTGCCCTAGTTGTAAGAAGCCACGCTATAGTTTGCATTGCTCGATTTCTTTGTTAGTTCACACAAACTTATTATATTTATTATTAATACAAATATCATAATCATCGTTTCGATCCTTAAATTTCATAAGGATTACATTTACTATAACTAAACAACTTTACTCTAGCATATAAAATTTTTATTAAAACCAATAATTTGGAGTTTCATGGGCCAGAGAAAAATCCAGACTTGTATAAAGTTACATATTTTGAAAATAGGTTATAAAATCTGGCCAAACAATGCTTTGACCGGCCGTCGCGTGTTGGGTTCGGCCTCTGCTGATCAGGTCAAACCGGCCGTCTCATCCGCTCGCGGGCGCGAGCGCGACATTACCAACCAACTAACGAAGCAACCAACCCCGCCTCCTTATAATCCCCCGCCCAGTTCCGTTCAGTCACCACCCGCTCGTGTCAAATCATCCATTCGAAATTCGAATCCACCTCCTCTCTCGCGTGCCCTCGCGGCCTCGCCTCTCGATCCTCTCCTCGATCGATCTCGGTCCCTCGAGAAAGGGAAGTGGCCGGTGGCTGCACTCGAGTCGCGACCGTGTCAGATGATGAGGAGGTTGTTTCCTTGTTTCTTCGGCGACGGCGAATTGGACGGCGGCGAGGCGGCGGTGGCGGAGGAGGAGAAGAACAAGGTGCTCCGGAAGAAGGCGGTGCGGCGCATGCGGAGCGCGACGGGGCGGCTACGGTCGCTGTCTCTGGAGGATTTGTCGCGAACGCTGGCGGTGTCGGGGCTGCACGCCTTCACGCTGGCGGAGCTCAAGGCCGCCACCCGCAGCTTCTCCGGCAGCAACTTCATCGGCGAGGGCGGATTCGGCCCCGTCTACAAGGGCTTCGTCGACGAAAAGCTCCGCCCCGGCCTCCAGCCCACGCACGTCGCCGTCAAGTACCTCGACACCGACGGCCCGCAGGGCCACCGCGAGTGGCTGGTACGCACGCAGCACTGCGCCCTCCGATCCATTAATTAACCATTGACAGGTACTTTGGATGATTAATCAAAAAGCTAATGTTGTGACCGCGTGCTTTGTGTTGCCATGGACGTACAGGCGGAGGTGGTGTACCTGGGGATGTTGAGCCATCCGCATCTGGTGAAGCTGATCGGCTACTGCTGCATGGACGAACACCGGATGCTCGTCTACGAGTACATGGCCAGGGGCAGCCTCGAGCACCACCTCTTCAAGAGTAAGCTATACCTTCCCTAATCAACCATCACTGGCACTATCAGTAGTAGCAATCAGTGGCTTAATCTGGCCATTGAGCAGTTGATTAACTATATACTTGCGTGCGTGCCGTGTCTCTGCAGATTTGCTGTCGAGCTTGCCGTGGGCGACGCGGCTGAAGATCGCGGTGGGCGCGGCCAAGGGGCTGGCCTTCCTGCACGACGCCGACACGCCGGTGATCTACCGCGACTTCAAGGCCTCCAACATCCTGCTCGACTCGGTGAGTTACTACGTACCTCTAGCTTTTACCCCAGGTCTCAGCTCGTAGTACGATCCGTTCGTATCATTTCGATTTCTTCTTCGATCGTCGATGAGTACGACTAGTTCTCCCAATCCCCCAATAGCCTTTAGTTAATTCCGAATTGACTGTCTACTGGCCAGCACGTACTTAAATAATTAAGAGTACGAGTTGAACTAGTTGTTGCATTTTTAGGCCAACCTGTCGATTCTTTATATTCGTCCTCGCGATGAACAGGCAGGGCTATCCGGCTATAGCCACACGCCCATTAATCTCATTGTCTGTTGTGTCGATCGACCAACTTAAGAAATGACGAATTAAATACTGGCACAGCAAAACTTATAATGAAATGACGATGGATTAATTATAGGACTCCTTTCTGATTTATTTATGCCTCCTGCCTAATTGAATATTTTAAGAATTTAAATTCTAAAAAAGAGGTAATGAATATTTAATTAGCGCGCGGCGAACTGAGTCGTAGCTTATTGGGATGGTTGTTCGCTGTGACACCTCCTAACCATGTTTGACTCTGGACAATCTCATCTCTTCTTTCAAAAAGAAAATGGTGGAGCATCTCCCTCCATCTTAAAAAAATATAGTTAGTCAATGAGAATAAGAAACTAATATTTTTTAACTTTTGTATATTAGTTTATTTTTAAATCTTCTAGCTGTTTAGTAGAAAAATTATAAAGTAAATGTAGTTGTTAGAAACTGGTCAAACAACATACTACTTATCTATTTAGGTTGGTGTAACACTGTAGCCGGCCGGAGGACGATCAAAATTGGTTGTTGCTAATTTGGCTATTATCAGCGCTGGCTACAAGTCTAGAACTACACGAGTCAATATTTTGTCTGAGCAATAAAGTTAACCACTCTCATTGACTCAAGATGCCCTAATTAGCATACAGTAAAATACACATGACGATAATTGATAATCACACACATGCGCAGGCAGCATCAAATTTTGACACGAAATCGACGTATCTTTACTAGCAAACACGCACGAAACCTGATCTTGTTTAGTAGTTTGGAAAACATAGACCAGCTGACACGACGCGACACAATGAAAAGAGAAACAACGTAACCATGAACAATGCTAGCGATCGATCGACGTTGCGGCTGACCAAGAGGTTATCTATGGCGTTGCAGGATTACACGGCAAAGCTGTCGGACTTCGGCCTGGCCAAGGAGGGCCCACAGGGCGACGCCACCCACGTCAGCACACGCGTCATGGGCACCCACGGCTATGCTGCCCCCGAGTACATCCTCACCGGTAAGTAGGCAGTGCCGCAGTGGTGTAGTAATTCACACTTCACAGTGCTGCTAATTGCTGTAGAAATGATGCGTTGATCCATCGGAAATTGATTTTGAGGTGTATTATGTATGCAGGGCATTTGACGTCGAAGAGCGACGTGTACAGCTTCGGAGTGGTGCTGCTTGAGCTGCTGACGGGGAGGCGGAGCGTGGACAAGCGGCGGCGTGGGAGGGAGCAGAACCTGGTGGACTGGGCACGGCCGTACCTGCGGCGGCCGGAGCGGTTGCACCGGGTGATGGACCCCAGCCTCGAGGGCAGCTACTCCGACAAGGCGGCGCACAAGGCCGCCATGGTCGCGTACCACTGCCTCAACAGCGTGCCCAAGACGCGGCCCTGCATGCGCGAAGTCGTCGACGAGCTCGAGCCGCTGCTCCACATGTGCGGCGACGTGCCCGCTGGCCCCTTCGTCTACACCGTCCCGTCGCCTGTCTCCGCCGCCTCCGCCGAGAAGACCGAAGGAGCGAAGGCCGCCGCGGCAGAAACCGACGAGGTTGCCACGACGGCGAATAAGAAGTGCGACGCGTCGGCCGTGCACGCCGAGGGCGCGCTGCGGAAGGAGGAGCACCGGTACGCGAGCTCCGTGTCGGGCAGCAAGAACGGATCGCCGAGGCAGAGCAGGGACAGAGGAGCGTAGCTGAACCTGAGCTGAAGTGCCGAAGTGGCACTGCAGCCTCTGGGCTCTGTCTCAAGCTCGCAACGGCGGATGCAACCCGTGCGTGAATTTGCCTGTTTCTGTCTCTGTGTCTACGTTTGTCGAGATCGTTTTAAAGTGTATATAGTGATAATGAAGCGGTAGTAACTTGTTCGTTGATTCTTTTTCTTGGAGGTGCTATTTTCGATCCCTGGAGCAAAAGCCATTGGTTTTGTTTTTTCAAGGGTACAAATGTGATTTTTCCTTCTGTTTCCGGCTTGTACCGCTAACTCCCGGGAAATAAAGAGGGTTCAATCAAAAGCGAAGCTATGTTCTGGATTAGCATGTCAAAGGAAGACAAATTAGATTTTTCTTGCACATTTTGAAACAAGGAAGAGGGATATGTCAAAGACAAATCTAAGTCACCTATCAAGGGGAGCAGATTTTGTCCAGCATCGTCTTACTCCACGTGCCGGTCAAGGGGAAACATACTTGGGATAAGTGCTGTTTTAGATTTGATCTTAATTGTTGAGGACGAATTTCTCATCAAGTTCTATGTAATTGATAAGCATGACAAATTTAAATGGAGTCTTATAGCCGTCTATGGACCAACGCAACATGATCCAGTCACTACTCTCGTAGAGCACTTCGATATTCTAAAGAGGGGCACAGAAATAATGATAGATACAATGATCATTGGTCTTTTTTTCTTTAAAATTGTAATTGACAGCTTTGACATAAAAAGAGATTGTTTTAATTTGAGAAGTATGACCTTGCTAAATGGAATATTGTGTCACCCAATGGAACAAAAGGTTTAGGCATTCATCATTTAGTAATGAAGAATATGGCCTTACATATTAAGTGACATTCGAGTTGCTTAGTATTAGTATTTGGTAACAATGGATACACACAAGGATATACTTACTTTTGGGCAAATGCATAACAGTCTCTACAATATACTGTACAACAGAAATAGGACAGATGGACGCCGAGGAATCCACGATTGTTTAATTTAAACCTAGCAACAATTGTTGCTTTGAAACGGCCTATTCCTACCGTTAAAGTTTCAGCCTTTTAGCCAGAATAAACGTCATACTACAAACCTAACAACAATACAACAGTTCAGAAGATGTAAACCAGCAAAAAAACTGGGGATAAAATAAATGAATCTTTCTATTAGACAGGTTGCGGATCATGATGCTTGATTAGGAGCTGTACTGATGTATAGCGATGAAGAGATTCTGGAAGTTCTACGTCTGCATAATCAATTGCAGGGATGGCCATCGACAAATCCTCTGTAGAGAACGGGATACTGCAAGAAAGCATCACGTATCAGTGCAAGATTGACAGTCCGTAAAGCAAGTTCTGCAATAAGCATAGTGGCGCTACACAAAAAATGAATCAGTTGTCTGTAAAATTAGAACTACCAAGAAAGTATACCTACCTTAAATCGTCATCTAGTAAAAAGGAATTCGACACGAGATTCTGAGTATCTTTGTTGACCATCTCCCTCATTGCAGCAACAACCTATCAAGCCTTAAAATGATGAGAACAATGTAAAGCATTGTGAATCCAAAAAAATGGTAAGCTTTCAAACCAAAGTGCATGCCTCATTTGATATTCCTTGGGTATTGTATTTGTCATCCCAGTACATTGAGCATATCCTGTATATTTGGCGGACACTCAAGGACTACAGAGAACAGCATAAACAAAGAGCTAGTTAAGTTATGCCATAAAAAAACAGCTATATGCAAAAGAGGATATAAATGTAATCTTACCGGGCAAAGGTCTTGCCTGATCTCCTCAAATGTCTTCTTCCTTTTTTGATGTATGACCTGTTTTATGTAATTGATGAGATTACAGCAGGCATTGAAGAAACAACAGAGAAGTGGAAACAAATACAACATGCACAAACAATTACCAAAAATCCCACAGCTTGTCTGATATAATTTAGCTCATGCCAAGATGTTCCTGCAAACTGAATGTACAAGGATAATAGATTTGTTAAGCAATGTGAAAAGTCCTTCCAAAAACAAGTCCAATAATGCAGTTTTTTCCTAAACCAAAAGATATATCTGAGAAGTTGGAAGCAAATATAGTGGGAAAAGCTAAACAATTTCATCAGGGCTTCTCATAGTCCATTTCCAAACTGATAAAACCATTGAAAGCATAATTGAAACACCTACCTCCTCCGTGACATCAGTAATCCACTTCTCCAGCAATGACAGACCTGCTTTGACATATTCCCCATTGGAGAAAGTACAGCATTCACGCCGAAGAAGAAGGCTGAGGCAACAAAGGAAATGGAAATGTTAATATCACTATGAACCCATAGTATTTCATCTATAAGTTTATCTCAAACATAATACAAAAAACATTTCTCCAAAGTTACTCTGTTGCCATCCACTGCTATAAACTTCAATCAACAGAGTTTCATCACTCCATTGTCAAAGAGGCCCTTTGCTTATATCATAATAAAAGACTAGAAGTTACAATGATTTATGATCTGTTAGTGAAACTAACAAGTACATGATTAATGATTCTACCATTCAATGGAAATTTCAACTGTTTGTTCAATAACATTTATTGGGCTATTGGCTAACATGAGTAATTTGTTTTGCCTGCTTGTACGCATATATACCAAGAGTTAAATTTCAAAAACAAGGAATTACCTGTTAAAAAGCTGTATATTGATAAAGGAGAATAGCTGAGTAATAAGTTTCCGTATAAAGAATGATGGCACCTGCAGTGACACAAATTAGCATATTAGATACACATGGAGAGCAACAAAAGCCTCATCGATGAAAATGGGGAGCTCAAGGAAATGCTCACATAATTGTCACGCAATCTTTTCATAAGCGAATCCAGAAAATTGACAATGTTGTCCCAATGGGAGCTTGATGGTGGTGGTGCGCCAACCCCAGGTGATTTGGATGCTTTTCCAGGCTGTGCACGTGTTGATTTTGGAGCCTGCGTGTAAAATTTCAGAGGGGGGTTGCCGAAGATCTAGATATCCAATGCTATTATTTGTCATCCAAATTTTAGGGAGGCAGATATATACCTGAATGCAGACACTAAGAAGTGGTGATATTTCTTTTTTCAGGTTATCTCTGAGTTGCCCAAAGATCTTTTCAACACATGCAGTTAGCTGCTGTTTGAATAATATGGCTGGATATCGAGCATCCACTTGTGCGAAAGTATCACCACGTCCCACAAGCTTTGAGGGAGATCTGAGTGTCTGCAAGAATGATTACACATTGTCATTCCAGTCATAGAGGGAAAACAATTTTATTAATCCAGTAATAAAAACAAAAACCTCACAACAAATTCCGGCTAGTACCAAACAAATGTTTGTGCAAACTTGCTAATATAATTATGCAATTAATAATACTTTAAAATATTGTATCTGTCTCCCTTCTTTTTTGGGATCACAGATTAATAGTAGACAAATTCTACTCAGCTCAGATCTGCAGTAAGCAAGCCTCAGGACCCACATTAAACCAGATAATTTTAGTGTGAAGTGGTGGCATAAATCTGTTGGCCTGCCCCACCAGCTTATAAATTTGAAAAACACATGCTGCATCTGCCTGCTAACCAACTAAGCTAGCTACTTTTCAATTACTGAATAAGCTATTTAAGATTAAATAAGAAATATCAAGCTACTATTTTCCCTACTTGCATAAAATCAGAAAAACTATTGGTGGCACACCACTTAACCCCGAGACTCAAGAAGTTTACTGGGTCAAAAGCAAGACTAGGTCTGATAATTATGCAAATATGATACATGATAAAATAATATAAGAATTCAATTAGTCATGCTTAGAAAATATCACTTCATAAGGGTATCAGCATACTGAACATAATTCAATACTGATTGGGAAACTGTGTCATGTAGTTGTGTTCAAGTTCCATACTTGCACTATCTTCCCACCTATCCCTAAAGGTCCATTAGACCTTCGGGATGGTGTAGCAAATAATCCATTTGATCGTAAATTCTTCTGCAGAAGGCATAGCAATGCTGAGGTATTGGACAACCAATAAGGTAATATATCGTCATCGTCCGCTTCTTTCACCTGGAACAAGAACACGAGAAAATATGAAATTATTGAATGTCTGTCAGTAAAATATATAGTACAAATGCAAAATAGATGTGTTTCAAGTGATTTTACCTTGAGAACATCATTTATGGCTTCAATGACATGATCAAAAATAGCTGTCCTCTCCGATTCGTAAGCACGCCAGTGTAAAAGGCAACTGTACATGATGCATGCAGCAACTGGCTTACCATCCTTAAATCCTAGATTTTCCTTTATGCATCGTAATAAGATTTCATGATTTTCCTGCATGAAATAAATTTTTGGACTATCAGATGATCTTATCTAAGAAAGTAATAAAGTATTAACAGAGCTAGAACAATAGAAGTTTAACATCCGCAGGTTAAGAACAAATGAACAATGGGTCCATAAAGAAAAAGACAAAAACAATGTTAAATTTACCTCCTGTCTTTCAACAGGCAACCTCGTTCTCCTTGATCCAGTCAAACTCTGTGGAAGTTGGGCCAGATATTTTGTTGGTGTTGGGGTTTCCTATAATTCAAATTTTGACAGATCCAATCTGTCAGAGAAGAATATAAATCAATGCAGGTATATACTTGAATGAAAAGAACAGGCTTACAAATATGAGCTTCTGCTCACTATTGGGAAGCCCAATCGACGTAGAGAATCTCTGTATTCAGATAGCATGTCAGTTAGATAACAGAACCTAAATGTTGGACCAAATATTAGTAGCAACACACTAATATGTGAAATAATGAGAGCAAAAAAGGACCTCTGAGAAAGTCTTTGTAGCCACTGACATATTGTTCAATGGAGACATGTTTAATGCCTTTTGCCTAAGAACATGATTTTCATTTTCCAAGTTCGTAAGATTTTCCTGCAATCTGAATTCCAAAAGGCATTAGTTACATGCTTTGCTTTCCAATACAAAAGAGCAGCCATAAACATTAGAATACTACATAGATTATTCCATCACCCAGTGGTTTTATATACACAAGGGAATCATACTTGTCCAAATTTTGCTGCAGATGGTTGCATTTCCCCTCTACATCTTTCAACTTCACCATCGTATCATCACTACTTTTACGAGCTGTTATGAGCTCATTTTCCAGTGAAGAATTCTTCTTCGATAATGATTCAACTAAGTTCTGTAGAAAATAAAAGAGAATTGCTTCAACAAAAGTACAACTAAGAGAAACACCAAACAATATTACCAACAGGCAAATTGCAGCAGCAAGAAAAAAGAACAGTACTAATACCACGCAGAAAAACTAAATCAAAAAACAGGTTTTGTTGTGATTTCAGAAAATAAGTTCAACAAATAGACAGTGAAAATTAGATATCTGCAATGAAAGGTGGAAAAATGACGAAGGGAATAACTGAAAATTGAGTCAACCAAGCATTATGATCATATATTGATAAGGAAACAAGCCTTCTAACCTTCAGATTGGAGTTCTCCTTTTTTGCTTCTGCTGTCATAATCTTGTTACTCCGCAATATAGTTATTTCTCTCAATGAATCATCCAACTGCCTCTGGAGCAACAGATTTTTGTCATGTTCACTTTGAGCAGCTGACTTCGCTGCAGCACATTCAGCACTTAATGATTCTATTATTTTGTCACGCTTTAATATTTCAACAGACTTTGATTCCTCACCAGCAGCCTACATTTGGAAGTTAATGAGTCAGGAGCCTAAATTAATGATTATATATGACGATTCTGTTAAACAGCATCAAATAATAATATGAAATAGTTTTCCAGAAATCTTCAGTACAAACTGCTTTCCGGATAATCAGAATTCAGATTACACAAACATTTAGATTAATATTGTGGTGTGGTTCCAGGCAAGTATTAAACATCAAATAACTGATAAACAAATAAATTCCCTTATACTGGTAGGAACAAGCACAACTAATAAAAATATAAAATATAAACACATGTAGTTTCAAGAGTAAGTCATATCAAGTACTCCTTCCGGCCCATAATATTGCAATCTAGTATTGGATGAGACATTTCATAGTACAATGAATCTAGACAGTGCAATTGTCCAGATTCGTTGTACTATGAAATGTCTCATATGATACTAAATTACAATATTAAGGGACGGAGAGAGTAGTAATTAGCAAATAGAACGTAAAAGCAAAGAAAGTGATTGGCAATACTTACTCTCAGTCTCCGTTCCAGAGTTAGTCTCAAAGTAAGATCATCCAACTTTTTCTCAAGTTTATTCTTGGCCTCACGCAATGCACCAGCTTCATTTGCAGCCTATCATAAAAACCAAGCATAAGAATATACAAGTACATGAAAAAGTAACAGACTAGAAAAAACAAGATGCAACACAGGATAACAGAACAAGCCAGATGACACAAAGGGAACTCAGTAACTTAAAAGGTAAGGTGGACCAAGATCATTTCAGTTACAAAGAAATGAGTATCCCTCGTGAGCATGTGGGGGAAGAAAGAATAAAGGGGAATTCAGTACTTTCAAAGGGAGGAAATCCAATTAACTAAAGCAATACAGTTGAAAGCTGTCAATAGATTATATATAGAATAGCTGATAAAGAAATTACCCTTTTGAGTTTCCGTAGCTCCTTTCTTGCAAGCTTCTGTCTCCAAGCACACTGAATTACCACACAGGATTGTTTGTATTGTTGGAAAAGCATGATAACCTTCCGTTTCCTCCACAAGGACTGCAATTACCAACAAAAATTAATGCAAATAATCAAATAATACAATCCCTTTTTTGGTAATATAACCTTACATGTGAAGCTAATATCACAATTAGGCTAGATTTACCAGAAACAATAACAAATAACAGGTTTATGAGGTCTAAAGAGAGCTCATCAAAAATTTACTAACATGGCACTGCTTCCAGATAAACAAGTTGCAACTCAGATGAGGGTCGCACCTGTATCACCAAGGCAGCCTTCTGCTCTCTGATGACTGAGAAATAGCGGCGAGTAATAAAACCTCGAATACAGGACTGAATAAGCAGAGCTGCTGAACGAGCTTGCTGGTAAATCCGATGTATCTGCCAGCTCCGGACATACTTCTGAACAATTATAGCCGCAGCTGTTTCTCTTCTAATCATATACATCTTCCTTGACAAACAGCCTGCAAGGTCATTAAAATTAGCAAGTAGGATGTATCATAAATTTGGCATTGGAAGTGGCAAGACATTACCATCCATAGAGGATGCTAATGCATACAGGACTTAGTGGACAAGATATTTACTTTTTGCAGGTCATGGACATAGCAGGTAAAAGAATACGAAACAATATTGACAAGAAACAAATGAAATAAAAATTAAGTTCTGATTGAAGTAGCAATGCTGCTGATCAGATATTACAGGATCTACAGAATAACCCAGATATGTGGCTGCAAGTGGTCAACACTCAACATTCTGCAGAATTCTCAGAACTTGAACACCAAGTTCTTTGCCCTCCAAGAGAGGCTCTGCTGTGTTTTCCTTTGGAACTCGTAACCGAGTTTGAGAGATCAAATTGTTGAATGGTGCTGAGTGTTTGAGTTTGTGATAGGCTTGTCAAGCCAATGTAAAACTTAGCCACTCAAATGGAGATGAAACCCAACTACCCAAGATTGGGTTTCAACTATCCTACTCCAACTTGCTTGGGATTGAAAGTCTTTGATGATGATGATGATTGAAATAGCAAAAGTAATAGGAAGATTCGTTCAGCCTACTATTGTTCTATAACTTTACGATTATCCTGAAAAATTATCGACGACCAGCCTGTAATGTTGACAAAGCAATAGCTCCAGTTCATGTGCCACTTCCAAATTGAGATAACAAAGCAATGCACACATCTTTACCTCTACAGTATGCTTGTATAGAAATTGAAGCTTCCCTTGTTTTAACAAACTCTTTGCGGGTGATGAATGTTCTGAAACGTCCTTGAATGTTTCGTGCAGCGTTCTCCAAAACCTCAGCACGACGCGTATCTAATATTGCAATTTGACCGGCTCTAAGGAAAACCTTAGTGCTACCAAGCTATTAAGTAAAGCAAAGTGTCAAACCGCCAGTAAAATACAGTCAAACTATCTAAACTAAACATAGTAAAGTATAAGACTGCAACTATCAATTCCTTCAATTGGAAACATATAGATAATGTGTGTACAAAACTTGATGATGGGAACAAGCATGATTCATTTATATAAATACGAAACATTAGAGAATGGCAACAATAAAAATCTGTTGAGCAGATTACTTGGAAATTTTCAAGCTTCATCTTTTCAAGAATTCCCTTTATCAAAGCCCTCTCATCGTAACTGCAAAATTAAGCATAACAACACATGAGGTAATGCAATTAAAAACAAGAAATAAGCAGCTCCTTTTTTGTCAACACTCAACAGCTCTTGATAAATTCCCAACTTCCCCACATGATTTCCCATAATATCCAAAAATTTAAAACTCATGAATATCTTGCCCTAGGATAAGTATGTAACAAATATAGCAATTTAGCATAGCATAGTCAAACAAGCATTTTTGCAAATCAGGAACTGCGGCTATATGTTAATGTAAACTATTAGGCAGGCACTGAAGTATACTGTAATACCGTAAAATAGTAAATGGTTTAGTCGCTTTCACAAACTGACATCAAAATGCATTAAATGGTTTCACCTGCTTAACTGATGAGGGTAAGCAGGAGCTCCAGTCGACCGATAGGAAGCAGGCAGCATGCAGGCAGGAGGCCTAACTTAGCTTGGATACAGCTTTTAATTCAATTTCTGTTTTCAAAATGGAATTTACCGAATTTTTAATGACTCTGAGGTCCACCCCAATCCATCTTTTCTTTATTTTTCTTCTTGACGGTCGACAGGAGAATCCAGGCCCCTATCGACCGTTCAACAGTCGACAGGACCCCTGTCAACATGTGAAGTGTCGACATAGGTCTAGATTTGTAATTATTGTAACGGCCACCCAGAAATGTATTTTTTTAAAAAAAGAACTATTGTATGTAAAAAATCTTTGTTCAGGAAAATTTATATCAAATCTAACACATGCACCTAATTTCTATTCAGGTAAATCGGGTGGAGAAGAATCAAATCTAACACATGCACCAAGTTTTCTGTTGCGATTAAGATCATCAACCTTGTGAATGGAAAAGAGGAAAGTTGTACTCATTAATAACTGAAGAAAAACACAAGCCAAATTTAATAAAGTATATATTGTGTACCTTCCGAGCATCAACTCAGGGACTAGAACACCAAACCGGTCCACAAATTCAGCATAAGTCCTTCTGGTAGGATAGCCAGCAAGACTAATGCGAACAGCCTCTAAAACACCCTGCCACAACAACAAATTGCAATCTTCAGGGAACATTTATCCGTGCATCAAGCATGTAGTAATGTATGGAATCAAAAGTGATGAATAGCTCAGGATAATACAATTATCTATTAATTGAGAGGGTTTTATAAAGCATAATCATATGATGGAGTATAATACAATTATGTAAAATAATTAATTAAGTGACATATGTTGGATTAGTGGCTCCAGATACATGACAACAAAGCATGAATTGCCTGTGACTGTATCCTACTCAAGTCACATTCTAGCTTCATGTATGAATAGTGCACCACAAACACGGACAATGAATTGGGCAAGTTGGCATAATACCAAATTTGTTGGAATAATTGGTATTCATCTATTGCACAAAAGGTGTAATTTGAAGCACCAACAATCAGCATTAACACATCAAGCTTCATAGCGTCATCAATGAGCAGAAAAATAAAGATAAAAAAAGAAAAGGAGAAGAGAAAGAAATAGAAAAAAAAAGAGTTCTGTTTAGAAACTGGGGGATTCTTAAGGTTAGAAATCTATCAATATCTCTAGGATTTTAACAAGAAAGGGGATCTTTTGAAAGATTTTGGAATCCAAAAACTTATAAATCTAGAGAACATTTGTTATCTACCAAACAGTTTTCTTGACTCTTGTACCGATAAATATATGTAACTATATTCATATCAGATCCGCATTCAAATCCAATAATATCTGTTTCTGTATCCAAAAAAAATATGAAAACAATGTGTTGCTGAAAAAATATGATATCACTAATATCCGTCTGTATCCAATCCGTTTTATCCCTAGTGCAGATGTGTTGCTGAAGAAATTTTTGGAGAAGAAAAAATATGATTGTTCCGTTTGTTTGATGTTCAATGCTTAGGAAGGATATTCTTACCCCACATCGAAGTTGATGCAGGACACTCTGGTTTTCAAAGATCTGAGGTCGATTAACAGAATTTGGTTTGACACAGCGTACATAGTGAGGCTCTGTCGTGTTGAGAGTTTCCATGAGGGCTTGAAGTTGTTGCTTCAGAAAAAATGAACATAATACATCAGTTAGAAGAATCACAATATTATGTTTTTGAATACAATCCAAGGCAATCAATGAGAAATGAAAAGATAGAAAATCAATATATTAATTATATCCATGATACAGGAAAGAAAGGAAATAGACAGCGTAGTCAAAGCAAGTACAATCATGGCTTAGACTTCAGCATGTGGTGCAACAACAAATGAACTTCAAGGAAAGATAGAATTTTCCAAACTGCAGTAATCAACCTTTATATCAGCAATGATCATTTGTGCTGCAATATGGAAGAACTCATGCTAAAAAATATTGCTAAGATGGAAATTAAAATAGCTTAGTGCAATCCCCTGTAGTAGGGATTAGGGAATCACATGGAAATATAGGATGATGGAGAAACACAGTTGTTTCTATTCCTTTTCTTAACATTGGCCAAAAAATCACCACTTAAAAACATAATGTGGAAGGAGGTGTATACAACCACAGTTTTCTATGGCAAATAAAATTTCAATGGCACATGCAATAAAATAAACAATACAAGGCAGACATATATTACAAAAACAAAAAGGAAACAACAGACAGGAAAAATTGAATTTTTACTGATACCTTAAATCTGGAAGCAACTGACGAGAATTTGTATGATGATCTCAAAGATTCTTCTGGCAACGAACCAAAAAGTCCAGAAACTAATGGGCATCTTGAAGATGATAAAAGATTGCAGTGCTCTGCAACAATATAATCTCGATTTTTCTCGAGAAAAGCTTTGGTTTGATACGTCACCTGCAAAAGGTGGACTTTGTTATTGCTGATGCCTGATAAAGAAAAATAATTAAAATCACTTAACATACCTTTCCGGCATAATGGGAGATAGTAAAATCTGTCTCCGAAAATTTTGTCTTCTCAAGCCTATGATGCGAAGAGAAATTTCTGAACATCTTTGTTGCAAAGGTTTCGTGAGTAGATTTAGGAAACATACTGAAAAAGAACAAACCATAGCTTAGAATGTTTATCTGTTTATTAATAAAAACAGTTGTCTTCTAGCAGAAATAAAAACAACTGTTTACCAAGCTTCATCCAGCAATGCAATAATACCCATCGGTTTCTGCAGGGGCATACAATTGAATTAGCCTCGGACTTCCATATATGTTATAGAAACTAAGGGGAGGGACAACAGCAAAATAGCATTTCAAAATTAATGCCTATCATAAATTATTGAATACATGGAACTCTCTGGCATAAGCATGCACAAGTATCAAACATAGTATAGATAGAATGTGTAATTAACATAAACTTTTATGATGATTATACATGACACATTTGATATAGAAACAAAAAAGGCATGCAGAAGCAAAAACATATTTGCGACAGCAAGTATATTGTGTCATTTTTTCACAAATAACATCATCATTGAATTGAATGAATTCATTAATTCTAACGAATTCAATGTTGCCATATTTTTGCCTTTTGGTTTGTGGACATTTTGCAAGCACAACAGTTGTGCAGATCAACGTATTCAACAATCCCAGCCGTGTTTATTTTTGTCCCAGTCATTCAATGATGTTCGTTTCTGGATACTCAATGATGTAAGTTTCAATTGTTAGGGAGTAATGGCATGGAATAAATAGGATCCGTCAAGCCTAGCTCATGTTTCTTTCAAATACATCACTCAGAAGACTTAAGCACCACAGTTTGTCTTTAAAACCCTGTATAATAATATAATGATGGCAATATTATCATTATTATGGCAATTCTTTAGTGGGGCATGACATGCCAGCAATAAGGTTGTTTTCACAGATTGGCTCTAGCAACAGACAAACATTTTAACACTCAACAACTAGTGCTAATGCCATCAGTAAATGCTAAGCACAAATGGCAAATAAAATACTAGTTCAAAACATAACTTAGTAGCTTGTAAACTGTCATTTAATGCAACAAGTTCTGCAAAAGAAAAAATAATACAGCTACTACAACATTAAACTAAGCATAAAGCGGTCTGTCACTGTCCTTGTTAAATATTGGTTAGTAAATGTGGCAATGAGCCAAGACAACCTTTTCGATCAAATCCAAAACATCTTGATTATCAATAAATTCAATGTAGCTCCAATCAATTTTCTCACTTTTGTACTCCTCCTGTTCCATCTTGAAAACGTGCTGAAGAAAGACATATGAAGCATTTAATGATACAAGAGACAAGTAAAATAAATATATAAATGTAAAGAAACATTATGTTTCATTTACAGAGCACATGAAGTACTATACCTCATTGAAATGTTGCTGAAGCTTTTCATTCGCAAAGTTGATGCAAAACTGCTCAAAACTGCAGCAATAAATAATGGACAATAATAAATATGGTAACTAAATATTCCGTATTTTTCTCATAATTTTACCCAGTTGGCAGCACAAATAGTAATATATACCAAACAAAAAAGATTGTGGACATTTAACAGGCCAGCTTAACCAAATAAAAAATGCACAACACTGCAAGGATATTGTGGTATGGACATTCAGGATAATTTATAAGCAAATGGTGCATTTTCAACCAAAATGCTGAGACAACTGTCAGCAAGGACCATTTATCTGCTAATTTAAAAATCACAAGTGTTGGTAGGTAGTTGCTCAGCCAGTCAAGGAGTAGGGATTAATCAATTAATCATAGATTAACAGAATTAATCAGTTGACAATTTACTTAAGTATGGTTCTAGTCCCTCCGAGGGGCATTATAAATCTTATGAATTGGTACCAATGGGCAAACATATCTGGTCTGGTCCATGAGCACCCATCATGGCACGGCATGGGCTAGTGGCAAAAGGGGAGTGTGGCTAGTGTTTATTCTTTCCTCTCTCATGCTCTCTCCTCCCATTATGTGTCTCTCCTCGCCTCACCGCCGCAAGCATGTCCATAACAAACCAGTCTGCCACCGTCGCAAGCATGTTCATACAATAATGAGTAGGAGCAGCGCCAGCTGACCAGAGTAGGGCACGACCAGCGGACCAGAGTGGGAGCAGAGCCAGCACCAGAACGAGGGCAACACCGGCGGATCTGACCAAGGGCAGCACTGGCAGACCAGAGCGGGAACAAGGCCAGCTGATCTGGGCAGGGGCAGCGTCAGCAAATCTGAGCGACCGAGGCACCAGCGGATCTGAACAGGTGGCAGTGTTGGTGGGTTTCATAGTTGTTACGGCGATGCGGCGAAGCACAGCGACCTACTACCTTCACAACATTACAGCGCTTATGGCGCCCGGCGCGGCGACACCATAGACACATCGGCGTGGCGAACAATATAGAAAAATAGATTATAGGATTTAGAAAAATATATCAATATATAAGTACTAAAATATTAAATTGCAAATAACGATAGTAATACGGTATGATAAACATAGCAATACAATATCACGTTACAATATTGTCACATTAGATACATTATAATATAAAAAATTATAATTAAAATTGCAAAAACATATTTAAAATTATGTCCGATAATATATTTAAAGTTTAGTAAATAATCTATTTATATAAATTTTACCACACAACCCATTTAAATTTCAGCTCATTTAAAACTCATTTCTAAACCCTAACTTCTCCCCACTACACCTTTCTCTCTCTCAGCCCCCTCTCCAGCCGCCACACTTCCCCTCCTCTCCGTCCTCTTCTCTCCCCCGTCTTCTACACTGGTGCACTAGCCGCCGCCAGATCAGAACCCCATCGCCCGCAGTTCGCTGGATCTGGCCCTCGCCACACCTTCGCCATGGCCCCGCCGTGCCCTCGCCACGCCCTCGCCAAGCCCCGTCGCACCCTCACCACGCCCTTGTTGCGCCTTCATATGGCGGGCGCCACATCCGTCGCGGGCACCACGCCACGCCACAGTGGCGCCACATGCATGTGGCGCCCGCCACAAATACTTGGGTGATATGGCGGTCTGTGGCGAATTGCAGATTTCCACCATGACGATATAGCAACTCCATAACAACTATGGTGGGTTTATCTCTTTTGCATTTGCCTGATACAAACCCCCACAATTTCTTCGATGATTAGTCTGATGACTAGCCGATCAATCGGTCTGACAACCGATTAATCTGCCAAAAATCATCCGGCCAATTAATGGAGTGATTAGCCCCTAATCAATGTGGTGCATGGCCAAGCATTGAATACTCAACCGAGTAATCGGCTGCTCGGGCAATTTTTTCATCACGGATATTCACTGATCAACCATAATAAAAAGATATTTTGATAAGAAACATAACAAAAGTATTATAAAAGAATCAATGTAAACTACATGGTATTTATAAGTACCTGTTGTTTTTGAAACTCTCAAAACCGTAAATATCCAAGACACCAATTTGTACTTTGGAATCAACATCTTGACCAATAGATTTGTTAATATTATCAACAAGCCTGGAAACATTAAAATAATGTTCACTTATACAGACATGAAATCCTTGAACAAATCAGGGAGGAGAAAATACCAGTCAAATAATCTTGCATATACAGTCTTTGCAAGAGCATCACGATTAGCTGCTGCTTCAGCACAGTCTAAAGCTTTTATAATTGCTCCTTCAAGAGTATGTATGGACCGGGTACATAGAGTTGAGACCAACAGATCAGGATCACACCTAATTCAATTAGAAAAAAATGAAACTATAAGGAACAAATAAAGCTGTAGAATGGCACATACATTCTTTCACTCCAAAAATATGAAACATTTTCTGCTGCATTGAAAACATGCAAGCCATAGTGACCAAGGATATTTTAGACATAAAAGGAACTTTATCCATGCATGCAATATGTTTAAATAAGATGTTCATTAAATTTGGTTGTTCCTCCATGACCCTTCTCGAGAAATGCAAGGTTAATAGCAAATGTGGACAGCTCAAAATTGTAAAGTTTGCTAATCAGGCATTCAATATTCACAAATGACAGCTCAAATAAAATATCTAAACAGATCCAATTAGAATATGCATATATGCATATTGCATGTACAGGAGCATACAAATGGCATTTTAAATTATTAACCATAGGTTGTCATCCACATTTACAGTAAGTCAATAATATAAGGTGGAAAGTTTATCCTTTGCTTGTGCCACATCCACAAGAAATCAATGTTCGGATCATCTACAACCATAACCTCAATGCCCTGGAGCATTAACAACTAAAATCAAGACTCAAGAGCTTGGCATTCGACGTAGTTTTTGTACCATAATTATGGACCAAAGATGATAACTAAGGCAAAAGGAAAACGGATACAATCACAGATGTAAACAAAATTTATACATGAATAGTTTGGCTGTCATTTGGAGGTGAAAATTTGATGTTGAATCCTTAATTTTTGAAGAATCAATGTCCTTTCCTGGAGAAAACTCAATATTGCCAAGATGAAGAATGGCTGCCAGTATCCGAAATATAGCATCCTGAACAAAGTACGACATACACACTCATTTCTGAAATAAGAAAAGGAAATGTGTGCATAATATGCACATTCTTTTCTGTAGGTAATATTTTTCATGTATGTCCGTGTTCTGTTAGAAACCTGATCGTTTCTGCTAATACCAACAATATCCATTGCCCTTTTTGTCTTCCAGTACTCGTCTTCGTTATTTGTTCCTTCCAGTTCATATGTCTTACTTTGATTCAAGTAATGGAAACTCCTAGGGTGGCCAAGCTTGTACAGCGATGCATCCTTCACAAACAAACAAATGCAAAATTTAAATTTAAACTAAGAATTGCATGGAATCAACCATAGTACCATACAATTAGATATAATAGACTAAGTCAAACAAAATTATACATGGAGCTATTAATATACATGAACCTTTCCAAATAATAAGTGATTGAAATATGCAATAGCAACGGTTGGTGCAGATACCTTTCCAGATGCACATAGCTGATAAAAGCAATGAAAATTCCTCTCAGGATCATTAATCTGCACAACACGAGACCTTTCCAAAAGATAGGTCCTAATAGCAGCTCCAGATATTCTACCATTTACATCGAATTGTATCTCAACAAATTTGCCAAACCGGCTGCAACCAAAAAGTGTCATAAGTTAATACTATGCAAAGAAAGATTGAGAAGGGATAAGCCCTATAGAGCCATCATATATTCCAGGAAACATCACTAATACCATGTTTACTGTCACTTAGCAAGTGAGTATTATTCTAAGTGAAGAATACACCCTAACCATTGCATATGTTTAAACAAGCATTATTCATTAAAGAGTGATACATCACCTTGAGTTGTCATTCCTAACTGTTTTTGCATTGCCAAATGCCTCCAGAAGAGGGTTAGACTGGTAGGAAGAAACAAATGAGTTATGAGATGATGAATTAAAAAGTGTCACCCTGAAATACTTTGGACAACCATATGTGCAAAAGCTCTTAACTTACATTTATTACAGTGGAGAATAACAGAAAGTAAAACTTACTTCGAGAACCTGCTGCTCAACAGTCCGATCATCAATAGCAGCTCTACCACCAACATATGTAAGATATTGCATGATAAGCTTCGTTGTTTCAGTCTTGCCAGCACCACTTTCACCACTAACCAGGATTGACTGGCTCCGAGATTCATTCACCATAGCCCTATATTAACTCAATAAACATCAAGAAAATAATGTGTACATACAAACAGAGGCATATTGCACTTCAACTGAATTAAGATGTAGTCCCAACCTGTATGATGCATCAGCTACTGCAAAAACATGTGGACTCAACTCCCCTAATCGGACACCCTTGTATTGCTCCATCATGTACTCATTGTACAGGTGAGGCAACCTCGTGAATGGATTAACAGCAATCAAGATGCTTCCAGTGTAGGTCTATCTCACGAAAGACAAATAAAAAGGTGTCATAAAGAGAAGCCTATAACTGAAAAAGTAGAAGTATTTATTGAGACCCAAATAGTGAAAGAAGATCATTAATGATTCTGATCATAGGAAAAGACATAGTAAACATTGTGAGTTAATGGCCAAAAATCCAACTTGGAAAGTTTTTTCTTTAATGGATTATAGTATAGTGTTAACTCTGCCTATGTTGTCTCAACATAGCAGGTCCCAAGCCATAGTAAGGAGGGAGGGTCTCTTTCCCCTAAAGGGTTGTGTTTGACTTGGCGAGCCAATGGAAAACCTAGCAGCTCAAATGGAGATGAAACCCAAATTTTGGTTTCAACTCTAGCCTACCCAACTTGCTTGGGATTGAAAGTCTTTGAAGAAGAAGAAGGTTACAGTCTAGTGTTGCAGGTTTCAGTTTTGATTTAAATGGCATGAAAAATAAGCTCTATTAATGTGACAAAAAGATTGAATTCTTCCGGTATCACAGATCAAAACATCATACAGTATTAGAACTCATCGTCTCATCTGATGAGAAAGAAACGCTGGAAAATATCAGTATGTTGGTGGGCACAGATTCTCATAAATTGAGACTTACATGTCAAGTAGATCTTCACAAAGAATATTTGACATGGATTCACAGATAAAAAAATGTTTACATTTACATTTCATTGTAAGCAAGTCACTCCAATAAATAAAGACAGATCTGGTGAACAACTTACATATATCTCATTCAATGTGTATCTTCTCTTCAAATTGTATAGAACTCCTGGTTCATTAAGATAGGTTAGTTTGGTCATGTCATCAACATGCCCCCCACCTAGATCTTCATCCGTGTCCCTAGGAAGCAATTTCTCTGCCAAAACTGTAATCTGAGAACAAAAGGGGAAGAATAAATTAACTAAATCAAATTTTGACAATGCAAAAACAGGGTATTAGTAACACTGTTACACAAAAGAACAGCTTTAAATTCACTTTGTTCTGTAGAGCAAGAAATACTTATATAAACAAAAATTGATTGCAATGCAAAATTACTTCAATATTTACAACAAGTATGGTATGAAATCCGGAAATCAAGTGCAATAGCTCAACGGGTGTAGACATAGGGGATCAGATTACATTTGTTAAGACAAGTTTCCACCAATCAAATAATTCCAACGAAATTAGAGAATGCCAGGACAGCTACAAAATCAACAGCCCAACAGAGCATAATCTGGTAAGACAGGGTAAGGCATCAAACCAAACATGTAACATAACGCAAAGTTAACTGATAGCACAGCGATTTCCAAATTAACTAAAAAACTGATAAATGTCATCACCTATTGATGTCAATGCAATTTATATTTCACAGCTCAAAAATGTTGGAAAAATATCACGCGCGACAAATTACGTGCAACGCTTTCTGTGTTCGTGCTCAAGCTCGCCCAACTACACACAACAATTCCTATAGCAATGCTCAGCAACATACTCAAGAATACCCGACTACAATAATAAAATTGGTGATGAAGAACACAAACAATATGAGATAAATTCTCAGATTCTATTGTTCTTGTATCAACTCATTTTCACCACTTCTACAATCAAGATTATAGCTTATGAATTATAGGAAATGTTAAATACCTACAGGAAACCTAGTAGGAATCATCTAGACCAGTGGCGTATCCAGCAGTTAGGCTCCATTATAGCAGAGTAGATAAGCAGCTATGGCAACATTGATTGTTTATGGGGGGGATAAACAGAAATAATGACTAAATGGGGAGAAAGAAATCCAGCCAAAGATGGTACACATGTGTAGGATGAGCTAGTCCATACTGACCAAATTCAGAAAAGTACAGGCTAACTGATCCACTTGATGCCTTGGCCCATCTCCTATCCTCATTCATCAGCTTAGGACTAGTACCAAGCGGCACTATAACAAGCGAGTAGTGCGAGGAACCAGGTAGGTGGAGAAGTGAGCACGGGCCACCACTCCGACTCACTACACTCGATTACCTTCGTTGCTCCATCTGTATCACCTCGATCTGTATCTCCTCCACCTCTGCACAACACAGAGGCTAGCCGCTTACAACGAGCACAACAGGTTGTTGTCCACCATACCAACTTGTCGTTCATGTTGACTCATATCTTATTGGTGCATCATGCTGGCAAATTAAGTCATGTGTTTTTCTATTTAATTATGTATATATTATATTTGACCTGTGTAAAGCTACATAACTTATTTAGACTTGATTTCGATTTAGCCCACACTCTGTTTTTATGCTGGATTTGCCACTGGTCTAGACTCCAACTCCATTACTATCTCAAAACCTGCATGACTCTGAGTCCTATTGCCTATTTGCCTTACATCAGGATTATTTCCAACAAACCAATGTAGGTAATTTGCAGAACGCAATGAGTGAGGACATAAGTTCATAGAATTATCCAGAAGAACTCTGACTGAAGCTTCAAATTAGTTCTGCGAAATTACAAGTCAAACAAGTTGACAACAACCAGCAAAGGGTTTCAAAATATTGATCGAATCCACAGTTACAATACCCAGAGAATACTAGCATTTGCACTTCAAATACTCACCTTGAGCGAACTGATGCATCTCCAGAAGCAGGTCGAGTATATTGTACAAAATTAGCAATGGACTCAAATTAAACACCTGCAGTCACTATTTATACCATTTCGAACAGCTTTATGTCTTTTTTTCTGGTAGGAAAAATTCACACCAGAACAGTTCGATTCGAAAAACAGTAGAGCTTAAAATTTTGAAGTACCCCAGTCCTCTGTTGACAAACCATGATCAAACTAATAACAACAAGCCTCACTCACCAACCATTCGAAAAATCGAAGCAACTAACGTAGAATGCCCTGTCTGCTCACATCCGAGGGGAACACCAGCACCCACGAAAAAATCCAAACAGCACAGCGCAAACTTAAACCGCACGAAAATGGGGGGCAGCGAGAGAGGCAGAGGGAGATTGCCGCACCTTCTTCCGCTGGCTCGTGAGAACGACGACGGCCCGCTCCATCACCTCCAGAACCTCCGCCTCCATCCACCCCTCCCCCTTCTCCTCCACCCACACCTTCGACCCCTTCCGGTAGCTCATCTCGCCGAAACCCTAGCCCGCCGCCTCTCCCAACCCTAGCCTCGCCAGCGAACCCGGCGGCGGAGGCGAGCACGAGGCGCGCGCGGCGGGTCCGGGCGCCGCCGAGGCCGCGGTGGCTAGCCGGGGATCCGATTACAGCGAGGCGGCGGCCGCTGCTTGGAGTGGTCGACTCATGGCGAAATTTTGGCTTTGGCTTGGTTGGCGCTTCTTCTCCCGTGCGCTTTCTAGTGGCCAAAAACAATAACGCGGTCGCGAGCCCGGAACTTCGAGCCGCGCGGGGTGGTGATTGCAAATGATCCCGCCGACGTGGCACGGAATTTGAACGGTTCAGGGGTGGAGCCGTCATTTCCGCCTACGTGGCGGTGGCGGGCCCGCGACTATCAAGGTGGCGTGGAGTGTGGGGCCCGGAGGGCAGAGGCGTCTTTTTTTAGGGTGTGGGTGGAGAGAAATCAGGTGGGACCCACTGGGACGTCTGGTCTGTTCAAATTCGCCGATCTGACTAATAACTTGAAACTTTTGAATGCACGGCCACATGGGATGCTTTCTCTAACTTAGGTCCCTACTTGGTTCTATATTCACTAGTAAAGGTCAAATGCATATTAAGGGCTCATTTACGATGATTCAGGGGGTGTTTGGATTACAGGGCTAAAGTTTAGCTATTGTCACATCGGATATTCAGATGGTAATCAGAAGGAGTAAACATGAGTTTATTAAAAAAATAATTGTGAGACGAATTTACTAAGCCTAATTAATTCATCATTAGCACAGTATTATTGTAGCATCGCATTGTCAAATTATGGATTAATTAGGTTTAATAGATTCGTCTCGCAAATTAGTTAAGGGATTCTGCAATTAGTTTTTTAATTAACTCATTTTTAATCTTTCTAATTAGTATCCGAACATTCGATGTGACAGTGGCTAAAGTATAGCATGTGGTTGCCTAACGGACAATATATAACTTTACTATTAGTTTGTAACACTAAACACGCTAAACAGGGCCGTTCCTAGCATTCCAGGGGCCTAGGCGAAAAAAATAGAGGCCATTCGATCTATTTTTAGTGGATGGACGAATCACATGGGTAGACGTACAAGGGTATTAGCAACAGACAATGGCGGTAGGTGAGCATCGACAAATCGGCAAAGATGTCTCCTACCATGTCGTCAGTCTGATCACTCACATGACTCACCGTGAGGGCATAACCATCATCGCTACTATCTAACAGCATAGTACCAACTATTAAGGAGATTAGAATTTAGAATGGGATTTAGACCAGTCACCACTCACTAGCGTTTTAGGCTCTAGTGAAGTAGTTGAGACGACGAAAGCTTTGCTCGTCCATTGTTCGTTGCCCATTGTGACGTTGTCATAGTGAGTGGGAGTCGTATAATCATAAGCCGACGAATGGAGGATTTAGGTTGTCGAGTGAGTAGGCAAGGACTTTGGGCAATATCACGGGAAGACAAGCTTCAGTGTGTGGCTGTCTAGCTGGCTTGCATTTGTCCATGCTGGACTGCTAGTGTAATACATTGGGCTAGGATGATATCATGCTAGGCAAAGTTCCATTTTGTAGATTTGTTGTGCTACATGTTGGGTCGTTTTTAGATTGTGGACTGTGGTGTAGAGAATATAAAAATAATAAGTTATATACACATATATAAATTAGGGGCCCCTAACTTTTTTGGATCCTAGGCGATCACCACTCTTGTCCTCGCCCAAAAACGGCCCTGACGCTAAATAGATTTATAACATCGTAAAAACATAATGGCTTCGTGAGAGTCGAAGGAATACCAATGTTACTTTCAAAGTCTAATGTTACTTTCAAAGTCTACCTAAATATTCAAACTTAATCTAGATTCTAGGTATCTAAACTCAGTAGATGTATAATTTTATAAATGAACTATAATTTAGAATCTAAAATACTTTGGTTTTTAAACAATCCTTATCGACTAGATAATCACTATATATTTTCCGAGCTACGAAACTACTCAATCAAATCCTTAAACATCACGAAAAACAGTTTAGCTTAAATTATCTATATAATTAAAATTGATTCTGTATCACTACACGTAGTCTGCTTAACCTGAACGAAGAAAGACCCAAGTGAGAAAACCGTTTCGGCAATTTGAACGACAGATCAAGAGCTACTTGTGAGCGACCTCTAGAAACGCACTTTCCTTCACGGATTAACAAACTAATACGTGATATAACATCTCAATGTCAAAAATAACAAGAGCGAGGAAAAAATGTAACTCGTATATAAACACTCACCACAAAGGATCAGCTTAACTGCTTAAACATGTTAAACATTTACTAGAACACCCCTAAAACAGACGAGAAAACCGTGAGCCGGAGTTCAGGCAAGTGAACCTGCAAAAATGTAGTAAAAAACTTAGATCCAATTTTGTTTTAGATCGAGAATTTGAGATCAAAAAATCCAATACATTGATTGAAAGTACAAATAAACAGACAACATATTTAGCCAGCTTATTACTATCTTTAACATATTTATGTAGACTTTAGCCGTATATTAAATTTATGAAATTGATTTTTTCTGGTTAGAGTATCTTCAAGAGTGACTTTAAAAATTGATTCCCTACATATTTTTTTAGATTTATTTTTGAGGATACAAATAATTTAAATATGTTTCTCTCAAAGAGTCCCTAAATTAAAGTATATGAGTATGTTCCCTACAAGTAGGGAATACAATGATTAATTTTGAGAATCTTTTATTTTTGGGAGTTATTTAGGGTATTTATTGTAGGATATTTTTTAATTCTAATCTCAAAAATTTAGAGAAGATAACTCTTTAGAGCTTCTTTCGTAGATGCTCTTATTATTCTACAAAAAATTAAAACATCTATGGTATTTTGGCCCAGTTTGCTGAAAGATTAATACAGGACCCACCGGACGCGCCGAGATTCACTCAAAGTCGCCGTGCCAAGTGCGTCTGCTAGGCCTTCGAAATCGGATAGTTAATTCTCTACCGGTACAACTTACGAAATTACTGTTCTGCCCCTGAGACCCTCATAAAAGAGGTTGGTTGCCTCACGTGGCGGTGACTTGTCCTGCCCGGGCCGCCATCCAACTGACCTCGGGCCCCACCCGATCAAGGGCCCGCCACGTGGCGCGCGCGAAGGCGTCCTCAGCTTGCGTGCGCCGGACTCGTTCGATGCGGTGTGCCGGTGTACTCTGCCTACGTTGCAGCCGTGCAGGGGAGGGACAGCTCGCAGCTGGGCTTTGGAGAACTGGAGAAGATGTGTGCACGCTAGGAAAAAGTTTTCTTTTCTACGCCTTTCGTTTTCTTCGCTTGCTGGTAACTCCTGTGCTCTCCTTGGAGTACTGGGAACCGTCCTTTGCACGGTGACTAGTTTTGTTTTTCGTCTGAAACCATGTTCCGGACGAGAGCTCGACGAGTGCACGATTCGTAAAATCGTAAGAGAGTGGATATTTGCTCAGAAGCCCAGAAGACCGGGGAAATTGCGGATGCGGTCTTTCGTCCTTGAGCTGCACAAGTGCACATGGGTCGTCTCCGAATCCGATCCGATCAAATGGATACTACTAGTCTACTACCACGTTACACATGCCGTGCGGTCTGGGCCAAGAAAAGTTTTACTGCTTCCTTGCTCGAAGGGAGACCGGCCCAGCAAGGAGCTATAGGATCTCGGGCTCTCCTCCGGCCCACGACGAGCATGGCGGTCACTCGGGCTCGCCCGCTCGACGGCTCGACGCCACCGAGAAAAATCCACCGCGAGAGCGCATCCAAAGACGCATCACCGCGCGACGGCCGGCCCCAGCCGCGGCCTGCGGCTGGGGGCGGGGGAGGCTGGTGCTGCCGTCCTTCCGCTCGATTCGATTCGAACCGTGGCCGAAGGAGACGCTGCGTGCCGCGTGCGTGCCGGCGCCTGCGGCGCCATTACTCCTTGTGGCAGCAACGTCACGAGGAGCTCGCCGCCTCGCGCTCTGGTATTGCTACTATCAATCATCACCTCATCAGAGAGAGAGAGAGAGAGAGAGAGAGAGAGTCATGCAAAGGTTTGCTCGTCTCTGATGCTTCATGGTCATGGCCCGTTCTGCCAATTCAGTTGGTTCGTTCATTTAATACTAATATAATCACTACTGTGAGGAGTAGCACATGGCTACGACCAGCATTGCGACCTATCTAGACCGCATTTTTTAAAAAGAAAATGCAGCGAAATAAAACTGGATGTATGAAAAAAGAGAGGAAAATATAAGAAAAGTAAGAGAAAGTATGTTGTTAAACTAGTAAGACTGTCGTGATAGCACAGTAAACAAGACCTATTACTAGTCAAGGGTATACTAACGAAGTAGCGATGCTATATTTGCCCCCTTCTAGGATCATGGCGTTTTTTAGGGTTCAACCTAGACAGGCTCGATATATGCGATGTGTATTTGTTTGGTTGTTTGTATCTGTTTTACCTGGTTAAAGTGATATGATATTTGGTTGCTCGCATGTGGATATATTACGTGAGATAAAAAATAATAAAAAACGAATCAACATGATATTTATTAAGTGTAACTATTTTATTATAATTATCAATTCTTTAATATTTTTAAAATACATTATTGTCATTTAAAAAAAATACATCGCACGAAATAAAAAATAATTAACATAGTCTTTATTACGTATAACTATTTTGTTATAATTGTTAATCCATCTTATAGTGCTTAATATTATTTAAAATATATCATTATCATTTAATATTACTAACCATGTACTATTACATCATTAGTTACTTCACCAAATGAGTCAGGCCAGCCAGAAACGGATTTCATTCTCGTTTCTGTGGAGCCAGGCTGAGATATACATTTTATATCTGGTGAGTCAGGCTTAGACACTACCGAACAAACGAATCTTGCTCACACGAGCCTGGCTCAGCTCGAACAGGCAATTAGGTGTCGTTAGATAGTTGCGTTTTAATTAAAATTGAACATTACTATAAAACGGTATTTTTATAGTTGTATATCAACAAACACAATAATTAAATGATAGATTTATTGGAAAAACTATATAGCTTCTCACTTTATATACTTCTTTCAACACTAATAATTCATTTGACTTCTTAAAACTGATGATGTTCGTTATCTATAGTTTTAAAGTCCTAGTTTTATCTTTTTTACTTAGTTCATTTTTTGTTTCAACCATCTTATAGTCTGACTCAAGACTTGTTTTACCTCGGGATATACTTATATATTTATTGATAACTTTGATGTAATTTACACGCACAAAACAATATTTGATAGATTTAGGGGGTGTTTGGATGAGGCTAAAATTTTTTAGCCCCTGTCACATTCAATGTTTAAATACTATTTTGAAGTATTAAATGTAGACTATTTACAAAACTCATTCATAATTAGAAGATTATTCACGAGACGAATCTAATGAGTATAATTACAACATGATTTGACAATGTGATGTTACAATAAACATTTACTAATTATAGATTAATTAGGCTTAAAAAATTCGTCTCGATAATTAGTCTCTGATTCTGCAATTATTTTTATAATTAGTTCACATTTAACCCTTCAAATTAATGTTGAAACATCTCATATGACACAGACTAAAATTTAGCCCCTAGATCCAAAACCCCCTTATATACTGGCACCATTTGAATACCTGCACCAGGGAATCGCAGTGGCAGGCATGACCTGGGTAACATCATATCGACAGCACTGGAGAAAGCACAGTCTGTCTGCGAGAATGATTTTTCAGGCCTAAACAGCACTCTGATTGAGCAGGCGGCATCACACGGATGTTACCCCGCACCTTTTTTCTACAAATGGAGGTCCCAGACGAACAGGCAAAACTGCAAGACCAGCAATCTTAACTGCAATTACCGAACAAAACACCCCCGATACTACTTAGGGCTATTCAGCTGATCCTCCTAAATATCTTACAAATTTCTTGCATTCCAAAGATGCATTTTTTACATCATGGAAACCTCGCGAACTAAGAATAACGAGGGAAAGACAGGATATGGCCAAAACATGAAGGGGGATAGCTTTCCGAAGGCCTAACAAAGCAGAAGACATCATATTTACAGCAGCGAAAATAGCTGTGTTCATCAATGGCCTCATCTGATTCCAGGACACACCAGGCGACTTAGCCAGAATGCTACAAAGCTGCATGCTGGATTCTACTCTGTGTTCTTTGAAATCACCTCACCGAACTTCAGGAAGAGCTCCGCGTCTGACGTGCTCGATGAATTTGCGCAGGAGAGCGCGCTACCGCCTCGTAGGCTCACGTACTCGTTGACATAGCTCGGAACAGTGGATGACTGTGGCAGTGCCACCGGCACGGCCGGCTTTGAGGGCGGGTGAGGGCAGACGAGGCTGTCCAGGACACGCACTACCTCGTGCATCGTCGGTCGATCCGATGGCTGCCTCTTGCTGCATAGGAGCGCCAACTGGAACACCTTCTTGACCTCGCCGAGATCTCTGCATGTGTCGGCTATGTATGGGTCAACCATCTCCATCACTGTGTTGTCTGCAACTTTGGATAGGATCTGCAACGAAGCAACCAATGAGCATAAACAGCTCTCATGCAAACAACCAGGAAGTTCATCGCTAAACTGTTAGAACCAATGGGCTAGAATACAAATTTAATTACTTGTCATTTTCTTTCAAAAAGTTTCCAGGTTTGATAGGGTAGAGAAGAGTATATGCTTTAAGCTAAATTACCAACATGTCGTGATCAAAATGGCAAGTAGTACTAGTTAGCTACAGTTTTATACAGTGGCGCGTTGCCTGTAAATGTTCAGCTAAATGATTGAAGGCAGGGAACAAATATGGCAGGCTTTATGGGACACTGGCAAGCTATAATAGACCTTTCACCAGCCATACAATGAATCACACTACGAGGCCCGCCACAGTGCATATAGATCTACTCACATGATGACATGATAGGATTCATGGCGGGTCCCATTGAGGAACACAAACCTGATAATGCCCATGATTGTGTACTCATCGAACCTCAAATGCAATGGTATATGGTGAAGGCATGAAACAAGTTTTCAAATAAACAGTACCAAGCGAATGAAAAAATATTTACCAAGTGATGGAGATTGCACTCATCATCGACTGCCCTTTTGCTGGTCAGTAACTCAAGCAGGACAATGCCATAGCTATAGACGTCTGATTTCTCGTTGAGGCGGGATGTGCGTGCGTACTCAGGGTCAATGTAGCCAATGGTGCCCATCACGTAGGTTGATGTGTGTGTTTTCGAGGTACACAAGCTCTTGGCGATACCAAAGTCAGCAAGATGCGCTTCATAGTCCTTGTCTAGGAGAATGTTCTTCGATTTTACATCCCTGTGAATTATTCGTGGGTTACAATCATGGTGAAGATAAGCCAGACCTTGTGCGGCACCAAGAGCAATCCGGAGCCTAGCCTCCCAATCGAGTTTTTGTTTCTTGGATGAACCTGCTGAAGTAAAGGAGTTGGAAATTAGTATATGCCTATATGGTTGCAGAAATCTTACCAGCTATTTATATGGAATGAAACATCCTAATCCAAAATTCCAAATAATATTAAAGCATCAGATATCTTGTACTGAAGTGACCAGAAGGTGCTTGTGGACAGATGAAGTGATGGCTACACAAATCAAAATAGCATTTTAAATAACTGTACAACTGCACTGCTTTCAGCACTCCCTATGTACTCGTTTGCCATGTTTCAGGCTTTCAGAAATGTTCCCTTACCATGTAAGACATCCCAGAGGCTGCCGTTTTCCATGTAATCGTAGAAGAGAAGATTCCCAGAAGGTGACAGCGAATACCCCTGAAGACTGACAAGATTTCGGTGTTTGATACTTCCAACAGTCTCAAGTTCAGTCTCAAATTCCTTCAGGCTCTGTGGGTAGTGAGCATAAAGTTTTTTTATTGCCACCGGCTTGCAATTCTTCAGCACACATTTGTAAACTGTGCTCGATGCCCCATACCCGATAATGTACTTCTCACTCAAATTTTCAGTCATCCTCATTATATCATCATATACAAGGAGTGCCATGTTCATGTGAAGGATCACAAGCTTTGGAGGAAAATTGCTCAACGCTAGGGCTGGGGCATGAATATCTATCACAGGAAATTAATCCATTAACAACCAAGCGCAAATCTATCAAGTTGAGAGACAATATTGTGCAATACCCTGAGGCAGGTACTAAATCAAATGCAAGGTTGAGTATGACAAGATGGCACTTGCCAAACAGCTACCAAAATTGATGGGTTAAAGAAACAGACAGGGAGCTTTGCAGATGTATCACCTGGTTTGCTTACAGATACATCTTTGGGGACTTGTGGTCTGTGTGGCCAGCAAGAAGCTAATAAGATCATCAGCAAGATAACAAGCCCACTGACAGCAATACCAAGAATTGTAGACCTTGAGACTGAGTCAAAATAAAAAATCCGGGATTCAAAATTAGAAAATTTATTGGTGGTGTGGTTATATTTCAGAGCAATCCAATGAAAATAGCATTTTACTGACATCTTTGTGCATGGCTGGATGAATAGCATGAAGAACCAAACCAATAGCCACAGAGTCCAGGATTACCCAAGAAACTGAATTAAATATCAGATTATCAATGAGACATGACATACATAAAGTTTATGATAAGTTCTTTTTCAAGGGATTGGTTAATCCCCTAGGACACTACCTGTCAGGTGAAAACCGTGAGAAGTTATTGTTTGTAGGTACAATGCCAGTCAGGTTGTTGTATGATACGTTTCTGCAGCAATGCTCGAGAATGAAAGAGACTATCAGTGTACAGCTTACATGTGGAATCAGTTCAAAACTTCAAATAGCTTTTCAGGTGTTTAACTTACAAAACATTGAGACTGTAGCAGTTCATAAGCGAAGAAACATCCCCAGTTATATTGTTATTTTCTAGTTTTCTGAAAGAGAAAAATTACATCAATTAAGCAGTAATCAAAAACAGAATGCACAAATTATTATGAAGTCCAATGGATACAGCCTTTTCAACTGTACAATACTAGTTAATAGATTTTAAAGGGCAAAGGACAAAACATGGACTTACAACAGGATCATGTTTTGCAGCATGCCAACTTCTTGTGGAATCAAGCCACCAAGGTGGTTCCTAGACAAATCACTGAAACAAAGCAAGAGGAATCTGTGTTACTCCCAGAAGACCAGAGTAGAGAACACCTTTAGGTGAGAAGGTGCTTACATCTCCATGATACTCCTCAAGTTTCCAAACTCAGCAGGAATGTATCCAACCAGATTATTATTACTCAAATTGCTATAAGAAAAAGAGAATGCTGTCATGACATGATACATGCATTTTTTTTAAAAAAAGGTAGACTATAAGACTTACAGTATCAAAAGATGCTCTAAACTCCCAATAGCTGAGGGGATCGGACCATCAACCATGTTGCAGGATAAGTCCCTTGAAATATATCCAGTAGCACATATATAATGAAAATCAGTAGGTTAAAAAAAATGCAGATTAACTTCCGGTACTTACAGTGTATCCAAGTTTTTCATTTTTGCTAGCTCAATGGGAATGGCTCCACTAAGATAGTTTGATGACAGATTCCTAAAAGTAAAGGACGTAGACAAATCATTAGGCACTATGGCACTATGACTGGAACCAAATTTTTATGGTAGGCTCGCAGAAAAATCACCTACTAATAAACATTGCAGAAAAAAAATAGTAGCACTTACAAATAAGTCATACTCCCGAGTCTGTGCAATGAACGTGGAATGGTCCCATTTAATTTATTACCATAAGCATTGCTGTTACAAAGCTAACTGTTAAGTACCCTGCCACTAGAGAGGATATGCAACTTTGATGAAACAAATGAAACTTACAAGCTAATGAGATTTAAGCATGAGCTTATATTATCAGGGACTGGTCCTTCAAGGTAGTTGTTTGCCAGGTTTCTGTGAAAAAAAAGGCATGGATTACTGACTGATTTAGCATTCCAGGTAAGCATGAAATGACAAGAGATGATTAGAGCTATACAAGTCAAATAAGCCTGTCAACTTTCCGAGCTCGGGCGGAATGAACCCAATCAGCCTATTGTCATTCAATTCCCTGAAATCAGATTTAGTGTGAAATAAGGGTAGTGTACTAATAATCTAACTATGAAATAAGCACAAAAATATAAGGCTACAGACTTACAAGTAATGAAGTGTCGACATATTACCAAGCTCTGGTGGAATTGACCCAGTTAGACTATTGCCTTGGAGGTATCTAACAAAACAAGATACAGATAATAAAGAACATAATATTTCCCAAAGGCTAGAATTTTATGTCTGTGAGAAGTAAGAGCATCAATCAACCACAAAACAGCTATGCAGAACACACACACACAAGGGCAAGCTTACAATTTCTCAGTGTATGTCAAGTTGCTCAATATTGATGGTATTGGGCCAGACAGCTTGTTGAAACTCAGATCCCTGGATCAAAACAAAATAAACGTCAAACATGTAAAAACAGTGTCCTTTATTCACATTTGAGGGCTGAGCTAATGCCTCTCAGCCCATAAATTAAGATAAGCATAGAAGTTATCATTAGACTTACAGCACTGCAAGAGCCTGCATAAGACCAATTACTGATGGAATAGGGCCAGAGAAATTGTTCCCTTGCAAAGACCTGGTACAGAACAGAGCGTAATAATTCCAGTAAATGGTAATTGATTTCATTAGTTAAGACAGGTCAGATATTCATTTTTGTTGATAAAATGACTGCCCCATACAATGTAGCCACTTGCAGGAAACCAATGTTGAAGGGGATTTCTCCAGTAAGCCGATTGTAAGACAGATCCCTAGAGATACCATATGGTCAGAAATTGTTGAGGCCAATAAAAGGGAGTAATGTTATTCAAAAGGAGCAGAACATATATACATACAAGACCTGAAAGCTCGTACAGTTCCCAATAGTATCTGGTATTGTACCCGTTAAGCTATTGTTCTTCACGTCACTAAATCAAACAAAAAGAACATTGTGAAAAGAACAAAGGAAACACAACATGTTAAACTAACAATAAACAAAGGGAAGCAGTGCACTCACAAGTACCACAGGCCAGTCAACTGGCACATATCAGGAGAAAGACTCCCTTCTAAATTATTGGTTCGCAACCCCCTGTTATATATTGGCAAAATTTAGATTAGCACACCTGAATATGACAAACCAGCGTACTAGCCCTGCATTCTGTACATACAATCGCCATGTCATATATTTATATTATTTGATCCCAGCACTATGTTTTACATAAATTAAATTTGATTAGCATTCATAACCCTTTAAATATCATATGCATTTTAAGTATTAAACCCAAAAAACGAAGATATTAAAAGTAGTAAACAAAGTCAACTATTACTTAGTACTCACAAGTACTGAAGAACCTCGTTCCAGTATATTAACCTTGGAATTTCACCATTTAGCTTGTTTTGAGCCAAGTCCCTAGGGCACACATATCATTAGAATTTTCCTAATTTAAGCCCTCGGAATAGCTTGACAGCAACTTACAAAATCTTCAAATTTGGCAGCTGAGAGAGTGTTGATGGGATCGTCCCCACCAGCTGGTTGTTCTTCAAGATCCTATAAATTGAATTAACAGCAAGGCTCACAATGAAAGAAATGCTGCAAAATACTTCTCCTTTACCAAGTGTCAGCAGCCTTACAAGTTCTCAAGGTGCTTCAGCTTAGATATCGAAAATGGTATATCTCCTCCTAGGTGGTTAGAGGACAAGTCCCTTGAATAAAAGGGGGGAGGGGGGAATTGCAACACCCGTTACTCCTACATTTTCAAAACAACATGGCGAACCAAAACTGAAACTCACTTACAGAGTTTTAAGCAATGTGCAATCGCCAATCTCATCTGGGATCTGCCCAGAAAGTTCATTCGACTTCAAGTCGCTGCAAATAACCAGACAGACAGGGAGAAATGGGAAATAGCTGAGCCGTCTAAATTAGGCAGCTGAAAACATTTCACTCTAGGAAACAATGTGCCACCATACATCGACGCAATGCTTTTCAGATTCCCGATGGCCGAGGAGATTTCGCCCCCAAGATTGAGCCCCGAGAGGTTTCTGCATTGCACGCATGAACGCACGTCAGCAACCCCGCACAGTGCAGCCAGCCGGCAAGCAAAAGATTGAAGGGATATTCTTACAGCGCCACGACGGCGAAGGTGACGTTGTCGCAGAGCACGCCGCGCCACGAGCAGTAGCGCCGCGCTGCGCCATCGCCGGACCAATCATACAGCATGTTGTCCACGTTGCGGAAGTACTTCTTGATCTCCAGTAGCGTTTGTCCTAAAAACATGCATAGCAGCATAGGCAAACCAGATTAATAGCAGCGGCAGCAAAAGATTCAAACATCAGGACAAACCAGGAATCTGGTTTCGCGGATGAGTAGGGGAGTAACTTCCAAATGCTTAGAAACTATTTCTGGATCCCAAAATAGAAAGCAAAAATAAAAAACACAAAAATAATCTTCACTCGCAAAATGTTCGCTTCCATAAGCAGCGCAACATTTCAGAAATGGACACTTAAATCACCCAGAACAATATCAATAAGTGAATCTTACACATAGACGAAACAAAGCAGAAACAAAACAGAAATAGAAAAGTTTAAATGAAAACTACAGGAACTGTCCCCTGATAGGGAAGAAGAAATGCTACGAACAAGAGGCTGGATTAATCTAGTATTAAACCATTAGGCAGCGCGTCCGATAGGAGGGGAGGGAGCAAGCCATAAACAAAGACCACGCCGCGGCTAAAAGGCGAGTACTTGCCGCACTAAAAAAACACCAGCATGAATCAAGCCAACCACCCTAGCTAGAATCCGTCCTTCCTTCCCTCCTCCGTCTCGCCAACGCAGGCTCCAGCATTACTACGCGCGCAAAGGAAGGGCACCAACCGTCGTCGGCGCTGGCGGCGGAGGCCGCGAGGAGAATGGCGGCGACGGCCGGGAGAAGAAACAGGAGGCGGGCGGTCTTCATGGCGCCGGAGCGGGCAGCTAGCGGCATCCGGGACCGGGATGATGCGCGAGCGCGACGGTGAGGCCAGCGCTGCGTGGTTTGACACTTTGACAAGCCCGGCGGGGCGGCGGTTTCTCCGGTTGCTGCCGCGCGCGGCGCCTCGCGTTGACGATTTGGCTTGGGCTAGCGCGCCTACGAGCTATCGGCTATGGGGGAGGGGGAGTAGCGGGGAGTTGGCTATAAGCTGGGAGCCATCAGCCATGGGCGCCGAGAAAGACAGAGGCAGAGAGACAGACACGCAGAAAAAGCTTTGGCGTGGAGTTGATGGCGAGGTGGTGATTTCTGGCATTTTAAACAAATAAAAAATATTTGAAGTCGTATTTTTAGATGATATTTGTAAAAGATGTAAATTTGTAAAAAGTCAAATGATGGTTTGGAAACATGAATTTTGCCAGTATTCTATCGTCAAACTAATGGTGACTACAATCTGACTGTTGATTTTTGTCGACCATTGTTTTGGTGACAAAAATACCCTATTGTTAAATCAATTGCTAAGTCATAAAACAAATTCTAGTCTCTATCGAGGCTATTCCAACCGTCTTAGTTTTGTATTTTTTTAAACTACACTGAAAATGATTTTGAATAGAAAATATTTGTTTAACTGCGCCGCGATCCCTTTTTGGTAAAAGCAAAGGTGAAATTCCTAATTCATTTTTTTCATTTGAGGTTTTGGAGCACATTTTATATGTTCAACTATCAGAACCGGATAAAATGGTAGTAGCGGTGGAGGCATATCTATACTATTTAAAAAGAAGTTAATGAATGTAAGTTTATCGTCACCACCTCTTTTCACGTCAAACCAAAATGTTACATAATATTTTTTTAATATAGTAAATTTGTTCTTATTACAAAGCATGAAAAACGTACCCTGCAAGGTGGGCCACGTCCCAAATGCTTCCGAAAGGTAGCATTAATTAGACAGGCCAGAGGGCAACGAGGCCCAGGCGGATTCGAGTTGTTTTCACCGCAGCGCCGGGCCCACCGGCCCATGCCACGTCCCACCTCTCTGACAAAACCTCATCTTGCGCAACAGATCTTTCAGACTTCAGGCCGAGAAAAAAAATGAAAACGGACGAAAATAAAGGAGTTATTTTTTGGCTGTACCATTACAATTTTTACAGTTTGCTAATATATCATCGATGCGTTATTGATAGATGAAAATCACCACAGTCATAGGGGTATGTATGTAATTTTTGAAAACTATAATGACATGTGAGTAATTATCCCTAAATAAGTAATATCATGCTTTTTGTATTTTTTTTAGCTGAGATGAAAACAAATATAAATATTTTGGAGATGAATATATAAAAACTAGTACACAGTGAAAATGAAGCGAATTATATAAAGAGTGAAAACAAATATCAAAGTGAATATTTATCGGAATAAAAAATCCCTTAAAAAATAAAAGGTATAACAAAACAAATAAGTTGGCTTAATTTAAAATATATCTTCAAATATTTATATACACTTATAAATAATAAACATATATAATAAAATAAAAACAAGATTTATAGAAATATTACGTTCTAATGAATATATACTTTTGTCAAACTGTCACATGTTAGTTTAATTAATTTAAGTGGTTTAATATTTCACAAATAGGTGATAGTTAAAAATTTCACATAATGTGCAAGCAAAAAAAACAGTTTATATGATGGAGTAAAGAAACAATAGAAACAAATACATTCTGTATTTATTACGTGGGATATTTGTTTTAATTTTTTTTAAAAGTCACATGGGATCATGGTACTACTGAGCCTGAACATGTTTAACTGGAAGTTCTCGGTGTAAGCTAACTCACGTCCATAATATTTGTTTTTATTGAAAACCATCGTTCTGTTTCAGATAAAGAATAGCTTTTGTTGTCGTCGGCCAAGAAAACTTGTGGCATTGCCGACCACGGTGCATGACCAGACAGGCAAATAGTACACAAAGAACAGATTCAGGTAGACAAGTAGTTAGTATATTAGCAGCACCAAACTGATCCTTGTTTTTTAGGCCTGTGAGATAAACATATTAATGTTGCTACCGTTATTTTAAATGTCATGAGATTGTTCACCGAACTGCAGATTTCTGATCCAAACAAAAAGCCGCTCAAATATGTAGATTATGTAAAGATCCAAGGTGTCCACACTCCGCAGCTCAGCTGACAAGCCAACTGTAAATGAAGAAAAACTGTCTGTAGTAGGAACCGTAGAAGGTAAATGATCAGCGTCTGAGAATCTGCAGCAAGGTGGTAACCATGGATTAATAATAATTTTTACTCGGTTTCAGGCAGTAGCATGCAGTTTACCACCGTTGCAACTTGCAACCAGACACAGATATGTATCTACATCACACACTGATACACTGTTGCACAGCACAGGGGGAGACATGAACAACAACAAACAAAGGAGGGATATGAAGACATTAACGACGAGCTGGCACGCTTCTTAATTCGGGCGACGGAAGACGCAGCCTTTTCGCCAGGAGGTTTGATTGCGACGACGCTTATACTTTAGCATATCCCCCTCCACGATCTTTAAAAGACTCGCCGTGCAAATCTTCCACGGGTTAATGATGGCGATTCTTAGTCGTATGATCCTCCTCTCAAAGCTGAAGTACTCCAAATGCTGCGTCAGGACAGGGGGCGTGCCGTGATGAGCTTTCGAGCTGTGCTTCGCTGTCTAAATTTCTTCGTCAGATTAACATACGGTTAGTCGCTACGTAGACTGACAAAGTAAACACACTGGCTCACAGACACCACGATTTACACTTGACGATGGCCGAGATATTGTCAAAATGCTAATGCATATCAACTTCGCTTGGATTCAAAAGTTCATAGAAACAGATGATTTGACGCGTTGTGGCTGAATAGGTACGTTACAAATACCTGCGGCTCCACTGAAGAGTGAAGACTACAAAAGTGCATATCACTTTACATTACCTGCTGCTGCATCCACTTCGTGATCTCCCATCCTATCAAGCTACTGCTCCCGGATCCCCGTCTACAAACTGGACAGCACAGAGAGCAGACGCGCAAGGTCTTGTTGTACGGTCAAATGTCCTCGTAGAAACGGAGCAACGAACACCTGCATCAGTACGTACGTACGTGGTCAAGATCCCGGTCAGACCATTCACAAAACCCGACATTTAAAGCTAAGAATCCTATACTGTAACTTGGGCATTGACTAATCCGAACGCGATGATCCTCCGTTAACTGCGTCGCTTCCCGGACAGGATTTCTACGCCTTCAAACAGCCCAGAGGACGAAATGAATGAGGAGTGCCGCTAGCAGCAAGCCAGCAACGAACGCAACACGGACACACCACGTCACCACCTGCATGTATATAATCTAAATTCTAAAGTTCTTTAAATGATACGTATACATTTTTATTTTTATTTAAGGTTGGAAAATCAACTGTTATAAAATTTATAGAAATAAACCGGTATTCAAAAATAACGGTTAAATATTCACTAGCAAACTTCATACCAGAGCCTGTTTGGAGAACTTCTGGCAACTGCAGCTAAATCTGAAATAAATGGTTCAGATTCTAGCTCAGATTGTGAGAATCACTAGCTACAAAATTTAGAAATTAACTAGAATTTAAAAGTTAAAAAATACCAGCTAGATACTCAGACTATCCCACTACTCAAACTAGCTAGCTACTGAGATCTCTAATTGCTAGTAGCTCTTTCAAGCAGAGCATAAGGCCCTATTTGGGGGAGCTGTAGATTCTCAGAATCAGCTAGTCCGAGTATCTAGCTGGCTGGTTGGAGTAGCTAGCTGTTGGGTGGGTGGGTTTTATTCAGTGACATAGTGGGTAAAAAAAATTCTACAAAATCTGGAGAAGCTGGAGTTAGTCAGCTTATCAGCTACTAGGCTTGGAGAGACTAACTGCTTCTGCAGATTTTAAAAATCTAGACTACCCGAAATACTGTTTGAAGGAACTTCTAAACACAAGAAGTATCTAGCAAGCCGAAAGCTTCCAAACAGGTCCTAAGCTACGTTTGCCTTGCTGTCTTGGTTCTCTGCCACGGCCCACGAGCCCATACCACACGCCACACTGCACAGTGGCAAGCAGGAAATGGGCAAACGGTAGCAGGTTAGAATGACTTGTAGGGGTGACGCGAGCAGAAGTAGCGAGGCATGGCCGCATGGGAGTCCATATGGATATGGGGCAAGAAGAGTAAAGTGTTTGCCCATCTTTAAATTTGGATATATGCTACGAGCAGAAGATCGTTATTCTCTTGCAACGTACTACATCAGAGGTATATTTGCAATATATATAAAATCGAGAGAGAGAGAGAAACGAGAAAAACAACAAAAAAGTACGGTAGTCAGAAATCATAAGACCCCATACACTGTCAATATTAATGATTTATATCGTAAAAGAGAAACAGAATACACAAATCTCAAATCGACATTCCAGCCTTTTATACAGTATATAGAAAAGAGTTTTTGCATGTTGCATACAACCGACATAGGGAGTATATTGTTAGCACAACTATCTCTCGACACACACACAAAAGTTCACGTGAATAAAAGCTCAAGCAATGGACACTCACGGCAAGCACAGGGAAGAAATCACAAGCAAAGAGCACACACTGCTCTCTTTTCAATTCACTTGAACTCTTTCTTACACACAAGGAACTCTGCACCGAAAGGAACTGGTCTAACAAAAGGATCTTCACTGCACTCACTTCACTATTCAAGGCAAGCGCACACGCACTGCTGCCATCACTCACACATGCACATGATGCACGTAGCACCACTTACCCACTAACCAAACCACCCACACACAAAATAACACACTAACAACAAGATTAATTCTAACTATATAGCAACATTTAGAAAAAAAAGTTCTTACAATCCACATGCGTCCAACGTTTAATATGCTGCTCACAGCAGTGTTCTTACAATCCCTTATTATGGACATGCACGGACGTTACGACTTGGCTGGTCACAGCAGTGTTCTTCTGTGCGAGTTGTATGGGCCTCACCGGATGGGTCCATTCTGGAGACATTGAGGTTGGGCTGGAAGTGCTTCGTTGTGGTTGGCTGGGATGTAATCCGAACTCCGAAGCGCTGGGCTCAGCTTTGTTCATGGATATTCCGGCCCAGCATGAGTCTACTCATCGTTTTTCCCTTTTAGGTTTAATTTTTAAAAAATTACTGAAAAGATCGATCAACCATTCATCATTGGTCAGTAAGAACCCTGCCAGCTAACGGTCGACATGATCTGTCTTGTCGACTAATTGTTGGTCGGTAAAAACCTTTATTAAATCAGATAAATGTTCTTATTGATCAATTATTGGTCAAAGAGGTATTGATCAACCGGATCTACTCGTACGCTGTATTTTTTTTCAAAAAACAAACAATTATTCAATGAAAAACTGAAAATTTTTTAAAAGCCCTCGTTGCAATGGATACTCACGAGTCACGATTGACGAACTTTGCATCAGATGTGGATAGAAGATAAAGTTTGCATCAGTGTGCTCTCCGAAAAAGAGAAAAGAAAGTTAGCATCATACAGGAAAGCCAACGCTGACATAAGTAGGCAAGTACCCTGACGTTTTCTCGGCAATACTCCCCCAGTTTCGCCGCTCAGCTAAGTCCGAGTGAGCCCAGGCTCTTCTATAGTTCTACCTAGCATGTCCACAATGATCTCATCTCCACGGCTACACCTACCTCCGCTACCTGCACATACGCAGTACAGCAGTCACCCATCGTGACACAGCATCCGATTTTCTTTTCTTCCGGGGTCTCCTACTCTCCTGAAGTTGTTGTGCGTTGAATCCTGATGCCACGACGGCCCCCGAGAGATCAGAGAACGATTCAAGGAGAGATTAAGTATTGCACAACAGTGCAAGTGGGAGTGAGGGTTCGTCAGAGAACCGCGACATGCCAGTGTTCAACCGGCAACCACTGGTTAACAATGGATCAACTGCTGCTTGTACATAGCTAGGAAGGCTTTGATAATCTGGCTGGTTGGTAGAGCATCCGTGTCAGTGCCTAACACCACAAGTCATGTAAGCTAAGACTATTCATAGTGGTTGATTTCATAACACTGTTTTCTAGAAGTCTACATCAGCTTTGCAACTGAATGAAATACTCTCTCTCAGTGGAGAGTTTCATTTCACTGTTTCCTAAGCTAACCAGTGTAATTAAATGTAACTAGCTCTTATGAAATACACTCTCTCTGATGAAACGATTTTACTCTCAGTTGGCGTTTCATTTTGTTTCATCCGTCTTGAAAACGAGTTAGCACCATGTCATGATGATGACACTACTTCCTTCTCTTCTCTCATTAATTGAATGTCATGTCAATAAAAAATCTGATGTAGCATGGTAATTAATACCATGAAACACTCTATGAAACCTTCATTGTGAATAACCTAAGCTAATGCCAGGGCAGTCAGCTGTGTTAAGTATCTAAAATAATCTTGCATGAGTCAAGTATCTATGCAGCTTGTACTCTTCAACCTACCAACAAGTATTTTCACTTTTCAGCAAGTGGCCTTTAATTTCAGGACCTGTCAGCTGGGTTGGACGACCTGGTTTGTGAGAACCACTGGATTACTGGTCCCATTTGCCAGGCTGCTAGATCAGTGTGCTATAGAAAATGTCCATGCACTCAAGTTCTTTCATCTAGTGAACCCTCGATGATGCATAGCTCAACTGATTGGAGATGCTGTATGCGGGCCAAACGGTCTATCCAATTATCTAAACCGCAAATCGATCCACGACTCTGCTTGACAGCTATGACAGCAGATTGACAGGTTCTTAATGATCATGATGCTAACCTTTATCCTTTTTTCTTTTCTTTCTTTCTTTCTTTGCGTTGGCGACGGCATGATCGATGCAGTGATGCTAACTACTCGCGGATAATTAACAAAGCAATATGGGTCTTTTCAAGAGTACTCATCCGGATAACAATCGTAAAGACGGGAAGCTGAACTCTATCCGGATAACACGGTCGTGCCGTCTCTCAGTCACAGCATTAACTGCAATAATGCATTGATGTGCGTATGGATTCCACGTACTGGAAGAGCACTCTCCTGTTCCTCTAACATATCATATATGTATCCCTTACCTTTGAGTTTCTTGAAGCTGCATGTATCAGAGACCGTAGAGACAGAGTTCGGATTCTGAAACTGGGAAGAAACATTCGATCAGTAAAAACGCTGAGGGCTGGCTTGGCAGACTAGCAATCAGAATCAGAAATTCAGAAAAGCACTCGTCGTTTTTCTTGCGTGTTACTAATTCCCATGTCCGGTTCCCCACCATGCAGGCATGGGCTGATGCAACTGACGCCCATGTCCGGTGATGAGTGGCGATCGATAGAATCGCCAAACAAATCTAGGTCAAGCACAAGCTGCAGCAAAATGGAGCTGATTACTGATACCTTTTGCAAGGCCACAGTCTCTGCGTATGCCGGTTCAAGACTTCACAAAAGTCCAGTTGAATATCGAACGCTAACATTGGAAACGCTAGGAAAAATACCGCTATATCACACTCCAGCGGCAGACCATCGACATTACGCCCTCCGTATCACATTTTTCTATATTTTAATAATATCTTCTTATTATCAATTCAAACTTAATTTATCTTATCTATATTTTAATAATACCTTACGATAGACTACTTTAGATAGCATGAGGAGAGACAAATACAAAAGTTGATATTTCTCTCTCTAATATGATGTCCATTTTTTTTAGATGCTGTGATAGAGGTTCCACCAAAGACTGATTTTGGAAAGAGAAATACTATTATAAGGACAGATGGTGAAATAGAGATCATGTTAGGATACTCTAACCATCTTCTGATTATAGCATATCATGAATATACCTAACATAACTTTATATCTTTTTTTTTGAGAAAAGGCCACCCAACTTTTGGGAGCCCAGCTTTATAGAAAGCCGAAGACGAAACGGTTTTGTCGGGGATGCCGACTTTACAAGGACAGATTACGCACCCACTTCAGCAACCTCAACTGGCACAGTTAACGCAATATACAGACAGGCAACACTGACGATGCTGAAGACAGGCAATTATGAAACACCACCCAACCCACTACCAAAAGCTACTACCACAGAACCAACATGCTACCAACCCACCCAACAACAACAAAACAGAGGCATTCCAAAGATGAACTGAAGCAACACACCCCTCAGCCAAGACGCCCATGATTCAGTTTCGCGGCGCAATCGGATGAACGAGATCTTGCATTCTTGCACGGAGCAAGCCGAGGCACCTTGAGTATTCCTCCTTCACGCGCACTGGTACCAGTTGAAACCACTGGGTGAGGAACAAGATAAATTTGTGAATAATCTGCACAGCATTAGCACAAATTTTATTTTGAAAAACTCGTTCATTTCTAATCAGCCAAATAGACCAAGAGCACGCCCCCAAGATTTGAACAGCGAGAGAAGCCACTCCCTGGTTTCTAAAACCCCCCATCATTACAATCCACCCTTGACGTGAGAATGTTATAAGCTTCCACCCCAAAGCCCGGATCACAAAAACCCAGAGAAATTGTGACAAAGGACACTGAAACACTAGATGATCAACTGTTTCTATGCAGCCACACAACTTGCAAGATGTATCCCCCTTCCAATTCATTTTACCCAACTGCTCTCCAACTTGGATTCTCCCTTTCATCATAAGCCATGTAAATATTTTCACTTTAAGAGGCATATAGCTCTTCCAAATTCTCATATTGTCCCTATCTACAACCCCCCTGTTAACCATCCATCTATACGCTGATTTAGTAGAATAACCTTTCTTATCAATTAACCACTTAATTTCATCTGGACCAACCCCCCTTCCATTTTTTGGATGACATCTTTAAGTTTCAACCAGTTATCTATATCAACTTCTCTCAGGGATCTACTAAATATCTCGTTATTATTAAAAAGGTTAATCATCTCATTGACCATAGCATTTTTCTCATAACAGATCTCGTACAACTCATGAAACCTAGTTTTCAGAGGAACATCTCCCTCCCACACGTCCTGCCAAAAGGACGTATTCCTCCCTGACTTAACATTAAAGCCACAACTCAATCTAGTCCAACCCTTTGCTTTATTCAAACCTTTCCAGAAATACGACCCCTTACTCATATCAGCCTGCAGCACCCCTCTAGAAATTCCATATTTTTTCCTTAAAATCTCATAACAGCACCCCGACTGACCTTTTTCTATATTGAACACCCATTTACAAAGTAAGGCCTGATTCATAGCTCTGATATCTACAAAACCCATCCCCCCAAAATCTTTTGGAGCACATAAACTAGACCAACACATCATATGATATTTCTTTTTAATTTCCAGCCCCTTCCAGAAAAATTGAGATCTAATAGAGTCTATTTTCTTACAGATTTTTTCCGGTAACATGAAGATACCCATAGTATACATTAGGATACTGCTAAGGCAAGCATCAATCAACACCATTCTCCCCCCATAAGAGAGCTGACTATTTTTCCAAGAAGCAAGCCTTTTTTGAGTTTTTTCTATTTTAGCCACCACCCCCTCGAAGTCACTTGATTTAGGTTTAGAAATATTGATTGGAAGACCTAGATATTTCATAGGCCACTCCCCTTCATTATAGTTAAAAACATCAGCAACTCTCCCAACTTCCTCTCTAGAGACACCAATCCCAAAAACCTCACTTTTTTGGTAATTAATTTTCATTCCCGAGATGTGTTCAAAACAATACAAGAGAAATTTCATAGTTACTAGATTTTGTTCATTCACTTCCATCATTATCACAGTATCATCAGCATATTGAAGATGAGTAATCCCCCCTTCTACTAAATGAGGAACTAGACCAGTTAGATGACCTTGTTCACTAGCTCTAATCAGCATTTCAGAAAGAACATCCCCCACTAAGTTAAAAATAAGTGGAGATAAAGGATCTCCCTGTCTAACCCCCTTATAAGTCTTGAAATAATCCCCTATTTCACCATTGATATTAATAGCTACCCTGCCCCCCTCTATCACTTTCATCATCCAATCGCTCCAGGTGTCATGAAAACCCTTCCGTTGTAGCACCTCCCTCAAGCAACTCCATTGGACTTTATCATAAGCTTTTTCAAAGTCCAGTTTCAACACAACCCCTTTTTGATGATTACTTTTAAGCTCATGGATAACTTCATGAAATTGTGACCACCCCCTCAAGAATATTTCTCCCAGGAACAAAGACAGATTGCCTATGATTAATTATAGAAGAAGCAACTTTAGCTAGTCTAATGGTCAGCACTTTAGTAATTATTTTATAGCAAACATTCAGCAAGCAAATAGGTCTAAACTGTCTTATATTATTCGCATCCTTAATTTTGGGAATAAGAGTGATAACTCCATAGTTAATCCTAGCCAGGTTGAGATCCCCCCTCACCATGCCATCCAACATTTCCTTAAAAATGGGTCTTAACTGATGCCAGAACGCTTTATAGAAATTAACTTTATATCTTTGTTTTAGAGATTTCGGTTATAATAGCTTTCCAATAATAACTCTTATATTATAATATGTAAAGATTCCAGTTAGGATACTGATATATGAAAGAAAAAAGAGAGCATATAATAACTATGTTATATACACGAGTACCGTAAAATATAGAAAATATAATATTGGAAGTCAGTGGGAGAGGAAAAAGATTTACATAGTGATTTTTATTATAAATTATATTCGTAAGATGCTATTGAAAATGGTTTTCTAGATACAGAGGAGATAAGCTCGTATCGTCGTACAGGGCAAAGCATGGAGAGCGAAATTAATGGTTCGTTTTCAAAGGAAAAAAATTATTCCAAGATGGTTTGTTGCTTAGGCTCGTAGTGGGCCCGTGAATCACGCATGAGCCCATCTGGCTTTCCCGTCACGCGGGCATGGCCCATGCAGAGAAAAAGACGGAACTCAGCTGGGTGGACGAGGACGAGCTCACGTCGCTGTAGCCGTCCCTCCAGCCACGCCGTTCGCGATCCTCTGCGCCCACCACACCACACGAGGAACACAGAGCAGCCGCATTCATCAGCCCCAGAAACCTCTTCAGAATCGTCGTTTCGTATGAGCAAACGAGCAAAGCAGTCAAACCAACCCAGACCAGTTGCTACTACGAATGAAAAAGGCTGAGATAACTGTACTTTTGTGTGCATATGTGTTTACTTCGATTTATTCAACCGCGGCTGAACGCCCCAACCACTTCATTGGCTCATTGATGGATACGACTTCAAACCGTCACTCTGCATGTGTTGTTCCCGTTGTGCTGTACTGGTGGTACTGGTACCTGCTGAATTGCACCCAGAGCTTTGACATCTGGATCGAGTTGGAGCAACAACTTTTTTTTTTTGGGGTACCAGATGATGATCATTTCTCACTAGTTCCCTACCGTGCATACAACCAGCAGCAATAAGATTTATGGCTCCAGTTTAAGGTGAAAGCCGATTGACCGGTGAGATGGTCTTGTGTTCTCAACTGTCATTTACTGCGGTTTCAAAAATTGGGAGCAGAGATTTTCGTCTCAAACGAAAAGTTTGCAGAATAATCGAAGCCATGAAGACATGAATTAGGAAGTACCTTCTGAAGCCAAAATGGCAAAATATAAACGACACGCTCGGTAGGAACCAAGCAGAAAACGACTGCGTGGACACTAAAAAAATCTCAACTGATGGGAGAGGAAGTTGATTGCTAGAACTAAACTTGTTGGACTCTTCCTAATGAGTTATTTTACCCCCAGACAGCCGCCAAAGAACCGTCCAATGGTCGCTGCAAAATGTTTGATTTGCTACAGATGTCATGTTACCTATCATGTTTGTTTGATTGTTTGACTGCATCATGTAAATAACACTGTTAACTTTTATCATAACATTTGATTATTTATCTTTTTTTTTTGTGTAAATAAAAAAAATAAGTTACAATTGAAGTATTTTTAATAACAAAATAAATATTTTTTTAATAAGACAAATGGGTCAAATATTATTATAAAATCCAATAGTTGTGAAAGGGATGAGAGTTAGTTGACACAAAATCTCGTCAGAACTCCAATGTTAAACGTGCTCATGCGATGGTAGTACCAAAATGAGTGACCTCCTAGGAGTTATTGTTCATATCCGACACACTTATAACCTTTCAAACAAGATGCGGTGGTAGTACCAGAACTCCTAACCTCTTAGGAGTTCTCGTTCATATCTCGACACACTCATAACCTTCAAACAAGATTAGACCTGTGTGGCTTATTTCAAAAAAAAATCCAATGGTTTCGTTTCAGAAAATGGAGGCCATAAATTACAATCAATTGTATTTTTTACTCAATCTAGTTCTGTTGATTTTATTATTTTTACTGTCTTCGCCACCAGCAGTACATGTATATTTTGTCGTACGCCGTGAGCTCCACCAATTATGCTAGTCGCTACTTGTTGCGGCTCTTCCTGTAGTCCTGCCCTCCAGCCAGAGCAGCCCACGCGTCGCAACACGTGGCGGCAAGCGGCACCGGGCCATCCGGCCACACGGAAGGCCACACGGTTCGAGTCAACTCAGCAGCGCTGCTTCCTTCTCCTCAAGCGGCCCCACGCGCAGGGACAGATCGCGCCCCAATTCCCGCAGAGTCCCACTCGTACACGGGAAAAACGTCTTCTGAAATCTCTCGTGTCCAAGCCGAAACCAAATCACGCCACTTAAATTTGCTCGACGAATCGCCTCGCCTATTCAACGGATCGAAGCATTAAACCACAAAAGAAGGGGAAAAAAAAGAGAAGAGCAGAGCAGACGAGAGGAGGAGGGGAAGGAGGGGGAGAGGGAGGCGCCATCCCATTCGACTGCAAGCTCGGGGTCAATTTTGGCGGCGGCGCTCGCACGCAGCAGGAAGAGTCGAGAAGAGATCTTCGCCGCGCGAAGCGTCAAAACCCTCTGCGCCGCCACCGCGTCAGGTGAGCCGATTTGAAGCGCTTTTCCCTACCATTGCTGTGTTTTTTTTTTTGCGATTTTTTGTATGTTTGGTCGATCGCAGTGGGCGGTGATTATCTTTGATCGTCTGTATGTGTTTTTACTGTTAAATCCTGAGAGCATCTGACTGCTTGGAGTAATGGAGTGCGCGATTTCCCTATCGATTTGTCACTTTGCCGTTATTGTTGCTTGCATGGTGGGGTTTGGAGTAGCCAAACAGTATGCGGTATTGTACTTTTGGCGAATTTTAGGTCAAACACTGAGGTCGAGTGGTTGGTCCCTGCGATTTTGCTAGATTTTTTATCCTGAACGTTTCGCTCACTCATGTTATGTTTTCTTATACTTTGTAAATAGACAAATCGATAACAGCAGTATCGGATTTTGTGGTTTTGTTTGATTTGATGTTACCTAAGGATTCCACCTTGTACTCAGTGATTATTCAGGAAAAGTGCGTTGATTATTCAAGTGGAATGCTTTTTAGTTATGTAAAGTGCGCACAGTTTGTTGTTAGGTGGCTTTTGGTTGGATATTAGAGTGAGACACAAGCTGATTTGTTCTGTGTGAGCTAGAAATCACTGATTTATGTGTTATTAGAAGCAATGAACTGTAGGTTGTGCATGCCGCAGGTTCAGTCCAAATGTCCAATTGGATTTAAGTGCTTCAAATCTGAGAACATGCTTTACTTGTTCTTGGATGCTTCCACTGGACCATGATCATGTTGGAATGCTCACATTTTGTTACTCGAAACACTTGCATGATATAGGCCCTGCATCCTGATGCTATCCGACTTATATGCACATGCTCAGTCACACGACTGGAATGAATGACAATATCCTTGTTTGCATGAATAGGAGGCATTTAGAATGGTGGACAAGAACGATGGATCTGAATCTGAAGGTCTTAAATTCAACACATCACACCTGATGCAAACAACTGAAGAGGTAGCGAGAGCATTTATCGCTGTGGCTTCTGCAGCTACTGTACAGTCAACACGGCCATCTGTGGTGTACTCTTCCAGAGAAGAGAGTGGCAGCCCAATGCAGAAGTTGCAGCAGCAATTTTCGAAAATCCTGAAGGGGTTCTCAACGTCACCTGAAGTATATGGATCTTATAATCCGGAGGTTCTCACCACACAAAAGCGTCAGTGGTCAAGGTTTCAACTAAAATCATTGGTATGTATCTCTCATAGTCTCATTTAGTCATTTTGTACCTGTCTTGGTTGTTGGATATACTCCGGCAGATTCACTCGGGCCATTAAGTTAGAGCTGTAAGTTGTGAATGGATGATAAACCTTGCTACTCTAACTGCTATCCGCTAGGAAAGAGTACACAAAACATAATTAGAAGTGCAATTTTTATATTAGTTATTTAACTATATATCTTCATTGCAGTTGTTGTTCAAGCATAATACTTTAATTCTTTCCCGCAACAGCATATACAGGCCATAACATGGTCAAAATACACTATAATAGTCACTTCAATGTCTATGTTGTTATTTTGTCCCAAACTTGGCATCTCTGATAGCCATTTCCATTAACTGTCAACTGTGTGCATTTTTATTAACACTGTTGTTCTGGGGTTTTAATTATTAAATACCAGCAATCATTTAATGTTGCTTGTCAGACCCAATGAACTACCACATATTGGATACACTTTTCATTAAAGGTCTATTTTGATTCTTTCACTTTGCTCATGAATCTATCATCTAGTGACTTATCAACATGTTGCTGAATTACTTAAAACCATATATGAAGGTTTATACCAGTTGTAATAGTACTATACTATTTATCTTGTGAACAGGTTTTACATTTTGTAGATAATACAGATTGGTTAGCATGGTTCTCTTGTGGAAACCTTGAAACTGTGCCTGCCTTACACCTTTACAATGTTGTACATGTTTCATGTTTGCAATGCTCTGAGTACTTATTCCAGTGCAATAGATCATAGATGCATTTAATCTTGCATGGTAGGATTGGATACACACCATGTTGAATGGCGTAACATTTTTAAACCGGTAAGACTGGTAAGTTGTGTCACATGATATAGAATTAGATGTGCTGTGGTTTATCATAGATGATTATCACAAGTCGTTTTGCTTCAGCACACAAGCAGGTGTTGAGTTTTTTTTCTGAATAGGTTTTCAAGGTTATGCAGTTGTTTTCTCAATTCCATTCTCATACCCTTTCTGGTCTAGCTAAAAATTACCAAACTTCTTTTCTGGACCAGGGTAATAAGTGCATCAGAGAACCATCACATCTTTTTGAGAGCATTGTGATTGTCGGTCTTCCTCCTCAGGCAGATATCCATCAGCTGGAAAATATTGCACTAGGGTGCAATGAGGAAGATGTAAAGAAACCGAGAAATATATTTGGCAGCAACCACCACCAAGTTCATGCATTATCAAATTTGGAACCTCAGGTTCTAACTCACCTCATCCCAACTGTTGGTTTCTTTCATGCACTTGTTACTTTTACTGATTACTTCTGTCTGCTGTTAGGTTCTTTTTGCATACCCTCCAGACAGGCCTCTTCCACTCAAGTACAAGGATATCCTCTCATTCTGTCTTCCTGGAGGTGTCCAGGTCTGCCACATTTGGTTACATGCTGCTAATAGTTTCCACTTTTTTGGGGGGTGGGGGTGGGGGTTTGCAGCAGATTGCAACCAGAATTCATATTTTTTGTTTCTTCTGCATTGAAACACATATGCATTGATTGCTTAAGACCCATCCTCCATCGGCTTTTTTGTCAGATCATGCACTGTAAACCCTCAAATATTTTACTTATGTTTATGTCTGTATTAGGTTCATGCGGTGGAACGGACCCCCTCATTCAGCGAGCTGAATGAAATTCTCCTAGGGCAGGTGACTGTCAGCACTTATTTTGTTTTCAATTCTTCTTTAGATCAATATCATATAAGAGAGGTTCTCACTAAAGATTTACACCTCATGTAATATAGTCCTGTATCATGTTTTGATATGTAAATCTTATACTCTAAGTTGCCATTTCAGGAACAACTTAAAGAAAGCAACCAATCTTTCGTATTCCGTTTACAGGTAAATATCTCTCTTTAGCCACTGTATTACTTTGAATTTACTTGGTTGCTGATTATTGAAAGAGTGCAGGTTGCTGATGACTCTACACTGTATGGATGCTGTGTGTTAGTTGAAGAGATTGTACAGAGTCCTTCGAAACTGGTTTCCATGCTCACAAGCGAAAAACCTATCTTTCCACGCCGGAGTCGTTATGTAATAACTACGCCACGGTGTTATTGCATCTTTTCCAGGCTCCCATTCTTTGAACTACATTTTGGGGTGCTACAGAGGTATAGTAGTTATCATTTGTGCTGTGTCAATGTTTAACTTTGTTGTATGTGTGCTTTTATTACTATCTGGATTTACGCCTAATATTGATATACTCCTTAATGTCACTTCTTTTGCATCTGCCTTTAACAAGCAGTATTCTTGTGGAAGAGCGGCTTGAATGGCTCACAGATGGGGTTAGCATGCTTACGTCATTGTCACATGAGGAAACCTGTGAGGATGATGATGTCTGTGAAGGAACTGAAATTACAGCAGATAAACGGTATTTTGATGGTAATGCAGTAGATCTGGAAATATCCTCCAAATCAAGTGTGGGAGCCTGTTCAAAGGAGCTGTTTGACACCGATGGCAGTTCTGGGTGTACGGATAACCAACTGGACTTAAACTGCAAGGAAGTCCAACAGGAATATGGAATTCAGGATAATCTTGTAATGGAAACTCTTCCTCAGTGTGATACTCTTGAAGGGTCTGGCAATTTTTTTTCAGAAGATACAACCGCTGATCAATCTGGGATTAAGCTTCACGAGCCGGATTCTGTACCAGTTATCCTGAATGAATCTGGTACCATGGAAAATTGTGGCAATTTTTTGCAGGGTGATGTGGATGTTGATCAGCTTGACATCTTTGTTAATGATACTATTCTGCCTCTTATGAGATCCCGCATTTGTGAAAGCTCTGAATCATCTCCAAGGTATGTTATTCTCCATATAAATAAGGCACTAGCATGCTATTTACATAAACTGTTGCATTGCTTCTTGAATACTGATATTGTCACTTTAAATCTTCTTGTTACTTCTAAATTCTGAGCTTCAGTAGCTGAATGAAATCATAAAGTAGTTAGCACTATCTATTGCAGTTCCCAGGACTCTCCTTCTGAAGGCATACATTTCAGAAGTGATACCCATGAAATGGCTTTGGAGGAGCCATCATCCATTGGTCATGGAGATTTTGTTGGCCACAGCAATATATTGCAATGGGCTAAGGTTCTATATGCATAAACATTTGGTCGGTTGCTTTTTTGTGTGTGTGGATATGTTTTTAACTTATTGTTTCTCTAGGCAAAAAAATATGGATCTCTGCAAGTTGTTTCTCTATACCATCAGTTGCAGTGTCCTGCCAGGGGTTCATCACTTACTTTCTACCCATTGGAACACCTTCATCCTCTAAGGTTTCACCGGCCTGGCGAAACAGTTCTCCATATTGCTGGTTCTACTATTGATCTCCGGTCATGTGATACGAGTTTAGAGGTGGCTGAGGTAAGTTTTGCTGATGCATTGTAATATTATGCATTTAGCATTGACAACCACTCTGGTGTGATGAGCTATTTGATATATATATATAATATAACTTCATGAAATACAAGAATAATATGTATAAGCTTTCTCCACTCCTTTTCAGATGCGTAATGCACTATTTGCAGAGGAGGAATCGACTGCTTTATCAACATGGGCTGTGGCATCCATATGTGGATGCCTCAGGTTGGAACATGTAAGCATCCTTGGCATATTGCTGAGATGATATTTTTCCTTTGCCAAACCTAATTAATTATATATATATCACTACTAGTTGCTTGGTGCTGTCATTTTAGAAGATCGTCATATTTCAAAAATACACAAGTGCTTCACTGCATACTATTTGCAAGTGGCCAATTGCTTCATTCGTGTGCAACATCTCTTTATTTTTTTAAAAAAGAAATGTGCTTGGAAAGTTATAATCACACCAACAGGATAAAGCTTTAGTGACACTAACACAACCTTTGCCCTTTGTTACTTGTTTACTGCAGACTTAGTTTTTTACCTTTTTAGATGGGAATTTCTAAAAGAAATAACAAGATGAAACTGTAATTGGTTGATGTCATGCATTGAACTTTGTGTCTTTACAACATGAAATTGCTTGTGTTTTGTACTATGAACAAATACCATTTTGTATTGCCTGTTTGTTCCTTCATAATGGTTCCACAATAAGACAGAAAGTTAGATAAGACAGAGAGTGATGTCTATCTCAGCATCTGTATGACTCATCCATTGCACTAGATCAGTCTATTTTTTATGTAATGGATGGTCTGTTCTTCCACATCCTTGTGCATGTGCTTTATCCGTGTTGGCACAAAAACTGAAGCTGTCTATAAACTGCTTGGGAGTACTACATAACATTTGCATGTATTTATACACTTGAATTGATATTGTTGGCAGGTAATGACACTTTTTGCTGCAACACTGCTGGAGAAACAGATTGTTATTGCTTGTTCTAATTTGGTATGGCTTGAAGGTTTCTAAATTGTGGTGTTATATTTACATTTGTTATTTGTTACAATTCAGATAAGTTAATCTGTTCCTTATATAGTTATATTTATCTGGGGATCATATAGCAATAGAACTACCATGCATTAGTTATTATCTGCTGTTTGTTATTTAACCGTGTATGCTTTAGCACTAGCCTCTAGGAACACATACAATGTTCCTTTGATGAGTTTTATGTGTTATAGAAAGAGGAATGCTGGGACCTTATAGGTGATAACTTCGGGGTAACTTAAATTTCTTCATGATGTCCCTTGAAGTACTATATATCCTTTTGTGTCTTTGTGTAGAACCTTGGGTTGGCTCTTTGCTGATCATTAACGAGAATTCAATATTAATGAAACTATTGCTTACATTCTATGTCAAATTCTCAATTCTCATATTTCCAATTGCCAGGGAATACTTTCTGCTTCAGTTTTGTCCATCATACCTCTAATACGCCCATATCAGTGGCAGAGTCTTCTCATACCGGTACATTGATGTTGTGACTATGGTTGAGTCAAATTTTAGCACAGCTGGGCAATGTATTTACTCTTATTCTACATTATTGTTTCTAGGTCTTGCCAAACGACATGCTGGACTTTCTTGATGCACCTGTTCCATACATAGTGAGTTCTCGACGATATTGTTTATCTTAATCAAAGCAAATATGACAATGGATAAGATTGTACATGTGTTGTTAGCATGTACATTTTACAGGGTTTCATGAGACCCAGATTTATAGACTTCTGTTCACATCGGTTTACCACTGAATATGTGGATAGTGTTCCAATGAATGGTGATTTGGTACATCACCAATTATTTCAAAAAATAATTTTAAATTGAGTTAAATGTGGAATGTCTAATCTTGAATTAACAGCAGTCATCATCCTTAGGTTGGTGTGCAAAACAAGACATCTGATGTACATTTCAGACTACTAAACGCTGTGGTTATTGATGCCAACAAGAATCAGGTGCATGCTATATTGCTATTCTTTAAACATTCCATTTTTATTCTGTTGTTTTCTAGGGAATTCAATTCAGTGCACAACTGTGAATAGATGTAAATAGACAAGTTTCGCTTTTTCAAGTCTTATCTGTTTTGGGGACCTCTTAATAATTATTATGTTTTCTCTGCTGTTCATTTCAACTGCACATAATGAAGTGTTATCACGGTGAAAGAATGATATGAATCATTCAATGAGCTGTTGCTGATACATGTATTTATCTTGGCATGTAGATTAAGTCTGCTTCTGTCCCGCAACTCCCGCAACAGAGGGAATTGCTTTCTGCCCTGCGTCCATATCATTCCAGACTAGTGGGAGAAAGTTATCTTGCAAGAAAGCGACCTGTTTATGAATGCACAGATGCCCAGGTAATTTCTTAATTTGTTTGATTTTTCTCCATCTTATTTTTATCTCTTTCTAACTAGAATGTATCTTGTTTTTCTTGAACATCTGGGATGTGATAATACATTGTTTGCCATATTTATTTCCCTTTTACTTATATCACAAGTACATAATCCATAAATGTGCTGCACTGTCTTGACAACACGTTTATCCTTGGGGTTTCGAGATGACCACTGTTCATTGCAGTCTCTAATTTCTGTTTTGTTGAAATGATAGACCTTTCTGGTTCTGTATATAAGTTAATGCATTGTAGGAGCTTTCGTAGTCAAGGCCTAAAGGCACATCTAAGTTTCTAAAAATGCAGGTGGAAGCTGCCAAAGGTTTCTTGGCAGTGCTTAGATCCTACCTTGATTCCTTGTGCTCCAACTTGAGATCTCATACTATTACCAATGTGCAATCCAACAATGACAAGGTTTGTTGTTATTATAGTGTTGTGTCTGGTTACTCTGCTTGCCTGATTTTTTAAGACAAATTAAAATAGCTGTCTTGTGATGCAGTGTTAATAGACAGAATTGTTTCAGCATGTCTGTACAATTGTAGGATACTAGTTATTAACAATTGCTTTCTGTATTGCACAGGTTTCCTTACTTTTAAGAGAGAGCTTCATTGGTTCTTTCCCGACACGCGATAGGCCCTTTATGAAGGTTGCAATATTCCCCTTTTTGTGTTGTTTAATGGAATTTCTGAGATAGTATAACACATTACACATACATAGGGATAATCTAGTTTTTTTCTTTGCTAGTTAAGTGTTGTAATAGTATTGGGATGGTACTAAGACTGGATGCTCCACTTAAGTGCTTTAATTTTTTTGCTGAAAACATGTATTTTTCAACATGCATCAATGCAGACTTTTGAAACTTTCACTTTTTTTAATATTTAAACTGGATAGATGAATGTTTTCATGACCGGTGTACTGCTCTATGGAGTAATGTACCTGATGTTCTCTTTTTCTATTGTCAGCTTTTTGTGGACACACAATTGTTCTCAGTACATACAGACTTAGTTCTCTCCTTTTATCAGAAGGACTGAGTCTCTTTAAGAATTTAGCCATCGCCAATGAGCTGATTTGCCAAGGTACGCTAACTACCTTCTCTTTTTTGTTATGGCAAGTCTGGCTTACAGATTTTAGAGTTGATGTATATTTTCTGAGGCACCACATTATTGTGATTTGATTGAGGAACACTGCAAATTCTTGGCCATTCACTGTAATGCATTATAGCTATTAATATTATTGCTCCCGACTATGCAATTCTTCCAGGGAGAGGAAGAACAAATTTGAATTGTTCTCTTGGAGTCCTCAAAAAATCATAATAGCTAGCGTGTGTTATAGCAAATGTTCATACAAATAATTTGCAGAGTCCACCAGCCAATTCATGATTATGTGGTGTGTTTTGCATATACCAATAAATTGTGCCTATGTTCCAATTTTGCCTTTACCATGTATCTTGTGCATTACTGATCTAGTAGAGTGGTATCTTCATTTTGGAGTCTGAGCATCACATATTTCCCTGCTCGCAAAACAGTGAAGTTACTAACAGTTACATCTTGAAACCTACTAGTCACAAGAGGTTGACCAAAGGATATAGGACCATAAATTTGTTAAGCGTATATCTTTGGTAGCAATCCCTTGATTTACTCTAGAAAAACAATTCGATGTCAATCAGTTCACAGAAAAGTCAGTGTGATAACATTACCTATGAGCTTTAATGCCTTTAACAATCTGTAGCTAAATACTTTTCCAGCTTTAAAGGTGTCTACTGCATAATGATTTATAATTGTTCTGATCTTTTTCTTATTACAGCCTTTAGACATTGATCTCAACTGTACATACTGATCTTGGAAAGATGAGCTGCCTTTTATTACTTTGGCAGCTCGACGTTGAGTTAACAAGCTGCGAGGGAGGGATTAACCCATATACTGTTGGAGAAATGGTATATTATTGAGATACAGATATGGATAATAAGCCAGAATGGCGTTCTAGCTGTTGTACATTAATTTGGCATGGCTGTTGCACGCAGCCACGCCATTTAAGATTTTGTAGGCAGTAGTTGTCCATCTTTTGCAGTGACTACTAAAATCGATGCATCTTTTGCTGCAAAATCTCCGGACTTGAGAAGACCTCAATGTTCGTTTTGCAGCTGTTCTGTATAGGAGGGGGAAACCCAAAAACATACTGGCATTTGAGGAATGAGTGAGTTACTCCGGTATTCCATAGTACTATTTCTATCTCAATTTATTGAGTAGTGGCATGGCATTAATATTATGCTGAGATGCATGTAGTTGGATTATTTCTATCGTGAGTATCGTTCGTGCAAGTTTTACTGGATATTGTTAAGCTGGGCCCATGCCCATTTTTCTGTCTGCTGTGAGGATCAGTTGATGGCAGCAGACGGTCCAGTCCTGCTTGGGACATTAGAAATTGAGGATATGATTAATTCAAAACATTACATTCCGATGGCGTCTCTTTTCTGACGGGTCGTGGTTGTAAGCTTTGCATATTGACTCGTTTGTGGAGCTAATTTCTGACAGGTTGTGATTGTAGGCTTTGCATATTGGATATCTGCGTCCTACCCATTCGAGTTACAGCTGTGGGGTGTATGCGTTTTACCTCCTTTAACTGTCCATCGAAGACCGTCGTTGACCAGCGTTCGTAGTAGTATTTTTTAATGTCAGTCAAACTGTCAAAGTGAGACGCATAGAAAGAAGAGTCTTGACGACGACGAGCCAGCTTAGCTAGTATAGTTTCTTGACTGTATTGACTTTCCTTCACGTCCAGAGATTTGAGCTGTGGATGATGATTTCTCCGAACTCCTTTCGAGGCAAAACCCAATCGCCCGAGCAGGAGCAAGAACTGAGCAGGCCTTCGCTTCTAAAACAGTGCATTGTTACCGCCTAATGCCTCTTGTTTCATCAGCCAGGAGTCATGTTTTGTTGCAGCACTACCCGTCAGTACCAAGCTGGAGTAGTAGTAGGCGTGGACTGGGGCGAGGAATGCTACAGGATACAGACTACAGGGCGGTGCCTGCGTCGCTGCGTGCGCAGGGAAAAGGGCTCCTCTTTGCCCGTGGGGCGGTAGCAGAGCAGGAAGAGCGGCCGGGGCGCAGTGAATGTGCCTGCCACAAGTACCACGGACCGCTTTCGACCAGTGGTCGTCACGCTGCCCACCCTGCCGGCCGGCCAGCCTTTCTGACCGGCCATCTCGCCGCTGCATGTGCTGCTCGCCAGCGGCGCCATGCCGCTGCGCGCTACCTACAACCCCATGGTACCCGCCGGTGCGTCAGCCGTGTGTACGTACTGGTACCAGCAGGCAGCAGCCACCTCCGGCCACCACCGCCACCGTCTGCGAAACGCGCGATGCCGTCAGAGAGAGACGCTGCGCTGCTCCCTCTCGCTTCCCTCCCTGCGGCCGGAGTTAAGCTTTTCGCCAGATGCGCCAGCAGCCGAGACCACCGGATCCTCTGCATGCGCTGGGATCGATTGCATCACCCGTTCCATGTGTGGCAACTGTGGCGAGATCGATCTCTCTGTGATATGCAATATGCATGGTCCCAGCGGGTAGCTAGCATGAGATAACTAAGCTGGCCGGTGACCACCAGATTATTATACTCTACAAACCATGGCGATCAAGGCTACTCTGGTCAGCTAGTGGCCACCGAATCAAAGACTGACTCGTGCATGATTGCATGATCCCTGCTCCTGGTTCGCCGGCAAGAACCCCGTTCCACTATGCATCCACTACTGTCGCAGTTTGCCGCTGCACGCTGATGTCTGGTCCCTAGCTCAAGCTGCTGCACTACTCCACTCCACTGGGCTCTAGGCCTCTAGCTAGCCCTCTACCGGTCACTGGCTCAATCCATGCTCATGAATCCTTCCCAAGCAAGGCTACGCATGTGAATGATGCGGTACTGTGGTAGTGCTTACCATCTCTCCTGGAGACTCTTCCTGCCTTTCCTTGCCAGTGATATGCTTCTGCCTGCAGCATGTCCAGCCAGGTCGATCGTCCAACCACGGCTGAACAGTGTCATTCATGCCCAGCGTGAAAGCGATACATGCAGCATCTACAATATCTAACTGACGTCTTGACCCGAACGAGTTGGGAAAAATAGCGAAATACGCAGATAGATGTCTCCCTCTGTCACTCACACAATGGTATTTCGAAAGCCCAAGCCGAAAGTAGCAAAGTTGCCCTTGCAAAATTCCTAGAGCCAACCAACCAGGCCGGTGAAGCCGCAGCTGCCACACGCCCACACCATATTCTCCTCTCCATTTGAGGCAGGATGCCATGCATGTTGTGCCGTACTGTTTTCCCACCTCTCCCTCCCCCCTCTGCTACGAGCAGAGCTGAACTGCTGATAGGCTGGTACGTAGTACGCTGCCTCTGCTGCGAGCACGCATGTGGTGGGGTCAAATCGACGCCATGGCAGCAGCAGCCAGCAGGCAAAGCAATATCTCTGCATGCGCCGCGCCACCTACCGGGGCATTTCCCATTTAACGCCGTATGCGCTGCGCGACGCGGCAGCGAAAGCTGGAGCAGACGGGTGGGAATGGGGCGGTGAGACGATGCTCTCTCTCTCTCTCTCTCTCTCTCTGACGAGAAGACGCCAGCGTCTGTCCGTCCGTCCGTCCGTCCGTCCATCCATCCGTCTGTCTGTGCGCATGACAAGCAGCACACTGCCTGACCCTGAAGCATGCATGCAGCAGCGAGCGTCATGTCCGTGCATGCTGCTGCACACCAGAGATGACACAGAGGGGGAGAGAGAGAGAAGGCAGCAGGCCAGGGAGCAGCGCTGCACATATGCCATGCATCTGTGAATCAGATGGGAAGCCTTACATAAGCTGTGCAGGCTGTGCCAAGCAGGCAATCTGACCACTTGTTTGACTCATCATGTAGGGGAGAGAGGCACCTTCAGACTTCACTGTTCTCATGCTCTCAGCTCTGACAGACACTCCCAGCTTGCCTTGGGGGACAAAACATGTGCTGTGAGTGAGTGATTGAATGAGTGAGTGAGTGAGTGAGTGGTGTGAAGTGTGAACCTGGAGGTGCTTGCCTGCTTGGTTGCTGGGATTTCTTCATTTGTTCAGGATTGCAGGGTTATTTTCATAATACGAATTGAAATGTTTTCCCATGTAATGGTAAGGACTAGGGGTGGCATTTGGTTTCATGATGAATCCAGTCATCCAGATCCGAACATGCATGCTCGCATCAACGGTGCCAAAAGTACTACGGAATGTATTACAGTACACTGGTTGTAGCCTTGCTGTGTTCTGAAACATATATATACTGCGTAATGTGCGAAAGAAGAAGAAAAACTCCATCAGCAACACACAACACTATACATAGTGAGCGTCATCGTGGAGCATGACACATAGTCAAAGGAGCAGGGGAGACTGAGAGAAGCCTTGTACTTGTGAATACAGTGGATCCATGGGGCGATCCGAAAGAGTGCTTTGCAAGTCTCAATCCATGCATGCCCCTGCCTGCTCTGCACTTCCCTGTCGTCAGTCGCCACAGGCTCACGGCCGAAAGAGAGTGGCTCATCAGTCACCACTTCCCTAGCTATAGCCAGTACAGGCGTACAGCTCCCTTCTCTGGTGTGGAGGAGGAGGTGGAGCCCCATCTCTCTGTCCCCCCTCTCTGCTGCAGAAAAGAGACAAGAAGAGTGGGCTGCATTGGAGACCTAGCTAAAAGATACGACTACTGCACCTGTAACAAAAGAAAAACTCATCAGTTGCAACCTTCTGATGAATGCCAACTACTACTACTAAAACCACATCACATGCAATGGAAAGCAAAGCCAAAAGACATGCCAATTTTTTTCTCTATCTCTCAGATGGGTCAAGGCACATCATGATAAGGAGAGTCACTAGTGCTGCTCCTCTGAGTGTGCTGTCTGGTGACCATTGATCATTCAGTCAGTGGGTTGGCTTATCTGAGCCCCAATAACTGGCCCACGTGGCAGGAAGGCTGGCCGATGGTGGGCCCATGGTGTCGGTGTCAGTCTCCATGCCACCCTTTCTCCTTACTTTGACCAATCAAGTACCGTTGTGGGTGCCGACTGCGTTAGCTGCCTAATCGTGTGTAAAGCTCTCGTATCTGCTTCTGCTCATGTGCGTCTTTTGTTTGCTGCGCAACAGCAACTTTTGGGCGCCATTTCGTTTTGATCATTATGCTGAAGTGAAAAAAAACACACACCATGCTTGATGCAAATGCCAAGTGTAATAACATACTCGTTTCTGCCTTTTGCTGAAAGTTTCATGTCTTTGCGTGCCGGTGGATTGGAGCACATCAAGGCGAAGGCGACGTGTGTAGCGTTTTCTGAAGGAAATGCAGATGATGGAAAAGCTACCCTAGCCGGCTAGGGCGACATGGCCGCCACATCAGGCTTCAGAGAATGGCAATGCCGTTGTTTGTTGTTCGTTTGGCCTCTGCCAAGATTTCGATTTGGTCATTTTTTTGTCACAGGAAAAGAAGGCCATTCTGACGAGTATTCTAGTGTAGGAGCCGTGAGCCATCACATCGGTGTCGGAAATACTGTGGGGGAGTAAGCTTCTCGCGTCTTTCACCTGTGGGAACAGTTTAAGTCCGCACAAAATCAGAGAGAAACCTGAAAAGCCAGGACCTATACCCTTCTGCCTGCACTTTGGTGCTTTTTTACCTTTTCTTTATCAGATGCCACACACATGCTAATCTTTCGAGACAACCGGTAAACTTTTATTTTTTCTGCCCGACTGCTGGCGATCAGTGAAGCCAACAGGCGGAAATTGATTTCGCAGGATGATTTACGCTCTGGCTCTCCGCTCTCTGCCGTTTTTGGAAGCTCCCCAACCAACAAATGAGTAAATGAGTGCTTGTTAATGCAGCTGCTGCCTGAAAGCCCTGCACTCGCACATATCAAGCCACATGCACACGCAAGGATGATGCCGAGCACGCATGAACAGTGGCCAAAAGGCTTCCCGTGTGAGCGTGCGTACGCAGCAAGCTGCGTCTCGCGCCTCGCCTCGCCTCGCCTCGCTTTCGCCGTCTTTACGTCGTCGCCTGCGCGAGCAGCGAGAGGCGCACGCATACCGCATACGCACATACCGCTTAAACCTTATCGCTGTCTTCTTTCACGGCTCGCTTTTGGTCAGGCTTGCGAGCAGGCAGACGCAGAGGCAGCTCTGCCTTTGAATTGAACGGACGGACACACATGTGTGCACAGTAGCGTGGGTGCAGGCCACAGCTTGCGTTTGCCGCGCAGCGCAGCGGAGGCATTTGTTTATGAGTTTCCGTAAAGCTGGCGGTCAGAGACAGCAGCAACAAAAGTCCGAAGAGCACAGCAGCCATGCTGCACACTTCAGACTTCAGAGATGGGTGCTGTCCCCCATCCCCTTCCTCACCCTACCCCCCTAAAGCTACATAGAAAAAAAAACACCATTACACTAGCACCGTTATTACGAGCGATCTGCTGGCCCATCCGCAACAGTTCAGGTACTCATATTATTCTTCGTTTCTCAATGAAAAATGGAGTTAGAGGCTGTTCATTTCAGATTAGGATAGTGATCTGATGCATCAGGCATGGAACGGGACCGTGTGATAAAACAGGACACTACTACAACACAACACAGACTGTTCATTCCAGATATTACTACTACGCAGTAGGGCAGTACCGTATCACTGTATCAGGAGGCAGAGGGTACGGCTAATTTGCACATTAAATTGACAAAAAAAAAACGGGGTGCTCACTGCTCAGTGCTCTCTCCTGCGATCAGAGTACAGCGGAAAAGGTATCCTGGTTTTTTATACGGTGGGTGCTGCCGATCGAACTGGTGAGCAACAGTACATATTTCTGGTGTACTCTACACAGAAGCGTACAGTTTTTTTCCCCGAGTGGACCGAGAGCGAGAGGTAGGGTGGGTGGGTGGGTGGCTGCAGGCCATCTGCGTGGGGTGTCAGAGTCTGCCTGTCTCCCTCTACTGCTGCCATCTGCAACTGCAACCTGCACCGTTGCAGGTGATAATAATATTAACAACTGCAATAAGTAATATAGTTTCTCTATGTAACAAAAATGTAGCCCTACATTCAACACAGGAGTATCTTTTAGATTTCATTTTTTTTCTAAAATATCTATACTGCTTTTTAAAATTTATCGTGTTTTGGATAGAGAGAGTAATTAGCTTTAAACTTCAGAGTTGTTTATTACGAAAATAAGCGGTAGCACCGTATTATTTCTTTAGCGTGGGTGAGTATACGTCTAGAATAATTAAATTTATAGTTAGTATGAGTGGTTTCAAGATGAAATTTGGTTTGTATGAGTAATAAATTGTTATATTTTTTAAAAAAAATAATTTTGAAACATCATCAAACGGAAGGACGCTGTAATGAAGTGGGGCCGCCTCTGACACCGACCAGCCTTGCCCATTAAACAAAAACCCAAAGTGCCCCTCCCCTGCAACGTGCGCCCAGCTACCATTCATACCAAAAATTTCTGCATCATGTAGATCAAGGAGGACAGAAAATTCATTCTTTCTCGGCTTCTCGTTTTGAATAATATTTCAGATACAAGAGAGTTTTGATTAGTATGGATATTTTTTCCATTTGCTCATATTAAATAAAGTGTATAACAACCATATTTAATATTTTCTCTTCGTCGCACTAGTTCCCATAGATACTTGAGCACATCATGTTGAGTTTGAATCCTCGCTCGGTAATTTTTTTCCCATTTTATTTTCTACAAATTTCCTTTTAGAAACTTTATATAAACATAAAATGATTTTTTTTAAAAAAAACTAAAGGGCTATCCTTCTTTTTATGGTCCAAGAGTCCAGAATCGAGAGTGGTTGAAGTAACAATGAAGTTATAGTATATTTTTTTTTAAAAAAAATAAAAGTTGATATGTTTAGAACACATTCTAAACTTTGAAACAAGTTATATGTTGGAATGGAGATGCTAGTACTCGATAAACTCGATGTTTGTTGGCGTAAAAGATTATGCTCACAGGTTCAAATAGCTTCAAAGGGTTAGCTCATAGACACAACTTAAAGTCGCATTAGTTCACTCCAAGAAATATAATAACCTTATGTTTAGTTTGAACTATATTGTTAGACTGAGTTCCGGGTGCCCATTATGGTAGAAAGATGAGATATTTATAGGCAAAGATACAATAAAAAAATTATTTTATCATCTAGTTACAATCGTCACTGTGGACTCTATTCACAAGACTCTTAGTGGTAGAATAATAAAACCGCGTGTGAACACATCTCTAAAGCAAATGTCTTGTTCCCGATTACCGCGTGTGAACTCTTTTCGGAGCTGAGAGACATTCGAAATCTTTCGACTGCTCAAGGCTTAGGATGCCCTCGCGACGGTCTTCGGGGCCTTCGTCAAAAGACTCTGAACCTACAACATCGTTGATGAGATTATTTTCATCCAACAATGTTGTTTATTCCTGGTGAGAACTTCATATCTATTTTTGAGATACAGTTGATAATTTAATTAAAATGGAAAAAGATAAAATCGCCATTCATTTATAAGAAATTTAATATTATAGTATGATATAAGAATATTGTACAAATAAAACTTATTAATCCGTGAAAGAAAAATATATAATGAAGTAGAAGTAATGTTTTTTTACGGAATCGAACTAGTCTTTTAGTGAGGTTGACTGAGTACGTAGGAGTTTTTCGGCGATGATCCGTACAAACATAAAGCCATGGAAAGCTTTGCCGTGACTTCAGAGTTCAGCGTTATAACAATTATGTAATGTTTTTTAAAACATAATCTTATGTTAAAATTGTATATAAAGTTATTGATGTAAGAGTATTTAGGGTGTGTTTGGTTTAACTGTAGATTCTAAAAAAACTATTGTGAGTTGTGAGCTATGAAAAAACTGTGTGAACTGTGAGCTGTAAAAAAGCTGAGAAGTTGTTTGGCTGGAATAGTTGCAGATTTATGTTTTGATAGTTTATAATGTTTAGTTACGTTATTAATGTGCAATTTTGCATATAAATCATTATAATCATGAATTTTTTAATGTTTATATTAAAATTATATATTTTTAAATTATACTAAAATTACATATTTTACTAAAATTTTACTTTTTCAAATTTTATATGAACTGATATGTCTTAATAGTATGGTAGGTAATATTCATTCAAAGTTGATCTGAGAATCTGTGAAATCTAGATTATACTAGCTTTCAAATTTGTATTATGAGAATCTACAGATTTTAGAAAAACTAGGTGACCGAAAGAGCTGCTTAGTTCAAATTCTAGCTTCTGAGCCAGAAAGCTGGTTCAAAAATCTGAACCAAACAGACCCTTAAAGTGCTAACTCTCTGTAAGCTAAGTTCACTCTAATTCAAACATAATAAGAGTGATAATAATTTTATTTTTATTTCTAGGTCCCCACTACAGTAAGAAGAGTAGGTATTTATAGGCAAGTATGCGACATGAAAGTGTTGTTCTGTTCTCTAGTTACAACAGTTATTGTAGGTTTTGTACACAAGATTCTGTATGAACAAAATAATAAAACTGAATGTAAACATGATCGAACTACAAACGTTTTCGTATATAGTGATGTGCTCTAGGAAGAAGACTTCGAAAGGGTCTTTCAAGATCCTTCAAATTCCGTATGAGCATTTGGAAGCCTTTGCAACATACTTCAAAGTAGAGCTAGTCAGATTTTTTTTGGCCGGTCCAAAACACGTAGGTCCAGCCCACACAAAGCATGGCTCGGTACGGCCCACAAATGGACCGGGCCAGCACGGCCCGTACAAGGGCTGGACTTGGGTCTGGAGGTTAGTCCCGGTGGGCGGCCCGAGTACGACCCTTAAAGTGGGTCGTGTTTGGGCCGGCTCGGCCTAGAAAAGTCCAATAAATCATGAGCTCATGACCGCAGTGCATTATTTTTTTCTTGTTAAATTATATAAGAAAATGAAGATTTATATTATGTATAATATTATATAATATTATTCTATTCGTAATCTGATAAAAAAATTATTCTGTCCGATGAATCTATAACTGGGGAGTATATGTCAATATCACGTAAAAGTCTCAGGATGAAAGGAAATCCAACAAAAAAGGTCTGCACATCTCTAAAAAGACAAAATTAATTGTGCATAATTTAGTTAAAAAAAAAGAACATGTAATATTTCATTATATATATACACTAATTTTTTACTAGTATAGTTTAATTAGTTAGTAAACAGTGGAACCGGACATTTTCCGTTGAAACAGTCACAAAACCATTCAGTTCCAGTCGTAACAGAAAAACAGAACAGTCACGTCCTGTTCCTCGTTGTCGTTTCACGAACCAAATACTCCTTTAAATACTCTTCCCCGCCTGTGACAAAAGCGCAGGCACTGAGCTCTCGCTCCACTCCCATCCCACACTCCGTCGCTCCGCCGGCCGCTTCTCTGTGCTGGACGCGCGCACGGCGCGGCGTGAAGATTGCTAGGCACGGCGGCGCCGGTGAAGAGGTGGACGCCGAGATGATGATGATGAGCGGTCGCGCTGGCGGCGGGTGCGCCGGCAGGTACCCGTTCACGGCGTCGCAGTGGCAGGAGCTGGAGCATCAGGCGCTCATCTACAAGTACATGGCGTCCGGCACGCCCATCCCCTCCGACCTCATCCTCCCGCTCCGCCGGAGCTTCCTCCTCGACTCCGCCCTCGCCACCTCCCCCTCCCTCGCCTTCCCGCCTCAGCCGTCGCGTACGCCGTCTTCTCCGCTCGTCTTCTCTTCCCTGTCCATTTAATTTACCTACGCGTGGCAGTTGATGACTGATTCTGATTGGTGTTGCTCGCATGCAGTGGGGTGGGGGTGCTTCGGCATGGGGTTCGGTCGGAAGGCGGAGGACCCAGAGCCCGGCCGTTGCCGGCGAACCGACGGCAAGAAGTGGCGCTGCTCCAAGGAGGCGTACCCGGACTCCAAGTACTGCGAGAAGCACATGCACCGCGGCAAGAACCGTTCAAGAAAGCCTGTGGAAATTTCATTGGCCACGCCGCCGCCTTCCTCCGCCGCCGCCTCCGCGACCAACGCCGCGGCCGGCGCCGGCGCCACCACCACATCCTCCCCCGCGCCGTCGTACCAACGCCCCGCACCGCATGACGCGGCGCCATACCAGGCGCTGTACGGCGGCCCCTACGCTGCCACCGCCCGCACGCCCGCTGCCGCCGCGTTCCACGCGCAGGTGAGCCCATTCCACCTCCACCTCGACACCACCCACCCGCACCCGCCTCCGTCCTACTACATGGATCACAAGGACTACGCCTACGTGCACCACGCCAAAGAGGTGCACGGCGAGCACACCTTCTTCTCCGACGGCACCGAGAGGGACCACCATGCTGCCGGCCAAGGCCAGTGGCAGTTCAAGCAGCTTGGCATGGATCCCAAGCAGAACACCACGCCCCTTTTCCCAGGCGGCGGCTACGGCAACAGCGCGGCGTCGCCGTACGCCATTGATCTTTCCAAAGAGGAGGATGATGAGAAAGAGAGACGCCAGCAGCAACAGCAGCACTGCTTCCTCCTCGGGGCCGACCTCCGGCTGGAAAAGCCGGCGGGCCAAGACCCCACGGCGGCGGCGCAAAAGCCCCTCCGGCACTTCTTCGACGAGTGGCCGCATGAGAAGAGCAGTAAGGGCTCCTGGATGGGGCTCGAGGGCGAGACGCAGCTCTCCATGTCCATCCCCATGGCAGCGAACGACCTCCCCATCAACACTACCTCCCGCTATCACAATGGTGCATACTACCTTCGTCTACACTGATCAAAATCGATTCTTTTTCTCTTGGCGTGCGTTGCAAATTAACCATTTCTTCCTGCTTGTGCTGGTGGAATGTGCAGATGATTAATCTCTCGAGGAAGCCAATAAGTGATCAGCACACGGAAGAATCCGACCGCTTCCTTCATGGCGTTCCGCGCGCTTTCAGGCTCGATGGATCATTCCAGCTCCAGACTAATCACGCATTGATCTTCCAAGTCATCAGAGACTGGGCGAGATCTCCTACGAGTTCGTCGATCTTCCTTCCCGTTTCCTCTTTTTCCATTGCGCGTTTTGTAATGTAGCTTGCGAGTGTTACTGCATTTTCTCCAAAATGGCATCAGTCAGATACAAGCGGGCGTCTGATTAATCGGCTAGACGAGGTTAGGCTCTTCCTGAATCAACTAGGAATAGATTTTCTCCCTGGTTCCTGTCAGTTCCCTGTAATATCTGAACCAGCAGCTTGTGAACCAAGCAGCGTATTCGCTTTTGTCGATGCCCTTTTGTCTTTACGATTCCTTTGCCTGTGATTGTCACATATGTGGATTCTGCGTAAAGCTCAGTAGCCATCTTGCTTCATCGCATACTTTATGCTTTCTGACAAGTCTTTATAGTACTCCTGCTTGGTTACAACTAGTCTTACTGCTTGCTCGTCAGTAACAATTGCTCAGTAATGACTACTGTTATTAGTATTACTTATCACTTGGTCATGTTAGCTTTTGGGTTAACGAGCACTTGTTCTACCGTTTTGGCTGTCGACGATGCATTACCGTTCAGGGCTTCAGGCTATCACTGCAAGATCCCCAAGCAAAAAAGATTCTCCCAGGGTCTCATTCTCATCTCCCCTGAACCATTGACCGGCAGGCCAATGCTGCAAGAAGCTGGATGCAGAGCTTGCTGCAGTGGTCAGTGGCCCTCACTGCTGCAGAGTGCAGAGAGGACTGTAACTGACACCTGGGTCTCCATGGATTCAATGCCAACCGTAGTGCAATTGCTGCCGGCCCCCTGAGACAATGTCAGTGGTGTCAGCTCTTGCGTCCATGCGATTGAATGATCCATGCTCAGCCTCAGATTGCTGCTGTCCTCGACCGGCGCCTCCTGTATTCATCAGACTGCTGCGCATGCATGCATGCATCCATGCATTGTGCAGAACACACACATGACACACCTAAGCTTTTGCTTAGCTCGCCGGCTTGTCCTTGTGGCAGCAGCCTTCAAAGCCTGCACTTGCTGTCTGCCGCGACACGGTGTCTGCCGGCCAGCACCGTGGCAGTCTCGCCAGTCATGGGCGCAAGTACCGGTAGTCGTGTCGCTGACGCGTGGCCCCACCTTCGCCCAAAGCCCTAACCTGTTTGCATGCACAGTAATATAGTGGGATTGGTCTAGCCCTAACCTGTTAGCATTAGTAGGAAAAAGGCAGTGAGTACATCGCCTCTGCGATTCTGCACACGACTGATCTGCAAAACGAAACACATGCGCAGAGGGGAGAGAGATAAGTAGCAGAGGAAACGGATCCACAATATATTTATGGCTATCACGTCATGACAATAATTTGTCAGTTAACTCAATTATACTTTCTTAATTAAATGCTATTAGGAAGACCAGCACAGCTGGTAGGGTGCATGCAGCATGACGTGAATCGCATGCACGTGGGAGTGGCGCAGTGGCGAGCGGAGTGAAGTGATCCCATTTTGGCCATTTGCGCCCGCGCCCTCGCCTTGCACAGTTTTGGTTGGCCTTGCCATCGCGAGGCGCGATGCATAGATGCGCGTGTTATTCTACTGACACTGTCGCCTTCCCCCGCCGTGCGTGGTGACCTGATCACGACCATTCGCGTGTAAGCCTCGCATGTGCTCGCACCTGATCCCGTGGCACGCATGCTATCACTCGTGGTTCACTGCAGTGGGCGTGAGAAAAGCTCGAGTGCTCGATCGAGATTTTTTACTAGTGCCAGCAGCGCGTGCCCACACATGCTTGCATGCGTAGCCTTGGAGAGTTGAGTTCAATTAACTAGCGTCGTCATTCGCGGCAACTTGTGAGCTAGCTAGACAGATTGATTACTGCCAGATTACTCGTTTGTTTAGCGTTTCGGCGAGGCATCTGCCGTCTCGGGATACGAGGCCCTGCAACGTGGTGGTCGCGGGCGCAGCAGATAGCAGCTCGCCGCGAGCTCGTACGGTACGTCGATCTACCGCCGGTGGCGTGAGGAGATTCTCGCCGCGTTTTTAGTTTAAGCGCTCGCGCTTTGGGCAGGCCTGGCGGTTCCGCGGTCGTGAAGGGATCCGATGCAGGGATGTGGCCAGATTTTCCGTGTTGGGGAGGGAGATGTCACGGCGCGCGACAGCATTTCTCGTGTCAGCCGCTTAACTAAACGCCTCAATCTGAGAGCTCGCTCGTCGTCAGGGTCAGGGATCAGCATCTGTCAGCTGGCCGCAAGCGTAAAGAACAGTAATGATCAGCTACTACTGGCAGTCCTGCGGCGTCAGAGCTCCGTCAGGGACTCTTCAATTCGCTCGGAATACTGCAGTCTGCAGTGACATCATACGTACCCTGGACTAAACGAAACGAGGACTTGGTCAGTGGACCCTGACACTTGGATTGGTCAGGTACTCCGCCCAGATTACCGTGAACTAAACAACGCGCAGCTTCTTCAGTAGTAGCAGTATAGTTGACTAAACGAAGCGAGGACTTGGTCAGGAAACCGTTGTTATTTTTGTCATACCGGTGGCCGCTCTAATTCAGCAGAACAAATAGTCAACTCCTTTTCTTTTGAAAGCGAGCATTGTTTCAGATCCGAACCAAAAAAAACCACCTGCAAAGTGGACAAAAAAAGCGAGCATTGCCACGGCGCCGCAAGAACGCGTGATGGGCCATAGCCCATACCGTCTAGGCGGTGCGTTTCCTTCTGGGCCTCTCCGTTCTTTGGGCCAGTTCGCCGGACCCGGACAACCGGCCTAGTGCGTCGCACCTAGACACAGTCACACAGAGAGATTTGTTGATTTCACACAGTCAACAATTATATTTGTTTTTTTATTATATTAATATTTATTTATTATTGTGTCGAGTGATATCATAATTTTTAAAGAGTTGTTTATGATAATTTTTCATTTTTTTCGTGCTCTGCCTGGTCTAACGTTGATGCTGGGAGCGCTTGTGGCCGTCCGATGCGGTCATCCCATCTCGATCCAACGGTGACGCATGCCGATGTCCTGTTCTGGAAGACTGGAAGATGCACCCTCTACGTAGATAGTCTCGAGGCCATCAACTGCTACCGCCTCTCCCATTCGAGCCCGTGCCATCCAAGGCGGGCGAGGGTTTCGCCTCGCGTTAATCCGAGGCGCTGGTTGGATCGAAGCGAAGCGGGGAGGGGAGGAGGAGGGCGGCGATTGGCGAGGCGACGGCGACGGCGACGGCGACGGCGAGGCTGACGCCGAACGGCGTGGTGGCGGCGCTGGCGGGGGACACCAACCTCAAGCCGGTCGTGCAGATCGTCGAGCTGCGCGGCGTCAACGTCAACGGCGCCGGCGTCGCACGGAGCGACAGGTTCCGCGCGGTGGTCTCTGACGGCGCATCCACATCCTCCGCGCTCTTCGCTGCGCAGCTCAGCGACCTCGCGCGCTCAGGCGCCCTCCGCCGCGGCGGCATCGTGCAACTCGTCGAGTACGTCATCAACGAAGTCGGACCCAGAAGGTTTGCTTCCGCATCGACATCCCCTTCCCCATACCTTGATCAATGTGTGATTGCGTGCGACTGGGGCCCATTTCGGTTAGGGTTCATGTCTGCGCGGGTTTTGTTTGTCAATTTTTCACTCAGCCTGCGGTTGGTTTTGGTTCCCTGTTTCAATTGGTCTGCGATTTAGATTAGCACTTATTTGCCGGTTGGTAGCTAAATGGAGTGTTTTCATGCTTCCTAGATAGTAGCGATGCATCATTTTTATTTGTAACAATGGTCTGTTTGTGGCATCATTTGATATTTTGATCAGTGCTTGACTGCTTGTTAACTGTTTGTCTGATTGAATTGAATTCCAATTTGTATTTTATGGTTAGAATTTAGAAAGATGTCACGGTGTTAGTACTACTGATCTGTGGGTAATAAGGTTGTCCTGTGATTCAAATTGGTGCTTACCAATAATTAATTGGTTAGTATTCTGTATTACGGACTACTAGATAGTATGATACGTGTTTGAGTAGAGTTGGTTATGGATTTGGTTTATGTCATTTATGTAAGGTGGCAGGTTAAATGTTCAGATACTTTGGTCAGTATGGTGACTGCACAGTGTCATATGATTTAGTTCCCTAATTTAGTAATGCAATATTGCAATGGTTATTTTTCCTAGCAGACCAGTCTTCCATAAAATTTCATCCCTTGTTTACTGATTGGGTGATTGGGTGCATCATAGGATGTTGTTTCATTATTATAGTTTACCACCTATTGATCAGCACTTATACTTACATCATCTGGTGCTGTGAACAGATTGTACTAGTAAGTAGTTTGTGTCTTTTTGATGTGTCCACTGGATTCAGCATCACCAGCGTAGTACATGGTACAAGTCGGCATTAACTAATTTTAAGCTGGTGCTTTTTTAATACCTTGTTCGTAATTGGAAGCATAATTGTGTTACTCCAATGTTATGTTGGAAATGCAACAAATACAAATATGAAAATAATTTTCTGACTGAAAGGTGTTTTAATGAAACAGAGTGCACATTTAGAAGTGTGAATTATTATAGTCGATGTTGATGAGGCTTTTACATTCTCATCTTCAACTGATCTGATGGTGAATTAGATCAAAATCAGGAATCATTTTGTGTGTTTAAGCTGACCTGTTGCAATTCCTGCAGGATTATTGTCATTCTGAACCTGGAAGTTCTTGTTTCAGAGTGTGAGATAATTGGGAATCCGACAATGCTTTCAGAAACTGGATTTCCTAACCCAAATCCTGTGAGAGTTGAGCAGTTTAATGGAGCACCTCAACATGGTTTGATTGCAGGAAACACATCCAAGACAACTACAAGGCCTAGTGACAATGTTTCAGTTTTCCACCGTTCGATGGCAGGAAACTCCTCTAACATTGCCACTAGGCCCAGCGACAAAGTTCCAGTCTTCCAGCCAACAGTCCAACCATCCTATCACCCTGCACCCAATTACAAAAACCATGGAACAATCATGAAAAATGAAGCCCCTGCTAGAATAATTCCAATATCTGCTTTAAATCCTTATCAAGGCCGCTGGGCTATCAAGGCTAGAGTTACTGCCAAGGGAGACATCCGCCGGTACCATAATGCTAAAGGTGATGGTAAAGTATTCTCTTTTGACTTGCTTGATTCTGATGGGGGTGAGATTCAAGTGACATGTTTCAATGCCCTTCTTGACCAATTCTATGAAGTTGTGGAAGTTGGTAAGGTTTATGTTGTATCTCGAGGAAACTTGAGACCTGCACAGAAGAACTATAACCATCTTAACAATGAGTGGGAGATTTTATTGGAGAGTGGATCAACCGTGGATCTTTGTCCTGATGAGGACAGTTCCATTCCCTCCCAGCGGTTTGACTTCAGACCTATCAATGAAATTGAGGATGCCCAGAACAATGCTATCCTTGATATCATAGGTGTTGTTACATCTGTCGATCCTTGCACCACAATACAGAGGAAAAACGGCATGGAAACTCAGAAAAGAACTATGAACCTGAAGGATATGTCTGGTCGAAGTGTTGAGGTAACCATGTGGGGTGACTTTTGCAACAGAGAAGGCTCACAGCTGCAAGAAATGGTTGAGTGTGGGGTCTTTCCTGTGCTGGCTGTCAAAGCAGGAAAAGTGAATGATTTCAGTGGCAAGTCTGTTGGCACAATTTCGTCAACTCAGCTCTTCATAAACCCTGATTTTGCTGAAGCTCATAGCCTGAGGCAATGGTTTGATGCTGGAGGAAGAGATGCTTCTACTCAGTCCATATCCAGGGATATCACTCCTGCAGCATCAAGGAATGAGACCCGAAAGACAGTAGCACAGATCAAGGATGAAAGTCTTGGAATGGGGGACAAACCTGACTGGGTTACAGTAAAAGCCACCGTTATATTCTTCAAGAGCGACTCCTTCTGCTACACAGCTTGCCCTAACATGATTGGTGACAGGCAGTGCAATAAGAAGGTGACTAAGGGTACAACCGGCAATTGGTGCTGCGACAGATGTGATAAGGAGTTTGAAGATTGCGATTACAGATATCTCCTGCAACTGCAGATTCAAGATCACTCGGGAACAACTTGGGTGACGGCATTTCAGGAGGCTGGGCAGGACTTGCTTGGCTGCTCTGCACGAGAGCTCTACACACTTATGGAGCGCGAGGACCCTCGCTTTAAAGACACCATGCTTCACTGCTTGTTTCAGGACTATCTGCTCAGGCTGAAAGTCAAAGAAGAAACATACGGTGATGAACGCAGAGTGAAGATTACAGTAGTCAAAGTGGAGAAGGTTGATCCTTCAGGCGAAAGTAAATATCTGCTCGATTTAATTTCAAGGTCCACGGCACTATATTAGCAGCATCTCTTCTACTGGCTGCTAGCTTCTGCGCCGCGCACATCCAAGAGCCCTCGCCGCTCGCCCACTTGCTCGATGCCCAAATATTTTCACCTTATTTAGGAATTTATTCAGGTAACTGCCGTCATTTCCCCTTTAATGCCAGATACTTGGATCTTAACGCCAGCGAATGTATCAGCTTCTATAGTTTATACTATCTACCCCTTGTTTTAACTGCGCGATTATCTCGTAGCTGTGACTAATAACTCATTGGTGCTGCCCTGCTGCTTATTGGAATCGATCAATCGAACTTCAATGGCTTGCAAATAGTGCTTTTAAATTTTAACAGAGACAAATGTTAGTAGAGAATGGAATCTGCCATCTTTGTTGATCATTGCTGTACTTATACATGAGGAATGGACACTAGTCTAGGATGCGTCGGTTCATGAAAAACCGCATGCGCGGTTACATTGAGATCATTTTCTCCGTAACAAATGGCATGTTTCTTTATGCAGCTTGACCTCACTTGAAAACTGTACTTTCCTGCTTTGTTAAGGGCGGGCGCATGAAGTATCAAACTGTCTGGTTTCCTCTAGCCGCTGGGCTATCATGAAGTATCAACCTCCTTTAAAGAAGCACGTGATTTCAATACTGGCATGCAGTTAACCTTAATCATAATGATTGGTATACACACAAGGTTCTCTAGAGATCTAATTACACGGCAAGCTAACCAATGAATCAGGAGAAGAAATTTGATAGGCTAACCAAGGTTCTCTAGACGTCCAAAAGCGTGCATCCATCCAGTAGTTTTTTTCTCTATTTGCGTGCAACGCATGGATCACAAGAAACCCGAACCTTTTCCCTGTACAACCTTAGTGCTCTCCCTCGAGAACTTGATCGGCAATGTCAAGTCGCCAGCATGGGGCTGCATCTCAGGATTCTCAGCAAGTTCTTTCACCCGTAGCAGAATCGATGGTGGTATTGGTATGGCAGAAGGGTTGTTTTTCCGTGGACAAACACCCTGCTTGGTGGGAAAAAAAAGTGAAGAAAATGAATCAATGATGAAAAAAAATGGCAGGAGAGAGAACGGATTGATGAGAAGATATTGTTTACCATACATCGTTAGTCCGGCTGGCCCTGATCAGATTCCGCCACTTGTCCTGAATAAGCATCATCATTCATTAGAATATGAATTAGTATACGAAATAAACGTAAGAGTTGTACAAGCATTACACCTTAAGATCCACCGAGGTGCGGTAGGAATACGAGAAGGCTACTCTTCTAATTTCGGACCATTTGCCAGCCCCATATCGAGCCACACCATCAACCAGCTTCAGAACCTCCGACAATGTCCATGCCTGATGATGCTTCCGCTTCCCACCATGCTTTATTTGGGGATTTATGTCAGAAAGATTCTTTCCCTGCAGACCATGAACCTCCTTCTTATCGGCTGTTTCTATATGTTCTCCCTTCCACTTTGTATTTTTCTGACAAGTTGAACAGAAGAAAAATATTATATTGAGCGTGTGATACAAAAACAAGGCACTATGTATTCCTAAATATATTCCTAGTTAAGAGTTGGTTCTTAAGTTGGATTTTCACTACGTTGTCCTACATGAAAAGAAACGTCCCACTAGTGGAACTTCTGTTCTCTGCTTACGTGGTTCCTCTGTTCACCATCTTTTTCCAAATTCAACCTATCTGCGTGGTGAACCTCAGTATATTCCACAGAAGGCTCAAGATCCTGATGCAACCAAAATGAAAGGTTCAGGGTAAGCTAAAGTGAGGTAGTTATACCAAGTCTAATAAGTAATAATATATGATGCAATGAAAACATGTTCAGGCACTATGGTAGATTGGATCAGCTTTCCATTTCTAATTAGGTCCACATCCTGAAAGTGAAATATGGCAGATCAGATAATATTAGCACGTGGATGAGGAAACTTTTGGAGAACAAGAACCACCATGACAAAGGTTCAGGGTTCACCAAATTCAAATTATGAAAATTAGCACATGACGATTGCAGCAAGTGCCAAGGGATAAGGGGTGAAATTGTGAAAAAACAAAATCAATAATATGTTTAATTAAAAGTTGGACATGAAGATCTAATTAGTTGCTTGAAGTATATGTTCCCTCAGCTGAGTTCTTGGTCAGAATTTGACCTGTGAGCACAAACCAATTTACAGGGCCAAATGTATCAAGAAAATGCCTTGCGAAAGCCAATATTATTTTGAGAAATGAAGTTACTAGTAATATCATATGAACAGAAGATACTTTGAAAAAGAAACATAAAAAAGGACATCTGGACATGCGTAACTCAGTTTCCAGTATGTAGTAATGCCGTAAAGTAGTATAGTAACTACTAACAGAATATTTGTGCATATGTTGCAGTAATAATAAAAGGCAGTCAACCTGTCCAAATCTAGAACCATATAATAACGCATAAATAGATAATTACCAAAAATGGAACAAAGTTACTCCTAGGGCGCCCTCTTCTCATCCTTGAAACATAAGGTACATGTACACTATACCCTCCAAGAGTGTCTTCTCTAGTGTTATAGGTTGTACTTGATGAATCAACTTCACGGAAAGGTATCATAATCGCCCGTGGTCTCAATAACACCTCATCATGAACAGCCCGTTTTACAGGTGAGGAAAGTCTCCCAGTGGAGTCATGAGTCTCAATATCCGAGAGCTCCTCAATGTATCTTTTTGTTGGCTTTCTAATTCTCTTAGTAGTTCCTTGTTCAGTGAACATAGTTACTTGTGGTTCATCATTTTCTGTTGGTACTCTTTTGAGCCTCTTGGAGGATCTCTGTTGCTCCCCACCCTGATAGAAAAAACTAGATCCTGGGTTCATGAATTGGTTCCTAACCAAAGTAGCTTCAAGCTCCATCTTTGGTATTCCTTTGACACTTGGTATTTCTTGTTTGGCACCCATGCCAATAACTTTATAATCCTTAACAACACAGCCTGAACTTGGAACATCACATGAATTGGTCAACCCCATTGCAACCTGTCTTTTGAGCCATAATTTGTCCTTGACAGTAGTTTGACGCCCAAATGTGGCTCTAAATGCTTCCTGAAGTTCTCTAATTGTAAGATTGTCCAAGTAGACTTCTCCTCTTAAAATGGAAAAATCTGGCACGGAACTAGTAACCCCAGAAACAGATGCCCTTGTAGATGCATCACCCTTTTCTTTCTCAGCAGAAAGGTCATTTAACACTGTTGATTTTATAGTCTCAGTGGAAGCATTATTCTGTTGGGGAATGTTATTACCCCCTAGTTCTGTGTTCAGTTTATCTGGCTGCCGATCATGAACAGCTGAACAGTTTGAAGGAAGATTGATTGAATCATCCAATGCATGCAACCTGTCTTCCTGTGAATGATATGCATCTCGTTAAAGTTGCATTAACATGAATATGTAGACTGAAATAGTACATAGATGCATGATTAGTTTGATGGATTAAGCTTTAAGGAAAATGGTGTAATAAAAATTGTTTGCCAAACCCCAAGCTCAAACAGACAACTTAATCAGCTTCATCAAAAGATTGGTCTGAAATTGTATTATCACAGCTGTGAATGAACTATAGTCAAGTTGATAAGTTATAGTATTACATTTCCTGTACACTTCAAGAACTCAACATCCTCATTCTATGGGAATTCATTACGCATTTTCCATCCATCCATACCAGTGTCAGTTCTTGATGATGATCTTAGAATAAGTTCCTTAACTTACTAAAGTTGTACTGTGGCAGAGAGGACACAAACTGACAAACCATTGAATTTTGAGCTGATAATTTACAGAGTCAGGTAGTCTATATTAAAACATGCCATATTTAGCTTGAAAACTATTGACAACAAAGATACTTGAAAACATACTAAACATATTATCCAATACATAAACATATTGTCTGATCACAAAAAGCTTAGGCTCATGGCAAATATTTGTGAATCATAAGTTCACAATGGATAAGCAATGTACCTCTAAGCCAGCATCCAATGTATCTGCCTGTACATCAGAGGTGTCTAATTTGGAAGGACTCTCTGTGAAAAATTAGTAAACAGTCAGCATCTTCAGTAGTCAAATCGTGCTAGCTTGTAAGCTACAATGTATCATGACATGACATATTAAATTCTTGTTCTAATGAAGTATGATCACCAAAACGAAAATGATAATAATGTAATGATTCAGATCTATATTCTAGTTATGACAAAGTATGATCCCTCAAAAGAAAATGATAGTAAAGTAATAATTTGAATCAAATAATGCTTTTGAGGGAACCTTCATAGTCAGGCTTCTTCAGTGTTGTGCAATCATTAGTAAAATATTCCTCCACATGTGCTACATCATCAATAGAAGACAGATCAACCCTCTCATCATGAAGGAAATGTTCAAACTGAAGGAACTCATCCTCTGTAGCAGGAACAAGTGTTCCATCACCTTCAACCTGATCAGTTTTATAAAAATGTGGTTCTCAAAGGCCTGATTAAGGAACTGGAAACAACATGATGAGCTATGTATTCTAATATATAGACTATCAACCCATCAACAAGAATTTACCCGAACTAACTGGTAAACCACAGGATCAGAACTGCCATTCTTATCGAGGTCATTATCATCAGTTTTTTTCTCTAGAGTATCTTGTGAACCACCCACGTCCATAGATAAGTACAAGCTTCATCCAATGGCACACTAATCAAAGTCCACCAAGATAAAATTCTACAATAAGCTAGAATCAGTTTATGATTAAGGTTAATATGTAAATGAATAAATTCAGCAATCCTGTAAAAAACAAGAAAAAGACAACACATGCAAGGGTTTCTGACGACTTGAAGAGATATGCATTAATGAATAAAAAAAGAGAAAAAACAAGGATCCAGCTAATTATGTAACATACTAACATATTATTGCGAGATGACCCATACTGTGTGCGTCTGTTTGAGAACCACTCGTTTTTTTCTCTTATTACAAAAAAGTGCAAATCGATGTGTGGTGCGCCAGTTCCTCCTAGGAGTGGCAAAAGTGAACAAGTGAGAGCTTCAAAATCCCACCCAAAACTACCGAACTACCCGCTGATCTAAACAATGCAATCATGGAGGCGATCACACCAAACTTGACCTCAGTTAGCACTACAAAGTGCTCGATTAGAACGACCAGTATAGCAATTACAGGCACGATTAGGAACAGCTGGCTTTTTCCCCTGACCAAAAGTTCACAGCACGAGCAAAGGTTCCAAACCGAAACTGAACACGAATCAAAAACCATTAATCACTAACCAAACACCACAGCAAGTTCTGACGCAATCACCCCCTGAGAGCTCCGTTAACGCCACACGGCACGAATATATTGCGGGAAAACAGTTCGATCAAGCAAAATCCCACGCGATTGACCACGCGGTACTAAAATTACCACGCATAACACTAAATCTAACAAAAAAAACAACGGCGGTAACTGCCTATAAACGCGAGGATTGAACGGATCGAGTGATCTCACCGCGATCAGCAGCAGCTCGATCCACGCAGCATTGCTCCGATCGCCCGGTCCGCCCGGCGGATTGGTCGGATCACGCGAGAGGACGGAGGAACCCTTCCTCAGTTCGCCTCCCCTTTCCCTCTGTGAGGAGGAGGAGAGCTTCGCTTCGGTGCGATCTAGGGAAGGGGAGGAAAAGGCCGGTCTCGCTTGCCATTGGAAAGGAGGTGATTGGTTTCAAAGACGGTAGAGGAATTCGAGGGGTAGGAGAGCAGGGACGGCTGGGATGGACTCTGGATGTGATCCGACGGGTCATTGGCGACTGATGGTTTGGGGAGCGGTCAAGCAGACGAAACCAGCAGACCTGTTTCTTTCAGTTTTACATTATAATAATTCAACTTATAGAAAAAATTAAATTCTACTTATTTATTGGTTCGTTATATGTTATAATTTGTATTCTAAATTATAATAAATTGGCAAAATAAGTTATCTTATTTATTTCAACTTATAAAAAATAGATTGTTATAATCGGATCTAAACAGTGACAACCCGCGTTACCAATTTTTAGCATGGTAAGTTAGTTCGTGGGCGAACTGATGGCTTCCATGAGAAAATTATTGTGTGACTGACTCGTGAACTCTCGATAACGTTTTTCCCGCACTCTGGTAATTAACTGATTAATTAAGACGTCGCAAGGTGGCACGTGGCAACGAACGACAGGAATTCAGAGGATGCATGCAGCATGCAAGTCGTCGAACGTGTGCACGTCTGGGTCAGCATTATCGTGTGATCCGACCAACGATCAAGATGCCAATCATGGTGTGTACGTACGTGGTGTTTTGTCACAAGTTCCTTTGTATGTTTCAGTTGAGTATTTTTTTTCACGCGCTGGCATCGGTATTGGCCCGCACCATCATGAACCGGAGTTTCAAAAAGAGGACGATTCGCATATCTTACACGGAAAGGAATGGTTCATTGTATCCATCAACGAAAAGACGCCCCCCCGGCTGCCCTTTTCCTCAGTTGGCTTTGCCGGCTTGCCGCTCGACGGAAAGCTTATCTTTTTACGAACAGAACTAACAACACGTTAGTTCAACATCCTGCAGCCAAAGTAAATGGAAATCGGTGAGTGCCACACATGCATACAATATTACAATCCAATATTGCACACTGTACCAGAAAAAAACCAAAATTGTTAACACGTACTTACACTGGGGTTGGTTGTGTCGCTGCACCACTCAAAATTGCTTTACCAGTACGCCATCGCCGCACTGCAACAGAAGATAGGCGAAAACTGGAGTGCGGGCAGTGTCACACTGTCACCGTTTCCACCTGTGTGCCGTGTGCGCGGCATTTTTCAAAGCCCCAGACACCTCCCCACGAACGCACCACCAAACCGCACCTATCTTTCCTCGGTTCTCCTCGCGATCGAGTCGAGCGAGCTCACCTCGTCCATCGCCGACTCTCACTGCGCGGCGTGCCGCGCCGGCCGGCACCATGTCTCCACAGCACAGCGTCCGCCCCGCGCAGCCGCGCCTTCGGGAGAAGCCGTCCTTCTCCGCCGCGCTGCTCGACGCCATCTACCACTCTCTCGACGACGAAGGCAGCGTGCCCGTGTCCCAGCCGGAGGGGTCATCGGTTACCGGCCGTCGCCATTCTTCGCAGGGTAACCTGTCGCCGTCTGTTTGTACTGTGCGGTCCCCGCGGCTGCAGAAGCCGCCGCGGCCGTGCCGCGTCCAGCCTGACCCACAGCCCTCGCTCCTCCTACCGCCGCCGCTGCCGGAGTCAACGACGGACAGTGCGGAGAAGAAGAGGAGCGGGAAAAAGAACAAGAAGACCAAGTCGGCGCCATTTGCATGCCTTCTGAATGCTATACTTTGCAACAGGAGATCGGCCAAGTCGGTCGAGCAGACGACGCCGCGGGCTCTGACGGTGGCGCCAGCAGTCACCGCGGAGCCGGCGTCGGCGAGATCGATCCTGTCGTCGAGGGCTTCCCGGCGGCAGTCCGCGTTGACGGGAGGGATTCTGACTCCGGCGAGGCGAGCGGTGCGTTTCTCGCCGGTGGCGGTTGTGGTGGACGATGAGCACGGGAGCCGTGATGCCGGGGTGACGAGGCTGCGTGGCGCGGGGATGGAGATGACCGCGGCACAGCAATCGGCGTCGGAGGGGGAGAGGAGGGTGGAAGAGCTGCTGCGCGCGCTCGGCGTGGCAAAGGAGAACGGGAGAGCCAAGGAGAGCAGCGAGTCCAGCTCCGACCTGTTCGAGTTGGACAGCTTGCCGGCGTTCGACGACGCCGAGCTGCCAAGGCCGAGAGCTGCTCCCGGCGGCCTCGTCCTGGCACGTCCGCGGGCGCGTGTTTTTCGAGAGTCGCAGAACAGCATGCTTCTCACTTCTCATTGATACTCGCTTGGTACTTTTTCGTGTTATCTCAAATGCAAATCCACTTGTCTAGATATGGCGAGGTTGACATATCGATCATATCATCTGTGTAATACCAGTAACGAAAAAGAGTGCAATAAATCCAAGAATATAAATCCTTGAAACAAGTTTATCTGCACCAACATATATACCATAGAACATTCCATATTTCAGGACAATGACTAAAACGAACTCCAAATCCAAGGTCAGCAGAAGTGAGATCAGTTCAGTTCTCTGAAAGGTATCACCCGTCCCAGATTCAGTTCATCCAAACTGGGATTGATAACACACCGTGATTCTGATCTTTCTGTGCAGTTGTTCAGCTTAATTATCTGATTAATTGGATTTGTTTCTGAAGAAAGTTGATCGAAGAGCTTCGCCATGCCAATCCCTTGTCATTCACAAGACAGCAAGATGCAAAATCACAAATCCCAGGCATGTCAAGCAAATATACATAGATATAACAGGGTTTTATTTATATAAGGGGCTTTATGGTGCCCCATTTACCTTTTTTTAATAACAATGAGCAGGAGAGACTCCTACTATGAGTATATATTAAACTAGTTAGAGGCCCGTGTGTTGCAACGGATGCATAATTTTAACGGCAATATATTTAGAATATGATATATTTGCCGAACACATTTAAATTATTCTCCAATTTAAATAGGACGTTGGTCTTATAAAAATCGGAAAACAACATAGAAAATGCTCCAAAAAATTCTCATAAAATTCAGAATAATACTACTGAATGTGATGAAATTTACAAAATTATCCCCGCATCAAACTCAATTTTATCTTATTTTTGGGCATTTTTCTTAATTTCCAGAGAATAATTAAAAACAGAAAATAATTTCTTAATTCTGAAAAAATTAAAAGCAAATTTCGGCCTAACAGTGCAAAAAGGCCTGGCCCAAGAGCGCCTTTCGGCAGGCCGATGAAGTCCTGGGCCCAGGCCAGGAATTCGGCGCGCGCGCGCACCCGCAACCTGGGCCTGGGCCAGGAAACCTCCCCTCCGCCTGGGCCGATTTAGATCCAGTTAATCCTGGCCGTCGAATCTGATCCGACGGCCAGGCGCCGTTTTCGCCCGTATAAAAACCCACGCGCCGACGAAAACCTAACCCTAAAACATTCCCCCCTTCGACCCGAGAGCGAGAGCGAGAGCGGCGACGCGCGGCGGCGCGCGGTGGAGCGTGCGCGCGGTGGCGGCGGCCGCGACGACGACGGCGACCGGCGATCGGCCGCCACCGGCTAGCTCGCCGGAGCACCGCGCTCACCCGAGGGTGAGCGGGGCTCCGTCGAGCTAGCCCGCGGCGGCCAAAACTCGACGGTCCCGAGGGCTACGCCGGCCTCTTCCCGGCCTTCGGCGAGCGGCGGCGCGGCGGCGGAGCGGTCTCGGCCACCGGCGAGCGGCGGTGCGACGACCCGAGGGGCCAAGTTTAGCCCGCGGCGGAGCGGGCGGCGGCGGCGAGCGACGGTGAGCGGCGTTAGGGTTAGGGTTTAGGCAGTTGTGCTGCGCGCGGACTGCTGGCGCGCTGCGCGCGGATGGGAGGGAGCACGGCGCCCGAGCGAGGCGGCGTGCTGGCTTATTGGGCCGGTATGGCTGCTGTGCTGGGCCGAGAATGCGCTGCGAGGAGGGCGCGCTGCGCGCGGTGCGGACGGACGACCACTTCACGCTTTATATTAGTAGAGATTGGGTAAAAAGTACCCACAGGAACAGTAGATTTACAAACATTGAAGTTTTTCTTTTCCATGAGTCAATCACCACGTCTAGCCTACTAAGTGAGCAAGACATAGCTGAGCTAAGAGTACTTCGTATTTCAAGCTAGGTTCACTTTCTGTTGATCATCATCTTTTTTAGTTCATTGTTTAGTTGTCATCCAGTTGTTGATGTTGTCGTTGGCTATTTCCTTCTGTCGAGATGTTTGTATTTTGAGTATTGCCAAGAATGAATACCACCATTGTTGCACCGATGGATTGTTTCGTCTAAAGATACAACTATTTCTGTGCAGCCAGATTGACTATGCTCCTGTTAAGATTAATTCCATGATGAACCCTCTATTGTCCGATGATTTGATTGTAGCCACCCTTTCTGTGATTGTTCCATTATTTGGCCAAAGAATTTCTATTTTTGCCCAGCAATTTTTTGAAAATTCGCAACCAGAAAAAAGGTGTAGTGAGGTTTCTAGAGTTCTTTGTATGCAGAGTACACAATAACATTCATCAGTTGTATGCAGGATTTTTTTCTTTTCAAGATGTCTTTAGTGTGTAACCTGTCATTGATCATTAACCAGAAGAATAATTTAATCTTCTTTTCGCATTGGCAAGACCAGATCCATTTAAAGATAGGGTGAGCTTCCATGTTGCTGTATGTGTATTGATAACTCTTTTTTGGAGTGTATTTCCCTGCTCCCCAAATATATACCCAGGAATCTTGCTTTGTGTTGAGAGGTTCATCATCTGTATTTTCCTTTTAAGTTGATCGAATTCCTCTTGCGCTTCTATTGATAACGGTAAATAGAATAGTCTATGGACATTTGCAGGGTTGTGAAATTGTGCAACTGAGCACTCTGTTTTTAGCAAAAGTGAATAGTCTCTGATAAGCACAATTAGTTGGGTCTGATGTCCAAAAATCATACCATAGTGAGGTAGTTAACCCAGATTTCATCATTGGCTTAGCTATCACTAAATAGGTAGGGACCTGTTTTAGAATTCCACGCCACCACGCCGAGCCCCTCGGGCTGCTTATCTGGGGAAGCCTGCCTGTGCTGTAATATTTTTGCCATATTAGTTTTACCCATGGAATTTTTTCGTTGTTGAAGAATTTGTCCAGATGTTTGATTTGAAGTGCATTGTTTTGCCCCTTAATATTAATCACTCCTAATCCTCCTTTGATCTTTGGCTTGCATACTCTGTACCAATTTACCAGGGGGATTGCTTTTGTGTTGTTGCTGCTCTTCTGCCACATGCACCTTCGTCTGAGCTGATCTATTCTTTTGACTACTGCTGTTGGTAGTTGATAAATTGCCATCGTGTAATTTGGTTAGAGGTAAGAGGCAAAATCAATATAATATCAAGTCATTGATTAAATATAAGGAGATTTTCACCTAAATATCTATGGACCGTTGATTGTATTTCATTCAACGGTTCAGATTTGATTAGGGTGACCTATTACTGGTAATAAGTTTCATCTTTTTCCATTTAAAATCATGCGTGCATTAAAAAATTGATATATTTTTATTTTTTAGTTTACCTTATGTTTAAAATCATGTGTTGATATGTTTTCGTTTATACTTTCTATTTTTTTCAAGCAATCAGAGGATACATAATATGCAATATCTTGCACATTCCTTGTTCACATAATCAGATACGCTATTTTTGACAATTTTCTCTGGGTGCTTCCCCATATATTTTATGTGATGTGCACTTTTATTTGTATTTTAAATATCATTAAATCTTATTTTATTTTCATCTTATTATACATGATTTTTAGGTATTTTAAATATTATTTATTACGATTATATCGATCTGATAACAATTTATTTTTTGGTTTGAATATGTGATTTGTCTATATGGAATTCATGAAATTTCAAAGTTTTTCTTATAATTTGCATAGGTGTTTCATAAGTTTCAAAAATCAATTAATGGGTGGGCCCACGTAGCTAGCATTCAGATTGTATTTTGGACAATAATTTTTTCCAAGCTGGTGGCCCATATCCGCTTAATGGTAACTAGTGCAATATATGGAAGGCACATAATTTTCGTTGTAGTTACAAGGCATGCGCAATGTAGCCCCCAATTTTCGTTCGGTAGTCACCAGCTATAACCAGTAAAAATATTTAAAAATAATTTTATTTGTATTAATTCAATAAAATCAAGGGTTAAGATTTATCTTACCTTTTACCTCTAGGAGTAGGATAGTGGGGCACCATAAAGACCCCCAAATAAAATTAAACTAATTAAACAATACTAACTTACCTCCTCTCTCCCATCTCCCCTCTCCCTCCACTGGTTAGCACCGTCACCACATTGGCTTGCTGTCGCCGTCGTCACCGTGACCCTCACCACCATTGCCGTGGTGCTCGGCCGCCCGGCCGCCCCTGCCGTTGCTGTGGTGCCCGGGCGCCCAGGTGCCCTGTCGTCGCTTCGGCCACCCTCTTCCACTGCTCCGTCACCCCCGTCGAGCGCCCAAGACAGTCAAGTGGAGAGAGAAAAGAAAAAGGGAAAAAAGAAAAAAAAAGTAATGGATTTTTTTAGTTTAAATCTAGACAATTGAATCATTAAAAATGAATGGTCTACCGTTATTAGAGGCACCATAAAATTTTCCTTTTATAACGATAACTAACTTTTAAAAAAGTAAGTTAGCGTTTCTCTTGTCTAGCAAACTTTATATAACCTATGAGATAGTAGTTCTTATTTTTCACTGGGACTGTGTTGCTTGGTTTGTTCTTTGAATGGCTTCAGATGGTGCAGCACGTGCTATTATCTTTTTTTATATATCTCAGCTGTTCTTCATTTTACATTGTCTATGTGCCATTTTAACTTCATCAGTAAGACGAAAAGATCCCACAAGTATTACTCTTATCATTATTTCTGAGGACAATATGCTTCTTAGGAGGGGAGATATGTTATATAGAGAATCAAATAATGCCGTAGACAGAAGAGGAACAAAGAGTTTTGATTAGGAATCATATTTATCATAGAGGCTGATTAGGAATAAGGTTTATTATACCTTATTTTTAGATAGCTACGCTGTTATTAGCTTGTATTTCTATAAGCTAACCTATTAAAAATAGAATAATTTTTTATATATTACTGAAAGTTTACTTCAAGCAGGGTCGTGCCTAGGGGGGTCGAGCCGTGCGCTCGACCCGGGCCCCACCTTCCTAGGGCCCACCTGGCCACTACAGTTTAATCAGGGGAATAAGTTTAATCAGGGGAATAGAAACGGCCGGTCCGCGGAACATGATCGTGTAGCCGCTCACCCGCTCTTCTTCGAGGTCACCGAGAGCACCGCCCGCGGCAGGCGCGGCTTCGCCGGTTACTGGGGCCGCCAGGCTCCAGCGCGCCAAGCGCCCAAACGCGGTAGCGCACGCCACTCGCCGCAGCCCGCAGTGGCCGCACCTGCCGACTTGTTAGATGATATTAATATTGCAGCCATCATTGATGATTTTGCATCAAGAAATGTTAGAAAACATTTTTAAGGTGATCTATAATATATTTAAGGTAATGATCTTACTTCTTTTTTTACCGCTTAAAATTTTCTACGATACATTATTATTTTAGTTAGTTGATATATAATAGTAAATAATAGTTTTTTGGTATTAGGACCCCTATTTATAATTTCACCCCGAGCCTCACAAAACTCAGGAACGGCCTGACTTCAAGTACAATCTCCATTGAAGATCTTCTTGCTCATCTCCTGCCTCTGACAAAGAGCCGCACGAAAACAAGCAAGGCAGCATCTATCACACAGGTGTGATCGGCAGCCTGCTCTCCGTTTTACCTTCTCTGTTCTTACTTCTATTTGTATAATTAAATTTTTAGCACTCCCTTTATAACACAAAGTTAGATAGAAGATAATACAGGAGAAGTAAATATCACGCATTAATGTAGTTCCAACATGGTAAACACGAAATCAGTATAAATTAAAACTCCTCCAATGCACCATCACACAAGTGAAAGCCAACGCCGGCAAGAAGAGATGAAGACTTCCCAGCTACTAGCGCTGTTCGTCGCATTTGCCGTCGTCCTCGTGGCGGAGGCATCATCAGCTTCAGGTATAAACTTCCATCCATCCTATCCACTCAGATTTCAGGGATGCACATATACGTTTCTCTGTAATTTTTTTAAGATTGTCGGCCATAGCGAGTGAGAGAGCTGAGGTTGAATGCTCGATCCGTCTCTGCAGATAAGAACGTGAAGGACTGCCGGTATACGAGGGTGTTGCCGGTTGTGGCGTGTGAGCAGAACTGTCAGGCGGAGTGCACTCGAAGGCACCCGGACGGGGTAGGCGTCTGCGTCAACGAGTTCTGCGCCTGCTCCTACGACTGCACCTCTTGGCCCTCCTCGCCGTCGCCGCCCACGGCCAGGTGGCCAACTAGCGACCAATGATACGATGACGATGACGATGACGATGACGATGACGTGATATCTATACATGTCTGATGTGTTGCATCAATCTGCTAATTGTTAAACCTTCGTGTCTCTTCAACTGTTGTTCACATAGGCATCTGATGTGATCATATTTGAAAATTAAAGTTGTTCGATGGCTTGTTGTGCCTGCAAATAAAACTCTTTTTGTTTTCTTTTTCACTAAAAACCTCACGGAAATTCTAACAGTTATATTTTCAATAACTATATTTCTCATCGTTTAAAAGCTATAAATTAAGTTCACAAAAATAGTTATTTGTACTCTCCATTGTTCTAAAATACTATGTGTATTTGATGGACAATAAATGTATAAGATCATCAACATGCGTGCTGACAAATCATTATTAAATAGGTAGAGATGATGAATTGCGTAAGAATTTTCCGTAATTTTGTTTTATTTTTACAACATCATGTTATTTATGAGCTACACACGTAGAAAATGCTTGTGCAACAAGACACGATAATAATACATAATTAATTAGAAGAAAAGATTTCACGAATAAGGCGGTTGTCTGGCGATAGGCGCTTAGACTAGCAGGTGGTAGAGGGCGGAGTGCGCACGTGCCGGAAGGCCGTGTGACTATGTAGGAAATGGATAGGGGAATGAGATATAGTTTTCGAGATTTAGGAAATAAGAAGTAAAGAATAGGATAGAGAATCTACCGGATGTTAGTTTTTATGGTGAATACTTTAAATTTAACTATAAAAAACTATATAGTGCATCTCTTGAATATGCTCTAAGAACACGAAAGATTTGTAGGTATCAGATATTTATAGATAAATAATTTCAGTTGCATCAACTTCATGCACATAACGGAAAGAAATTCAATATTGTTTTCTACAATCATGATTAGCCAAAGTTGTCGTGCAATTTTGTGTGAAGCTTCATTGAAGACAAATACAGTCCTTCCATTTTAGCTAACTGATCAAATGATATAACATGTGATATTTATACGTGCCTGTGGACGACGTCAAACTTTTAAGACCTGCTATCTTTGAAAACCTTTTATTTTAAGAAAAATCTAACTGCGTATTTTTGTTTTTTTACCCAATTGTTGTTGGTGGTGCCAAAATAAACCCAAAAGAAGTCTCAATGAAATATCAAATTCACAAAATGATTTTCCAACTTTCGATTCATCCTTGATTCTACAAATTAAACCCGAAGCATGAAAAAAACTTATTATTATTCGTGGTCTGACAAAAAAAAACATTCATTCATTCTTTTCTTTCGTTCTTTTCTTCCATACCCAGCAATTTTCCGTTGCTTCGCAAGCTCTTTGCCTCTTTTCTCGTCTGAGCAAGATAAGAGCAAAACAGGTGTCTATTTAATTACTTAAACATATTTTTGAGAGTTCGCGAGAAAAATAAAAGTTCAATAGGATCCCTATTTGGCTCTCAAAAATAGGAAATAAGAGAACTGTCAAAAGAGACCACAAAGCCCTCATTCCGAGGGCCCCTATTCTGACTCTCATCCATGCCACGTGGACGCGCACTCCCTGCGTGTAGCCTTTCTGCTTATTTAAATTTGAATATTTGTATTTACATTTAAAATTTTAATATTTGTATTTTACATTTAAAAATTTAATATTTAAATATGATAGATGATTATGTTCCTATTGTTTAATATGATATATGATTATGTTCCTATATTTAAATTTGAATATTTGTATTTGCATTTAAAATTTTGAATATTTAAATATGATATATGATTATGTTCCTATTGTTTAATAGGATATATGCTTATGTACCTATATTTAAATTTGAATATTTATATCTGCATTTAAAAATTTAAATATTTAAATACGTTAGATGATTATGTTCCTATTGTTTAATAGGATAGATGCTTATGTACCTATATTTAAATTTGAATATTTTTATCTGCATTTAAAATTTGAATATTTAAATATGATAGATGATTATGTACCTATATTTAAATTTAAATATTTATATTTGCATTTAAAAATTTGAATATTTAAATATGATAGATGATTATGTTCCTATTGTTTAAAAGGATAGATGCTTATGTACCTATATTTCAATTTGAATATTTGTATTACAATTTAAAATTTGAATATTTAAATATGATAGATGATTATGTTCCTATATTTAAATTTGAATATTTGTATTTATATTTAAAAATTTGAATATAGTCATTTATTATTAAACAATAAATATTTATTATGTAATATGTTTTTGTCAAATACATGTGTATAGTGTGTGAAGAAATGGTGAAAATTAAAAAATAGGGGTTCTGTTTTAAGACTGCTTGAGTGGAACTCAGAAAACAAGCCTACTTTCTCAGCCTCAAATCAAAAGTCTTTTGATTTGAGGGATACTGTTGAAGGTCTAAGAGCATCTCCAAGAGACACCTAAATTTTATTCCCTAAATCACATGTAGGGATCATCCTAAACTCTATCTTTTACTAAAAATTAATCAATCTACAACAATTTCTCTATAATCTTGATCCCTATTTTTAAATCCTACAAATATGGTCTATAATATGTAATAATTTTATGTAAAACTTTGATACATTCAAATATATGTATCGTCCAACCTATAACAACGCATAATGGAGAAAACAATATTCATGCAAGAGAAAAATATGTGCAAATGGAAATAGGGATTTGCTAAACTAATCCTATATTTGAGAGAGGTGAATGATGATTTAGGTAATGGATTAAGAAAGGGACTCATTAAGTAGCCTTAGGTGCCGTTTGGTTCGGAGACAAAGTAGGATGGGATGGTTTTGTCCCAGTTTTTTGGATAGAATCGTCCCATCTCGTGTTTGGTTACGAGGGATGGTGATATTCTAGTTTAATGTTTGGTTGGTGGGTTGAGAGAAATGGGATTCTACCCCGGAACCTCCGTCCCGCACCGAAACACCTTTCGTCTGTTTCAAAATCTCCGTCCCATCCCTAAAACCTTCATATTAGAACCTCCGATCCACCATGGAACCTCTAACTAGGGCTGGATAACGAGCCAGCTCGGCTCGTTAAGCTCGGCTCGTTATAGCTCGTTATGTTAACGAGCTAGCTCGGCTCGGCTCGTTAACATAACGAGCAGAAAACCCAGCTCGGCTCGGCTCGGTCCAGCTCGCGAGCTAGCTCGTTTAGCTCGCGAGCCAATTATTTAAAAGATGATTAAATAATAAATATTTAAATAATCACATATCAAACATCAAAATATGAAATAAATAGAATACATAAGGTTTCAAAAAATAATCATCCATAGTTTCATCATTATTTCTATGATTCCATCAAATTAATCACACATGTTATTTGTTTCATACTTTTATATGACGAATTCTATAACTTTTATATGATAAATTCTATATGCCATAATAATAAATTTATAATAACAAGTTAGCAAGTAATAACTTGATATTAACAAATAAATTATAAAATAATGAGTCTTATAGTGTAAGATAGTGTTTTATTATTGTTTTAATGAGTTGACTTGACTACTTGTGCTGAGCTCGTTAAGCTCGCGAGCAGCTCGCGAGCCAGCTCGAACTCGCTCGTTATACTAACGAGCTAAAACAGCAGCTCAGCTCGTTAGGAAAATAGAACGAGCCGAGCCGAGTCGAGCCGAGCTAGTCACGAGCCGAGCGAGTTAACGAGCTACGAGTTTTTTGTCCAGCCCTACCTCTAACTCGGTTTCGGAGCCTCCGAGCATGAGGTGGGATGAGTTCATCCCTTTATTTTTGGGGACGAGTTCATCCCGAATATTGGAGGAATATTCCTTAGTGGGACGACTCCGTGCCAGGCCATGGCTTGCTCCATGTCGGATTACAGTGCGATGGGCCGGCCAAAAAAGCACGGCCCAAGTCTTAGAATGCTCTAAATTTGGTAGCAATTTGGTTCAACCGTTTATGAGCCCACACACGAAAATGGCATTATCAATGCAAATTACTACTGAAATTATCGGCAATTAATTCCTGCTAATCTGATATCCTTATCCATGCAACTTATTATAGGAATTGAAACGATTCCAAAAATTGTATGCACCGCGACACTATAAACACCCTCACTGGCCCGATAGATCAACGAAAATAAGAACCGCAGCAGCTAGCACAGCACCGTTAACAGATAGCTAGCTAACGCTGCAGCACAAGCAGCAAACGATACCCGGCCCAACGCCTGCAAAGATGAAGGTTGTCCATGCAACGCTACTGCTCCTGGCCATCGCCCTCGTCGCATCACCATCGTCAGGTGCACCATAGTTAGAGCGCTAGGATCGAGCGTTTTTGTTGTTTTGATCAGGTAAATCATCAAATCAATCTGTGAGTTGTGACCGGCTTGCGGTCGAACGTTCGAAACATGCAGGCGTCATGGCGACGACCAAGTTTGGGGGGCCGGCCAAGTACTTCCAGGACACCTGCTCGACGGTGATCAACCCGGGCCCGACGTGCGACAGCGGCGAGTGCGCCACCCAGTGCGCGCGGCAGTTCAGAGGCGGCGTGGGCGAATGCATGCGCACGAAGTGCAGGTGCATCTACACCTGCGCCTTCCCGCCGCCGGCGATCAACTAATATAATTAACCGAGATCCATCGACGATGTGCACGGCGGCGCATCACGTACGCACGCGCGCGTTGGTCCAGGCTTTTATTTGGTCTCGTCAATGCATGCAGTTTGACGCGTCCGTTGTTGTTGCTTTTGTTGCGCTTAGAGAGAAGTTGATCGATGAATAAATGGATTTAGATAATTGCATATACATCGATAGGCTGGAAATTGTGGGTTTGCGGCTGAACCAAATACGGAGTATCACTCTATGCAAAATAACAATTTATCAAACAGAAATTATATTTCACATAATTAGTTTCTTATGTTATAATAAACTTTGAGAATAACTTCGACTAATAATAATAACAACAGACTAATAAGAATAACAACGGAACAATAATCACGTAAATACAAGACACGGTGACTTACATGAAAAAACGTTCCTCGATGAGAGAAGTAAAAAAACCTACTCTTTTTTTTTTGAAATAGGCCGCACGGCCCGATCTTATTTGAAGGTCATGGGTGTGTCGGGCATATGAACGAGAATTTTCCAGGAGGTCACCTATCCTGATACTATTTCCGCCTTAACACGCTTAACAATGGAGTTCTGAAGAGATTTGGTGCCAGCTAACTCACATCCCTTCAAAAAAAACCTACTCCTTAAGAGAAGCAAACGTCTATTATTCTAAACTTCCACTATTATCAACAATGAGTATAAATTGATTTTCTCTAGAATATCTAGAGGTATATTATAACAACATCCAGATTATCAAGTTATACATTTGACATCATCAATATCAATTAGACAGAATTAGTAAGATGTTTACTAAACCATGCGGACAAAGACAAGTTCTGTCTCCTTTGGTTTTAGCTTATACCTACCAAACGGCAAAAGCAAACAATATGAAATTTGGTGGAAACAAAGGGTTATGAGTCTCTTCTAAGCTATCAAAAGATCAACCCATTCAAACACCGTTTTATCCCCTTAAGTGGCATTCCACTAAAGATGCTCATGTTGAAAATTGTAGTCACGCTTTAGCTGGCAAAATCTTACTTAACCGACGGAAGTTAGCTAACTTCTGTCTCCCCATTTTTATTGGCCATATACCGATAGAAGTTAGCTTCTTCCGTTAGGAAAGGCTATCTTCCATCGGCTAAGCCGACGGAAGTTGTCTGAATTATTGTAGTGAGCCTTCATTCAACTCATCCTCAAACAAATTGAATAGATTAAATCAAAGTGCCCAAGTGCAAAATTAATTCACCAAGTTTGACGTCAATCTGACCCTGTTTGAGTCTCCTAACTATCTTAAACCCGCTCGTGTTTTCTGATTCTTTTTTTTCTGATTCTCTCTCGAGGCTAGATTTTTCTTCTCATTCACAGGATTTTAATTTGAGCAATCACAACTGTTGACTAAGAGATAAATTAACGGCTCATAAGAGTTAGACTCTTTGTGCTACAATGGGCTAAGTAACAAGCTCCATGACGAGGAAATTTAGCCCAACAAAAAGAATTATGCTTTGCATTTGAAGTTAGTTATACATATGGTTGGTCTAGTTGGGCAAAGTTTCTTTTGTTTATTTTAAAACCAATAATATGGTCTGGTTTTTATGCCGATAATGTGCTTGCATTTAGGTAATTCTAAGATCTATTGCTAGGCATCTTGTGTCTCTACAGGTTGTATGATCTTGGCATATGCGGCGGAAATGTTCCATTGTGGTTGTGATAAATGATTTCAAGTCTGAAATGTGTTTAACCAAGTTGTGAATCAATATTAAACGGCTCCTGGATGTCCATATCTGTTAAGTTGCCTCCATGTAGTTTTCAGTTTGGAAAATTCAGGCTTTCGATTTAGGGTTTATGGTGACGAAGCATGCCTCCATGGCAACGACGACGTACACAACTGCAGGAAACACAGGACGCACCAACCTGGCTGCAGGGCACGAGAAGAAGCAGCTAGATCGGCGCGCGCCGCGAGGCCGGCCGGTCTTGCATCATCATGCAGCTTCGCTAGCTGTGCGTACGGCCGCCGCTGCCTGACGCGCCCGGTAAACTGGGTACGCGCATGGCCCGAGCCCCCTCGTGATGATGCTTCTTGGAGTACTTTGCTGCTCCCTTCAGTTCAGGAAGCAGTGGTGTGTTTGCAGCGCTGGACTAATTAAGTTGTATCACTGACAAACTCACAAGCATGGCATCACCAACCACATCCTGCTCCCTCTGAATTCCAGCGAGGTGCTCTAATGGCGTGTTTGGGCCAGAGAGGAGGGAGGGGGGCTGTGTGTACTACGGTTGCAGTTGAATTCACGTGCTAGGCCACTGACAGATAGGCCTGCATATTTGTCGAGTTAGGCCCAAATCAATTGGAACAGAATTACGAGTAACAAGAAGTTGAGTCAACCTTTTTTAAAAATTTTACTGAAGATGTGAACAGCACAGACACAGGCTTTGCCACAAACAAGCAAGCAAGCACGCATGCATGCACATCTGAACAAACTTTGAGCCCCCTGAGAGCCTCCGTGCTGCAGGTTGCCGTCAGCTGCTGCCATCCTGATGTGATTTGCCTTCTCGGGACAGCGATCTCTCATTATTCCGCACCTTTTGCTCCCCTCACTCGGGTGGACTTGGGCGCGCAGCGACGCTGCCGCGAATGCGACGACCCCTCTCGCATGTCTCAAGCAAGCGCCGTACCTTTCGAGCCCCCGATCGGAAAAAAAAAAACTCCAACGTATGCCGCACGACGAGCCACGACGACTCCACGGGACGGTGAAACTGACGACAGAGGTGGCCTCGTTTTCCGTATCTCTCTCTGACGTTTACACGCGATCGATGATACGATGACGCCGCGCGCGCGGCCGGTCCGGACCGAGTGGCCCGTGACGCGCCACCGCGTTCCACGGCGCGCGCGCGCGCGCGGCATCACATATGCATGGCGAATTGCCGAGACGGCGACGGCTGCGATCGAGCTGAGCAGATGCAAGAAAGACAATACTGAAATACACACGGTTGAGTCCCGATTCTGCTTTTCTGCTCTCTAAATAAAAGTCGATATATCCATCTGCTTGACGAAAAACTGTTGTTGATTTTTTCTTCTTCTTTCTGAATTTTCCAATCATCTTTAGCAAAGCTGGCATGCACGACGACTCCAGGCTACTGCTCCTGAAAAGAACAGGATTTGTATGTTACGAGTGTCATATCAACGTCGGGGCTACAGGGGAATATGTCATATGTGCATGTGTGGATGACAAATGAAGTGATAATGATCTGATTAGATCGATATGATGGCCTGGTGTGCGTGGTTGGGCTAGAACCATCTCAACAGCAGTGGCCTCCGCCGATCGACTGTACGAGCGCGTGTGCACCATGCAGATCGAGGCGTCCAGTCAGAGCGATCTCAAGTATATTTTGGTGTTAATGGAGGCAACTAGCTAGCTACATGAGGATTACGCCAAGACACAGGCCACACACACGACATCAAGCACCTAACCATGCATACCTGGTGCATGGATCAACAGCTACAGTACCTTCACATGCATTATTGCTGGACCAGTGGCCATGTTCTCGGAAGAGGAAGCTGCATATGTAGGGGTAGTATTAGCTAAGCTGTAGCTCTCATATGCAACAAAACGGAAGGTCGGCACTGCCCAATGTTGCGCATGTTAAGATGGGATCTTAGGGTTTACCTCGTCAAGTTTCACATATGTCATATAAATCTCTATGTATAGATCGGACATGGAGAAATGAAAACTCCGATGGACTCTACCTTCAGTTTAGTATCAGTACACTGGTCCCCTAGCTCTACACTGTGAGTTCAGATGGCCATGTGCACAGTTCTCTGCTGCTAGCTCCTTGATTACCCCAACCAATTAATCAGCTGAGAGAAATACACCGGAAAAGAACACAAAAGTTAACGTACACTACTGCTGTAGAACAACATGAGCTAGCTGAAATCTGATACATCACATAAAAATGTCCTACGTCTGGTACTACCACCACTGTATGTTCAGACAATCTAGTACACACGACGGCACTTGGGACCCTACGCTCTTCACCTCGCGTCCTTTTGTTCATGTTTGGTTATGCATTTGTAGTTGCCTTTTGTGTGCTATATATACATGTAATGCACTGAATTGAACAGTGTAAGAAAGGGGATCGGTTAAGAGCAAGCATGCATGCAGATGGGTAGCACCAGAGCTGACATCGGGACCACGTTTAAATGATGCTCAGAGTGTTGTCTGCCGTTTGATAGAGCAGCTATCAATGCAATGGCCGCCGTCAAGGCTGTTCGTTCAAGGGCTGTGTTCTCTTGTGAATGTATTGAATACCTGTGGAATATGATATGCTCGGACTGAGATTGATCGAGCAGATCGAAGAGCGGGCTGCTCGGATTGACGCCCACACAATAGAAATGGGATCCTATGTAGTCGAAAAAACCAAAAAACCGAGTGTAAAGAACAATGGTCTCTTGTTTCGTTGAGATCATATCATATTATCGCTATAAACATACTCATTATCACTAATGCAATGGATCGATGCATACATGCACGGCTTTTCCTACAATATAATGCGACCTACGGATCCGGCAAAAGAATTGAATTCCGGGCCTCTGTACTGAAATCAAGGACGCGGTGTACAAACTTTGATCTGAGCACGCTGTCGTTCCCATAAATCGCGTACAGCTTTTTGGAGAAGGGAGTTGTTAAGTATACTGTATTGTGGCACTGAGTACTGGTCAAACTGTATTCGTTCTGAAACATGGGCCAGAAATGTTTCACCTCAAGCCAGAAAATGTTTATATCAACATTCAAATTGGCACTAACAATGACATCTAGCTTCCACCTAATAAAGTGCTTGGAAAGTTAGAAAAAAATCTCAAAGATTTGTCTAACAATTGTATCAATCTTAAAAAATCACCGACGATAATCCATAATCCATCCTGCAGGATTAGAGCCTAGTTACACCCTATAGTACGCGTTAGTACTACCTATGAATAACTGGCGATATGAACATCAATCGAGATCGAGTGAAATCACAACACATTGATTCGAGGTAGCTCACCGTCACATGCGACTATGCAAGTACGCGCTAGCTATCTAGCTACTTCAATTCTACGTATATACTCTCTCTTTCTTATTATCTCCACCGTCTAACAACTCGACGTGATGATCAAAGTGAGAGATGTGGAGTTTAAATTCCTTTCGCATGTCATGTCTATTGCTTCGTTTTTCCCCACCCTTAATCTACATGTGCATGTTGTCATGCGGAGTACTAATAAAAGAAAAAACAAAAGCGAAAGCTAAAACCATGTATGTGGACTCTAAATCAATTCGTATGTAATACGATGTACTGTTTTAATGACTCAACTATTAGATAATGTAGATTGATCGGTTCGGCGCACTCGCTAGCTACATCATCTATTGAGCCCAACCGATCCAACGTGGTGGGTCGTTGAATTCACAGCGGTTCACACGCAAATCCCGGACGCGCGCGCGGGGGGTCGGCGCGGCGGCGCCCACGTACTTCGCTGTAGCAGCCCCCGCGGGCGGGGCGCGTGAGCGCGGCGAGCCACATCACGGTCACGGGACAGTGCTGGCGCGTGCAGTGTCGCACGTACGGGACCATCGATCGATCGATGTGTGCATCTGTAGCAAAACGCACTGGTGAACCTAACATGGATGACGGATGGATGGATATGATATGCATGCATGGTTGGCCGCGCGCGCCGTCCGTACGTGCAGCGAACGAGCGCGCGAGCCGCGAGAGGTGTGTGTGCTTTTGATGTGAGCGGCCGGTGTCCCCTACCAGCCGGATCGAGCTAGGGTAGGGGGCAATACACATGCATGCACGGATCGGACCAGCCGTGCCAGCAGCTGGCAGGCCGGGTGTTACGACGTCGTCGACCTCGGAGCAGTAGTATTGCATCTGCAAGCGCAAGCGCGCGCGTACGAGCTAGCCAGTTCGATCGATCGATGCGCCGTGCGCGTCTGAATTGGCTGTGAACTGTGGATGGATGGGGATACCATCTTGTCCGTCTCGAGGGGTCTCTCCTGTACGTGCTCCGTGCTCAGCCGGGCGAGAATTTACGTGAGCAACTGTGCGCCCGTACGTGCTGACGTCGAGAGATAAGACACGATTGGCCACGGCGATGACAGCTCGCGTCTCTACACTCTACAGAGCACGGAGAACATGCTTCGGTGAAAACAACTTCTGCTAGTTCAGTTCCACATCGCTTGTTAGTTGTTACGCTGCATGCGTCGGATACATCAATCTTCAGGTAGACGGAGTTCTCGTCCAGTCCAATTTTCTAGCCAGCTGAAAAAGCATCAGGGAAGAACAGTGCTTGTTTCATCCTGTTTCGGCCATGACGCCTCCCCTGTAGCTGGTCATAATTAGGCGTGCAATTTCAACAACGACGACGACGTACTCCTACTAGTTGTAGATGACAGTTATCGAAAGCAACTTTCTACCCCCACCCAGCTCGCTCTCTGGCTTGTATGGCTCTTCCCAACCAATCAAACCTGGCTAATTAAATATCTCCAGCTCTTAGCTCCATGGATCATGTGATGCAGTACGAGTCCACACCCACCATATGCACCTCTCTTTCTTCCTTGTAGTTGAATCTTGCCTGCTTGTGCAAACAGCCTCTGATCTGGACCTGAGCCTGAGGTGATGACTGCTCCACTGATGTGGTCCTAGGTTGGAGAGGCCGGATGGATTGGAGTGGAGATCTCCTTCCCGACAGCAAGATCGGACCCATATTTATGCTTTGAGAAGAACACCACAAAAAAGCCTTTGGCAAAGCCTACCTCCTTCCCTATCTGCATTAACAGCTTGACACTGCCCCTGCAGTTGTCAGCATATGTGCACCCTCTGATCTTCTGTGCCAGGAGAATTTGCAGTCAATCAACCACTGAGACAAAACATATATGAGAGAGCATGCAGTGGCAATTGGCAAATGCTTGTGTGGAAACTGAACTGTTGGATCCACTGAAATTAGTATACTAGTTTAGTACTAGTTGCTGTGCCCGTCGATTTTATCAAGCAAGGATTCTGATCTTCTTTCGGTTTGCCTTTTCACTAAGAAAATGCATTATATTCCTTGATGCCTCTTGATGCCCCATATATATATGGCGATGTATGAGCAAATGGGACGACTGATGGCACACGAAAAGAAGGAAAAGGACACATTCTGATTACTGCGTTCAAGGTTTAATTGGGCTGGCTGCATGCATGTTTGGTCCCAAGCAGCAGCATCCAAGGTCTCATCGAAAAGCTAAAGGGGACAGGGAGCTCCATCAATGGAGCTGGAATTTGATGATTGTTTTGGAGTACCGTCTCCAGCTTACTTTAAGTGGTGAGAAACTTTGGCATATGATGTGATGCAGACAAGCGCCCCAAAAAAAAAGCAGCGCGCGTCTCTCATTAATTAATCAAGCAGAGACTTGCATGACCCAAGCAACAAGAGTTAGTTTATCCTTAAAATTATGTGCAGTGGCAGCTTAGATAACCAGGAATAAAGCTAGCTAGCTAGGAGCAGTTGCAAGATGTATATATACTCTCACGTACGATTATTATTGCACCTCCATCGGTTGCAACTTGGAGTTTTGTGCTCGAGGATCTACTTTTGTTGTGTGGCACTAGTGTTGCCCAGAACGCTGGAAACTGAACCATGCGTGATATAGAAAGGTTTAGGTCAGTATGCTGTTTCTCCTCCTGCTTTCTTAAGGTATCATGTTTGTTAGAGCCAGTTTCGACTTTAGACTTTCTCTGCTGGGCCAAAAGGACTTTCAGCTGACATATCCAACAATACCATTAGTACTCTAGTACGGCAACCTCTCTGAAGTTTTCCAACCAACGGCAAATCTCCCACGACCAGTACAGACAACGACACACAAGAAGGTAATCAATAGACAAGTAACCATAAGCACCGGACCAAAAAGAAGATGAAGTTACAGGGAAAAAAGATCAGATCAGTTATTACAAAGTTATTTACCCAACTCGGCGGCAACCCGGTGCTCCAACTAACAACAGCCGCCCACCAAAAAAATGTGAAGGAAACTAGTGGAGTGATAAGGCTGTCATGTCCTGGAGCGCAGTGAAAAGCACGTATACCAGCATGCATACTAGTCAGCCTCGCACCTGCACACACATGCATACTATACACGCATCACTTTGCCCTCGTTGGAAGCAGCGAAAGCGAAAAGGAGGGAGAGCTGGAGGGGGACAGCGAGCCATCGATCGCAATTGCATGCATGGTTGGGTTCGGCGGAGCCGCAGAACGGAAGCAGCAGAGGCGCAGAAGGAAGAAGCGCCCTCCTCTCAAGCTTGATCTGAGCTGATCTCGATCGCTTCCTCCCGAAAATAACATGCAAGCCGTGTCCTTTTCCGGCAGTTACGACCATTACGTTGCTGATGCTGCCGCTGCCGCCGCTGCTGCGACTTTCCACACGGCTCACGCGCGCAAAAGGGACGGATCGATCCGTCCATCTATCTATCCATCCATCCATCGGTGGGTGGGTGGGTGCAGTGAGTGAGGAAACTTGCCCACGGTAACAGCTAGCCTAACCGGCACGGAATTATTTGCGCCGCGCAGCTGCCAATGCATGCACATACTGCCGGGAAGAAGAAGTGCGCGTACTTTTTCGATCTGCTCATCTTTTCCAGCCTGCCAAGTGTTTCTGTCTTATCGACGGCTCGAGCGTAGTGTCATCAATCCATCGTACGGCACGGCATTTACGAGGCAAACGTTTTGGTGGATCGAGTGGAGTAAGTGTTAACCAAGATGCATCATGCGTGAGGTAAACTGGGAAGATACATACATACCGTGGAGGGGAAAAGGGTGGAAAGTGAAAACGCGGGAGCTGCTTGGTGTTCTAGCTACTAGGTACTCGTAGAAATGGAAGTCCATGTCGAGAATATTTGGAGGACGCCTGCGAAATCTGGCGCGACCGGAAGTCGAGTGGCAGCGCGGCCGCGACGTCGCCGTGACAGCAGCGCGCACCCACCTGCAGGGGTCGGGTCGCCGTCGTCGGCGAGCTGTGGCCTGTGGCTACAACTGTTGCCTACTAGCTAACTCGTACGACGACTTGTACCAGTACAGGGCGAGGCGAGGCGAGGCAAGCATGACCAGTAACCAGACACCAGTTGCACGTCGATGTACATAGATGTTGCTACTTTTGTGCGTCGCATCAACCGTTTGTTTCCACTCCTATTCTTTTTCTTTCTTTTTTTGCCTTCCCAATTTTTGCTTTCAGATGGCTAATCCGATGACACAGGCGACAGCTACGGTGGTCCTCGTATTTTTGTTTTCTGCGCCTAGTTCACCCAAGTGAAAATAAACTGTCCAAGTCGGCAGGGAATCTTGATTTGACACCGTTTCGACTTGAAATAAACGTTGGCCTGAAGCTCTGAATGGTCGTCGACTCGTCGTCATGGTGAGCTCGTTCTGCCCGTTTCATCTCTCTCGTGCATGCGTCAGATCATCTATCAGACCATGAGGTGTCGTCCCAGTCGATCGAGCTTGCGTTTTTACGTCAGGAGTACATATATTTTAACACTACATCATATATATATATAGTCGATCCACCCCTCGCGCGCGGATCGGAGATGGAAAAAAAGACGTGCATATGTGATGTCTGTACCAGCAGAAATGAAATTAAGACGTAGATTTCATTGGTGTCATCATTATGCACTTGTCGCGAGAGACACATGCATATGTACTGGATTGATGTTGGCGATGTACTTATCCAGAAGGCCGGCCGGCCTCTCAATAAAGAGATAACACAAGTTCAAATAGCATCGCGGTTGGCGCACGGTCACTCACCTGTAGGGCTTTACTTTACGCGCCCATCAGGCTTGAAAAAATATTTTGCTGTCCCATCGAGAGTACTAATGTTCATAGATCACAAGTTGGAGAAACTGGATCGACCAGTCTCTACTCGTTCGGGATGTTTGGTTTCTGTTCAAACAGCTAGGTGGACAACAACGACATACTATCTTTACGGCCAATTCTACTTGACTACTTGCGGCGGCTGACAGGGGGCATTAATTCAGCAGCAAACCTCCGGGAGTGAGCTGCTCATCACGTTGACAACTTTTCACGTAGATCTCAAACAACTCCAATATAATCACGGAATCACCTCCCTTTTTCCAGATCGCTACTACTGGTAGACGAAAAACCGCTGCATGCATGGAATTCCGTAAAAGGAACTCTACAAAAGCCTGCAGAAAAGAGAAGGGGGGAAAAGAAGCAGCAACATGATCAAACTGCCACACACGACACCGCTATAGCTCTAGCTCAATTAACTAGCTTTCGATTCAACAATAATCAAACATGTGGATCCCAGTCCCAGACCAAAGCGGCCATCGATCGAACACGTACGTACGGTTACCACGATAATTATAACCGCGCTGTCAAAAGGGACATAGAGAGAGAGAGAGAGAGAGAGAGAGAGAGAGAGAGAGAGAGAGAGAGAGAGAGAGAGAGAGAGAGAGAGAGAGAGAGAGAGAGAGAGAGAGAGAGAGAGGAGAAATCGAGAGATCAACGAAGTAGAGCAGCTGCTTGGTAGCGCAGCAGTAGCCAGTATATGCTCCATGCAATTCTCGAGGGGCAGAGCCAGCCATGAGCCATCCATCAATATAATCGATCGATCTACCATGCATGATGCATGCGCTAGCAGTAATACCAGCTCAAAGCTCTATAAAGAGATAAAAACATGCATGCATCACCATGCATGCCTGCTGCACCGGCCGGTATGCAGTAATCATGCAGCTGCAGGAGCTATCTTAGCAACAGCATGCACTGCGCACAGAGAGAGAGAGAGAGAGAGAGCAAGCAAGCAGGATGCAAGCACGTCGCCGTCCCCAGGAGGACCACCTGCGGTTTCTCGTGTTCTAAAGAAGCCAACCTCCCATAAAGAACCCCTACACAGCCAATCCGGAGGCCGCAGAGGAGAAGGCGAGAGCGACGGATAGATGGAGTCACACTACCCATCTCCCCCACTTGATGCCCACAGATAGCTACAGATGCAAGAGGTGAACAGGCGAAAAAAATAGTTTTTTTCTCTCTGGTCTCATCTCATCTGTTGCGAGTTTGCGACCTTGCTTTTAGCTAGCTAGCTGCGCGCGTGTGCGTACATATATGTACTAGTCCTATATTTGCCAAGAAAGAAATGGGTTGGGGTTAATGATATGTTGTGAGTGTGAGACGTAGCTAGAGCTAGCTTGCACTAGCAGTAGCTAGCACCAGCAGCTAGGCAGAGAGGGCACAAGCAGCAACTGCCACTGCAGCTGCATTTGTACTTGGCGATGAGGGAGGAGGAGCTTTAAGCTTGGTAGTCCCACTCTGCTCTTACTTGCATGGTCCCCTCCCCTCTCCTCTCCGGCCTTACAACGCCAATCCCCTTAAAACCGCACCAACTCGTAGCCAAATTCTTCAGCAAGCAGAGGCGCAAACATAGCGGCGAGGGAGCAGCTAGCTAGCCGTCGCTGGCCATCGCCACCAGTGCGCACACACGAGGCCGACGAGAATTACCCCGAACTGCGTGGGGGGAATTCTTCGTCGGTTCACGTACGTAGGAGCAGATAGCTTGTTTTATTAGCTCATGGAGAAGCCGCAGGACATGCGCAGCGTCGATTCGTTCTCGCAGCTGCCATTCATCCGGCCGGCGCCGCCGCCGCAGGCGCGTGACACCATCCGGTTGTTCGGTTGTGAGTTCTCTAACGACCTGCAGCTGCGGCCCACGGACCAGGCCACTGCAGCCGGCGGTGGCGCATGCTCCCCGGACGCGGCCAACGGCAGCACGGTCACGTCCGAGGGCAGCAACGGCGTCGGCGTCAAGAATAATGGCGGCTCCGGCGCCGCGACGGCGGAGCGCAAGTTCGAGTGCCACTACTGCTGCCGCAACTTCCCGACGTCGCAGGCGCTGGGCGGGCACCAGAACGCGCACAAGCGCGAGCGCCAGCACGCCAAACGGGCCCACCTCCAGGCCTCCCTCGCCATGCACCGCTACGTGCCAGGCCACATGTACGGCCTCTTCAACTACCACCACATGGGCCGCTTCGACCAGCCGCCTCCGCCGCCGCCGCCGCCGGCGCACTACCCGATGTGGACGAGCTCTGCCACGGGAGCCTTCGCCGGGCCAGGCTCCATGTCCCAGCCCATCAACGGTAGCCCGGTGCAGGGGCTATGGAAGGTGCCGCCGCCGCCACCGGAGAACTTTAGCGCGGCCGGCAGGCAGCTGGGCACAGCTGACACGGCGATGGTGGCGGGGCCGCCGTTGACAGGGGAGGTGGCATGCAAGGACGAGAAGGCAGGGATGATCTTACTGTCCTCTTCGCCTTCGTTGTCATCATGCTCGTCGACGTCGCCGGAGAAGCTAGGTAGGTGTGAATTGGGGCAGAAGGAGGCTGTTAGCTTGGATCTCCATTTGTAATTCGATCATGTTTAGGTTTTCTTCTTGTGGATTAGCAGTTGCAAGCGCATGTTAATTCTAATAGCTTAAATAATCTACTTTTTTTCCAATCTCCAACTCCAATTTTAGCTAGCTAGTTAGGTTTGTTGCCCCCTTCAATTTTTTTATATAAATTTACTCCTCTAGTTTTACCAAGCGAAGAAAACAAAATCCTTCAAACTGCAAGGAGGAAAATAATTCTTCGATTTCGAAAGTGCAAAATATGCACTTACTATGGATATCTATTGCATAAAAGGTGGAGGAAAACGCAGAAAACTAATTTCTCGAATGAAGAGAAAAACTAAGGCATAATTTACCCACAGAAATGTAGATAGAAGAAAGGTTTCCTGCATAGTTAGATTTGAAATGTGTGGATCGATCCAACACTGGCGGCTGTACGTACATGGGCCCGTATTTATGTAGTGTACACGACCTTTCTTCTCTTCCCCGTGGCCCAATTATACGTACATCTGAATTGCTTTATACAGGTAATGGGTCTTTTGAGCATGTGCTACTTCTGCCAAAGCCAGGTGTATTTCATGTACTTTCTGGCCTTCCTCTTATAGACGAGTAATAATATAATAGTAATTTACTAATGGCAGATCGGCACGTGAAGAATTGAAGTAGGCTGCTCTTAAAAAATTTTGCAAAATTCAATTGTTCCTCGTGCAATTATTATGCGGGCAGAAAGGTATACATTGTTTTCATGAAACAATTTTTTTTCTTTTGACTAGTCATATGCACGTACTGTCCGTGCTCATCTCGGAGAGAAGAACATCAATTACAAAGAACTAGTGGATTTGATTCCTATCCAAGTTCAAAAGAAAATTAAATGTTCTAAACCTCAGATGATTGTGTGAAAATTTGTACTAGAGGTGATCGATCGCTTAGAGCATCCACAATATTAAATTTATAGGCGTATCCAAAGATTTTTTTTACTTATTATTAGTTTCATAGTACAATGGAAAGGTAGTGCTAAGCAAATAAAGTAAAGACACAAGTCCTATGTAAGGGTACTAGCCACATGAATTAAATAATATTACTTTACACTCTTAGTACTAGGTCTATACAATAGGAGGGTAGTGCTAAGCAAGCAAATAAATTTTTTATTTTGATAAGGATCTCACTTTCGAGATGTTAATACACTACAAAGTTTTTTCTAAGAAATAATTTTGCCACATGTCTATAGAACTAATGTATAAACACTATACATTGTGGATGCTCTTAATACCATATAATTTGAGAAATGAGATGCCGTGCGTATATCTGATCGATCAACTGCTAATTAATTCCATGCTAGTACTGTATCTAAGCAATATCAAATTGATCAGCGACTGATGAGAGGAAAATGCAGCCTCATATATACTCATACATGGACTTTCATTCTGGACTAGTAGCTAATTAACAGCCTAACACACACAGTACTACAAGCATTTACTGCATGTACCGACCATCTACGTACGTAACTGATCACTATCAAAACCACGAATAATTTCAAAGTGGTGCAGAGAGTTTAATTAAAAGTTAAAAGGTTAATTATTAATTAACCTCATGAAGGACATATGTAACCAACAACGAACCCACACGTCATGGAGGTTTTAGAACAGCTAGCTAGATAAAAGATCACTGTACACATTGACCGTATTCGACTGTTCGTACGGCCCAGGTCCTTTCCAGGATTCAATTTCGGTCGACACATTCTTGTCGTCATTTGGTGTCTCACCGTCGTCGATCGCAACAATGGCGCGGCTAGCATTCTGACATAGTCCGCAGTGCTTCGATCGTTATTAGTAGTTCACTCCAAAATGCACGGCCGTTTACCATGCTGATCAGATGAAAGCCGCGCGGTACCAATTCATGCAGAGATGCAAGCATGCAGTAAGCCAGGCCAGCTTCTGCCCAATGCAAGATGCTGCATAAAAAGCTCAATATCGCGTAAAAAGTCAGTGCCATGAATTCCGCTCGATTACATGCATGCCAATTTCCATATGCAACTTTTTGATTCTTACAGGTAGCTTGGAGCCTATATATATAGCTAGCCAGGACAGCCATAAATTAGAAGGCATCAGGTACAGACACAAGTGATGCAAAGTAGCTGGCTTTGGCAATAAAGCTTGGTCTTAGGGACAGGGACTGGAACGTCCGGGCGCAATTGATTTCTCCGGAGAAAAAACACCTTAATTATCATTCCATTTGACACTAGGAAGAAAAAGAGGAACCTATACTATGCGCGCGTGATGACCTTGCACTACATGTCTGCTATGAACAGCAAATTTGATCGCTACCATCGTAGTAGCGTAGCATTCAAGTACGCATGCGCCGGTATATATTAGTATGGTAATAGGGGGAAACAAATGTGTATGCAACGCGAGCGAGACGAGATGCAGCAGGTGATGGCTCTCTAACTGGTGCATGCTGCCAGATGCGGCTAACTATAGCTATACACTATGTCATGAATCATGACGCATCGTAATACGGTGTAGTACATGTGTATACACACACCGAGAAAGGTACAGGTCACTGCAGCTGGCCAGCAAGGGGTGTGCATGCAGCGAGAACAGCAGCAAGACTCTCGCTACACAGATCTAAATAGGGGGCCGCTGAATCATGCCAATTGGTTTGCTCTGCAGTACTGCTTGCACATATGACATATGCGTCCAGCTCAAGAAGGAGGCATGCAGCACGCAGCAGTCAGTAGCAGTACTGCCACCACCACCACCACCGCGTCGCATGCAGTGGTTGCCGGCCAGGGACCAGCTAGCGCCCGGAAGACGCATGCAGCAGCTCGCTGTACTTGTTCGCAGCGAGGTAGCAGAGCCAAGCCATGTACGTGCACAGATCATCCGTCAGTAGTTAGGCTACTGCCATCCACTCATCACCGATCGTCATCGGCACATATCAGCTAGCTAGCTAGAAGCATGTGCATCTCTGCAGGGACGACGACAATCGATGTCGATGCATCGTACATGCACATGCATCGTCAAACGTCAATGCATGCATGCGGGCACCTCCGGCTCCATGCATGTGTGTACAGTACATATATCACTACTAGAAAAATAGCTTTCGATACCGGCCTATCAATATTGATTAAACACAAATCAGGACTACATTCAATTCAATGGTTACTGAGCCAAGGAACAGTATAGTAGAAGTTGGAGAAATAATCTATCAAAAGTATCCGTTGGTGTCACGGACTAATACTAAAGAGTACTCTTGTGGACTACCTGCACACACTCTATATAGTAATGGTTTGCATTGTATAACCACCCTTTAGAGGGTGATGTCGTATATTTATGATCGTCACTAGTTCACCTATAAGAAACGAGTAATCTTTATTACTGATAAAAGCGATTGCCATGCACCTATAAGTGTGCGTTCGTGCCAACACGTATCGACGACCGATTGATGGATGGATCCGTCCAAGTCGCGCGACTAGTCGATCGAGCGCATACTCGCATGCATGTGCCAGCCTTAATCCCCTCGGAATGCGCGTGGACGCGCGCGGCTCGCCGGCCGCCGGAGATAGTAGTTCCGCCGGTCGCCGTAGTCGTATAGTACACTTGCTCGCTAGCTGCACGAACGAGCTTGCTCATCGCATCGCATCGCAGCAGTACGTGCGACTGTTCAGTTTGTAGCTCCCCTCGCGCCTGCTCCCGACAGCGCCCAGACAGACATGCATGGGCTCGGCTGCGGCGGCCGGCGCCAATCTAGAGAGGAGGAGTACTGAGTTAGCTAGCAATCGAGCGGCAGAGATCGGCTGCCTCCTGCAGTCCTGCTGCGACTTGCGTACTGGTTAATGCAATGCATGCACGGTTGTTGGGCAGGCTAAGGTTCACAGAGCTGCAGCCTGCAGCAGATCGGTCGATCGACCTCCATGGCTAGCTCCATATATATCAGTCGATCTGATGAGTATCTGACACGAGATGCATGCATGCATTGCATTGCATCCGCTGGTCTCCTTTTGCATGCATGCTGTTCGTGGCACGGTTTTTAAGGACAAATCATGGTCGCCGGCCCACTGCACACGGACAAATTGTAAGCTTGCATTTTGAGCTCATCCGGCCAATCAAATATATGTATTCTCGCTCTCCTTCCGTGGAAGAATTCTAACTTTCTAAATAAAACCAATAAATTAGTGCTAAATGTAAAAAAAATAAAAAACATCAGTTATTGATAAAAATAGTAATGTTAAGCCATAGTTAAGAAACATTGATGAAAAAATATTGATTTATGAACGGATAGCAGGTAAAGAGATAAAAAACAAAGTTGTTTTACGATAAATTAAAAAAACTGAGAAAAAAATCTCTCCCTGAATTGTCCATGGCTCCACTGCACGCCATGCATGCATGCTAGCTGCATCATTTTTGGATGAATGTGTGGCACAGTCTGGTGATTGAAAGATTCTTCTCAGCATGCGATCGACAACTTTCTACTGAGACATTTCTACGCAATCTCTGTCAACGACTGTTACCATCTGACGAAAAAGCTAGAAAGATTAACTGGGATGCGAACTCGATCGGTTTCAAAATATAATAATAGTTTGTTTTACAAGTACTTGGTCCCTCTTGTTAAACGCAAAGGATATTTAGGATGGTATTACGTAGTTAGATTAAGATATATAGTAGTTAACAAAGTTAAATAAGAGATATTAAATATTTAATTAATATAATGCGTAATATCGGGAACGTTATTCTACACTATGGGTGTAGAATGCTATTCTACACCGATCATCCCAATCATGCCCACCCCCCACCCAATCCTAACCCCTCCATTCCACGTCGGTGTAGAATAGCATTCTACACCCGTGGTGTATAATAGCATTTGTATGCGTAATATTATATAAGTACTTATATTTTAATATACATTTTAAATGCTACGATTCTCTACTCTAAAATGTATGTGCCACAATTATAGGTTATCGACAAACACAATTCCAAAAATCATATTATAACTGTAAAAACATAATTTCTAAAATAAACCCGTAACCAAAAAAGATAAAATTATATATCTAATCCATACTTTACACAAAAGTCTCAAACTCCAACTAACTTTTTACATCATTCTCTAGTAATCTGACTATCCTCACCCTTACTGATAAGGACCACTGGATAAGATTTCAAATGAGTTTATATATAAGATCGATCTCAATTCTCAATGTGGATGGATATGCATCATACGATGCATCCATAAATAGTCAGAAGCTAGCTAGCTAGCTAGCTAGCTACTAGTAGGTCTAAGGACTTCGTTTTTTATGATGGAGTGAGTCTCTGCTGCAAGACTGCGAGTGAATGAATGAACGACGACAAGAAGAGAATCTATTGACCAGCAGTCTTGGCTGTACTTGATGCGTTTGCCAGGAAGAGGGCCAAGGTTATAACTGTATAAGTACTATCAACCTGACACGAGAGATCGAAACAATTTCTGGACGAGGGCAGGGAGCGAGCGAGAGCGGTGATGAGGTTCACAGTTCACTGCGCCATGCATGTACATGCATGCACTGCACGCCGAGCGGCGCAGTGTAGCCTTGTGCAGCGCATGTTAACGCTTCTAGCTACTCAAAGTTAATTGTGTTTCCTGGTCATTCTGAATACCGATCATATGGTCTCTAAGACCATTAGGTTCTATCAACCTTATAATATTACAAGAAAGAAGTACTTTTGGAGTCTTTGTGTTTGATGAATACGTCTTTAATTTTATATACATCCAATGCATCCAATCTGAATATCTTGCGAGATACTGTATTAATAATTGTAGTTTTGAGAGCTTGTTTGAAAGCCATTACTGCCGAAGTGCCCTTCTCTACACCCACGTCAACCGGTCACGTTTGTCGAGTGCCCTATGTGGCACTCGATGAAGATTTTACCGAGTGCCTGATAAAAAACACTCGGCGAACACCCACGTCGCCGATAAAACTTGTGTCGAGTGGGGTTCACCGAGTATGGCACTCGACAAAGCCTTCGCCGAGTGGAAAAAAGGCTTCGCCGAGTGCCCTAGACACTCGGCAAACAAGGTTATTCCCGTAGTGCATGTCTTTGTTTGCCTCTTTTCATATCTCTCCCGTCCATATTCTCTTTTATTTTTGTAACTGTTTTGGACGTATGTTCTCTCCTTTGTTAATATAAACCTGCAATGACTCCCTCACTTGTGTGTTTTTTTTTAAAAAAGGTTATATATCCAATATATATAACATGCGAATTGAACTAACGAATAGAAATACATGATTATAAATCCATATACAAGAGGATGTCACATTAATCTAAAACATGAGAATTTATCAGATGATGTGTTTTGATGGTTCGTAGAAAAATAAATATAGAAACTCACAATGGGAGAAAAGAGAAAAAATACAATAGATTTCTAAAAGGGCTTTTACGGTGCCACATATATCTTTTATAAAATTAAGAGGTAAAATCAATATCCATTTGATTAAGCACAATTAAATTAATTAAAAAATCAAAAAATTATTATTACCTCTTCTCTCCAGCCGGTTAGTTCCTCAGTTTGCTCCCACTTGTCCGCCCCCACCCCCATGTTCGCTGTCGTCATTGCATGACAAATGAGATCCCCTGCATCGGCCTCGCCGACTGCAGAGGGCAGTCACCCTTCGGCGCCGTCCGATCTTGATCGGACGGCTGTGCGAGGGGGCTTCGGAGAGAGAGAGAGGGGCTTCGCACCGCCCGATCAAGATTGGACGGCGCACAAGGGGTGACTGCCCTCTGCAGTCGGCGAGCCCGACTGCAGAGGAACCCGTTCCGTTCATCCCCACTCGTCGCCCGTCCGCCCCTGTCCCTGTGTCCACTGCCGCTGCCCCACCACTGCTCGTTCGCCCCCACTAGCGCCGGTGAGAGAGCACAGGAAAGGGAGAGGGAGAAAGGGAAGAAGAAGAAAAAATGAGAGGTAATAGATTTTTTATTTAAATCTAGATCATTGGATCTCTACAAATTAATGGCCCAAATCGTTGGAGGCACCCTTAAAATTCCCTTCTAAAAAATAAGATTTGAGTGCATCTTTCAGTTTCCTATGGAATAGTATGAAAGATAGCAACCTATAGAAATTTTCTAACCTCCAATCCTATGTTACAAACATCACAGATATAGAAATTTCTAAATGGTTTGAATACTCTAAAATTCTCACAAAATTCGTTGGATTCAAAGGAGCCCTCAATCTTCTAAAAAACACTCCGTTCAAAAGAGCCCTCAAACGCAACAGTGCGGCGTTGTTCGACTAGCCCACACTGTATATTCGCTCGGGCTAGGCCCAGAGCATGGAGCCCAACTTCCTGGCATCCAGGAACATAACTCAGCCCTCATCGTGCATGCCATCCAGTTCCTACCCTACTACCGCCATGGACTTCCTGTCCTGTCAGCCCAACGCCAACTGGGTCAAAATCCACAGCGGCGTCGCACAAAGCTCGACATGACCAACCTCGCCGTCGTTTATGGTTTCTTTGGTTGCAGAAGCAGTTTTTGTTTTTTAGAAGTTAAAAGTCAAATCAAATGATATTTTTTAAGCAGCAACTTTTAGTAAAAATAGTTTTTGATGCAGTGTAAATGTGAAAGCTCCTCCACACCAGCTTTTTGCGGTTTTTAGCTTTTGGCTTCGCAACCATACAAAATTTCATAAATTGACATTTCAAATTTCATACAATCATAAAAAATTCTATAAATTGACATTTCAAATTTCATACAACCATACAAAATTTCATAAATTGGCATTTCAAATTTTATACAACCATACAAAATTTCATAAATTGACATTTCAAATTTCATACAACCATACAAAATTTCATAAATTGTCATTTCAAATTTCATACCATACAAAGTTTCATAAATTGACATTTCTGCTGGATAAGATCTCTCGGGAGGAGAGGGAGGGCCGAGTCTCTCTCCTCCCCCTAAGATTCGAACGCCCCTAACTACTTTCCCTTTCTCCTGCGCCCTGATTGGGGCACTCAACCAACCCATGGTTGAAGGGCCTCTGTCGCCAGCGCTAAATAAAAAAGGGAGAGGGCCTTCGGCTATAAGGGTCATACCTTGTACGCCTCGCCACTCTTCCGACACCCCTGTGTCAACCCGATCTACCTAGTGCTGAACGACGGGAAGCTCCTTCATCTTGCTGCATGGCTTCGTCCTCGACTACGACCAACATCGAAGGTACACACCTTGGTGCCCTTCTTTTTTTAACTAAGACCTATGCCATGTCCACTTAGATCTACCCGGCTAGAACTACCCTAGGTGAATCCCCTTAAGCATAATCTATCAATTTCAAATTTCATACAACCATATAAAATTTCATAAATTGACATTTCAAATTTCATACAACCATATAAAATTTTATAAATTGAATTTTTTACGCAATTCACACCTCAAAGCAGCTTTACAGTCGTTTTAGCCAAACGACTTTTAGTTTTTTCACAGCTAACATCCCACAGCAGTTTTTTCACAGCTTACAACCCAAAACATATTTTTCCACAGTCACAGCTCAACCAAACATACCTTTAGTTAATTGGCAGATAGTTTGGTGTGCTCACGTCTTCGATGGTTGTCGCGTGCCCGTCAGCTCGTCGGACCGCCGCGGCTGCAAGCAAAGCATTGGGGGTTCTGTCAGGCAGCGCGCACAAGTGGCATACACCGATCGATTTCGCCGGGATGCTTAAGCAAAGCAGGGTGCAGTTGATTAGTCACTGAAACATGCGTATGTGTTGCATGGATTGGGCCTTCTTGGCTTTGTCCGAGAGCTTTGCATGCCACATGATTCGTACTCGATCTGTTTGGTGGTATTATTCAGGGAGAGCGAGCATGCGCCTCTGGAATTATTATCCTGTAACTTTCGAGGAATCCATTATCTTAATCCCGATGGTTGATAGACTGATTCTCTTCCCCCCTGAAACAGGTTATGAAATTGGCTGTACTTCTGATCACTGACAAGAAATATTGGTTTTCAAATGCATGGAGTACAGGAAGGACTACAGGACATTAGGAAAAAAACACTAGTCAGTCCAAGGTGCAGAGCATCTGTCTCCCAGCTCAGCTTTGTAAGAACTAAGAAATGGAGCAGAGAATAATAAGCCCCATTGATGATGTTAGAATCCAGATGAGCCTTCTTGGAGTACGATGTTAATTGCTCCACCTGCAAATCGAGCCTATGCTAAGTGCAGGACATAATCATTTCATGGCACAATCCAACCTGCTACGTAATCGAATCATTTCGTAGTACAATCCAACCTGGAACGCAGTACGTCCAAACGTCCGCGGCGGCAAGGCTACCGTGTCCGCTCGTTTCCTTGATTTGATAGCCCATCAGAACATGGAGTTGAACACACCTCTAAACCAACTTGACAAAAAAAATTTAGCTCACGTACGGTACTATTCCGTTACTGCATAACTGTATTGGCGAGCAGCTAAGCCATTGCCATACCACCTTGAGCCGCGTCGGCGCGACAGTATTGCACTAAAGTTTAGTTCATGTTACATCAGATTTTTGGACATCAATTTAAAGGGGGCATTTAATTATTTGCCACTTTTAACATTTGAGTGACAACAAAATTGTCATGCCGAGTCACTGACATGTGGTCCATTAATTGACACATGTTAAGAGTGACAAATAGTTAAATTATTCAATTTAAAAGACTAAATGAGAATTAATTATAAAAATAATTGCAGAATCAGAGAATTATCTGCTAGACAAATCTATTAAGCATAATTAATCAATGATTAGCAAATATTTACTGCAATATCTTATTGTCAAATCATGACGTAATTAGGCTTATTAGATTTGTCTCGCGAATAATTCATCAATTATGAATAAGTTTTGTAAATAATCTACATTTAATACTAAACATTCAATACGACGGGACTAAAGTTTAGTCTAACAACGGGCCCTCAGTACTACATTGGCATGTGACCTTCTAATCCTCTGTAGTGTCACTTGGTAGTGTACAGTTCTTTAGCTTCTAAATCTGGCATTACCAAGACGAAGTGCAATTGCACAGGATCGGCCACAGTGTCACACGCTCGCAGCATCGTAGAATTTGCTCGCTACAGAGCAGGCAAATCATGCTTCCCCGGATTGTCTCTTCCGTGTCTCGTAGGAGCCACCTGAGAGGCTGAGACTGAGAAGGTCTACGGTGTAGCATGGATGGAGGTGGCGTGCATTCGTCGGCCGCGCGCGGCTCACGGGCATGCGCTGTGGAGCAGCGCGCCTGGCACTTGGCGCGCGCGGGGTCCCGCGCCGGGCTGTCGCGGCGTGAAGACGTGAGGACCGGGAGGCCGAGGCGAGAGGCGCCCCGCTGTTGGAAAACGACCGGCTGCGCGGCGGCCGCGGCGGACACGGTGGGGTGTCGCGCCTGGCATGGCTGTCGCTCGGCCGGATCGAGCGGGACTGCGCGGATACGTTCGTCCTGGCCGTTTCCGCTCGCGCGAGTCGACGTCCCGGCGGCCGGCGGTAGCTCTACCTACTACGCCACGTGGGTACGCGCGCGCGACAGGCAGGCTGATGGCAACAGGAGATCGCCGGTGGCTGGCCACGCACGCACGCGTGCAACGGCAGGATGGGAGCCCGGAGAGCAGCTGACCTCTCCCGCGCGCGGGCTTCGTCCCTGGACCGACGTCGTGTCCGGTGACCCGTTTCGTCGCGTTAGGTGTGGCTTGGTGCACGCATGTTTTTTCCGTCGATAAAACGGCAAGTCGCGCCATCTTCTGACGTCGCGACACAGGCAATGCGCTAGCTCCGGTGCCGTGTTCCGGGCTCCGGAATAAACGGCGCGCAAGGAGAGACGAGACGAAACCTGGGACACGAGCTTCGATTTTTTTCTTCTCTTAGCTCGTGTGCCGGCTGCCGACTCGTCCATGGAGGCCACTGCAGCTTCAAAGCAGCATTTGTTTGTAGGAAGAATCAAGAACGGTGTACACTGTACATGGCAAATAATGCGCTCTTCTAATAACGAGTTACAAGAACAACCTTGCGTCCTTGCGCATTCAAGCGAAGAACAACTGCATCAAACATTCTGGGTGAAACAGATACTAATTGACTCGCTATCCTATAAACATCTGCATAAGAAGACTTATTTACGCAATACGCAAGACTTGGTTCAAGCTGTTATTCTGGTAAGCGCAGTAACATTGGCAAACTTGGTAGTTTCTCAGATGCAGCCAGGTACTGAAAATAGCAAATCTCTAGTCAGCAGATCATCTTCAGAAATCACAAGTCAGAACGAGTTAAACTAGCCTACAAGGCTACAAAGCAGTTGACTTTGACGAGGCCTTCTGTTCAGTCTTCAGTACCATCCCAATGCGGCAACCAATCCCAAAACCCATACCAGTGATAGTGAACTCCGACAAGTCAACATCCCCTCACCAACATGTAGACCTACAGAGTACGGCCCCACCAGTCAGTTACTCATCTCCACCCACTCCGTCCTGCTCCCAGCCCACCAAAAGCGCCAGTTGGAGAAGAGAGTGGAAGGGGAGGCATAGTTCAGAAAACCAGTGGATAAACCGGTCGGTTTATTATATTATTATTATATTTATTTTCTACTGTTTTAATGCAAAAATAATAAAGTTGATGAAAATATATATAATTATATATTAGAAAATATAGCTTGACATCTAAGATTAAAATGATACCATAATCATATTTAAAGTGATATTATAGCGATAATGTCATAACTCATAAATCCATACAATATTATCTAAATTATTAAATAAATTTTATGAAATATGTATAAAAGTATGAAATAAACTTAATCTTAAATGCACCAATGCATTCATCATCTTACCCTTAATTCCATGATAAAAATATAAAACAAAAGATGCTTTATTTGAAAATCAGTACCGATTTACTGGTTCAATAAAAACCAGCCGATTTCACCGGTTTTTTTTGATCGAAATCGAACCTGTTCAGTTTGCGGTTCAGGTTCAACCGCCGGTGGGGAATGCTTTCTTTTCGTCTACATTTTGCTGCGGCGTCCCCTCCGCCTCCGCATCGCTTCCTACGGAAGCAAAAAGACCTGAGTGCGAAAGCCATCCGAAAGCCACCCACGAGTGTGTGAGTAACCCGAACGGAAAGGGGAAAGAGCCCTAGAAAAAATCCGCATAAAGTGGGGGATTAGCTTGGTGGATTGGATCCAATGCCGGGTGGCCCGTGCTGCTAGATCTCGGCAGTGGCGGCAATGGCGACGCGGCCGGCTTCGCGGCAGCGGAAGGCGTCTTCGGGGGCGGCGGCGGTAAGGAGTTTGCAGCAGCAGCAGCAGCCGCAGTCGGGCTCGCCGACGTCGACGACGACGACCACCACGTCCTCGTCGCGGCTTACGCCGGAACTCTCGCTCGACGGGCCGGCGTCCCCGCTGTTCGCTGGGCTGGACGAGGACCCAGCGCAGAAGGAGAATGTCACGGTCACTGTCCGTTTCCGGCCACTCAGGTCCGGCTCACTTTGCTTCCGATGTGGTGCTTCGTTTGGTTGAGCTTGGATTTGGGGAATGCAGTTTGATTTGGATTTTGGTTTGTCGTGTGAAGTCCCCGGGAGATTCGGCAGGGGGAGGAAGTGGCGTGGTATGCGGATGGCGACACAGTCGTGCGGAGCGAGCAGCACCCCAGCGTCGCTTATGCTTACGGTACGTGCTTGCTTCGGGTGGCATTTGTAGTTAGATCATTGGATACTGTGACATTGGCACTCTTCTTGCTGAATGCTGATCATCTCCACGTTTGGCATCTGCGAAATTAGCTTAGTTCTGTTGAACCGATCACTTTTCACACAAAGGCTGGAGCGAATTTGGTGGGACTTGGGAGTTCTATTAGCCTATATATAGAAGGGATCCTGGGAACGTGATATTTGGTTTAGTTACATTGGATGCATTAAATTATCTCCTGCCAATTTGATTCTAGAGCTAAAATTAGTGTCCCAAAAATGCTTCTGAAATCTGTGTTGTGACTAGGGCCTACAACAGTTCTTAGAGTGCAATAGAAACAAAAGATCAAAACCAAAAAGGAACTGATATGGTAAACTATTAGTATATGGCTTTATTCCCCTTCAAGTTTAATTGATCAGAGATTAATATTGTATGTTGTCCAGATCGGGTTTTTGCACCAACTACTACAACCCGTCATGTGTATGATGTTGCTGCTCAACATGTTGTCAGCGGTGCCATGGAGGGAATAAATGGTAATTGATCTTTGCTATCTTATACAACCTCATGGTCTCATGGCAAGTTTTACCTTTTAAAGTTAACTTGGCCAGGAAAAGAGACTTGGTTTCTATTTGCCATGTTACTATGAGATATCTTCTAATCAATATAGCGATATATATCTATACAGTCAGATTCAGAAACTATTTATCATTTCACACCATGTTGGTACAATGCAATGGTGGACTCTTTTATTACCATTTCAAGCAAAAACTAATGTTAGAATGCATCTACTTTTCTTTATTGCCACAGGTACAATATTTGCATACGGTGTTACAAGCAGCGGGAAGACACATACAATGCATGTGAGAACACTTATATAACGTCATTCTTTTATTAATTCTTTCAATCTTAGATATTAGTTGTGATGTTATGGTTATGTAGATTTTCTATCAAAAGTTAAGGCTTGTCTAACCCTGTAAGTCCCAAGTCCAGCAACTGAGAGGAAATTAAAGTGTCATGTGTTAAGTGCTACTGATAATCTGACATCGTCACATTATTATGTAGATGTACTGATGTAGTGTGACTAGCATTCATGGTGGTAGGTAACTTCCATTTTTAGTCTGAAATATGTGATAAAGGCCCCTTTTCATTTTTGTGTGGCTAGGCTTATAGTGTGCTACATAAGTTATTTTTTATTATATCTGAAATGTTCCTCGGTATCTTGATGTACGTGTTCTTTTGGGCTAGGGAGATCAAAGGTCCCCGGGGATTATACCTTTGGCTGTCAAAGATGCATTTAGCATAATACAAGAGGTACTGTTTAAATATTGTCATATTGACTCCATCATGTATGTGTACACATATGCCATACAAACACTGTCTGACTTTTCATTGTAGACACCAAATCGTGAGTTTCTCCTTCGTGTGTCATACTTGGAAATTTATAACGAGGTTTGCCATTGCAATCATATTTGTATCATCGGATCATTCACATATTCATTTTTCATACTTTTCTAATTGAGGGCTCACTGAATTTAGGTTGTCAATGATCTGCTCAATCCTGCTGGACAGAACTTACGAATTAGAGAGGATCCTCAGGTGCTAACATATGTTTTTTTTTCAATTAATAACTATTTCATGCAAACATTAAGGCGCTACTGCTGTTTTCATATCAATGGCATACAAATGTGTTGCATCCTTCAAATGTGTACGGTAAAAAAACACTGTAAACTTAACTGAAAACATTGTCATGCATTTACCTAATGATTAGAAACAATAGTGGTGTGCATTGTTCCCCTACGTGGGAAATGAATCTTTCAGATACTTCATACTTCATATGATAGTATGCATTGAAGTTCTTCTCTAGACTTGGCAGAACTTTTTATGAATGCAATTTGTCATTCTGTACGATTGGCTGATAGTTCCTTCATCTGCATTAACTTTTTAGGGAACATTTGTTGAGGGTATCAAAGAAGAAGTGGTATTATCTCCTGCACATGCCCTATCCCTCATTGCTGCCGGAGAAGGTCTTTTTCTTATGATTACCATCTTGGGATTTTCATCCTACATTGACTACTCCAGCTTAGTAGCTACTCATTTTTTTTATCATGGTTAACATTTGGTTGTGTGCAGTAGCTACCTATCAGGCTTATGAGTTACTCCCTCTGTCCCAAAATATAGCTTCTTTTAGAGTTCAAAATTTCTCCCAAATGTAGCAACCTAGTACTTTTAAAAGGTACCCACACTACCCTAGGACTTATTACACATTACTCCACCCAACCACTCCCAGACCCACACTCACCTACCCTGAGAAGGATATTATGGTCTTTTTGCACATCTCCTAAATACATGTGCCCAATTCTAAAGGACACTGCATTTTGGGATGGAGGGAGTATAATTTATCAAGGAAAAGTCTTATATCACAGAAAGTTATATATCATAAAGTTTTAACATTAGTATGTGCAAACTTGCAGTAGGATCCGTGCTTAAAAAATTATCCTCGTGACAGATTGAATCTTTGGTGGCCCAAGTGAGAAATGTTCATGTAGCATAGCATTGATCAAGTCTAGATAGCATTTTGTTTGTTAGAGACAGTTAGGAAGTTAATTTTACACGTTGCTGAAAAAAATAGACTAGTTCCTCAATGGCTCAAATGTTCAATGCTCCTGAAGAAATGTACAGAGGGCCAATTCAGCGAATGTCGCTGCCAAAATGCCCACGGAGCAGAGGATGCCGGATCTACTCTTGCTACTTACTAGTACTTGTTAGCGTGGTGTATGTGGGCCCAAGGGGGGTTCGGCTGCCACCTTATCCCCCTAGCCGGTTGGTTAAATATGTTGGCAAGGATCCATCTAGATTAGCTCTTTATCTCTTATCTCCTAGATTAGTTCTATTCTGTTACAGGTGGTTATCCTTGCCTATATATGTACTTGAGCATTGGCTCCCTCATTAATCAATCTAATCTTTCCTAGCCATACTCTTTCATGGTATCAAGAGACCGGGACTCTTCCCTCTCTTCCTTCTGCTGCCACCGCTAATAAGTATGGCCGGGACTCCTCCCGCCTCCACCGTCGACCCCGCCGAGCATGCGCGCCGCGACGCTGACGACGAGCCAAGGCGCCTCGCCGATGCTCGCACCGCTGCCCGTGAGACTGCCCTCGCCGAAGCTCAGGCCGCCGAGGAGGAGGCTGCTGCTGCCTCAACCGACCGCGACACCGCCGCCGAGCGCGTCCGTGCTGCCCTAGCACGTGCGGCCAAAGCCCGGGCCGACGCCGCTGCCGCGGCTGATCCCATCGACTCGGCTCCTGGGGATGGCCTGGACGTCTCCCACGCCATGGCCCTCCACGAGGCAACCGCCATCCTCAACCTTCATGCCCAGGCGGTCTCCATCCAGAACACCCGCAGCTTGGTGCCCATCACCCTCGACACCGCCGGCAATTACTCGCGATGGCGCGAGCAGTTCTTCCTCGCCGTCACGAAGTACTCGTTGCAAGATCACATCTACAACGACCATGCCACCTCGGCCCTTCCTGACTGGACACGGATGAACACCGTCGTCAAATCTTGGCTTTACAGCATGACCTCGTCTGATCTTGCTGAGGCCGTAATTGACCACCACGCCACCGCGCCACCATCGAGGGTCATTTTATCGGGAACCAGGAGACCCGCGCCCTACACCTTGACGCCAAGTTTCGCGCCTTCGCACAAGGTGATCTCTCCATCACCGAGTACTGCAAGCGTTTCAAGAAGATGGCCGACGATTTCGCCGACCTTGGCGAACACGTGACTGACCGCACATTGGTCCTCAACGTGATTCGTGGGCTCAACGAACGCTACAGGGACATCAGTGTCCACCTCCGGCGCGGGCGCCCCTTCCCCTCTTTCGCCGCTGTCCGCAATGAACTTCTACTTGAGGAGATAAACATGGTAGAACACCCTGCTGCCCCCCTACCGCCCTCGTCGCTATGGGCTCCTCCGCACCCCATCAGCCCGCACCGACCGATGGCGGCACTCCTTGGACCGGCGCCCCCAAGCAAAACAAAAAGAAGCAGAAGGACCGCCGCACCCCTTCAGGCGGCTGCCCTGTCCCTGGCGGCGGCCCCTCCCCCGCCCCCGGAGCATCCGCTGGGCCCGGAGGGAATTGGCCCTCCTTCTACAATCCGTGGACCGGGTCCATCCAGATGTGGCCCGGCCCATGGACGCCTCCCTTGTCCTAGCTTCCTTAGGGCCGCATCGGCCCACAACAGCAGCAGGCGCTGCTCGCGTTCCAGGGGGCCCAACAAATACCGCAGGTGGCTCAGCAGTTTCCCCACCAACCGGCTTTTTTGCCGCCCTACGGGGCTCCTGCCGGGCCCATGTTGCAGTCACAACAACCAGCACCGTCGACCTGGCCCTCCCAAGCACCATACCAGCCCATGGTGGGACCTCCGGCTTGGGACCAGAGCTCCCTCGCCTCCACTTTCAGCACCATGGCGCTCACCCCCCCGGTGAACAATGACTGGTACTTTGATACAGGTGCTTCCTCCCACATGACCTCTCATGACGGTGCTCTTTCTCACTCCTCAATTCCGCGGTATCCCTCTCCCACCTCTATCATTGTCGGTAATGGTTCGCTCTTGCCGGTCACCGCGACCAGCGCGACACACCTTGGCTCTCTTGCTTTAAATAATGTTCTTGTTTCACCACAGCTCATCAAGAATCTTATTTCCGTTCGCCAATTCACTATCGATAACAATTGTTCTGTGGAATTTGACCCTTATGGTTGCTCTGTGAAGGATCTTCTCACGGGGACCGTGACCATCAGGTGCAATAGCTCCGGCCCGCTCTACCCTCTGCAGCTTCCCGTGGCGCACTCCTTTGTCGCGAGCTCCACGTCGGCTTCACTGTGGCACCGTCGTCTTGGTCATCCTTGTCGCGAGGCTCTCTCCAAACTTGTTTCAACCATTCCTGCTTGTAACAAAACCTTGGATTCTATATGTCATGCGTGTCAGTTAGGATGACATGTTCGTCTTCCTTTTGGTACTTCAGCCTCTCGGGCATCGAACAACTTTGCTCTTATTCATTGTGACTTGTGGACATCTCTTGTTGTTAGTGTCTCTGGTTACACATACTACTTGGTTGTTCTCGATGATTGCTCACATTACTTGTGGACATTCCCCTTACGGCTGAAGTCTGACACCTTCACGACATTATCTAACTTTTTTGCCTATGTCTCTACCCAGTTCGGCGCCCTCATCCAGGCCGTTCAAACCGACAACAGCCGGGAGTTTGACAACTCCACCACACACACCTTCTTTCTGACACATGGCATCCTCTTTCGCATGTCGTGTCCTTACACGTCCCCACAGAACGGTAAAGCCGAACGGATCATTCGTACCACAAACGATGTCATTCGCTCTCTTCTGTTTCAGGCGGGCATGCCTCCTTCGTATTGGGCCGAGGCGTTGCACACTGCAACTCTTCTCCTCAACATCTTACCCACCAAGACCCTTGACTTCTCGACCCCGCACTTTGCCCTCCTTGGCAGTACGCTGTCCTACGATCATCTTTGGGTCTTCGGCTGTAAGTGTTATCCCAATCTCTCGGCCATTGCCCCTCATAAACTTTCACCCCGTTTCGCTCTCTGCATCTTCCTTGGCTATTCTGCTCACCATAAGGGATACCGCTGCCTTGATCCTACCACCAATAGAATCATCATCTCCCGTCATGTCATCTTCGATGAAACTAACTTTCCCTTTGCCGAGCAACCCTCCCCTCCCACGGCTACGGACTTCACCTTTTTAGATGAACTCCCTAACACAGCACCTGCTCCCATAGGGTTGCCAACTTTGTCTTCTGCAGGATCTCCAGGTACCTCTGCGGACGTACCGCCGCTCCCTGCGCCACCGGTTCCACCAGGGTTTCATACCCTCCCTCGCACGGGTGTTGTGCCACGCGCAGCCATGGCTCCTTCTTCGACGCCCACCACGCCACGCGCGGCCACGCCTTCACCTTCGATGGCCGCCCCCGCGCCACGTGCGACATCTGCCTCTCCTGCACTCCCACGTGCGGGATCCGCGCCACGCGCGACACCAACTCTGCGCGTCTACTCCAGGCGTCCCCGACCCACCGAGTCTCCTCCAGTAGCATCCACTGCTCCCTCAGCACCGGTGCCTCTGCCTCGTGGTGCTGTTGTTGTTAGCCCGATGGTGAATCCACATCACATGACGACACGGGCCAAGGATGGTTTTCGCGTACCATCCCTGTTCCATGTCGCACCACTGTCTCCAGTCCCGAAGGCCTTTCGCGGTGCTCTTGCCGATCTCAATTGGCGGGCCGCCATGGAAGAAGAACATGCTGCTCTCTTCCAAAACCAGACTTGGGATCTGGTTCCTCGCCCGTGACATGCCAACATTGTCATCGGCAAATGGATATTCAAGCACAAGTTCCTCGCCAACGGTTCCCTGGAGCGTTACAAGGCGCGTTGGGTCCTCCGTGGCTTCACTCAGCGTCTAGGTGTTGACTTTGCAGAAACATTCATCCCAGTCGTTAAGCCTGCCACAGTTCACACGGTTCTCTCGTTGGCTCTCTCCTGCAAGTGGCCTGTTCACCAGCTCGATGTCAAAAATGCTTTCCTCCATGGTACTCTGACGGAGATAGTGTTTGCTGCTCAGCCTTCTGGATTCGAAGACCCTATTCACCCAGACTTTGTTTGCCGCCTCAACAAGTCTCTTTATGGGCTGAAACAAGCCCCCCGTGCTTGGTACAGTCGTTTCGCCACGCACCTGGTCTCCCTCAGCTTCGTGGAAGCCAAGTCAGATACTTTGCTGTTCATCTACCGTCGTGGCACTAATATGGTATATCTGCTTCTCTACGTTGATGACATCGTTCTCACCGCCTCCTCAGCACAGCTCCTGCGGCAAGTTATCTCAGCTCTTCAGCAAGAATTTGCCATGAAGGATCTGGGCGAGCTCCATCATTTCTTGGGGATGCAGGTACAACGCAACGCTGATGGTATGATTCTCTCTCAGCGACAATACATGCTTGACATCCTGGACCGGGCATGCATGACAGAGTGCAAACCTTGCAATACGCCAGTGGACACTAACCCCAAAATCTCTGCCGACTCTGGGGCTCCAGTCGCCGATCCGTCAGATTACCGCAACCTTGCAGGCGCTCTGCAGTATCTGACTTTCACGCGACCTGACATTTCCTATGCCGTACAGCAGGTCTGCCTTTACATGCATGATCCTCGAGAGGCTCACCTTGCTGCTCTCAAGCGCATTCTTCGGTACATTTGGGGTACCCTGCACTTGCGACTTCACCTTCGGCCATCGACGCTGGATGACTTGGTGGTCTATACTGATGTCGAATGGGCTGGTTGTCCTGATACTCGCAAGTCCACCTCGGGCTATGCTGTGTTCCTCAGTGACAACCTAGTCTCTTGGTCGTCCAAGCGTCAGAACACCGTCTCCCACTCTAGTGCTGAAGCTGAGTATTGCGCCGTGGCCAATAGTGTCGCTGAGGCTTCCTGGCTCCATCAGCTTCTTCACGAGCTTTACACTCCGCTTCACCGCGCCATACTTGTCTACTGCGACAACATCAGTACGGTCTACATGTCTTCCAATACAGTTCAACATCAACGAACGAAGCATATCGAGATCGATCTTCACTTTGTTCGTGAGAAGGTAGCCATGGGTGCCGTTCGGGTCCTTCACGTCCCCACGACATCACAATTCGCCGACGTTTTCACCAAAGGGCTGCCTTCTTCGGTGTTCTCTGAGTTTCGGTCCAGTCTGAATGTCCGTGGCTAAGCACCGACGTTCAGACTGCGGGGGTGTGTTAGCGTGGTGTATGTGGGCCCAAGGGGGGTTCGGCTGCCACCTTATCCCCCTGGCTGGTTGGTTAAATCTGTTGGCAAGGATCCATCTAGATTAGCTCTTTATCTCTTATCTCCTAGATTAGTTATATTCTGTTACAGGTGGTTATCCTTGCCTATATATGTACTTGAGCATTGGCTCCCTCATTAATCAATCTAATCTTTCCTAGCCATACTCTTTCAGTACTGGTTTCTGGTGGCAACAACACACACTTGTGCTTGGTCGTGTTTGTTGAGTGTGAACTCATTGGGACATGCACCCCTGTCATATATGTTGTCCAGAGTTCAGACTCCAGAAGACACATGGAATGTCACTTCTCCACAAGATCACAATCTGCCATGCATGACTTCATGGAAGATTATCTCTGCCACATACCCTGCTGTTCGTGAGCTTTTGGATAAGACAGTTTAGCTGCTCATCAGTGTCCAGCTTTGAACTGCTGGTGAGAAGAGAAATTAGTGAATATAAACAGAAATAATCAAACTGTTAGTGTTGTTTGACTGTCTCAACACCTTATGTGCCTCTGCGGTGGTGCTAGAAGACCATTGTTGTTTTGGATTTTGGAGTAGTATCTTCTGAATGTAGTGGTGGAATTTGAGCCAAAGTGTCAGTTCACCCCACCTAGCCAACCCAACCATAAAACCTAGGGCGTTATAGTGGGAGGGGTGGGGGCTTTTATCCATAGTCCAACATTCCCCCTACGGCGTGCGAGCCCGGCGTAGCCCGCAGCAGGTTCTAGAGCCCGGCATAGCCCGCAACAGGTCTCAGCACACGAAAGAGGCGCAGGGGAAATCGCGCAGCGGAAATGCGTGGCCAGGGGGGTTCGAACCCAGGACCTTGGCTCTGATACCATGTTAGTTCACCCCACCTAGCCAGCCCAACCATAAAACCTAGGCGTTATAGTGGGAGAGGTGGGGGCTTTTATCTATAGTCCAACACAAAGGTCAGGAATAGCCTGTAGGAAGTAATGGATGTCCATTTGATACCAATTCAGCCAAATATAACAACATTTTGTATGCTAAAGGAGCATACACAGGGGAGCCATTGCCTATATTGGCGCTAATGAAGCTCTGCCCCTGTCTAAATGCACTCCTTTTGCAGTGGAACAAACTTGTTTCCCCTTGTACAAAGTTATCCATTTTGAATTCTGAATGGACGCAGATTGGCTTATTATCTATGTTTCATCAGTTATAAATTTGTTATATTTCTACCATTTTGTTTCAGCAAGTTCTTTTTTCACTAATGTAGATCAATATGCTCACTAATTAATGAATGCAGGTCAGTATGCTCACTAATTAGTGTGTTTATTTGGATTTGCAGAGCATAGACATGTTGGATCCACTAACTTCAATATACTCAGTAGCAGAAGTCATACAATTTTCACTCTGGTAATGGTTAATGATGCTTCCATTTTAGACATTTTTAAATTGCACTTGCTAGTGGAAGAGCACTGGATATCAGGATACTGTCCTTTTCATTTTTCTCTTTTCTCTTGTTATCTGACAGACTATAGAGAGTAGTCCTTGTGGCGAGTCTAATGGAGAGGCAGTCAACTTCTCACAGCTGGTGGGTGTGGCTCCTGCTATTTTCCTATTCTAAAATTTACACAAAGTTTTAGGTTTTTAGTTATTCTCTTGACCATATTGCCAGAAAGCAATTATTGATTATTTAGTTGTCTCACTCATTTGCAGAACCTCATCGATCTGGCAGGTTCAGAGAGCTCAAGGGCTGAAACTACTGGAGTACGCCGGAAAGAAGGATCTTATATCAATAAGAGCTTGCTAACACTTGGAACAGTAAGTCTCGTGATTACTGTCCAGTCCTTGGTTTTACATCACAATATATTTACATCCTGGCATAATGAGTGGTAGGATCTGTTTTGGTAATGTTGCACCGATTCTATGGTTCTACCTTACAATGTTTTATTCTTTCTATGAAACATGGCCCATGTTCCTAGTTCCAACGTGATCTGTTGTGCTGCTTGACTTTATGCTGATATGTTCACATAAACTATGCAATTAAATGAATTAAATTTGTATAATGATGTAGACCATGATCACATGAATATTTAATATGAAAGAGTATGCCTCATCGCCTTGGCATAGATAATAGATTCATTGCTTTGTTTGTTTACTTGATTGCATCATATTGCTCTATACTAGCTGTCTAGCTTTGTTTCTATATGGTTAGTCCCCATCTCATCTGATTTAGTTAAACACATGTTTACCTCGTTATTTATGGCCAATAAGTTGTGTCATGGGTATGGGCCTAGAGGCTGAGGCCCATAACCAAGCGCAATATAGGTGCGAACAGTACCCGCATGGCACTGTAGCAGCAGGTTAGGAATATTTTAAAGATAGATTAGATTGAGTTGTAATCTATTTCCTATATTTTAGAGATTACCTTATTGAGAGTAAGTCATGCCATCTATATAAGGATGTATTGTATTTCTATTTCCTTAAGTAATGAAGAATTAGTCTAATCTCTCCCCAATGTTTATCATCCCAGTCTAAGATCCTCCTCTTATCCCCCTGACCCCCTAGCAGCTGACGCCACCCTGCTATCCTACCGGCGGTGTCTATCCCATCATGAATTTGGTTCATGACATTATGTTGTTTTATTAAGGAAATGACTCATCATTTACCACTCACCATAATTTTTTCCCTATACTCTGGCTAATCAATCTTCTTTAGCATCTTCTGAACTCTATTTGCATGTAGTTGCTGTTCTGATGTAAGTCATCATGGGCTGGAAATTAATAAGCAGTTTTTTATTTTTCTATTCCAGGTGATATCGAAACTGACCGATGGAAAAGCTACACATATCCCATTTCGTGATTCAAAACTAACACGTCTACTTCAATCATCTTTGAGTGGTCAAGGACGTGTTTCAGTAAGTTGCTTGTTATCAGCTGGGGTGGTGATTAAAGCTAATGTGACTTGAATTTCAAGTTCATTCCGTTTTCCTTTGCAGTTGATTTGTACGGTGACCCCAGCATCGAGCAACTCAGAAGAGACCCACAATACGCTAAAATTTGCCCACCGTGCAAAGCGCATTGAGGTCCAAGCATCACAAAACAAAGTAGGTTATGTTTACTTTGCAGGAATTCTTAATCAGTGCTTTTATTCCCAGTACCATATGAAGTATTTCTGACATATTCTCCTGAATCTCTCTTTATGTTCTGCAGATTATAGATGAAAAATCTTTAATAAAGAAATACCAAAATGAGATTCGCAGGTTAAAGGAAGAATTAGAACAGCTGAAAATGGGTATTATTACTGGCACTCCCTTAAAAGATACCGCGGAAGATAATATCATCCTTTGGAAACAAAAGGTGGGATATTGTTCCATTGCAATTGACCCCTTCAACTTCAATGATGACATTATGTTCAACCGTATATATACTAGATCTGTTATGCCATTGACTGAGAGTTTAGTGATTTGTCGTCAGCTTCTCCTTTGTCTTGAAATGTCCTGTAGATTTACTATAATTATATTTATAAATTATATAGTGTTGCATGTTTGCTTTGTTGGTGTATCATCCTAATTGTAGTTTGTTAATCATGTGAAAAGCTAGAAGATGGTAACGTCAAGCTGCAATCTAGGCTGGAACAAGAGGAGGAAGCTAAAGGTGCTTTGCTTGCAAGGATACAGCGTCTCACAAAACTTATCCTGGTTTCCACTAAGACGACCCAGACTTCTAGATTTTCTCCTCATCCTGGACCAAGGAGGAGACATTCTTTTGGAGAAGAGGAGGTCTGGTTGCAGATATCTATGATGTCAGACATATTAGTTACACTTTGATATTAGTTTTTTTTTTGTTGCTGAAATACTTTTGGCAATAAATCAGCACACCCAATTTCAATGTTTCTGCAGAAAAGTGTAGTTGCTGGTGTGCTTTCATTATAGTTGGTATGGGTAACTTCCTCTGATAAAGTTTTGCTTGCTCAAATTGCAGCTTGCATACCTTCCTTACAAAAGACGAGATATCATGTTGGATAATGAAAGCAATGAATTACTTGCTCCTGTTGAAGGATTTGGTGTGGGACATGAAAATTCTTCCAAGGAGGAGAAAAGGAATCGTAAAGGACTTCTTAATTGGTTCAAATTACGGGTATGGTTAAATTGGGGAATTCTTGATACTATATCCAACCTTTTCAAATTATCTTTTACTTAGATGCAAGTGGAATTATCTGGAATTTTTGTAACATAGATGAACTCATGTGCTGATTCCTGATTTCATATTGAAGATAGCAATCAATTCACATGGACATTTTTCCATGTTTCTATTATCCAGAAACGCGATGGTGGAGCTTCTATTCTGACAAGTTCAGAAGGTGATAAGTCCAGTTTGACTAAATCAACCGCTCCTTCAACACCTATTGGGGAAAGTGTTAATTTTCGTGCAGAACCAAGAATGTCAAATTCTTTGGTTGGCGAGAATGCATCAGTTGATCTCTTCAGCATTGGCCATGGGGAGTTCCCTACTGACAGCCTTCCTGGAGAAGAAATCCCTCTGGTATGTAACATGCATTCTTAGTAAGCAAGGTGAAAGTTAATTGGATATGGAATAGCAGTTACACACTGAATGAAAATTGAAGTGTGCATAAATAGATCTAAAACAGGAAAAAGACGACTTGTGATGACTTCTCAGTTAAAATTTTTAAACCAGTAAACCACCTTCAAAAGATCTTTGATGCATTCATGGGTCATGATTGACACGCTGGATTATGAACACACCCTTCTTTGGGCTGATAGTTGACAGCTGAAGTTTGCGTATTTTAGTAAATTTTGCTTGCTAATACACAATAATTAAGAACATAATTTTACTTTCTATTTTAGAACTACTAGTTAGATGCCCGTGCTTTGCAACAGAGTTTTATTAGCAATGACAAATACCTATTTAGAACATAACATTTATTCAAATGTGTTTAGTAATGTTGCAATGATAAAAAGCAATATAATATAATTCACGATAGTCACAACTTTCTAGTAAGATCATCGAGCTTTTGAGTCATGCTTCCCTTCATACTCAGCAGCTATCTCATAACACTCTTGAACCTACAAATAACAATATCAATCCATGTTTGTCCATTGATATAAAACTGTAATATGCAATAATTGTTTTCCATTCAATTCAGAAAAGGAAAATCCCAACTAATGACTACCAGTCACATTATCATTGCTATGCATCTACATAAAGGGTACATGGGGAACTAACAAAGATAAATTGTTCACTTTGAATAGAAGTTTATGACTTGCTTGTGTAAAGTTAAAATTTTCTTTGTAATCATAAAAACAATTGAGTGACAACAAGAATCTCTACTACTTAAAAGGTTTTCATTCACGCCACCCTTCCCACCAGTCCCACCCCACACCTATGAAAACTTACATGATTAAAGATCAACTCAGGATTCACTCACTCTAGAAAAATCTAAATTCCAATGCAGAATTAGACACCTCTGCAAATGAACATTCCAAATGCACCACATCTCAGAATTTTTAAACAGGAGTACTAAAGAAAGGCTCTAGCAATTCAAAAAAAAAATCATGTGTCTGTCAATATTAAACATTGATATATAGATATTGTTTTCTTATCAATTCAAAAACTAAAACAGTACCCAACTATTGACTAAATGCCACATTAGAACTTGTCTTTGTTATATTTTTGTAAAAGGGATCGTGGCCAACTTATCAATTTAGTTTGACGAAACAATAGAAAAAACACAAAATGAGTTATATTGACAACCATGTCCTTGAGTCCCCTGCGTCAGATTTGACCAAAAAAAGAAATGTTAAGTTACAATGGAGTTTTAAAAAATATTTTTACAAAGTCAATTTTTTCTTTATAGCAATAAAATACACTTGTTAATCGATCAGAAGTTCAAGAGTCATGACACATAATTAAAGCTCAGCTCAGATTTGACCCAAACTGTAAAGAAAAAAATTGAGCAGTCACTCTGTAAAATAGCTCAAAATGCAAAAGCACCAAGCCTCTATTTATCTTCCATTATGTGAACACAGTAAACACCATTTTTAACCCAGAATTATACTCTACAAAAGAAATGCTCAGGCTCCACCGCTCCAGCACCAAAACTCCATTCAGTATCCTCACTGGAAGCAACCAATTTGTCCACCGACCACTCAGAATCACATCCAAGATATAAAAGGGAGAAAGCACCTTAAAACCTGGGCAGTCTCCAAGTACCAATTATGCTAAGCACAGAATCCCCACAAGTCCACTAACAAAATCTAATACAGTCAGACAGTCAAACAGTCAGTCGGCTGCCAGCCCCAAGAATTCAAGAAACTAACTTTCCCACTAAAAATAATCCCATACACACGCAGCATTCGTTGTGGATTCAGAGCATGCATGGAGCTATCAGATACACAAGGTTAAGTTATTGGATCCAACAGGAAAGAATTGCATATCAATGGAGAAATGATCTTTGATGTTACCATCTCGCGGCGGTCCTCACCGTGAAGGTCCCGTCGATCTCCCGTGCCGTGTGGAGGAACATGGACGTGCCTTGATGAGATACCAACCGAGCTCTCAAAATAGATGCCAGGCTTAATTTGAACGAGATGCACACGACGTCATCTTGCTGCGGCAATCTAGGCGGGAGGTGGTGTTGCCAGCGTTGGCATACGTGCTTTGGACCTGGAGAAAGGAAGGAAGTCAGGACTCAGGAACAACCGAGCAGAGCCAGAGGACGACTCGTCGGACAATAGCACAGAGACGCTACATGGGTGTGAAGAACAAGAGAGGGGGGAATGTTGACCTGGTCTCCGGTCGTCGTGGTGACGAGAGGCACGGAGAGGGGCACAACGGCGGCCCCGAGGATGACGGTGCAGACACATCTAGACATCGGGACAAGACAGAAAGATCCGTGCTTGCGGCATCAGCATTGAGGACGAAAGTTTGGGTGGTGCGCATGGGGCTGCCAGATCCACGTGGCGGGTCGACGGATCTTGATCTCGCAGGTGGCGGTGAGGCTGGCGGTGGTGGCTAGGGCGGCGGGCAACGGCGTGACCGGGAGTGGCAGGCATCAATGAGGGCATTGGGGTGGAGAAGGCAGTTGTGCGGTGAGGAAATCAGAGGCTACGTGTGTGAGGGAAGAGGTGGTTGCCGCAGCCCACGTGCGCAGAAGTTGCGTGCTGCGCGCGTGGGGGTGGTGAGCAGACGGACGGACGCGGACTAATCTCACACTTTATAATAGTAGAGATATTATTTCAGAAAACTTGAAGTGCTATACTTTGCTGGCACATGGTGTAGGGAACATTAGCATTACTGAGATTATCACTAGTGGTGCAAAAAATGTATTAGGTAGGAGCTACTATGGACTTCTTTTTAGACAGAAGAGTAGAAGATTAATACAGTTGCAGATTCTAGTTGATATAATATAAGCAGCATGGTGCTTTGGTGGGTTAGCAGATGCAAAACTTAACAAATTGTTTTTTTAGAGGAGCAGGGAGACTGGGAGAGTAATCTCCCACTCCCCAGCATCATATATTGATGGCCAATGGTCATAATACAAGCTGTCAGAAAGGTTCCCCTGCTTCAAAAGGGTTTGGTAAATATGTAGCAGCAACTACTTAACAGATTGTTGGTTGAATGATGATATTGTTACCTGTTCTGGATCACATGGCATTAAAATACAGTGGTTCTTTTTTTGTCATCCCTGCATGGTACTTTTTTTGGCATGTTTTGATGCATGATGCATTGACAGGCCAGCAGAAAAACAATAGATCATGTTGACTTAGTGAGGGAGCAATTGAAGATTTTATCAGGGGAGGTTGCGCTTCATACAAGTGTTCTAAAGCGCCTTACAGAGGAAGCTGGAAGGAGCCCAAACAGTGAGAAGATTCAGGTACTCTCTTATCTGATGTTCAATTTAGTGTGTTTTTTAAAATATTTTCACCATGGAAACTCTTATCTTTTTGGCATGTAAAGATGGAAATGAAGAAGGTTAGTGATGAAATTAAGGGAAAGAAGCATCAGATAGCATCTTTAGAAAGACAGATACCCCATTCCATTTCAAATAATCAAGGGATTGTTGACAAGTTAGAACTTTCGCCGGTAACATTCTGCCTTTGCTTTGGGCTTTGGTTCATGCTATTTCTTTCTGAGCATTCTGTTAACTAATTTCATGGTTTTATTATTGTTTTTTCAGTCCTATGCTGAATTACTTGAGCAACTCAATGAGAAATCCTTCGATCTTGAGGTACTGAAAAAAAATCTGCGCCATATGCAGTCTTTCATGTATATTGAACAGGGGTTTGTTAAAAAGTCATGAATCAACAAGAATAGTGTCTTTTAGGTATGAATTTTATGAACCATTCACACTTTATGTGAGGTCTTGATGTACATCAGGTTTTATAAAGTTATAATCTCAATTTTCACCAATGTGCCACATGTCTAACGAGTCATTGGCTCATTGTCCCAAACTTCTTTTTCAGTTGATATCCAATTTGTTTGAACTAATTCCTTTCAAAATTATTCCAGCTGAGTCTAGCACACCACTTTTTCTCAACTGATTAATGTGCTATGTTAGAAAATATATATTTTTGATTAGTTTTTATTGAGTTGAGTGCATATTTTTCAAATTGTATGTATTCCTTAGAACGGTTTAATTCAGACCAGAATTTGCCTTATCCCTTCCTTTGCACTGTTCTGTCAGAAAAGCTATACTTCTGCATATTTAGGTACAGCTTTGTGCAGGTTGTTATTATTTTTATTTTATGAACAACACATTGTCTCTATCATGCCAATGTGTGGACCATATCTTATCTATGATGCTTCATTTGCCTTTTCTTATTGCAGGTGAAGGCAGCAGATAACAGAGTAATACAAGATCAGTTAAATGAAAAGGTTAGATGTGTTAGAAAATCTTTTTTGGTTGAATGGTGGAACAACTGAAATCACTTTATACCACTTATCTAATTTTGTTCTTTTTTTTTTGCCAGACAACTGTATGCATGCAATTACAAGAGGAAGTTGCTCACCTGAAGGAGCAGCTTTGCCAAGCTCTTGAAGCTAAGGATTCACTGTCAAATAGCATTATGATGCAGAAGAATGCAGGAATTAACAATGAAACTGATGATCATACTGATCAAGAACTGTCAGTTCTCAGAGAGGTCTCTAGAGAAACGCTGCAAAAAGAACCACAGGTTTACTTCTTTTTCTTGCTTTCCTTTGTCTTTCTTCCACTTTCTTCATAACTGGACCAACAGATAAGAATCTAGATCACCTAGAACATTCTTCAAAATCTAAGTTCCTCTGAGTTAATCAATGTCTGCTTGCCTCATTCGTGCTATACATACCAATCATGCACACTTATATTGCCCTGCAGCAACACAAAAATCAGAAGAAACATTCTCTCAGTGTGAACATAGTTTATGTTGACTGGTTGACCCATGTTATGGGGTGAGAGTGAGATACTGAGATTTCAAATTAAACTAATTTGTTCCAATAGGTACTTGTATGCAACCACTACCACATCTATTATATTATTGACATATCCTGAAAAAGTGAAAAGAATCCTCCACGTTTGCTCTGGAGACCTAGAAATTACCATGTTGTTTGAAGAAAAAAAAGAAAAATATACATCATTAGTTTGTAGTTGGTCCAAATTATAATTGTGGAGATTGAATGCTAAAGTTGTATACAAAATACGCTAGTTCTTATTTAAGTATGAACAAATGACTCAAAATGAGCTCTGGCTATGAGATTTTAAGTAATTTTGTTCTTTATTGTGGTGGTACAGTTCATATGGAATAGCGGGTTTGCATATTTTTTTATCTTACTTCTTTTTTGTGGGGGTATTCTTCAGTCGATTGAGATTGATGAGCTGAAGCATAAGGTGTGTGAGCTCACTGAAGTGAAAGCTCAACTTGAGGCTCACAACCAGAAGCTACTAGAGGAAAGTACGTATGCAAAAGGCTTGGCTTCGGCTGCTGGAGTAGAATTGAAAGCATTGTCAGAAGAAGTCAGCAAGCTCATGAACCAAAACGAGAAGCTTGCTTCTGATCTGGCATCTGTGAGAAGTCCAACCCCGCGCAGAGGAAACAATGGACTGAGAGGTACTAGGAGGGATAGCATCAGTAGACGACATGAGCCAACTAGCAGAAGAGACAACAACGCAAGCTATGAGAGAGAAAAGGCATTAGAAGCTATGCTTATGGAGAAGGAACAAAAAGAAGCAGGACTCCAAAGGAAAATTGAGGAGTCGAAGCAAAAGGAAGCCTTCTTGGAAAGTGAGCTTGCAAACATGTGGGTTCTAGTGGCAAAACTGAAGAAATCTAAAGGCAATGACCATGAGGATTTTGACACCAAATATAATGGCTCGTGACCTAACTTAGAGGCTAATTATCAGTAGTGTGCCTGGTTTGGATACGTATGTATGTAACATAAGTGATTTGTACCAGGTTTCCCTGTTGCAGTGTGGATTAGCGTCCCATCTTGTATATTCGCTGGTTGATCAAACGTGTGAGTGGTCTTGCCGGGATGATGTGCTGAGAGCTTCCATTATTGCTGCAAGCCTGCAATGGTTTTTTGCATCCTCCTGTTACATGGTTGCGTTGTTGAAGCCTGAAGGGACGAACATATATGTAATATGATGACCTGGGTCTCCCTACCAAATATCTAACATGTATTAGCTCTTCTCATCCTGCACATTGGAAGAGCATCGATTGTGAATATATTCAGCGTGAGTGAATTACATTGATTGTATTACCAATTCAACTTTGTAACCGTTTTCCATGTGGGATGCTTAAATAATGTGACACTGTGACAGTCTGACCTCTTGCGGGGTCCGGCGTTGGTTTTGGAAAATGCAATGTTTGCTTTGCCCGTACCCACTCCATTTTAAAGATCCATTGGACTGAACTCTTTGCCTTGGTTCCATAAAATTAGAATTTTTCCTGGCATGGGTTTGATGTATACGATTCTGACGTCGCATCGTGATGCGTCAACATGAGGACGATGATCTTTGTCGTTGTCCGCATGCTGTCAGTGCTGTTCGCTTTGGTTCTCTAGACGTCAGTACATACCCAATTGTTACTTTCCACTGTGAATACTCTGCAGTCTGCACTGGATGTTATCTCAGCATGTATCTTTGCAATAATTCTATTTAGGAATATGTGAAGTTGTGAACTGAATTCTGAGCTAGCGATGTATAAAGTTGTGTCCGCCCTGTACTCATATGTATGCTGCATACAGGCTATACAGCAATACAAGGAAGTAAGGAACCGGGGTCATGAGATGAGAGCAAAATGAAAAAGAAAAATCGCTGGTCTTGGTCTTCCACCATGGGCCAAGAAAGGAGTAAGCCTGGACTTTCTTCCAAAAAGTCTTTGCCCACTACTCACTCTACTTGGAACGGACGGGCCGTCGTAAAACACCGAGATGACCAGGCCCATGAACCATCCTAATGCTAATTGGATCAGTGTCTGTGAGAGTGTGAGGCAGGGTGGTGCTGGTCGTTTGATCTGATCCTCGACTCGACCAAGGCTACCTATTGGATAACTGGAATATGGAGTCCTTTTCGCAGTGTAACCTGATGGCAAAAAGGGACACTCACCTCTCGTCTCACCCAGCATTAATTCTCCAACGCACAGCAAAAGGTTTTGCAAATTGCAGGTGCCCTGCCATCCGTGCCATGGGAAATGGGACGCGTCATCGTCTCATCGCAGATATCCCCTTTCCCATTTGCCTCCAAAAGAAAAGGCATACGAGCATATCCTTCCTTGGGTAGGAGGAGGGGCGCCTACGCTGGCGCGACGCTTTCCAAGCCGAGCTGACGGGTCGGCCACTCTGCGGCGGCGGCACGCGTCGCCGCGCGGTTCATCCGCTCTCGCGTTCTCCTCCTCGTGAAGGAATTGCGGAATCCCCTCCACCCAAGTTGAAGGAAATCTCATAGGGGAGTTGATGGGAGAAAGTCTACTGTGAGACTTTTACGTGTTTATATTAGCTATGTATCATAGTAGAAATTATTTTTTATAAGGACATCAATTCTGTTCGGAATATAGTCATAGGTTACCTCTCATTTTAAGTTGATCAGTAATAATCAACATCGTTGATTTGTGGTCGAGGATTTAAAAGCTTTTGAGTCTAGAACTCAAGAAGGGTCCTCCCAACCACCTGTACCCGGATGGTCGCCATTAAGAGTTTGGCCACCATTAATCTTCATATTTTACGGTGTTGTTAACTTGAGAGTTATTATCCACGAACTAATCGTTTATCTTCGTAATTGGTCATTAATAGAACGCCTTAATCACTATTTGTAAACTCCGACCACTCTCGTATAAAAGGATGTGAGGAGCCTATAAAAACAACGCTTTTATGATACGCTTGAGACAATTCACGTTCTAAAACTCATATTACATACATAAGAGTATAGCGTTCATTTTATCTTTATCTATAGTTGTAAGAATAAATCTAAATATCCAACAGAAGTAAAGCGCAGTTCAATTCTCGCGGTGTCCCGCCTGATTATTCCCTTCTCACACCCATATAAACAGTGGCCATCTTGAGTTCTCCCTCGCAGTCTGAGAGACAGAGCTGCAAGAAAGAACATCGCGGCAGCAACTGTGCAAGCATGGCGAGCATTGGCAACTACGACGACGATCGGAGCGCGCCGTACAACCGCTACGGCTACGCGCAGCAACCGGCGGAGGCCGGGAGTACGGGGGCGACGTCCTTCCACCTCTGCCTCTTCATGGCCACCGCGTCGCTCCTCGGCGCCGCCTCGCTCTACTCGCGCTGCGAGTCGGCCATGGAGAGCTTCTTCGACCAGGTCAGGATCGTCGTCGTCCTGTCCCCGCTGCTTCTCCTGCTCGCCGTGCAGTACTGGGCGGCCGCGAGCGGCGCCAGCGGCGGCGGCGGGCGCCGGTCTGGTCTCTCGTCGCTGCTCGTTGGGCCGCTGGTCGGGGAGCACAGCGCCTGGTACGACCAGCGGCGGGACGGCGGCGGCGCGTCGTCGCCGTGGGGCGTGGCTCTGGCGCTGGCGCTCGTGCTGCTGCTCATCTCCTACCAGTCTTGCTTCCAGGACTGGTGGTTCCCGCTGGTCAGCCGCCGCCGGTGAGGCGATCGCCGACCAGACTCCAGAGTAATGCAAATTGCCGCCGCCACGCCATGCTCCCATGCATGCATCCCGTGCATGGGCTGGAGACAGAGACCAATTTATCGATTAGCAAGTTCAAAGCTTTCGATCGGTTCATTCCATGGACGGAATTTAGTTAGCCGCTCCATGATAGTAGTAAAGGTAGTTGAGACTGTGTCTGCACTTGGCAAAATATTGGATGTAAAATGACACCATACTGTGACTGCATGCCGTGTGCTATATATATAAATAAACAACGGTTGTAGCAACTAGCAAGTGCAACTTCTGACCAGATTGCTAATCGACTGTATTGGCTGTGTGCCAAGATCACTTTGACCGTTTTCCTTTGATCAACGTTAAGTGCTGCCTAGCATCTAAATCATGCTGCTAATTACAGTTTACAAGTAGAAGAAACATCTAAAGCATGTCGGCAAGTGCGCCTAGTGAGCACTGCAGTGTAGTAAAACTGTAAAAGTGTGCCGTCTGTTACCGGTTAACTAATCAACAAACATGGTAAACAGCATGCTGGAAAAGACAGGGAAGATGGAATCTTGTCACCGACTTTACGCCCATAAGCTGGCACTCTCTGCCCATCTTTCTCTGCTCTTTCGGCCGCTGATGGACGGCTGGTGTACACATGTTGCCCAAAAGCAAAAAAAGGATCAAAAGGATTACAGATTCTTGACACCATCTGCCCGGCAGCATCCCCTGCCGTTCGTGTCTGTTCACTTCTTCTTCCGTATGTATTACTCGAGAATTTGTATTCTGTACGTGTACGTAGCCTTTGTGGTAGGAGTCACAAGAAGAAGGAAATTAACAGCATTCTCCCGACGCTTGCGTGTTCGCTTCAAACGAGAGTTCTAGTTCGGATATAAAAAAAATCAAATATGTAAAAATGGGTAGCAAGCGGTATTTGGTCGGTCGACACCGTCAGCCGGAGAGGTTGGCCGACTAAGTCTCGACTCGGGGCCACACAGGCACTATAATAGCTATTTTCTCGCGCCAACGACTCTTTCGACCGACTGACACTACATCAACGTCGGTCGGCCATTGATCGGCCAACTTCTATTGATGTGGCGTCAATCGGACGATCAACTCCCTTTATATATGGGATGAGTTGACTGTTGATCGGCCGATTGGCACCATATCAGGAGGAGTCGCCCGATCAACGGTTGACTGGCGTTGACGTGGAGCCAGTTAGCCAAAAGAGCCGTTGGCGTGGGGAAATAGCCGTTGTCGCACCAGCGTGACCCTGAGTCGGTACTTGATTGACCGACTTCTGTTGACGTGGCGTCCGTCGACCGACCAAATGCCGACTGCTACCCATTTTTTCAAATTTCTGAAACTGCTATACACATTTGATTTTTTTAATATTTTTTTTAAAAATCTACAGTTAGCCACATGTTGCATAGCCATTTTGCCCTCATTTTTAAAAGGTAATATGACTCTATTTTACCGTTTAAAGTTTTTTTAAAATGTAAAATAGATTTAAAGTTACATAGCTAGTGAGGTTGCTCTATTTTTTTTATATAATTTTTTGATTCCACTCTAAAAAATGAATCGGCTCTAGCTGTACCAAACAAAATGATTTGCATGGGCTGGGCCCAGAAATCGGCCCATATGCCAGCCCAACAAATGATTCGGCTCTAGCTGTACCAAACAATACCAAACAAGTATTCAAAATGATCTGGATGGGCCGAGCCCATAAGTCGGCCCATATGCCAGCCCAACAAATAGCCGGCGCCGCTGGTCACTCCGACCATTCCCGTCGGCAAGGCGAGAGACGAGAGGGGTTTCGAATTGGCGCCAACTATTCTCCCGATTCCCTCCTCCAGCTCTAGGGTTTCCGCGTCGGCGCGTCGCCATGGCGGGAACCACCGCCACCACTCCGATGGACATCGATGCAGCCGCGCCGCCGCCGCCGCTAGAGGCGTCCGCCAAGGGCAAGGCGCCTATCTCCGCCTACCCCGGCGGCAGGGCCGCGCCCTGGGTAGAGAAGTACCGCCCCCAGTGCCTCGCCGACGTCGCCGCCCATCGCGACATCGTCGACACCAGTAAGTGTCCTCGGTCCCCTTTGGTCGAGGGCATCGCCTGCCTGCGCCGTGATTAGGCCGCTGTTTAGTCGGTGGCTGGATGCGGGGTTTTAGGGTTTGGGGAGCGACTTAATTGACTTGTTGATTTCGAGTAGTTTTTTTACTGGCGAGGTGGTGCGATTCCACAGGATTTCTGCACGTAGTATCGTCATTTTGTTTTTCGGAGCAATAACTAGTATCTCTTTGCTAGGGATATGACAGAATTTTGTGGCTGTACACTCATGTTTCCAGAGATTTTACTCCTCAAATTTCACATTTAGGCATTGGAGATTGATTTGATCCTTTAGGGGGTTGGCACTTGGCAGTTTGTGCTAATGACCACTAGCTCGTGACTTGTGATCGACCTGAATACCTGACGCCATGAACTGTGATAGCTGTTTTATGCCATATTAGTCTTACTCATGTTGATTAGGTGTCCTGGGGCTGGGGTCATTTGAGTCATTTAATTCGGCTTTCTGCTTGTTTAGTGTGACTTAATTTTAGGTAGTGATGAACTATATTACTAAAGTGATTTCATGGCTCATTGTTATTTAGTTCAGCTCCAAATTGAACTTATTGTCACACTTATTGGTTCTTGAGTTTTATCACGGTATTAGCAATTAAATGTTAATTACTTTACATTTTTTCTGTTTGAACCTGTGATACTTGTTTCTTTAATTTCTAATTTTGTCCATTTAAACCAATTTGGAGATTTTATGGCATTTCATGTTGTTGCAGTTGATAAGCTTACAAATGAGAACAGGCTTCCACATTTGTTGCTCTATGGGCCTCCTGGCACTGGGAAAACATCGACAATACTGGCTGTTGCGAGGAAATTGTATGGGTCACAGTATGGCAACATGATTCTTGAGCTCAATGCATCAGATGAACGTGGTATCGATGTTGTAAGGCAGCAAATCCAAGACTTCGCTAGTGCCCGCAGTCTCTCTTTTGGGTATAAATTACAAATCTTGCATTACAGCTTTACATTTTGTGAAAATATTGATTCTGGGAATAGCTTTGACTAGTATTTTCTATCTACAAAAAGCGGAAACATGTTTTAGCGTAGTACCGGAATTGATTTTGATTTTCCTATGCCTGCACATGGTCTATGGTGGTGGGTTTGGACTTTGGAAATTGGAATTGCTTGCTGTGAATGTGATCCCATTGTTTACATACGAGTGATCATATTTTGTTGTAATTAACTTGCATTGGACAGTCATCTTCTGATCCAAATAATCCATAGGGGTTGCATGTGTCTCATGTATTTTCTTGATGCTTGTTATCTTAGATTTATTGGAGCTATTGGTATAAGCAAATGCATTTAAAGATCTAGTATAGAGCTACAAACATTTTTTCTTACAATGACACAAAGTAATATATGTGATATTTAACTTATGTAGAGCAAGGCCTTCTGTTAAGATGGTTCTATTGGATGAAGCAGATGCCATGACCAAAGATGCACAGTTTGCGTTGCGAAGAGGTTGTCTGTTGTTCAGAGCTTTCCTTTGAGCTACTGTAATATTGCTGTGTGCCTGTGTTATTTCAGTTACATCTTTTAATCCTACCCATCTTACAGTCATTGAGAAGCATACTAGGAGCACAAGGTTTGCACTGATATGCAACCATGTGAACAAAATCATTCCAGCACTGCAATCAAGGTGCACCAGGTTTAGATTTGCTCCACTTGATGGCACACATGTTAGAGAGCGACTTCAACATATAATAAAATCTGAGGGGTAAGCACTTAATGTTCCTTTTCAGATTATTCTACAACTTTCATTGTGGTGGTCAGTTTTTATTGCTACATATGATGGTTATTTTTTGTGTGCCCTTGTAGGCTTGATGTAAATGATGGTGGTTTGACAGCCCTTGTGCGGTTAAGCAATGGCGATATGAGGAAGGCTTTGAACATATTGCAGGTTATATATGACACCAAGCATTGTATATCATTCTTAACCGTCTGTCTTTTGCCATGAATAATCATATTTAGTTAGCAATAAAACACAAAGATTCCTGTACATGGGGTCATGTTGGAAAAGATAAGAAGATACTGCTTGTTAAGGTCTGGATGAAGATGAACCATACTTATCTCTGTCTTCATAACAAGAGCATGTGAAATGTATGCCATTTTTGAAATATTTTATCACATCATATACTTGTGAGATGCCTGTAAGTAAAGATTAATGTTTAGCCGAACCATTGAAAGGTATTTGCATTGTCATACCCATTATTTTGTACAATTGACTAGTACGTATCCACTTGACATTGATTTTCCTTGCCTTTTACGTGCAGTCAACACACATGGCATCTAAGCAAATAACTGAGGAAGCTGTCTACCTTTGCACAGGAAACCCCATGCCAAAAGACATTGAACAGATAGCATTTTGGTTACTGAATGAACCATTTTCAACCAGCTTCAAATGTATCCTTAACCACCTATGCCATCCTCCTAGCAATTCAAAATTCATTGTTAAAACATAAATTTTAAAATCGACTTTTTTGGTCAGTGTTGTGATTTTTCTGTCCTTATCTGCGTTAGATATATCTGATATGAAGATGAGAAAAGGACTAGCCTTGGTTGATATCATACGGGAGGTCACAATGTAAGCATTCTTTCCTGTCCTATAAACCTTCTTGTACCTCAATCCCCTGAAATCTTCTTCTAATTCACAAAATAAATTTCGTACAGGTTTGTGTTCAAAATACAGATGCCATCTGATGTACGTATAAAGCTGATTAATGATCTGGCAGATATTGAGTATGTCCTTTTTATAACTTTAAAGTTGAATAGTTGTCAAATTTGATTTACTTGGCTTCTTTTAGTTCATTTCGAACTATGCATGCATACTATATTTTGTTCCATCATTAATCAATTGTTGTTTTCTGCTGATTGTGCAGCGTTGGTGCCAAAATTTTTATTCTGTAAACTGTCATGAAACATTTTGCCGAATTATACATGTTATACTGTTCAGGGTTGTCATGTTTGTCCTCACATCAAGAAACTGCACAGGCAATACCTTAGATAACTAAAAAAGCAATAAATAATTTCAGACCAGCAAACACACTTTATAGTCTGTATTTGACAATATAGCCCTTACACTTAAATGTCTCCACACTGCAAAGCACTAATTTTGTTAGGCAAACTTCACTTGTTGGAATTCTCTACTTGTGCCTTGTGGACTATTTGCATTAGGAGAGGATTGCGGTTGCTTTCGCGATGCATTGATGCAATTACCTAAAGTGAATGATCGTATGAAATACAATCAAAATATATATTTTTATATTTTTTTCATTTCCTTGAGTCTTATGGGAAAAGTAGGATAGCCTTTTTTTTTGCATTTCCTCTTAAGGTGGCAACGTTGTTCATGGCTGCAGGTATCGGCTAAGCTTTGCTTGCAATGACAAGCTACAACTTGGGGCACTGGTATCAACTTTCACGGGTGCCCGCACGGCGATGGTTGCTGCGGCACACTAATTTCAGCAATATGATGATCCTTTTTTGGTGCCCTCTGCTGTCTACTCAGATCTGGAAATGACACGGCAACTCTCATTATATTGTCTGTATTTAGGGTTAAGCTTAACATTATAGCGAGGAGAATTTTCCTAGTAGATTATGTCTGCTCGACGTGCTAGCTTCTTGGGACCCTGGAGTTGGAGTGCCCTGGCAGGTTTAAGTATGTTTGATGCATGTAACGTTTTATGCAGTAGGAAAAAATATTCGCAGCTCAACTTTTGGGGCGACGACCTTAACATTTTGGTCAAGTTGCAACGCAAGAAACAGAAGCAAGCAATCGCCATGGAACCGTCTTGATTGTATCATACACCTGCATCATCATCTGGTCAAATGGATCAGCACGCGGTCTCCTCTTAGCCTTTTACTCTCGAGTACCATCGAACAAATGTGCTCTACAACTCTGCAGCGAGAAATCAATTACTCCTGTATTAACCGAAAAATCAAGTATTTATATGAAAAAAATAAAGGCAACACAATTTTTGGGAATATCAGAGAGAGAATAAAAAATAAATCAACTCATGCTCTTAACTAGAGTCGTGGCGCACGAGCAGTTGACATTGATGACATCCCTTTGATCTATCTGTACTGTCCATCTGCTAATAAATTTAACTATTTGTCACTCTCTTTATGGTTACCTTTTCATCACTTTTAATTATTTTACATTCTCTTCGCAAACAATTAATTTTTTATCACTTTACATCTACTTACTTGTCACATCACTTTTTTATCATATCTTCCTACTCTCTCTCCTCAACTCCTCTCATCGCTGGCAGTCCCCTCGCCGCTGTTGCCACCCCTGCCCCCGACGTGCCTGTGCCCTCATGCCCCACTCCCGCGCGCCACGGCTAGTGGGGACCGTCGGCGGTGGGAGGCGTTGAGGATAGAGGAGGAGGAAGAAGTCAATGAAGGAGTGTGACATGATAAAAAATGATATAGCAGAAGATAACGCGGCAGATGACTGAACATAAAGTGATAAAAAATTAATTGCCATGAAAAAAATAACAAATAATTAAAGATCAGACATTGGGGATAGAGGAGGAGGAAGAAGTCAATGAAAGAGTGTGACATGATAAAAATGATATAGCAGAAGATAACGCGGCATGAAGAAAATAACAAATAATTAAAGATCATAAAGGACTGATATTTGAGAATACCCACGCCGTCATGAAAAGAAGTGGATTCCCCTCATAGCTCCGGCTCAGACCCCACGCCGTCACCAGCCGCCGCCGGCTGCAGGAAACGGAGAGCCATCTCCGATGATCATCAAAGGGGCGACCACGACCCCACGTTTCAAGCGCTCCTTCCCCAGGAAGAAGAAACAGCAGCTCCGTAGCAGCCGCCTCGCCGTTGACGTCGCTGCCGGAGAGGCCGAGGCTGCGGGGAGGTCACCACGCCCCCTGTCGCCTATTGGGCGCGCATTGCCTCGCGATTTCTTTGAGGTGGACGCGCTTGACCTCGCCCCCCGCCTCCTCGGCAAGCTCCTGCGTCGCGACGAAGTCGTCCTCCGCATCACCGAGGTGCTTGCTCTTCCCCTTTCTCAATCACAAACCCGCAACCATACTCTGCTACATTTTCGCGGAAGCAAAATCAATCAATATCTCGGAGCAAACCGATCCCTATTTTTTTATTTATTTTGGAAACCGGTCCCAAATTTCTACCATTGCTAACAGCCGGCAGCGATGAATCACGTATGTGCCGTGTGAATATTGGATTTGTTTTGTGTGTTCCTCCAGGTGGAGGCTTACAGGCCAAATGACTCCGCGTGCCACGGTCGGTTCGGCATCACGGCGAGGACTGCTCCTGTGGTAAGGCCGATGCTTGCTTGTCTTTTTCTTTGACGAAATTGGTAATTGAGGCGTCTCTTGAACTTTATCATGTGTTGAAGTTTCCCTCATCTGTTGTAGTTTGGACCAGGAGGGCATGCGTATGTGTACCTATGCTATGGACTCCACATGATGCTCAATATCGTCGCCGACAAGGAGGGAGTTGGCGCTGCCGTTTTGATTCGCTCATGTGCTCCCATTAGCGGTATGCCTTGCTCACTGCTATTTCAGCATGATGTATGATCCCATAAGCTTTTTTACATGTAGAAACAACTAGTGAAGATGACCAAGTATTTGGGATGAATTAGTTTAAACCTTGACTGCAATTTCATGAGGTTCTTGTTTAGTTTGGACCAGAAGATATAATGTGGTCACATTATATATTTGTTCTTTCTGAAACAAACCTTTCTGTGAGCAAAAGGAAGGAAATAAACCTTCAGAAGTAAATGAAAAGAAGGAAATTTAGCAGAACATTGTTATGTGAGCAAAAGGAAGAGATGTGATAATCTTCTTCATACATTTCGACGGTAGTTTCTTTATTTTGCCACTCCCAACTTCCCAAAGAAGTAAAATCTTTGTTTCTACTGGCTTTTTTAAAAAAATCTATGTTTCTTTATTCAAAGAGTTCCAATATTACAAAATGCAACTACATGCTTACCCCATATATAGGAAGCACATTTTTATAGCATATAATATAACATAAAATAAACATATTTGGCTGTATAAGGAAAACCCACACTACCACCTGTAAATTCTCCTGTGAATATCTAGTTTGAGCTTGGTTTATTTTATCTTGTGTTGAAAATACTGTAGGACTGGAAACTATTCAGCTGCGCCGAGGCCAACAAACTGAGAAGCCAGTCCTACTTACAGGACCAGGAAAGGTATATATATATATATATATATATGCCTTTCAATAATCAGTTCCAAGTTTTGTTTTTATGACTCATCATTGTTCCTAAACAACTGTATTGTGACTGTTCTGGTGTTCTTATTCAGGTTGGTCAAGCTCTGGGGCTATCCACTGACTGGTCCAACCATCCTCTCTATACACCTGGTATGATTTACTGATCTCCAACGCTTTCCAAAACAGTCAGATGGTATTGACACAAATTCACCTGACAATAACATTACATATCTCAGGTGGGTTGGAGGTACTGGAAGGGCCAGAGCCGGAGAACATTTTGATTGGTCCCCGTGTAGGCATCGAATACGCATCGCCGGAGCATGTCGCGGCACCGTGGAGGTTCGCCATTGCAGATACTCCATGGATTAGTGCCCCGAAGAACACTCTCAGGCCGCGGTTAAGCCCTGGAGGCTGGACTCCGGAGGTAGTAACAAAGTAAATGGATGTTTACCTTGTAGCGTGCCACGTTTGATATTTAGTAGAAAACTTTTATGTTTGATCAACGCCGCACTGGCGGCTAGGGATGGAAGTGAGCTGATCCAATGGCTGATTCCACTCGATGCTACACTTGACTGACAGTTCATTTTGCGAGCTACATGTTACAACACTTACTGACGAATGAGAGCTCTTCACCATTCGAAAGTGACATTGGGGATTTGAAACGAGTCGGTGCTTCGTCATAGAAGAAGAACAAAGCGTGCCCTCGAAATGGCCCATGGAATTTGATTCCAATTCGCTGGGCCGAGCTAGGCAGGCCGGCCAGAAACCGAAGCGATCTACTCCGTGCCAGTTACCGGGCCGGCCCATTCGCACGCCACGCTACTCCATCAGATTCGAGAAGGTTCTACACACACGCACCCTCCCCGGTCCCGCGACGACGCGAGCCATACATCCTAGCCGCCGCCGCGGCGCCGCACGGCATAGCCCCAACCAATCCCCTCCCCTCCTCCGCAAGCCCGAGTCCCAACTCCCAAGTTCCCAATCCCCACGCCTCCACAGTCCACACCACCAGGCCAAAACCCTAAACCCTCGCCTCCCTCCCTCTCCGTCGCGGCCATGGCGGCGTCGCTGCTTCTCCGAGCCGCGCGCCGTCGAGACCTCGCCTCGTCGCTTGGAACCGTAAGCTCCCTCTCCTTCTCCATCCCCCGTTTCCTCACCCGCCTGTTTCCTGTTTGATTTGGTATTCCGATCTGTAGAAGTGTGATTTGTTTTCTCTTCTGTTTTTTTTCCTGCGCGGATCTGACTGGATCGAGCTAGGGTGGCTAATTGCAAAGTTCGATTGCATAGATTCTCTACTCCTGCGGCGGTAGCTATTGTTCATGGTAGATTTAACTCGTGCTGTCTTGTGTAGCTCCTTATCTGACACTAAGTCACTAAGATAAGGACCGTCCTTTCGGTTTGCATTTCTCCTGTTGTAGCGTAGATGATGAATTTGTTCTCCAGTTGCAGGTTGCAATTAAGGTTTTGTTCTCTTACCGCAAGTGGTGTGGACTGGATCTGTGTGCCAATCTCCGATCATATGGATAGTTTAGCATGTCTTTTATGCTATTTGGTTGACAGGGTGACTCGTGGACGGTATGAGAGAATGGGGCAGAGTAGTTGATTTTGTTGGTCATTCTTCACTAGGGGATTGAGACTCTTTATGTTGTCTCAGCTAGTAGCTATACCATTGTAACGTCCTGCATATCCAGATTGTGATCGCAACATTTCGTCATACTTCCATAAGACTACTCTTGCATTAATAGAACGATTCAGTTGGAGCTCCATCTGCATGCAGCTTACAACTAGGTAGTGTTCCCTTGCCTACCATGCCAATGCATTAATGGAAGAGCTAGAACCCTGTCTGTCTTCAGCATATGACCAGAAAGTGTTCTATATATTCTGTCGATAGTTGTCTTATATTTGTCAGCCATATCCTAAACTCCTCATTTGGCATACAGCATACTCATGCATATGTTCTTTTTCTTCTTTTGCTATTTCAATAATACTGTTTTGTTTTTGCGCACTCAACCAGATCAATAGTTCCCTTTTCTTGTTTTGAGAATACTCCATTTTTTTTCTTTTTAACTCTTCATTGTTCGGTCAACACAGACCCCATTATATATATTGAGCCATAGGCAACATTTAGTTTTTTTCCCCATCTACCTTCGCTATATATATGAAGCTTAATGTGTCTTTCAGTTGTCTTCCAATGTTCAATCTACGTGCTCTGCAAATATTTGTTCAAGATGGGGTAGTTTTGCAAGAACTTTCAGGTAATGATGTAATTTTGGTTTATGCACAATTTAGCAGGAATGTTTGCAGCATGTGCTTACTTTTTTATGTGTTTTTATTCCCCAGTGTAAAACCCACTGGAAATGAGGTTATTGGAATTGATTTGGGAACAACTAATTCTTGTGTTTCTGTTATGGAGGGAAAGGTGAGTGTCTCAGTGTATTCTTCATTCATTGCTTTCTTTCAGCTTCTTTTTCAATGTACTTAATTTAACAAGTAAATGATTGCAGAACCCAAAAGTGATAGAGAATTCAGAAGGCACCAGGACAACACCATCGGTTGTGGCCTTTAATCAGAAAGGAGAGCGACTTGTTGGAACTCCAGCCAAGCGTCAAGCAGTGACCAACCCACAAAACACTTTCTTTGGTACAAAGCGTATGATCGGGCGCCGCTTTGATGACCCACAAACACAGAAAGAGATGAAAATGGTACCATACAAAATTGTGAAGGCTCCAAATGGAGATGCTTGGGTGGAAACAACAGATGGCAAGCAGTACTCGCCAAGCCAGATTGGTGCATTTGTTTTAACCAAGATGAAGGAAACTGCTGAATCTTACCTTGGCAAATCAGTGTCAAAGGCTGTGATTACAGTTCCAGCTTATTTCAATGATGCACAGCGCCAGGCAACCAAGGATGCTGGTCGCATTTCTGGACTTGATGTCCAAAGGATCATAAATGAACCAACTGCTGCTGCTCTGTCTTATGGAACGAACAACAAGGAGGGTTTGATAGCTGTATTTGACCTTGGTGGTGGGACCTTTGATGTCTCAATTCTTGAAATCTCCAATGGTGTGTTTGAGGTCAGTATTTATAAACTATACACTGATGCCAAGTAGTAACTTTCTGTTGGAAGAAATGTCATTATATGATATTTCTTTTTCCCTTCTGATTTCCTCATTTATGTTGCTGTCAGGTCAAAGCAACAAATGGTGACACTTTTCTGGGAGGAGAAGACTTTGATAACACTCTTTTGGAGTTCTTAGTGAGTGAATTCAAGAGAACTGAAGCTATTGATCTGTCAAAGGACAGACTGGCTCTTCAGAGGTTACGCGAAGCAGCTGAGAAGGCGAAAATTGAACTCTCATCGACTGCCCAGACTGAGATTAACCTTCCATTCATCACAGCTGATGCATCTGGAGCAAAGCATTTAAATATTACACTTACAAGATCAAAATTTGAATCTTTGGTGAATAGCCTCATTGAGAGGACCAGAGAGCCATGCAAGAATTGCCTGAAGGATGCTGGTATTACTACCAAGGAGGTTGATGAGGTCCTTCTTGTTGGGGGAATGACAAGGGTTCCAAAAGTGCAGGAAGTGGTTTCAGAAATTTTTGGCAAGTCCCCAAGCAAAGGTGTCAACCCAGATGAAGCTGTGGCCATGGGTGCAGCTTTACAAGGTGGTATTCTCCGTGGAGATGTTAAGGAGCTTCTTCTCCTTGATGTTACCCCACTTTCACTTGGTATCGAAACTCTTGGTGGTATCTTCACCAGATTGATTAACAGGAACACTACAATCCCCACAAAGAAAAGCCAGGTTAGCAAGTGTCCCAATGGTTAATGACTTAGCAGCTCTTTCATTGGTGTATGATTGAATTTGTTTATATTTTCAATCATGGAATGCTAGCATTACATAGCGTTGCTCTCTACCTTATCATGGATTACTCTGTGATGGTTTCATGAACAGCCTCATCTCTTGCATTACATGACGTTGACTTGTAATTATAGTCTTACAATAGAACCTTACTGCTTATATTTGTTGCGAACTTGTGATATCTCTGCCAGGACTTTGTAGTTCTATATATAGCGCTAGCTTGCATGCTACCTTGTATTCTCCTATGGTGTTACTGTTTATTTTTGGCCTCCTCATTTTTTTCTCCGTGCATTCTGCAGGTGTTCTCAACTGCTGCTGACAACCAGACACAAGTGGGCATTCGTGTCTTGCAAGGTGAGCGTGAGATGGCGACAGACAACAAACTTCTTGGTGAATTTGATCTTGTTGGCATTCCACCAGCACCGAGAGGTATGCCACAGGTTGAGGTCACATTTGATATCGACGCCAATGGAATTGTGACGGTCTCGGCAAAAGATAAGTCTACTGGGAAGGAGCAGCAAATCACCATCCGATCGTCAGGGGGTCTTTCAGAGGCTGAGATTCAGAAAATGGTCCAGGAGGCTGAGCTGCACTCCCAGAAGGATCAGGAACGGAAAGCTCTCATTGACATCAGAAACACAGCTGACACTAGCATTTACAGTATTGAGAAAAGTCTGGGAGAGTACAGAGACAAAATTCCTGCAGAGGTTGCCTCCGAGATTGAGACAGCAATCACCGATCTCCGCACTGAGATGGCCTCAGATGACATTGAGAAGATCAAGTCCAAGATTGAAGCAGCCAACAAGGCTGTCTCAAAGATTGGGGAGCACATGTCTGGAGGCGGCGGCGCCGGCGGTTCACAGACAGGATCACAAGGCGGGGGCGACCAGGCTCCTCCAGAGGCTGAGTACGAGGAGGTCAAGAAGTGAAAACTGCATGCGATAACAGTTGCCCTGCTTTTAGAGATAGCAGCTAGTTTTGAAGACCGCGATACTAGGACCTTTGCCCGTTGTAATAAAATTTTGTCGTACGAAACACATCTAAGCTCGTAGCCAGTCTAGTTATGTTGTAATAACTTGGCATTTTCTCCTCTGCTTGCGGTACATCGCGCAAATTGGACGTGATTTTGTGATATTTACCCCTGCTGTTTCCTCCTGAATGGTCATTCTACCACCTTGGAGTGATTAGGGATGGCGATGGTTTTGTAATTTGTATTGGATGAGTATTGTCCATCCTATCTATTTAGATAAGTTCAACACATTAATAAAGGTAATGGTGATTTCACGGTCATATCCATGCCCGTGTGGGTAATGGTGACTCACCCATATCTATTTAGATAAATTTAACACGTTAATAAAGGTAACGGTGATTTCACGTTCTTATCCTTGCCCGTAAGAGCGATGCTTCAATGGCATACTAACCTATATGTTGCTTCCGTGCTCACAACGTGTGCAGAGCTTTTGGAGATACATCAATAGAACCCGCATGGGAGTAAAATGACTGTTTGAATCATGCATGTTTTGATCATTCGTTGATTTCGGTTTGGACCTTGAGGCTTGGAGGCACCACCATGCAGAAAATTTAGCTATAAGGGAAAATAATAAATGTTTTTAGTTGAATTGATATTTGATGAGTACTAAGGGTATGTTTGGTTGGCAACCACAATTTGCCACGCCACAAGTGTGGCAGCCACAATTGTGGTGAGGAAAATTGTCGTCACACTTTGCCACATTTTTTCCAGTGAAAAAAAATGTGGCAAAGTGTAACGTTGTTTTTCCTCGGCACAAGTGTGATGACGTGACAAATTGTGGCTGCCAACCAAATAGACTCTAAGTACCCAGGCCCGATTCGATAATCAGGGCTAAACTGTTAGTTCTAGTCATATCATATATTCGGATATTAATTAAAAAGATTAAATATTAGTTAATTAAAAAAACTAATTACAAAACTTTAGGCTATTCCTGGGGTACACCTCCACTAAGAAACACATCAGATTAACCCACATTCACCGTGCTCTCTCTCCCTCTTGCCATCTTTGTCATGACTCGGTACCCAGCAGGGCTTCACGTTTGTAATGCCGAGAGATAAAAAACAAGTCGTCAGAAATTTATTGGCTCCTATCGATCTTTCAACGGTCGACAGGAGCTTTTTCAGCATTGTCTTTCTGCAAGCGCCATGCAAATGATCACCCAATGCTTGCTGCAAGAGAGGGTGGGGCCTAGCGGTGCATGCAGGAAGGAGGAATAGAGGTCACCAGTGGATGCAGGAAAAGAGAGGAGGATGGAAAAGCTCCTGTCGAGCTTTGAAAGGTCGACAGGAGAAAAAAAATTATGTTGGCTTATTTTTTGAAATGTCGAGAGAGATAGTTTTGTATATTTTTTTTTGAAACGGCTACCTTGAAATGAAATTTCGAAAAAAATATTATATGTAAAAAAATTCCTCTCCCCTTCAAGTCAATAAAACGGGAGAATCATAAGGATGAGCCTGCTATCCAAATTAATTAAGATAGAAGCCACAACATTTGGTAGGGATTGTTGAGATATTCTAAAAATAATCTCGAAAATGGCTACAAAATGAAAGTAATTTATTTTAAAATTTAGCATAATTGATTCTTATTTTTTTTACTATGAGAGAATCAGGCGTAACTTATCAATGTGATTTAGGAGGCCAGGGAGACGTGACGGTGGTGGTTAAGGTGGCGGAAGCGGTCTTTGTATTAGGATTGGGGAGGCTGACATGTTTCACTAGGGTATAATAGATTATACACAAGAAATTATAATATTTTTGAATCTAAGTCTAAGTCTAGCCTACAAGTCAAACAAAACAATTGCTCTACAGTGAAGTTGTAAATCTAGTAAATATCTGATTCTAAAAAGATTTTATGAATTGAAACGAAATTTAGTAGAGCGGAACAATCCCAGATGAACCCGTAAATTTATATTCCAGAGCAGAGAAGTTGCTTTCACCGCCGAACTCTTTGGCCTAGAAGCGCTTCTCCAGGTCAGGTCAAGCACCAATCAAATCACAAGGTGCGCGTCAGGCCCTTGACCCGTTAACCGCTTCGCAACTCGCACGTTTGCCTGTGCCTGCCTTGCAAAGCGCGTTTGGCTAGTCGGTGCCGGATTGCATGGCCATGGCAGTGCCCCATAATTCGGCCGGAATTAAAGAGCCCAGTCCGTGCATGCACGTTCCTCTTGGTAATTGCTACTCCCTCCTGAGAAATCCAAGCAAACCATTTCGAAATGGCACATGGAATGCTGAGTCCAAACAAGTCTCTCTCTCTCTCTCTCGAAAATAAAGAGAGATTGGATATACATCTCAACGACACGTTAAATCCACATAGATCAATGACACCAGATAGCTCTCCAGGAAAAAATGACTAGATGATTGACAAAATAACTAGATAGCATACGTACGGAGAGTTGAGAGGCCAGATTCTAGAAAATTGAGGACGAGACAAATTTTGATCAGCAAGACCAAATTAAATATAAATGAGTTGTTCAAAAAAAGATGGAGAAGTTCGCCGTGCTATCACTTTCTCACTCCAGTGTTTTTTTGGATTATGCCGGCGATTCCAACGGTTGACGTTTGATCCAGAGTCATTCAGGTTGGAGTCTTGTGCGGCGAACATTAGGTGCAGTGTCAGGGTCAATATAATCTACTGGCCTTGAACACAAGTGCGTGCGTGCTAATCCGTTTCTCCATGATTGGTTCATCAACCAAGACTTGGATCAACACAAACGTGCTCGATTTATTCGGTAATTACGTCCATATATATCACAAATCGATCTATCGCTAGCTGCTTAATTTGATCCCAAGAAAGTGATTAGTACTTTTTAATGGGTAGAAGCGACCCATCCCTATACTCATCTCATGAATCACAGATTCAGAATACCATAGTATTATAATCCCAAATCAGATTTAATATTTTATAGAACAATAAATTTAAATAATGTTACTGTTTAAATTTATTGTACTATTAGATATTAAATCCAATCTAAATTGTAGTATTAAGGTTAAGGTAGGCCACTGAGGAACTTGTGTTTCATAGGGTATATGTTTTTAATATTTTTGTTATAATTACGATTTTATATTTAATATTTATTTAAAATAGTGAATAATCTATATACATCTATACATGAGCGCTATTCTACACTACGTGTGTAGAATAAATATTCTACGTCGACCACTTTCAGTAGTAGATTTTCTCAGTAGAATAGCAATTGAGTACTATTTTTTTAATAGTAGATTTTTCAGTAGAATAGATATACTCGTGGCGTAGAATAACATTTGTATACATAAATATATATATACTAGTCAGATGCACGTGCTTTGCAACGAAACTTTATTTTTAATGATAATGTCAATCATTAATATATTGCATCGTAACCTTGCTGAAAATACAGTAAAACAATAAATAGTAAATAAGCATAGAAAATATTGCTGAAATGGAAAAACGAACGTGAAATTCAGTGAATCTAACGGTCCATACGCAAAATTCTTGTTTTTTGTGTGATTTTTCGTAAATCAAGGATCTTTGCGTAAAATTCTTATTTCTATGTGATTTTTTAGAAATCTAAGGGTCTCTACGTAAAATTCGCATTTCTGCGCAAAATATAGAAATTAAAGTACTGAAATGCAAATGTATTTTTTTTATTTTCTTCTTTTTCTTTTTTTCCCTTCTCATGATTTTCTTCTAGTCCAATTGGGATTGGCCCAACTTCATGTGGTGGTGCACGTAGAGGCGACGTGGGGGAGGTGGTTGGCGTACGAGGTATAAGTTTTGGTCGGTTTTTACGAGGTATAAGTTTTGGCTGGTTTTTTATGGGATGTGGGAGGGGCACTGCACGCGGACGGAGGCTGCTCTATATTTCCAAGAATCTATTAGCGTTTACTCCAGTTCTACGAGATAAAAATTCACTCTAAAAATAAGAATTTCGTAGTATTTAGTTTGGCTTTTTTATAACGGATAAGAAACAAGATAGATGTATATTTTGTATATTAAAATAAAATAGTTTAAATTTTGTTTTTAGTTTAAAATAAAAAACATATTGCTCAAAGTTAGATTTGATCAGTAAAAAAAACATGATCTGGCCTAACTCCGGGATTGGCAGAAAATATCGGATGATACGGCGGCAAGCAACGAGTCCAATCCAAACTTTGAGAAATTAATCTGTGGAACAGTTCATCGTCTCTTTCGATCGGCGAACCCCTTTGGGCATTGATGGCGTTTCGTTCTAGGGTACGGGATTACTTCTCTTCACTTGGTTTAATATTTGACAATTACACCATCCCTTCTGAATCCTGATGCGGGGAGTGTTTAGATTACTCGCATTAGATCCCGAGCCGGCCGGATCGCTATCTCCAACCGAAAACCAAACCCGTCACTTCAAAAATCGAAATCGCTCGCTGCCGATACAGGCGATCACATGGCGCCGCCGTACGAAGCTGAAAGGGTACCCAAGCTGAAACCTCCTCGGCCTCGGCGGAGAAGTCGTCGGGGTTGGCGCGCCGCAGCTGGGAATCCCGGCGACAAGGACCGCAGAGAATCCCAACTTGGCGTACGTCGCCGGCGGGGAGGGAGAGATGCGGGAGCGGGACAAGGCCCGCGGTATGGGCGCGGGGGGTGGGGAGGGGAGGGGAGTCAGAGGTGTGGCGGCGGGATAAAGTTATGGCAACGCACCTGTGCCCATCCGTTCCATGATCCGTCCATCACGCGGCCGACGTAGAGGCGACGTGGGGGAGGTGGTTGGCCGGTTTTTACTAGGCATAAGTTTTGGTCGGTTTTTACGAGGTATAAGTTTTGGCTGGTTTTTTATGGGATGTGGGAGGGGCGCTGCACGCGGACGGACGAGTAACTTCTCGCTTTATAATAGTAGATATATATTATTTGTGTTATCTGTGACTGACACCTCCTTCCTTGCAAAGCAAACCAACCAATCAAAAAAAGCTGCGAAGATATCCACGAAACCCACTACACTTCACCGCTTGCGTACACGACCAAGAAAAACGGCAACAGCATGCAAGTACACGCGCCACCGCCACTCGCTAGTCTCTATAAATATAAAGCGAATGAAGCGAGAAGCGACCGCGTCCGATACACAAGCTAAGCTTTCATCTCTCACGACTCGTTCGTGCGCGCGTGCACACATACACCTCCTCGGCTCCTCGATCTGTTTTTGGCAACCTTTTTTTTTGTCCCTCTCGCCGCCGGTGCGGTGGCCATGGAATCGACGACGAAGGCCTTCATCTCGCCGGAGCTCCGCGACGTGCTCACCAAGGTGGCGGTGTTCGTGCTCGTGCAGGGGCTGGTCTACCTCATCCTCCGCAACTCGTCCAGCGTCTTCTCCAAGGACAGCAAGCTGAGGTCCATGAGCTTCCGGCCGATGCGGTCCATGAGCGTGAGGCGCTTCCTGGCGCCGCTCTCCGACGTCCCCGTCGGCACCGACGAGCCCTCGCCCTCGCCCTCGCCGTCCTTGTCGTCCTTGTCATCCTTCTCGCGCATCTGGGCTAACCGGCGCGAGGATTCAAGGGATTGAAGCGGATGTTGCAAGCTTCTGGGCTAATTGGCCAGCTATAGGTATCGTAGTCTGGTTATTTATTCTGAAGAAAATATGCGTTGGTTTGTGTTCGATGGAAATGGGAATTGAGCTCTGAAGAAAATATGCACATTAGCTGGATCTTGTAAATATGTCGATTGGACGAAAATTAAATTGAGTGGTGGATTGTTTTATTCTATGCAATTTATCTGCATCCTCAATTGTGGTTATGCTTCTTTCATCTGCAGATATCGAGTCTCTTTACAAGCTGTAAACTTTTTCTTATGCAGAAACTAATACATGGGTATTGTACTGTACGGTGGCACTATAAAACATCTCTCTAGTGCTTAGTGTTAATTTGGGTCTTTCGTATAAGAAAAAAATTATACATCTTTCTTAAGAGTTTTATGTCCCAATACAAAAATACACAATAATACTATATTTGTTAGCTAATTTTTTACTACAACTACTTCACTATACATATATTGCTACAGCTACCTTGACTAGCACTCATTAATACCCGCCACCTGGTGCTACACTAAGCCGCGGCTCCTAGCTAAAAGCTTCCCTAGCTAGAATAGATTGACTGCCTGAATATCAATTTTTTCTGTCAAAAAAAAAACAAAAGAAAATTAACACCCATTGACCTCAAGACTCTAAAGTCACCTTACCATCCCACCTCGCTCCAATAGTTGACAACTAATAATCATTTTACTTTTTTGTTTTTTATCTGAATTCTCAAATAAAAATTTGGCCCAATCTCAAATGAAAAAAATCAACTCCAAAGTTATATATATCCATACGTGATTCACATTAACAGCATATGAAATCGTATTACACAGACGATTCTAAACACGTGATCATCGCGTTATTATCACAGGTAGATTTTATTATGATCTACGTGTATAAATTAAACTGTAATAGAACTTGTCAGCTCTGCTGTCATAAGGAGCTGCAATATCTATATTGCTTGATTGATCGGGTTACACCTTAATATCTGAATAGACCATCTCAAAACTCTATTTACAGTGTGTGTATATAAATAAATATATATATCGATTGCTCGATTTAGGTAATTAGTCACTTGTGCTTCTGGATCATTTCTCTAACCTCATCCATCACAAGCCATGCTTTATGACCCCCTATCACTTCTGCTGTCCATTCTCCGTCCTTCCATAACTGGACATGAATGAGAACTCTAAGATTAAAATTTCATATATTCAACCACAATGGAATGGAAAATGAACTGTGGAAGAATTGAGAAGTTACCTGAATAGTGGGCATTTTCTGTAGATAGAAGTACATCCAAATATGGGGAAAGATAAAAATTAAGACAGTTGAATTAGATAGTATCGGAGTCATTCTGAGCCAATGCAACAAGCAGAACATAACAAAGATAAGCTCAAATCTGTTGACTCACAGAAACATTCCCTCTTTTTACCACAGCCTGTGGAACTTTGTTGACATCCACAGAGTAGAACCTGGTTCTACAAAAGAAATGTGAAAAAAACATTTAATTTGAATCAAGAAACGGCCCCCTTCACCTTCCATATTGCGCAAAGCAAAGACTTAAGTATTTTTGAAGTGAAAGAAGAAGACTGAATAATATTCAATGGAATTTATACCAACCCTGGAAATTCTCCTGCTATCTTCTCCAGTTTGGGCTTCAGATAAATGCATTTCCGACACCAATTAGCCATCCTGGCAAGAATAATTTGAACCTCAGCATATGAAGAAGCAATTCTTTAGGGAATGGTTCAAGAGCAGCATGCTGATTCAGAAAAAAAATAAGCATCTCACTTATCACTTATGATAGCTTGACAATAACATCTTAATTATTGGTCACACTGCTCACAAGTCATCGTGGTGAGTCCAAATGAATTATTTGAGCACATTGCTTAAGAGTTAAGACCCATAATAATTTCTGGAATATCTTATAAAACGTTTCACTTCTAAAGGCCACATATTCTGTCTTCTGTCGAAAAATCGTATTGCAACTTGCAAAGAGAAACTTGATAATTTGTTACTCCCAAGAAGTGGCTTAGATTTTTTTTACTAACCCACATGTCATTGACTTAGATGGTTTCATTAAACAAATCATCAATTTTTCACTTGTGCAAGTGACACTATCAGACTATCAATCAAAATAACAACCAGGGCAATTAACCAGGCATTTTAACAAAACTTTTGCCTCATTCATGGTAAGTTCAGAAAATGGACACTAAGGGCCTGTATTGGATGTACTAAAACTAATTGTTAGCTAGAAATAATTATTAAATAATTATTAGTTAGCTAATAATTAGTTCATATATGTTTGGATACTTTGGACTAATACCCGAAAAAAGAGTAAAAGTGCCCCTATTAGCTCTCATTAGTTTACTTTTGTGAACTAATGGCTAACCATTAGTTGGCCCATGAACTAACAGTTAGTTTAGTAATTAGTTTGACTGTTTGGATAAACTAAGACTAAAAATTAGATCCTAACAGGACCTAAACCACATTTTCTCGAAAAATAACGGGTAATTTTACTAGCAAGTTCATATTGGGCACCAGCCTCAATTCTAACTCTCGAATTTACAGAGCTTAAATGCATTCGATCGATCACTGTTGATAACATAGCAAATCACAAAAAATACAATGGGGGGAGAGCACGCAGGTAGGTAGTAGGATGCTGCTCTGCATCGGTAGGTTAGGTAGGGATCTTACCAGTCGATGATGATGGGCTCTTTGTTCTCGATGGACCACCTGAGCGCGTCGTCGAGCTTCTCCATGGAGTCTATCTCCTCCATCTCCACCGGCCGCGACACGTCCCAGAAGTAGGCCTCCGCCCTCGTCCCCTCCCCCTGCTCCCTTCTCCTCCCCTTCCCCATGCGACCGCCACCACCGCTCCACATCCAGAGGGGCCGCCCGGACGCCACTCCGCCAGAAGATGCGACGGTCGAGCAGGCCGCGGACGATGCCCCAGAGGGCTGCAGCCCGGCGGCAGCGGCCGCCTCGTGGACCCGCAGCACGCGGGGGCTCGGCGCGAGGAGCGCCATTTCGCTCGCGGACGTTAGCTGCTGCTGGTCAGAGCGAGAGATCCAGTAGCTGGCATTCGAGTGGATGATGGAACCGAGGAATGCGAGGTGTGGAGCAGAGGAGGCGGAGATCGAGCTGATCCGAGCGCGCCGTAGATGCAGGAAGCTTATCCGTAGCGTAGGCCGTAGGGCGGGACGGTGACGAACAAAAGTTGCAAAACGACAAAGCGTTCGCCTGTGGGGGCCATGAGATCGATAAATATCTGCAGATTTTTTTGCGTGTGAAACGGGCCTCGAGCTATTGTGAGAAAGAATGTATGGATAAGCTACAAATTTTGTTTGAAATTATACATTTTTAAAAATAAATTTTAAATCTACTACATATTTTTAAAAATCATAAAACTAATCTTTTATCGGTCGATGAAGTATCAATCTAAGATTTTAATACCTAAATTAGTACTTGATCGGTCGATCTAGGGTTTTAAGCCTTAGATAGGTACTTTATTGACCGATCTAGGCTGAACTGGTTGATCGGATGAATTCAGTTTTTATCGACGTTCAAACGTTAACAAAGTACTGGATTTACCCGATTAATGTTAATCCAACAATTTATCGGCCGATGAAATGACATAGCGCTGGAGCCGCCAGTTCAGCTTATACCGGTACTTTAAATACCGACAAAATGTAAGTTTTATAATTTTTAAAAAGTGAGTACCAGATTTAAAATTTATTTTACAATACGTCTCGTTTCAAAAAAAATCGATAAGCTAAGCCTTGTGAAAAGTGCAGGAAGCAGTTAGCCGTGCGAAAGCTAAAAAAAATGTTACGAGCAGGGTACATGATTTGTAGAAGTCACTGATGCAAACTTAAGAAAAGACCAATAATTATCATTTATCTATAGTATGTTCAATAATTAACACATAATCTTACGACTGTGTTAAATTGTAACAAGTTGAGGATCTATAAAATATAAAACCTAGATCTGAACAACTTTTATTTAATATTTAAAAACAAACCAGGGTTATTGGATTGAGTTATTTGGTTTTTATTTTTAGATTTCAAACGAGAAACTGATTTAAAAAAAATTGAAAGAATAAGCTTTCGTTTTTTAGCATCCGGTTGGTCTTGTACTCTCGTATACTCCAGCGTTGTCATATGGGCTTCGTCTCTCCAATTGCAGTTCAGGAGGCGGCCCAAAAGTAGGCAATCGACTCGGAATGAATTATTGCCTGCACTGCACTGCACGGCTCCACTATTCACCGTTTAGTTGTGATTTCTGAAACGGGAGCTCAGAACACACTCATCCACGAGCATTCACCTCCATCATCAATGGCAGGTCGACGCTCCAGTTCTCGACAGGTAAGCTCAAACAGTCAGGACTCACTCAGGACCCGGCACCGTTGAGAGTAGCTTGAGCCAGGAGTAACAATGAAAATGTTATTTCCAGGAGTAATCAGTAGGCAGTACAGGAGTACACGCAGGAGAACACTTATAAACCACTGCTGCTTTGTGTACGAACAGACGACGTACGTCCTTGCATGGACTCACCTTTCCAATGTTTCCTGTTCCTTCGTCTGATCTCTCTTCCTACCATGTGAATATGTGATCATGGACTCACCTTTCTCGCCGACAATGTTGGGATCCACACATCCACGTCCACATCCACTTGCAATATGCTTTGATCGGGAAGGAGATCTCAGCAAAATGCTGTTCTGTTCGTGGTGGTTGTGATGATGCTTAATTATATATGGAGAATAACAACGTACCTGATCACCCAACGAACGGAAGACGATGCCGATTGGCGCCCAATATAACCACGCGGACAGTGTGATTTTATTCGAGGTATCCGTGCAATTTCATGCCAAATCTCAATGCTGTGCTCATTGCTTTCTCGTGGGAAAAACTGGCCTAAACGAGTGCCGACCAGTGTACCTTTTTTTCTCGCAGCAGTCACAAGTGCATGACAAGCTTGGAGTTGGTCAAAAGGGAGCAGGAAAACGGCCTGGTTACCAATGCAATCCTCTGAACCCTAGAGCTACAAGTGAAGCAAGACCTAACCTCTCCAAATCTCTCCCTAATCGATCTTTCGGAGTTCATATCGCTTCTCTTTACAATCAGCTTAGGCTGTCAACCTCTTTTTAGGATTGAACTGATCACTTGTAAGTTTTATTTTAGTTAGTTAGTCTTACTATCTGAGAGTTAGGCCGCAGTAGAGCAGAGTTGTCGTCGTCCTATCAAAACTGGCAACCTGTTGATAGATTCGGGCGTGTTGCGGATGGTCCAAGAGCATATAGTGACATGGCTAGCTAACCTTACGTAATTTGGTACGCTAACTAAACATAAAAATTCGATCATATATTCTAATTTGAAGATGTATTTGCGTTTAGTTATGCTCTGAGCTGTGAAAAAACTATTGTGAGCTGTCTGCGGTAAAAAAGCTGTTATGAGTTGTCTGCTTTAAAAAAATAAAAATCGTTTGGTTAGAGCTGTGAAAAAATTGATATAAGATGATTGTTTTTTATAACTTATATATTTTTCATCATTATAATATTTTATACATATATATATATAGGAAACACTGATGCAACTAAATAACTGGAAAATATATTAGATAAATAAAAAAGTGCATAGTTCATCTCATAAAATAACCGACAACCACATATTATCTCATGAAATTGTGTAATGCAATACAAACCATAATAATGTTAGATTAACCAAGACACATTGAATCCATGCTATTTAATCTGTACTAAAAATCAGAAAAACGGAAGCAGAAAAACAGGATCCAAGCCGCTTCCAAATTTGTACCGGAAAAAACTGTTTTTTCACAGTAGAAGCAGTTTTGTTAAATCCGTTTAGTTTAGTTTCTGTTTTTTTACCGCAGAAACATATTTGAAAAGTAAAACCAAACACACTCTTCTTCTATCCCATGTATCATTAATCTCGTATGATCTCATATATTATTAAAATGTGTAAGATAATTCTCAATTGTCTATCTAAAAAGAGAGTATACTATCTAACCTCTTGATTAAACAAAAGCAGATCACTTTGGATCAGATGCACTTGAGTTCTATATTTAACCGGGCATTAACATGATCCAATCTAACTGTTTCATACCTGACAGATTGACACGTGGACCGAACTGTTCTCGACTCGAACCTGCTCTAGTTTTGGAGTCGTGGAGAGCTGGAGATGATGCAAATGAGATCGCGCCCCACGCGTCGGATTTGACATGGACGGTCATGATCGAAGGGCAGCCGGTTGCGCTGGGTAGTTAGGCCGGCAAAGATCATGGCGTACCTTTCGGTACGGACAGGGGAAGCAGGGTCGCACTACTGCAACGGCGGATGACGTGGCCGTGCCAAACATACACAGTCAAAGAGCACTTCAGTTCTGTATGTGTGCCCAAGTGGAGGCAGATCCACACGACAATGGTGTGTTCAAAGATGATTATTACCTGCGGCTCTGTTTATTTTTTCCCCTTTGAGGAAGTCAATGATGAAAACATTGTGCTGCTGTACTTTACTAAATGTGTTTATGGTTCTATTTTCCACCGAGTTTCCTATGTTAAAAGATAAAAGCTTACTAAATAAATATTTAAATAAATCAAGATTTTCAATCACTATAGATTTTGGTAAAATTTGTTAGTACAAATTAAAATTCGTCCATTTCCAGAACTTATGGAATACTAGTTGCATTGTAACAAGAAAGAAATTTATAATATTAAAAAATATCATGTAAATAAAGATTATGAAGCTGAAGAGTTTTCAAATTTCAAAGTGACGGATAGACTCAACTTTTTAAATTAGTATTTTTTTTTAAAAAAATAGATTTGTATGGCGATTTGGCCAATTAGCGCCCGACCCGCGCCCGTCGGCCCCCACGGCCCCTCGTCACCTCGAATCCCGCCCGTCCACGTGGCACGCGGGGCCGACGAGCGCGGTAGGCGAGAGGGCGCATGGACGCGGGAGGCAAGGGGACGCGGGGGCGCACCGGCGCGGTACGGGCATGGGGCAGACACGGCGCGACGTGGGCCGAGTGTCAGTCGGTCACCCATCAGCCGACTGGCGCTGACGCGGCGCCAGTCAGCCGACCAAGTGTCAACTGGCTGTCACGTGGCACCAGTCAGCCGATGGTTGACTGACCGGATGTTATTTTTTAATTTTTTAAATCGCCGTACAAATTTGTTTTTTTTTAAAAAAATACTATTTTTAAAAAAAAAAATCGATTGACTAACCGCATTGTTATTGTTTTTTAAAAATACTGTAAAGTGTAAACAAAGCCTATATATTTGCCATCTGTTGACAGCCCAACAAAAATTGAATTCCGGACCGATTCTCAAGCGTCCCAAAAGACCACCAAGTTGGTTTCGCTCTCAACTCGCACAAACCCCCGCGCTCGCCATCATCATCGCCGCCACGGCCGCCTCCTTCCTACCAACGCCTCCGCCGCAGATTGCTCGTCACTCGCGGCGCGTCCTCTGCCCCCCATCCCCACCGCCACTGCTTCCTTCTCCCGCCTCGAGAGTCGAGACCCTCGGCAATTCTCGCCGCGGCCGTGGGAGTACTATCGGATGAAGGGCACGTGGAAGCAGAGCGGCATGGCGACCATGGCCAATCACGTTGGCCACCTCGGCGTCGGAGGTGGGGGCGGGTCTCTGGTTGGCCCCGCGCGACGGGCGAGGCTATGCGTTTACGGCTTCGCGCTCGTCTTCGCTGTGTTTGCCGGGTTCCTCGCCTTCGCGCCATCACTCTCCGCGCCATCGCCCTCGTCTCCGGCCGCCGCGTGGTTCGACGGCTTCCTTGCCTCAGCGTCACCCTATCGCGCGCAGGTTTCTAGCTTCTTCTCCTCATTGTTTCCCACCAACTCCTCCTCCCCGGAGCCTCCTGGAGGAATCGCGACGAAGCGACGAGGGCCTAGCGTTGGAGGGTTCGCCGCTAATGGTGGGCAAGCGGGGAGCAATGACTCAAGTACAGCTGGAGCCGGTGAGCCATCGGGAAGTCCAGTCGGAGTATCAAGCAGCAATGCGGGAGGATCTCCGAGCGGCAACTCACCGTCCGGCAATGCTACTGCTCCCGCGGCGATGCAGAGCAGCGCACCGCCCAATGATCAAGCGGGAGACGGTGCCACCAGGCGTGCCGTCGGTGGGGTTGCATTCCCTACCGGCGGTTCAGCCCAAAACGGCACGACGACAAAATATGGCGTGCCTCTTCGGATCAATGGCACCAGCGTGATTGCAAGTTCATCAGAAGCCAGAGATTCCAACGCAGTGAAAGCCAAAACAAGGTACGCCGCCGGGTCTACTCACCAGTTAGGTGGTGCAATTGCAGCTTCAAGCAATGGAACTACTGTTCCATTCGTCAATCAGACTGGGAATGCGGTTGCAGAGGTGATCAGGGACGGCGATGGAGCTACGTCTCAAAGGAAAGCAACCCCGGACAAAAACCAGACTGTCCTAAATCCGCCGGCTCTAAACAATCAAAACCAGAGTCGAAGCAGAGCTGCTTCAGGTGGAAGCAACAGTACAATTGATGCTACTCCTAGTCATCAGGAAAGTGCTAGTATGAAGAAAGTCCATTGGATTGAAGCAATGGAGAGCTGCGATATGTTCTATGGAAATTGGGTCCGAGATGACTCGTACCCCCTGTACCCTGAGGGATCATGCCCTCACATCGATGAATCCTTCAACTGCCCCCTCAATGGCCGCCCTGATAATGCTTACCAGAGGCTCCGGTGGCAACCCAGCGTATGCAACATCCCAAGGTGAGTAAAGACTACTTGAACAACTGTGCCTTTTTGTTATTGGTGTTTCATGAATGAACTGAAAATTCACTAATTCAGTATCATGTTGTTCATACCAGATTGAACCCAACTGACATGTTGGAGAGGCTGAGGGGGAAGAGGCTGGTGTTTGTCGGTGATTCGCTCAACAGGAACATGTGGGAATCACTGGTTTGTATCTTGAGGAACTCCGTGAAAGACAAGAGGAGGGTCTTTGAGGTATCAGGCAGGCACGAATTCAGGGCAGAAGGCTCTTACTCTTTCTTGTTTCAGGTATGCTGTGCTAATCATATTTCACGTTTTGTCATATGTGCTCGTTTCGGCATACAGAGTCAGAGTGAATTCTTATTTGCAAATGTCCTCTTGTATAGGACTACAATTGTAGCGTGGAGTTCTTCCGCTCCCCCTTTCTTGTTCAGGAATGGGAGGTTCCTGTCAGAAAGGGAAAGACCAAGGAAACTCTTAGGCTTGACATGATCAGTCGCTTGTTCCCGAGGTACAAGGATGCGGATATCATTATCTTCAATACTGGGCACTGGTGGACGCATGAAAAAACTTCTCTAGGGTAATTTACATTTGGTGCTTTCTGATTGTCTGAATATCTGCACTGCCTTTCAAGTGTTGCTCACTATTGCCAGCATGATAAAACATGTCACAGGAAAGATTACTACCAAGAGGGTAACCGAGTATACAGTGAGCTGAATGTCCATGATGCCTTCCAGAGAGCTCTTAACACCTGGGCCAAGTGGGTTGATTCCAGTGTAAATCCCAAGAAAACAACTGTGTTTTTCAGAGGCTACTCAGCATCCCACTTCAGGTTGGTAGAGCCTTTTCCTGAATTCTTGCAAGTCCAGAGTTTGATCATGTGCTATAGCATGGTTATCAGAGTAATTGGTGACCTTATGTTGGTGCGTGTTTCGATTATGCAGTGGGGGCCAATGGAATTCAGGCGGCAGTTGCGACAAGGAAACCGAGCCAATAATAAATGAGAAGTACCTCACACCCTACCCACAGAAGATGAGCATTCTGGAGGAGGTGCTCCGTGGGATGAAAACACCTGTTGTTTACTTGAATATAACAAGGATGACTGACTATAGGAAGGAGGCACACCCTTCTGTCTATCGCAAGCAGAAGTTGACTGAGGAGGAGCTGAAGTCGCCTGAGATATATCAGGACTGCAGCCACTGGTGCCTTCCTGGAGTACCTGACTCTTGGAACGAGCTTCTCTACGCACAGATTCTGGTCAAACAGCATCAAATTCTGCACCACCAATAAGGCAAGTCTTGAGCTACTTGTTCCTGTACATGAACTAGAGAAACTGTTGTTTGTATAAGTGAGGTGTGAGTACAAGGATTTTGGAATCCTTGCATAGAATGAACCAGTTAGTTAGTCAGATCTATGCCTTTCAATACCAACACGAATTCTGTATAGGCTCATAGGATTTTATGATGTAAAGTTCATGTGTAGCTAAAAGTAATCAGAAACAAAGAATAGCATTAATATAGCATACATGAGATTGTGGAGGATCCTCTTTCAAGAATCCCAGCCCTTTTTTCTCTGACCACCATCTTTTGCTTTTTTAGCATGACCATGTTTTAGTATTCTTTGAGTTGACTCTAGAGTACATTGAATAATTGAGGTATATTGAACAGGAGAAATGATCGAATTGACACCTCTCTTGAATGTCCTGAATGATTAGTGTTTCGTGTTGTACATACGTATACTGAAGTTCCTTGTAAGTAAGACTGTCAGATATGATTACAGAACAAATTTTACAGTCCTACCGAATTTGTCTGTAAGCCTGCTATATAATATCAATCATAGCGTGCAGTTTCAGCCTGGTGAGATCCTCTGGGACATGCACTGTTTACTGCTTAGTCCTGATCTACTTTTAACTCTGGCGGTATCCTTATCTCTCTAGAAATAAACTAGAATATTATTGAGACGGCTGTTTTACACAGCTGATCACTCACATTCCAGTTTAGGCCTGTAGCCGAATTTGCCCTTTGTTGGAGGAAATGGCTGCGGTTGTTTACGTGTTGAGTTGGGGACATTTATCGGAAAGCAGGCTATTGTCCGCTACTGGTGTTTTACTTTTACCTCGATCTGCATGGACCATGCATCTTGCCTGTCCTTTCCCTTGTCGTATGGCATCGCTTGATTTCTCGCCTCTTTAATTATACCGTACATAAGACGCCGTTTCTTCGCGTTTATACATGGATCAAGAGGACGAAGCACACCTTTTTCTGGTACTGGGTCTTCTGATGGGACACAGAATGTCCATAATTAATTTACTGGAGCTTTTGTTTGGTATGGGAGATGGACTATATACAGCTATATATGCTTCTGCAAGCATGTGATGGACCGTGGACGTGGTGTCTGATTAATTAGCAGCTGCTGTTGGTGAGTCCATTTAGCTAGCTGGGCCTGGAGGCTGGAGCATTATGTGCTGCCTGTACTACTAGCCTGTAGCCTGTACATGCATGCCGACAGAGGACGTGCCCAGGATCTAGATGGGCGCATTCTGTCCCCATGGCCGATGCCCATCACAAGTATATCGAATTATCGATTCACAGAACCGAACCATCTGATGCATGGTCCATGTCTGAACGAAGGCCATGCCGACCTGCCTCGATCTACGTTTCCATGAGCCCCTGAGTGTTTACTTTGTGGACGCCTCATGTTTACTTCCTCTTTTATTAGCACATATATCTATACCATATCATATGGTCTATAAATATATATGCATGTTATATGCTACATTTATTGCATAAGAACTGGTTTTATAGCAATATTATGGATGCTCTTATTGTTTTGGAAATACCTCTAGACTTTGGTCAAACATGTAAAACCTTGATACTCAATATCTTTTATTATATTAAACTGGATATATGAGCATCGTATATGTGTGTATTCATATGTAAATCCTAATTATTCTTAGCCGATCATGAACAAATAAGCGACCTGCTCGGGGAAAAGAAAAAAAAAGAGTAGAAAACTATCAGGCCCAAAGGAATCTTGGCCCATTTTAAACAGGAATCGCTTTGTTTTTTCTTTCTAAAAAAGATACCGTGATTATGAATCAATGAATTGTTTGCATACCCAAGAACAGCTGTGAAAATTGCCTTTTTTTTTTTCTCTCCGCACATGTGGTTACTCTTGAATCCTTATTATATATACAAATGCTATCCTACACCATGAATGTAGAATAACTATTCTACTAAGAAATCTACTACTGAGAAAAAAATAGTGCTCAATTGCTATTCTACTGAGAAAATCTACTACTGAAAGTAGTCGGTGTAGAATAATTATTCTACACACGTGGTGTAGAATAGCGCTCCCGTATATATATATATATATATATATATATATATATATATATATATATATATATATATATATATATATATAAAAGACAATATGTGAAAGGGATGTGAGTTAGCTGGCACCACCAAATCTCCTCAGAACTACTTCCTGGGAAGTTCTCGTTCACATTACCGACACACCCATGACCTTCAAACAAGGTCGGGCCCATGTGGGCTATTTCAAAAAAAATATATAAGACAATATACTACTACTATATATATATATATATATATTAATGTGCGCATTAGATCTAGTTTTCCTATGTGAACATTGGCTTGAAATAAAAGAGGGGACAATTTTCCTCTCGTGGCATATTACATCTACATACAAATTTCTATGCTGTCATTTTACATTTGTGGGAAATGCAGGGTCATAACCAGGTGTGAAGCCACATTATTCACTTCTAAAAACAAATTCATTATATGTATAACATCTACACATCTTAGTTTAGAAATCAATTCATAAAGTCTAACTTTGTGTAACTTCTCTGTTTTCTCCATCTTCACATGTGGTCATAATAATATTGTTGCATCTTTACGACTTTGGCCGTACAGATTCAAAACCTTGTTGATTTGAAACAATTCTTTGAGTCTGATACCCATAACCACAAACGAGGACGTGCCATGAAAAACCTACAGATGATGCGTCCAGGAAATTAGCTTCCATTTTACCCACACGCATCATTTGTACGCGTAGCGATAGTGTCCCAGCAGACAGGCCTCACCTGCCTCGGCCATCCCATCTCCTATACAACCAGTTCTAATGCACATGGCGTATTGCATACAAAAACAAACCATCCCACCACTCACGCCATCCACCCAACACCGGGCTCGGTTCCTCTGGGAGTAATAAGTCGGATCACTCGTGAAGATCCCCTCCGCACCGTCGTATTTCTATCAAATGATTCGGATTGGATGACATTTTCTCGACACTCTCGTGATTTGTATATGTGTGTGGGCATCGCGGGTGCTAGAAAAACTAATGGTTTGCTATTTTTAAATAATTAGTTAATTATATTATTTTCTAATAACAACAAATATATGACAGCTGCGTAGCATATTTGCAAACGGTTTATTTGATGTCAACGTCACTGTAACATTTCAAAGCCGTTTGACTATGTATCAGTCTCGGCGTTAATGTGATATCGACGACATCTGACGATCTCATTTGAACGTATTTATGAAGCGGCGACGAGCTGATGACAAAAAAGTCAAGGCAAAACCAAATATGTTGGTCTCGACGTTAGTGTGATACCGAGGACATATGACGATCTCATTTGAAAATATTTATGAAGTGGCGACGACTGATGACGAAAAAAAAGTCAAGGCAAAACCAAATATGTCGGTCTCGACTTTAGTGTGATACCGAAGACATATGACGATCTCATTTGAATATATTTATGAAGCGGTGACGAGATAATAACAAAAAAGCAAGGCAAAATCAAAAGGTAGTAGGCTCTAACACTGCACCAAAAGTGAAAAAAACTGCACCAATCTCCCAGGCTCTACTGGTAGAGACTGCTATTGTTCTTACTGGTTCCCATAAATAAATGCATCCATGAGGCCAACCAAACCCAAGTAACAAACGCCCAAAGGCCCCCTCCTTTAATTTGCACCCTCCCCAAATCTCCATTGCTCTCTCTCTCTCCCTCCCCTCCTCTCTCTCTCTCTTCTCTCTCTTCTCTCTCTCATCCGTCCATGAGGATCAGGAGGCGGCCTCAGGCCCAGGCTCTCTCCTCCCTGCATCCCTCAGATCCATCCACTGCACCCCAGCCTCCTCCACCAAGGGCGTCGAGAAACCTAGAACGTTACTGGCTCTCGGGCGACAAGAAAGAGGAGGAGGAGGAGGAGAAGCGGGAGCGGTTGCACTTGCACCAAAATGCGGATCTCGGGGACGACGACGACGACGAGCCGTCGGTGGTGGGGCGCGCGGCGGCAGTAGCAGCAGCATTGCCGTTGTTCCCGCAGGTATGCCTTGGCGCCGCCGCCTCCTTGATCCCAATCTTCTCCGTCCAGGAACAGAAACAAAACTGGCACTATTGTGCTCTCATCAGAGGTTGTTTGGTTCTCTCGTTGCACCACCCCCTACGGCGGGTGCCCAGATCTAGCTAACCCCATGTTCTTGGATTGCTACTTTGCTAGGACAATGCAGCTGTGGTGGAAGGCAGCAGTTGGCTGCCGGGTGCTGGTGCTGGTGCACACCAGGGAGCAGCGGATGTTCACAGGAGGTATGTGAAGAACAGCTGAAACTGGAACAGAAACAAAACAAGAAAGTGTTGCCTGCCTGTGTCATTTGTGTGGCTTAGTGACAGCAGTGGTAGTGGTGGTGCTGGTAATAATAAATAGAAAGGGAAAGCATCCAAGGCCCTTTTCTATCTGCTGGGCTTGATTTGATTTTACTGTTTTATAGTGGGCAATGCCAGCTTGACACATGACACACATCAATGCAACCAATTTAATACAAAGCCTGCTCATGTAGGCATGTAGTACTAGTGTTCTTCCTCCTGCCGCTAATCCATCCAGTGCAGTGCAGTAGAAGCAGTGCACTCTTGCACCCTCACTCTCTTCGATCAGACACTTTCATGGCTGATTGATTGCTAGCTCGTTTTGATTGTTCGGTTGACCTGTAGTTTCATCGCTCCTACAGCCTGGTTGATTGTCCTCATCGGTGGTGATCACATTGCTGTGATCTGTATGGGTGCAAGCTAGCAGCCATGTTTCGGGAGACATGGGCCATGTGCGTGTGCGCGTGACATGAACTTCCCCTTTTTTTTACTTGCTTGTATGCACTTGGTGTTAGGCGTAATTTGCATCGCTAGATTTTGTTTGTGTGTGACACATGCCGTGTTTTGATCTACGTTTCGTTTCTTGGTTAAATGGTTGACAATAGCAGCTAGATGTTTTGCACTTGCAGCCTGCAGAAGAATGGTCATTACAGCAAGACTGAGCCAGTGGCGATCGGGACCGGAGAACGCCTCGTGAACGGCGGCGTCCGGGCGATGCCGGTGGCGAGGGTGACCGTGAACGTTAAGGAAGAGGCAAAGAATGAGAACGGCGGCGGCGGGGGAGCGAAGAAGCGGCGTGGCCCGGCGGTGCTGATGGAGGGGTCACGTTGCAGCCGCGTGAACGGGCGAGGGTGGCGCTGCAGCCAGCAGACGCTGGTCGGCTACTCCCTCTGCGAGCACCACCTCGGCAAGGGCCGCATGCGGAGCGTCACCGGCGGGCGCGGCGGCGCCGGCCAGCTCGGCCGCACCGAGCACAACAGGAAGAACGCCGCCGCCGTGGCCGCAGAGGTCATCACCTCGGGGCCGAAGTCTGCTGAGCCGCCGGTCGTGCGGCCATGCTAGATCGATCGATTCAACTGCGAGATTCTTTGGTTTTATGGTGGTGGTGGTGCATATCAGGCGATGAATCATGAATGTGAATTCCATTTCCCGTTTCTGTGATTCCAATTTCCAAATCCATTGCCGTCATCGCGGAGAGCTGGAGATCTCACAGCAGATCTCTCGGCCACAATTCCGTGATAGATTCCGCATGCATTGATCTCCTCGCGTTGCCAGAATCCAAAGTGACCGTGCAATGCAACCGCAGCTCCAAGAACATCTCTTGCCGGCTGCTGCTTCATCAGTGTGGTGCAACTGCAGTGCAGGTCACACATGAGCACACGTAAAAAAGAGAGACATAGATTGTGATCAAGTCAGCGCGTTTAATTTGCTCCTAGTGTAGTGTTCATGCAGCACACGATCGATGCAATTACTTGCGTGAAAATTATCACCTGAAAAGCGGAAGCAACATTCCTGATGCGACGCGAGGCTGCTTGTCCGGGACAGACAGGGGAAGCTGTCAGTGTCAAGGCAGTACTTAACCATTTAAGTACACATAGCACTACATTAATTAGCCTTTTTAGCAACATGTTAGCTAGTCCAGGACTACACGCTCTAGCTACCAATGTTTCTAGGCTCATCAAAGCACGTACGCCCGCATCACGCAGGCGAGGCAGCATAGGATTCGTGTAAACAAACCATCAATCACATTAACGCACGCACACAATGTAGGTCGATCACGAGAGGCACAAAAAACAGGAGAGGAGAAAAACAATTACGGCGAAGGCGAAAGAAAATGATGCGTCTGTTAGATGCTTTTGGATGGTAGCACGTAGATGAGATCCGGGGATGAGCTAGCAGATCTCAAAGCTGCATGTGGGGGGAGCAAGCAACTACTGTAGTATAGCTCGATCACCCAGTTGCATGGCTTCTAGCTGGAGGCAGCAAACGAACAACTAGCCAGCTGAGAATGCATGAGATCGTTGGTCGACAAAGCAGGATCGAGTGGGGAATTGGCCTGAGCCATCATACATCTGATTTATCGGAGATTATCCTGGGACATTACTGCATCTATGGAAAATTTCTCATATACCATTATAGTTTTCAAGAATTTTCTATATGTCACTGATGTGGTGATCCCGTTGTCGGTGATACAACGATAACATATTGATATAAAGATTTTAATAGCATAGAAAAAATTAATCATTGATTAAACCCTCAATTTCAAAGTATTATTCATTTCGTGTGTATAATTTTTTATCTTCTTCCATGAAAGATTATTAACGAAAATTTCTATTATTATCTTGATTAACGACAGACTAATTTATAAAAAGTAAAATCACCCCAAGAATAAGTGATGCAGATATAATAATCAGTCGACAAAACAGATATATACAAATTAACTAATAATCATTATATCTCAAGTATAATCAATTAAAATAATAATTTACTCTTTGAAATCAAGCTAAGATCATTTTTCACGTAGAATCGATAAAATATAGGAATAATTAGATCCATGCCATTACAATTTTGTGAGTTTGAAGAACTGTTGTTACAATTTGTATATTTAGATTTATGATATTACAATTTCAGCTCACTCTTGTAGTTCTTAGAAATGGTAATGACATATTTTGGAATTCTCTAAAATTATAATGACATATTTTGGAATTCCCTAAATTTGTAATGGAATAGTTTGAAGGTCTCCAAAATTATAATGACACTAATTAAAATATATAAATTACAATGGCAATTCTTCAAACTCGCAAAATTGTAATGACGTAGATCCGACTAACCCTAAAATATACCGTGGTAACAATGCTTGATGACATGGGTTAAGCTGTTTAATCTTAATCTTATAGTGCTCAAAATGTTAACTAAACTCAAGGGTCAAATGAGAGTCTCTCCCCTAGTGATAGCTATGGACACATTGGTGGATTGGTCACGGCTAAGGAAAAATATCTCACATTGCTATCCCGCAAAGGCCTTTTTAGGATAACGCATCTCTCGTCTTCACAAACGCACGTACGGTCACTCGCACCACCGGAACTTGGCTTGCCGGCCATGGAGCTGCTGCTTCTCCCTTCTCGAGGCGCCGCCGCCTCCCGCCCGCTTTATAAATCGATCCCGCGGCGCGGCGCCGCCACCGCCCGGCAGGCGGCGAGCTCCAGCAACGTCGAGGTCATCGACACCACCGATGTGGCGGCGGCGACGGCGACGGCGACGCCCCAGGAGTGGCGCGGGGGCGGCCGGCCGGCGCTCGGGCTCGGCCTCAACCTGTCGGAGGACATGAGGCGCGGGATGGTGTGGCGGATGCTGGCGCCTCCCGCGGCGGCAGCCGCGGCGGAGGCCGCGTTCACGCGGCTGCTCGACGGCGCGGCGAGCGACGCGCCCGCCTGGGCCGGCGCCGCGGGCTCGGCGGGGCTGTTCGCCGTGGGGCTCCTGGGGTTCCACTACGGGTTCTTGTCGTCGAGGTGGGACGCCGCGGAGAGAGGCTCACTGGTGGGGTGGGACCTCGCCGTCCAGCACTGGAACATCCTTTCCATGGCCAGGCATTCGTCCACGGATGACGAGGAAGGTTACGTCGACGAGGAGGACGAAGAAGACGAGGAGGACGAAGAAGACGAGGAAGATGACTAATTAATCTGATGTAGTAGTACATATATACATTAGTGCTTGTCTCGATTATACCTTAAATAATCAGTAAAGTGGTCGTAGACTTGATCAGTACTTTTACACATTTCAGGACAAAGTACTTTAATACCTCGCACAGCTCACAATTTTTTTTTAAAAAAATCTCACTCAAACAGTCCTTACGATAATAACAACACTTGGTCTTTCAAACTGAGTAATTTTAGATGTCATTTAAAAATAGTTTTGTAAGATTTCTAAATTTGAGAGACCTCTACGTTATCGGCCATGTCCAAAGATCTCTAAATTTGTAGGCCTTATCTACGTGTCATTTTACTAATGCCAGGAGGTGTTTTTTTTTTTAAGTCTGAATCACTTCCGCTAAATAAGATCTTGTGTAGCACACACGGCCGCCCACAGACGTGCTCCAGCCACGCCGCCGTCGTTTCAACACGCGAGATCTGCCACTGCCACCGATGTCGTGGTCGGCGGCAAGCCCATTCTTCGATCTGGACGATTTAGGTTAATAAAATCAATTATAGTTTTATAGTTTTAGTATATTTTTTTGTAGAACTGGTTAAATTTTAACTTATAAAATACATACAATAATATACAGTATAGGGGAGGAAGGCAATTTGAGTGAGCTAAAGAAGTGAGGCAAGCCGAGGGTGGACTATGATTTGAGCGATTTGGCAATGATGTGATAAATTTAACATTATCTACAGTAGACATGCCCTAAAGGATAAAAAAACTCCATGATTTGTTACTTGTACTTGATTGGATGGCTACACTGATGTGATTGCCGACCGTTTTGACATCACCAGTTCACCCCACGAGTGATGTGTTCAATGACACAAGATTATGACAATTTTGACAAAACATACGTACTACTCCTGCTGATCATTAAGATTATTTGAATGTTGACTCAATATCTGGTGATCTTAATTACTATGTAACCAAGATCGTGCATTTCTGGTGATCACACATGGGAGCCTCCGGCTAATCATTGAGTAAACTGTGAGCATTTTCACCATTTTGGGCTGCAAGCGGTTACACTTTTCACTTTATTGATCTAGTTTCTATATTTTTTCAATAAGGTGTATTTTTTTAATAGGACTATATGGTCCGATTTTGTTTGAAAGTAATGTAATTTTGTTTTTTTTGGAAAAATATTGTAAAAATCCGATTTTGATTAAAAATCATGTATTAAGATGTGCCATGAGGACTTTCCGAGTCACTCATCCCGCTGTTACTCTCCTCTTAACATGCTCAACGAGCCGGAATTATTATGAGTTTAAAATTTTGTTTTTTATTTAAAATAAAAATTATATTATTTAATTAAATATCTATATGTATAAGCAAATGGGGGAAATCCCTTGGCCACAATTTGCTATCGCAAATAATCCCCTGACCGTCGGCTAAGCACTTAAGCAGGGCTTCCAGACTTCTCCACACCCGCAACAATGGTGTCGTCTCTTCTGCTCTCCCGATTCAACCCCAGCCAAACCTGCACCGCTTCCACTCTCCGCCTCCGCTACTCTCTCTGCGCCCACCCTCCGCCTCGCCACCGCCCCATCCGCCTTAGCGCAAGCCGCCGCGGCTCCGAGGCGTCTGACGACCGCGAGGACGGCGAGTTCACGGAGATCGAGAGCGATCTGAGCACCCTGCCCGAGAAGGTTATCGACGCCTACCGTAACAGCAACAACGACCTCCGGACCTTCCTCCAGAACCTCGTCGATGCTGGCGTCGCCGACGAGTCGACCGTGTTCGGCGGCGAAGAGGACGAGTTCCTCCGGGCCCTCATCGACGCCGACCTCCCGGGAAGGAGCCCTGACCTTAGCGTGCTGTGGAAGCTCCCGGCCGTGGCGGTGGCTTCCTTCGCCGGCGTGCCCGCGCTGCTCGGGTACCTCGGCGAGGCCGCGGGCGCGCACGTGCCCGCGTGGATGCCGCTCGTGTACTCGCTCGCGTCGTTCCTGGCCGGGACGCTGCTGATCGTGGACTCGTCAATCAGCGACGAGGAGTGGGAGGAGTGGGTCGGACGGCGGGAGCGCGAGGGCGAGCTCGCGTTCCTCGAATCGGAGGAGGTGCTGTGGCGAACGGCGCGTCGGGTGCCGGCAGCGGTGCTCGCGGCGTCCGCGGCCGGCGAGGCGGCGCTGCGCGCGGCGGCCGCCGTGACCGGGCTCGACCTGCAGCCGCCGATCTGGGTGGCGTTCCTGCTCTTCGGCCTCCTCCTGGGCGTGCCGTACGGTGTGTTCTCCGCGAGCTTCGATCCGGCTGTGGAGGGGTCGTGGCTCGGCTGGGAGGAGTTCGTCAACAACATCCGCGACATCGTGCTCCGGGCAGGCGAGGGCCACGATCGCGGCCCCAAGTAGAAAGAAAGACAGCCACGTATTCCAAATTCGTGTTCGTAAAAAGAAATACGGTTTTTGGTTTTGGTTAGGTACCGACTACCGAGGTTGTAGGCTTGGTTGAGCTTATGTATAGTTAGGTTGTATATTTTAAACTGTGAGATATAAAAAATCTATGAAATTAAGTAGCTGTGAATGGTAGAATGATTCATAAAGTTTAACAGTTATTTTATATATCGACTAGCAACAAATATAATAATCTCATGAGAATTTATGAGAGAATTCAACATAGATTACGAAATCTATGAATCTGAAGATAGACACTCTTTAGGGTATGGGTATTTGGTTGAGCTATAGATTTTTTAAAAACTGTTGTGAGCTGTAAAAAAATTAAAAAGCTATTTGATTGGAATAGATGTGAATTTATATTTTGGCAGTTCATGATGTTTAGTTACATTATTAATGTGTAATTTTACAGGTAAATCATTCTAATTATGAAATTTTGTAATGTTTATATTAAAATTATATATTTTTAAATTACACTAAAATGATATATTTTACTAAAATTTTACTTTTTAAAATTTTACATGAACTGATATGTTTTATTAATATGGTAGGTAATATTCATTTAAAGTTGAACTGAGAAGCTGTGAAATCTAGATTATATTGGCTTTTAAATTTATACTACGAGAATCTGCTGAAAAAACTGGATGACCAAAAGAATTGTTTGGTTTAGATTCCAGCTTCCGAGCCAGGAAGCTGGTTCAAAGATATGAACCAAATAGACCCTTAGTATTGTTAAAACCTTTTAAACTTTGGAGCTCCCATGCTGAAAATTGCACTATGAGTCTAGGAGTCTATTTTGGGAACTTCTAGCAGCCGCAACTATTTCTAAAATTTGAAACTGAAATAAACGGTCTAAAATTTGAAACTGAAATAAACGTTCTAGATTCTGGCTTGGCTCAGATTATGTGAGAATCAGTAGCTGCAGAATCTAAATATTGTCATTAGCTAGATATTCAAACTATCCAATTATTCAGACTAATTAGCTACTAAAAGTCTTAACAGTCAAAAACTGCCAGAACAAACCCTAAAAAGGTTGTGACAGGATAGTCATGTTCTCTCACGAACTTAAAACTCATGTAGCAACTGACTATTTGATTGCTGATATTTTCTAACATAGTAACATGCCTCGTATATATTTGTTTACTTACTTGTATCTATTTAACAACGATAAAGTAACTATGTTTATACATTACATGAGATAAAAGATGTTTAGTTACTCGCTCGTATATATTTGTTACTTGAGATGAAAAAAATAGATAAACAATGAACCACCATGACATTTATTATACGAAAATGCTTGTTGTTGGACGCTCGATGCAGCCCAATCCCATTGGATGCCCAGCCTAGCGCACGCAGCGTAGCCAGTCCAACGTACAACCAGTAATAAAACTAGACCTCATTATGTACACGAGATTTTACTTCTTCCAGTTTTGTACTCTGTAGCCACGAGATCTACTAGTAGGGCAAAAAGATTAGATAATATAGCCCACATAGAATGCATTCCGCCAAGTAGATAGACGAGGCATGGATGATAAGGCTCGCGCACATGTAGAAATGTGACTGAACGTTTGCACCTTTGTCACGCAGAATGCAGAAACCATCCCCTAGATATGTCCATGCTGACGAGCATCACACGCCGCGTTGGAATACGGACTGATCGCTCAACTTTGACTGCTTAGCTCGCTTCAGCCGCCTCTTCCGATACCCCTCCATGCGACTTGAATACGTGTTGCAGCGATGGTTCTCCGGTAGGGAGACTCATACCTGTTGCAACTTGCAAGTAGTCGCACCAGCAGGGCACCAGCATTACTGAACATTGTTCATTGACTGAATATATACAAATATACATAGATGTTACTGGGTAGTTATAAAAACTATATTCAGACAACTGACACCACTGAATTCATGACATGCATAGGTTCCAGCTAATAACAACCACTGTAATAACTCTTGTTTTTGCCAATTTGCTTATGAGAATTAATTTAATATCAACCGAAGAAAACCATCCACATGCCTAACAGAATTATAGTTGAACCTGCAGGGAACTCCTGTTCTGACGATAAGGTATATGATATGTGATACATTTAAGAAAAAGGTGGTACCTTGAACTCGTGGACTGCGTAGGAACCGTGAAAATTGTGAAGTAACTTCTTTGAGGTCACTTGCTCTAAGTACAAAAGCTTCAACATTTGTTAAACATCTTACAGTACGAATAGCAAACAAACGCATAATGCAATCTGACTTTACCACCGTCTGAAACAATAGAAATCTGGTGACTTAACTATAAATCACAGAAAACAACAAAATAAAGCCAGGCAGAAACTGCAGACCTCTATTTGCTGAAGAGTGTTCCAAGTACCATGTGAGGAGCTCCTCTCCACATACACCCCCCTCATGTAACGGAGCTTTGCTTCCATCTGCACTGATGCTTTCTAGCTTACCTCTTACTATGAAGACCATTTTTTCAACTGGACCACCTTGATAAAGAATTTCACTTCCGCTAATATATAAGTTTTGTCTTAATTTGTCACATATAGCGTCCAAGATGGGCCAATCCATCAAGGTGAATAATCACACCTGCAAAATAACTGTAGTCAGTTCTTCCTTGAAAATTATAGGGTGAACTCATGAGCAAGAGCAATCCTCAACATTAAAATGCATTGCAGGCACGTGGAAAATAAAAAGTAACAGAGTAACTTGTTGCCGCAATTGTTCTCCCAGAAAACCTGCAGTCATCACATAAACAAACCTTATTGAGAAATCTAAAGAAATGCCGTTGTATGTCCCTTTGAATATTTTCTGGTAAATTACTTAAAAGCTCTTCTTCATTGACCCCATGGGTAGCTGCCCAGGTCAACCTTTATGCACGTCTAACCCTCCTGTACATTAAAAAACTAAGTGTTACAATCAAGTAAAAAAATAAAAGGGAAATCAATTGCTTTCCACTCCGATGAATGCAAGTTCATATTCTGCCACCCAATTTGTGAAAAATACTCAACATTCACCATTCCCTCCCTCTCCAACCAAACTCCAACTTGTGGGGTGATTAAGGTTGTGGAGACTGGAGAGGAAGAAGAAAATGGGAAGAGGAAGGAAGCATCTCGAACATTTCACAAACCAAGAACCATTTTTTTCTGAAAAAATGGCAACACACAAAGAGTAGCATTTGCTGGTTAGTTGCATGTTTAGAGTTGCAAATCCTCAATTTAAATCTTCTTTGGGGTGCCAAAATTGATTTCCCCAGAAATAAATTAGTTAAAAATTAGGATCCTAGGAGCATGTGCCAAACCAAAATCCGGGTATCTCATTGAAATTGCCATGATACAGTGCATATTCAGCATATGGAAGCTTAAGTGCTTAACTGCTTACATGTGACAATTTTCAATTAATTAAACAACTACTTACTTGTTTACAACTGCTTCCTTTCCTAAATTTGTTTGCTATAAAATGTTAAAGATAAAATAGAATATGTTACTGTTTTGTAATGTAATCTAGTATACCAGGAAAGACCAGGTTAGTCAGGTTATAGATAGAATCATAGAAATACTACTTTAATATATAGATATAAACCAAGACTGAATAGGCCTGGGATTCCTCTTGGAATACAATAATAGTTGTAATCTTCCCTAGGCATTTTAGCCCTATATAACATGAAGGGATTGACAGAGATCCTTAAGGCCAAATATTAGAAACTTTTCAGAAAATATAATGAGATCAGTGCTACAGCTCATCGCTTTCATGAGACCACTTATAAGATGGAGTATCAAGAAAAATGGCCTGATCAGTATTGAATATTAGTAAATGCTGTTTTTCCTGAATTGTAGGAGCCAGTGAGCCACATAAACAATAAAAAGAAAGACAAAATAACCAAATAAACAGAATATTAACACTCTGCAGTAATAAGTGGTTGGGGTTTTATCACAGGCTAGGTTTTTGGGCCAGACCCAGCCCATGAATAGTACCCGCCCAGGACTCTAGTAGAATTAGGGTAGGTTTAGGATTAAGAGTTTAATTGCAGTTAGAGTCGGCTTGTCCTAGAAATAAGGGGACCCATACCCTATATAAAGAGATCCATAGTTTGTAATTATGCAGTCAAGAAATAGTCAATAAAGAATGAAAGATTATATCAAAATTAGCATCGTCTCCAGTGTTAAAACAAGCTGTTGAGGCTGAATCATTAAACCACTGCTGCTTGTTTAGTTCAATATTAATGCCACGCCTGCGATCTATAAAACCATCACAAGATGGAATGTTTGATGCAGAACAAGCATTTCTTAGGAATTGGTTGACCCTCTGAAAAATGTAAAACAAAAGATGATATCATGGACCTCTACTTAAGTTAATATTTCCTGAGTATGTTGATATGACCAAGTATTCTATCAAAGGAGCCATGGACAATTTAAAAGGAGCAGGTGAATATAGCACCTTCTAACTTTTAACTCACGAAAATTAACATGTACAGCAAAATGGAATCTCAATAAAAAACAAAAAATACGGAAGACATTTTTCTCAGTATTAATAATAAAGCACACTAATGCAAGTCATTGGCATGTTTCTCCAAATTAAGGGAAGAATTGATAATATGACACTCAATAGGATTCCACTCCAATCGTTGAAATTACTAAAATTCCACTCAAACAAGTGTTGCATCCATAAAATGCCTTTCTTAATTTCATTTCTGGTTATTTGCTAGTTTCACATTTTGCTTGCCTCACCCTGTCTACCTATCACCATATCTCTCATTGCAACCGACAAATTCAGCACACAAGTAAATGTAATATTTTATGCAGAAACTGAAATGAAAGATGGATTATTGAACTGACCTGTAGTCAAATAGGTACCAACATGAACCAACATTCCAACAACATGCCCCGCCAAAACAAACATCAGAAGGTTAATCAAAAAATTAGCCCATGCTGACTCAAATATGAATCCATTGGCAGATGATGCAGACTGACCACCAAGCAATGGTACAAATCTGATGATGTGTGGAACATATTGAAGAAGAACAGTGATCCGCAATAAATTCTTAGCATAGTTTGCCGTTGATAACCCCGCATATTTAGGGATGACTACCAATATGATCACCTTGATCAAGGAAAACAAAGTGGAAAAAACTGTATTGGTCAATAAGATAGCAAAAGGTGAAAATTTGTTTCAACAAATATCCTTTATTGACAAAAATAGAAAAGTAACATGCATTTCTAGTTTACATAAGCAACTGAGCAATACGTACATAAAATGCACCAGAGGAATCAGATCAAATGCTGCACAGAATGACAATATTAATGGCAAATAGAACAGTAAGTAACAAGGCATTGCCAGCCTACCAAGATTTCAGTCTATATGATCAGCTTTATGAGACTCATCCTGAATTTGCTAAAGTCACAAGTACAAGAATAACAAACAGTCATTCTCCTGCTCAAGATCTATAATATTTTCAATGCTAAACAGAAACTGATTTGTCAACTTCTGGTTGGCCTAAATATATTGGGAAGTAACCTGAGACCAACACGAACTACCAAAATAAAACAAAAAGGTTCAATAACATATATTTTCAAGGTGGGATTCACCTCAATATTCCTGTTTACAAAAAGCTTATGCATTTTTAAAAACATTAATAGTGGATATCAAAATAGATATAGCTTTAAAGGATGCTGTGGTCTATTGTTTATGTGGATAAAGCTGAAAAAAAGAGCTCATGATATACCCATTATAGGTCAATAGAACTATGTTGTGTGCATGGAGAAGACGACTATAGATCCCTAGAACTCGCCAATCGATAGCACTCAGCTCTGGCCACCACTTAGCCATGGCAAATGCAAAGCAATAAGCCAAGCAAACAAAGCAAAAGTTACCTGAGGGAGTGGAAGCACAATGAAAAAGTCGAGTAAAAAATATCCACGAAGATAATGAACAACAATTTTCTTTGGCTCATCTACTAAGTCTCCAGCTCCCACTACTCGTGATTCTGGAGCTACATAAGCCAGTCTTAACTGAGAGAAATATAGAACAAATAAGATGGTCAAAAGGCAATAAGATGTTTCTTTGGTGGTAAAACAGAACAAATAGGAACATGATTTTTCTAAATCCAGTCTATCCACTAGACTGAACAAATAGATACAAAATACATTATATAGCAACAAGAAATTTATCAAACATAAGAGCAGAAGCTTAACAAACCATTACCAACTAACAAATGAAGGGTAATAAGATATCACAACTGTTTGATCGTTGAAATGAAATTAATTAATCATCCAGAGAAGATCAAAACATGCATTACTGTTAATTACTAAAATATGATCACCATGATACAAGAATATTAAGCTTAAACCTGAGTCTTTTCTTACACAACAAACAAAAGTACACGCTTGGTATTTCCAAAAATCAGTATCTAATTTGCCATTATTAAAACTTAAAAGAAAAATAATTTGTCAATCCTTAGAGGCAGAAAAGGTACTGATCACTCAATAAATATGCTTATCCTAATGCGCACACCAAATTACCAAAACATCATCAAATTGCCTTCCATTCTGATGCTTAAGTGACTATTTATGAGTGTTTTTTAAATGTGGAACCATGTCCACTCTGAAAAACAGGGATAGTAAAACCTTATATAGAATAACAAATAAATTGTACATTTACCAGAAGAAGCATGTGCAGAAAATAAATAGCATCAGTCACACTTCTCACAACAGCAAGTGCTATAGCAAAATGGAGTTCAACACAATGCATTTGTTATCCTGCAACAAAAAAAAAGTGTATAGCCGGTCAAAAAAAGAACATAAATAAATGTGGTCAGGTCTGATCAAATTACAGCAAGCATGCTTACCTAACTGCAATACATCCTGAAATTGCAATTTCTATAAACAACATACAACTGTTTGTGATTACTAGATATTTCTCCTACACATATCACTACAACAGATATCAACATCTAGAACAGTGAAATCATATAAGGAATAATATGCTGCAACAGGACCTTTAGTCTAGAAAAATCAAAATATTAGATGACAAACAAGGTGCAACAACAACTGAGCTTTATAAGAAAGTTGTAGAATGAAGACACATGGATATAAGAAGCATCTTCATGGTCCTGCCTAATGCATTAGTTCTTTTTGATAGCTGACAAAATTGTGAACTATTCTACTGTTAATATGAAGAAAAATAGGGGGTCGATGAATATGGCATCCAGGCATGATATCACAAAGAACTGATCCCATTGCTGAACAACTTTTGCATGTGTGCTCATAACTGGAATGTATGATAGGAAATGGTCGATTTAATCCTTCAACCCACCATCATGGCCATAAGGAATATTATGGAACTTCAAGAGAGCAAAACAAAAGACATTGTTTAATACCACAGTCAGTAACTGTAAGTCTGTAACCACTCTTAAGAAGTTCTAGCTAAACAAAACAAACTAAGAAGTACAAATACATTCAATAATAATCATAGGCATCACACTTCTTGAATTAAGATGACTTGGGAGAATTTAGAAGTATCTATCCATACTATGTTGTTTTACTAGAAAATATTGCACCAATCCAGGCATCCAGCAACAACTATCGGATTCAAATAAATAAAAATCATGTAGTTCTATACATCGATACATAGAGAAGTAAGTAAAACCACCTTACTGTTTAATGTATTTGCACCTCTGTGAAAATGCCTTTTGTTTTTACAAGCAGGAGGGCAGTTGGCACAATCAGGATTGTCACATTGTCCCAAAGGTCCAGACATCATCAAATGTTCATTCTTTGGAATGTTTCCACTGTAAGACCACCTGTTTCCTCCCATTTCTTCTGGCATTACTGCTTGTGGCTTGTTGATTTGTTTTCCTTGTGAAGGCCGAGGAGGCATATCTGATGTGTCTCTACTTGTAAATGGAATGCCCATTGCTGCAGTCTGTGTTGATGGCTGAACAAAAAGAGGACCAGTATGGGGTACAAATGTGTCTTCTTCATATTCATCATCCCTAAGTGAGGAGCCATGCTGAATAGCGTGGGCCTCATGGCTCCAGATGTGATGAGTCATTGTCAACGATAGTCAAAGAGGACTGAAAAGAGAGAGAAGACCTGCTGCGTCTGGGCCGCGTGTGACTCAGGTACACGGGCAGCGAGCGACTGTCGGGCAGAGGGGCCGCGAAGTCGGGCTGGCCCAATCCGGGTACATGGGCTAGGAGCAGCAGAGGATCCACTGGACTGTTGACCGGGATTGACTCAGGTACACGGGCGGCGAGTGATTGCCGGGCTGAGGGAGCCGTGGAATCGGGCCGGCCCAATCCGGGTACCCGGTGCGAAGTCGGTGGACGCTTTGTCAGTTTCGGCGCAAAACTGACGACCGCTGATCTCGGATCTGACCGTTCTGAGGCGAAGCCGTAGCTGCTACGAAAGCTCCGCATCAGGACAAGTTACCTTTATTTAGGATTTTACTATTTTGCCTTTAGGCCCACAGTCTGTCAGTCGAGTCTGTAAAAATATCCTAAGGGCAGTTTGGTCTTTTCCATTTATTTCAGCGTCTGTAAAAAACCCTAGGGGTATTTCTGCATTTTCCCATTTAATGGGCTGCCTATAAATAGGCCCCAATAGCCTAGGGTTAGGGCACCCTTTTAAGAAACACACTTTACTCATTCAAAATATGGGGTCGATTTTTCCTGCATCGTGCTCTTCTCTAAGAAATCGCCGCCGCCACTGATTTTTGTTCCTGTTCGGTTTTTTATTCATCGCCGCCGGGATTCTTCTCTCCTCTCTCCGAGATTTCTTTCCCTCCGCTCGTTTCTTCTGCACAGCAGCGGCTAGAGCTAGCGCCTATGTGCGGTGGCAGGAGTAGCAAGCCCTGCTAGCACAGCCTTGTGGCCGCCTAGCCACCACGGCGCTTGGCTGGCGTGCGGACAGCACTTGCGTGCTGCTGTCATTTTCCTCCGTGCTGTGTGCGCAATAGAAGATAACCACGTGAAGTCCGGCAGATTGGCACAGGGCCTCACGCCGCAGCAACACAGGATTCTATTTGCACGGCAAGACACAGTGACCACGCCACATCTTCGGCAACAGGAGCTTCTACAAGCCAGACGCACGCAAATCGAGGCAAGTTTTTGCTGTTTTCTTTACTCTGATATTTAATACCGTACTGGTTTGCTATTTGATTAGTACTAATTGCATTTCTCGATTTGCGTGCTAATTAAATATTCATGTGTTGTCATGTTTCTCATACGGTTAGTATTATTTCAATACTTCCCGTAACATCCTATTACATGTGATGGCATACTGTTAAAAAGTATTTTTCATGAATATATTTTTATCTGTTGATTAAATCTTTGTGCTGTCATTACATCTGTTGGTTCATCTGCTGTTTTGATAGATGATATTGATTATGGTGTTTTTAATCTGAGCACTGTTTTATTTCGATTAGAACATCACAGTTTACCTTCTTCATATGTGTTGGTTTGATTAAATGCCTGTGAGATTAATTAATCTGTTGAATCTGCCTTTAAACACTGTGTTGGTGTCTTTTCGATTAGGACACCGATCGTTTTTAGGCTAGATCATTTTAGGTTTTGTTGATCCGTTTACTTTTCCTTGCTAAGTCTGTCGAGGTGCGTTGGGTATTGGGAGCAGGCCATTAATTCGAAAGAATTTTTTAGGCGCCCATTCACCCCCCCCCTCTGGTCGCTACTTTCGGTCCTACACTAAGACCCTAACTGGTATGCACATTGATGTACTTCTAAGAGGAAACCTTGGTATTTCAACATCTCTTAGCAGCATAGGAACATAATCTCTCTCCTGATCAGACATTTCTAAACCCTGGAGTTGACATCCATTGCAATAGAAAAAACAAGTTCAATGAGAAAAATTAAAACATAAGCATGAAGGTTTGCATAGTTTATTAGTTTTACATAAAAGCACATTATCTGTATTTTGAGAGTACAGATTCCAACCAGTATTCATGTTAGAATTATATTAGTTGCACAATGTCAGTATGACAGTAGCAAAAATTTTCAGAATTCTTTCAGGATAGTGTAAAAACACATTACTGAGTGTCAAGGTGTGAAACAACCACCTTAGATGTAAGTATATAGTTGCTAACTTATAAAGGCCACCAAAATGATACAGCATGAAAATAAATTCTGTGCAGCAGAATCCACATATAGAATGGGCAAACAAAATCAACCCCAGTTGCATTAATACCATACTGTATATCTCAATGGTGACAAGTGAATCTTGATTAAAGTATTCACCTGATTAGATCCCCCAACTAGCGAAACCTATTGCATTACTGGAGTCCCTGCAAAACAAAGAAAACAAAGAATCTGAAAAGAGATATGGAACAATGGTCTGTACTTTTATTTTAGAAGGAAATTATAGCACTGCTGAATAATGAATAATGATGAATTGGAACATAGAAGTGTAAGCCTATCAAGATAGTAAATACAGCTACAGCTACTTTAAGGCTAGTTGTGCTCACTGTCTAATGACAAATGCCGTAATGCGTGAGAAAAATTAAGAGAGAAAATAAAAATTGGTTCCATGAAAAAAGGTATATAACTATATATCACCTAAACTTGCACATTATGATATATATACAAATACAAGTAGAAAATATCGGCTCTGCCGTTCTCCTTACTGACTACGGAGTTTGATTTCCCCTTGAAGCTAACTAGCTAAAGGGCCTGAGGAGGCGTGTGGTGGGCTGGTGGCCTCCAGGTCATCGTCAGGGCCCTCCTCAAGCAGCTTGAACCATGGCGGCACCTGGCTGCAGCAGATAAGCCACAAGAGGTTGGAGCCTTGGAGGTGAAGTCGCACATCAAGGGCAAAGTGTTGGCACATTCATCCTCACTGCCGTCACCCATTTGCTCCACCCCATTGCTCGGTGGGATATCTATCTTGTCATCAAAAACAATGCACTTCGTCAAATCTACCAGCCAGATTCGCAGACTAAAAATCAATTTAATTACTCCCGGGAAAAAACTACGAACTCCATAGGCTTCCAAATCACACTAGGGCTTGGAACAACGAAGCGGCGAGCCGGCGACCTTAGATGAACACGAAGATGGCGCGGGGGGCGAGAAGATGGTGGGAGGTGGCGCGGTGCTTGGTGCGGACGGCCGCGACCTAGACGAACGCGTGGAGACAAACCACGTCACCACCTCCAAAAAATCGCAAAAATAACCCAAATATCGTCTCTCCGACTCCTCTGGAAGCATCCACCCCTCACCCCTACTCCCCAGTCTCATTCTCAAAATACATCGTCACGGAAAAACACAGGAAAAAAATCAAAAAAAGAAGAGAAACCAGACTAACTCCACGTGTTCTTCGAGTAGTCGGGACAGTGCCCCGATCAACAGCAGCCACTATCGTTTTCAGACTTCAGAGGTTGTGCGATTGGGACAGTGAAGCGGGCGGGCGAACGAATTGCTTCTCTTCTCTCTCTCTCTTTAGTCTAACTCATGAACTATTAAAAGCTTTTTTGGAACAATTTTTTTAAAAACAGAATTTTAAAAGATTTAGTGTAATTCCTACGAAAATCTTGTGTTTATTCTAAAGTATTAAAAATCTTCTAAATAATTTTAAATAGCGAATTTAGAGATAATTCCGTCTCCTTCCTACGGAAAAAGGAATAAAAAAACTTATCTCTCACTGACAGATATGGGGCACATGGATTTGTAAAGTGGTAGGGCCCAGTGCTCAGTGTCTGTTGCTCGGGGCCATCAGGTGGAATTTGACTGCGCCTGCTGCCCCGAGCCAGCTGTACTCTTCTCGCTGCCACTCCTCTACCCTCCGCCGCCGGAGATCGGTCGCCGCCGCTGGTATGGCCGGAGTCTCCGCCGCAACCCCTGCCTCAACTATCGGCAGCTTCCTCTCTAAGAAGCCGTACGCGCCGCCGTCGTGGGCCTCGCACCTCTCCCCCGCCCCCTCACAGACCTTCTCCCTCGGCCATGTGAGTTTCCCTAACCCCACCACCTGATCCCTACACCCTACTGCCCGCTTGTTCTAATCTGTGAATTCGAAGTACTTTGGATTAATTAGGAGAATAGGAGGTGCGTGTGAATGATCTCTCTCGAGAAACTCATGGTTTAGTTTCTAATCGAAACAGCTCCCGTCGCCGATCCACAAGTGGAATCTCCCCAATTTGCCGAATGGCAGGGAAGTATGGATCAAGGTGAAAAATAAGCTACCTTTTTCTTATTTTTGCTTTACCATATGAATTGATAGATATGCTTCAAGTTCAAGGTAGAGTAGTTTGTTACTTTGTTGGTGGAGTTTGACTTCTGACACGGGAGTTTTGTGGGAGAAATTGTAGCGAGACGACCTGTCGGGCATGCAGTTGAGCGGGAACAAGGTCAGGAAGCTCGAGTTCCTGATGGCGGATGCCGTCACACAGGGCGCTGACTGTGTTATAACGGTCGGTGGTATCCAAAGCAACCATTGCCGTGCCACAGCGGTCGCCGCAAAGTACCTGAATCTTGATTGCTATCTGATTCTACGTACATCCAAGGTGATCTGTGACCTTCTGAATTAAATCATTAAATCGACAGAATATCATGCGTAACACATTTGGGTTGACCTTTTTGGTGGGACACTTTCACATTCAGCTTCTTGTGGATGAGGACCCTGGTTTAGTTGGCAATCTCCTTGTTGAGAGATTGGTGGGAGCACACGTTGATCTTGTATCAAAAGAAGAGTATGGAAAAATTGGTAGTGTGGTATGTTCTTTTCTATTAGGTGCTATTCTTGCTTTTAAGTTTTTTCATAACTCTGTCAGGCCATGTGTAACCAAAACTTTTTTTGTATATGGGTGTCATACTATTACTTTTTATCCATCCCGGGTAATTATTGTATAAAAAGATCCAATCAAGTGGTATGTCCTACTGTATTTGTCTGCACCATACAATTACTATGGACATATTTTCCATATTCAGAACGTCATGATTGTACTGCCTATTCTGGGGATATGTATGTAGATAAACTGGTAAAGTTCTTTGTGCCATTGCATATTAAAAATGCATCAGTGATCTTTCTTCATAACACTTTTTATAGTGTTTAATGGATTTATTTGGTGCAGGCTTTAGCTGACTTGCTGAAAAAAAAGCTTTTGGAAGAAGGCCGAAAACCATATATTATTCCTGTTGGTGGATCAAATTCACTAGGAACTTGGTATCATTTTCTGTTCGATGCTTACTGTTGAATCATATTTGTGTTTTTCCTTTATGTTTTGTGAGCTCTATTAACTTCTATGCTACCATGAACCTTGGAAGTTGGGAATTGTCTTGGGCCCTAGGCTCTGAACCTACCTGATCTTATGTAACACGATAAGGTCTGCTAACTTCTTCTATGGTGGCTAACTAGTGGGGCATGGCTGAATTAAAAATCTAGTGTACTCTATCCACATTTTATCCACAATATTGAATAGAATAAAAGATTACATGTTGTAAAGAGAATGTCTCGACTTTAAATATAGGTCACAGAATTTATGAAGATGATACCCAATTGTGAAAGCTCACATGCCTCTGTAATTTGTATTTTTCCTTGCTGTGTAGGGGATATATAGAAGCAGCAAGAGAGATTGAGCATCAAATTCAGATATCCGGTGATGTTCGGTTTGATGACATTGTTGTTGCATGTGGCAGGTATATTGTCAATACCCACCATTCTTTACTTTTATGGGTGATTATGTAATTGTTTGCTATTGCATCATACCTAGATCTTGAAAGAGTAACAACATCACTGCTTTATGACTTGGCGATTTTTAAATTTATGCAGCGGTGGAACCATTGCTGGTCTTGCTTTAGGATCAAATTTGAGTAGCTTAAAGGCAAAAGTATGCACTTTCTTTGGTTGTTATTTTATCCTGCTGAAGTGTTTAGACTAATTATCCACTTGTAGGATAGGTCCATGCGTTCTCTGTTTGTGATGATCCTGAATACTTCTATGACTATGTTCAAGGCCTGATTGATGGACTTCATTCTGGTTTGGATTCACATGATTTAGTCAGCATTGAAAATGTGAGTACAACTTTTAGTTTTCTAAATTTTGATACTCCCTCTGATTCCAAATATAAGTTGTTTTAGACTTCTCAGCTATTTCCCAAATGTAAGTTGTTTTACAATTTCTAGGCACTTTTTCATATTTTCTTCCCTGTCTGTATTGACAAATAAATGCTGCCCCTCTCACAAATAAATGGCTCATCCTTCCAATGCAGTATAAATGAAGGACAACAAAGTCATTTGAGCGGTTTTCTTAATTCTTATGCATAATTCTAAAACAAATTATGTTTAGAATCAGAGGGAGTAATAAAATGGTTTGAACTTTGGGTTTGCATCCTCCAATTATTACCTTGTTATGTTATGTGTGTACCAGTATACAACATAACTGTTCTGAATTTAGTTTGTTCATTTCATAGCTCCAGTTTTACATGGAGCTCTAATCAATGATTTTCTTCTTCTTAATGCTTGTTGCTATATTTTGTGAACATTTGTCTTGCTCAATTGCAACTTCCATTTGACAGGCTAAGGGTTTAGGTTATGCCATGAACACTGCTGAGGAGCTTAAGTTTGTTAAAGATGTAGCTACAGCAACAGGCATCGTCCTTGATCCAGTCTACAGGTACAATTCTTTTTTTTGCTGTAACATTGAACCCAAGAAATACCTTTTACATGTAACATCTAATTTTACGTCAAATCTGATTGATGGTTGTTGAAAAATATAAAATGTTTGCTCTGTCAAACTAGTATTAAAGATCAGCACAAGTTTATGATATATTTAGGGTCTCTTTGGTTTAACTTCCGAAAGCAGCTTTTGTTTCCTGAAAGCCAAAAGCCAAACCAAAGGACGTATTTCTAACCAGTAGCTTTTAGTAAAAGTAGCTTTTGGTGCAGTGTAAATGTGAAAGCTCCTCCAGACTTGCTTTCTGTGGCTTTTGGCTTTTGACTTCGCAACCATACAAAATTTCGTAAATTGACATTTCAAATTTCATACAACCATACAAAATTCTATAAATTGACATTTCAAATTTCATACAACCATACAAAATTCTATAAATTGACATTTCAAATTTCATACAACCATACAAAATTTCATAAATTGATATTTCAAATTTCATACAACCATACAAAATTTCATAAATTGACATTTCAAATTTTATACAACCATACAAAATTTCATAAATTGACATTTCAAATTTCATACAACCATACAAAATTTCATAAATTGACATTTTAAATTTCATACCATACAAAATTTCATAAATTGACATTTCAAATTTCATACAACCATATAAAATTTCATAAATTGACATTTCAAATTCCATACAACCATACAAAAATTCATAAATTGACATTTCAAATTTCATACAACCATACAAAATTTCATAAATTGAATTTTTTACAGAGCTCACAGCTCAAAGCAGCTTCACATTCGTTTAAGCCAAACGGTTTTCAGTTTTCTCACAGCTAACATCCTACAACAACTTTTCCACATTCCACAGCCCAGAGCAGCTTTTTTCTACAGCCACAACTCAACCAAACACACTCTTAACCTTATTGTTGCTTAAAGACATGCTTCATCTTTCTGCAGTGGGAAGGCAGCATATGGAATGCTGAAAGACATGGCTGCCAAGCCAGCTAAGTGGGAAGGGCGAAAAATTCTTTTTGTCCACACTGGTGGTCTTCTAGGTTTGTATGATAAGGTTGATGAGTTATCATCTTTGAGTGGGAGCTGGCGCAGGATGGATCTTGAAGAATCTGTTCCATGCAAAGAGGGAACTGGTAAGATGTTCTGATTGCTATGCTCCAAAATTTCTTGCATTATTGTAAGGGCTTTCAGACATCTTATTGTCCTAAAGAGTAGTTACCTCAATTTGGACAACAAAAGTCGGAGCAGATGATTAATGTGAAGTGCTGGTTGTTACATTTAAAGAATAAAGCATATTTTTCTGCCATTTGGAATTGAAGCTCTATATATTGATGTTCTGGCACCTTTTCTGTTCTTTTTGCTTATGTAAGATTTTTTTCAGTTACAAAGACCACCTTCCTAGGAGAAACTGTCTGTTGCCACTCTGTTTAACAGAGCTACTAACAAGTAACAACCAATAAGGTCCTCCTTCTGAGCTCCAGTTACTAGCAGCAGATGAATGTTGTACAGGGGAAAGAACTCCACTTTAAGATGCTTTTCAGAAACTTGTGAGGCAAACAATTATCCTTAGGGACAAGTCATAACATAAAAGTGAATCCACCACTGATAGTCTTTCACTTGCACCAATAACAGCAGTGATGGATTACATGCTGTATCAAAATAAAATAAAAAAGTAATTGACTACATGTGAAGTAACAGAGAGATACACTGAAGGTTCACTCAACAACAATTTCCAAGTAATATGGAAAAGCTAAGCTCCGGAGCCAAAGACCACCCTTCTTGTAAACAAGGACATAAGCTCATATATGGTTCAACAGAGAAATGGTTTACATCAAAGAAGGAAAAGAGGTTTATATGTGTTGGGAAAATAATTCCATCATATTTATAATTAAATATTATACTTCGAGTTTCAAAGCCTCGGAATCGTCTCACGTTTCGAAGCCATCATGATAGCCGAAGGGTCTAAGAGAATCACCTCTCCTTCGAAGGGATAGAAGGCACACCGTAATATATGAGTGTGTTCACACTTAGGTTTACTATTTTACCCCTATAAAATTTTGTGTATAGAGTCCATAAATGACGGTTATAAATGAATGCTCTTTTTACTATAATAGAGACTTAGAACTCAGCCTAAGAATATATTTTGAATTGGACGTAAGATTATTATTTTTTTCGGAAATCTAAACGAGTATGAATTTCATTCTATCTCAAAGCTAATCCTTCAAAGTTAATCAAACTTGTTAACGTAATCTGCAGGGTGCAACCAAGCATCAAGGTATTCACCTTGAGATCACAGAGTTTGTCCCTTGCATCACCCCAGTAAACTTTTGCCAGTACTTCCACCTGATCTAGCATGCTCCCTACGTACGCAAACAACGTCATCCCTGCCTCGCCGGCATGCAATGCAATCAGAACCGGAGACGGACCCGCACATTTGCCCGGTACAAATCGTGGAAGCAGAACAAATCATCGTAATCTACCAGTAGAATTATTTCTAACACTTGATCGTCTTTTATCCAAGAGTAAAAAAAATAATATATGTTGTTGTTTTAATTAATGGCTGTATAATCTATAGATTGTAAAATCGTTCAAAAATGATGACATGGAAATGGCACCCGGCAGGCAAAATTATATATAAATATATCCTTCGGATTTCAGATCGATTTTACCCTAGTACGTATTATAGTAGTATTCACTATAATGGTGCTATATTTTTATGGCGAATGCAACAAAGGTTGACCATTTCATCAAAAAAACAAAGGTTGACCATTTCATCAAAAAAACAAAGGTTGACAAGTTCAAAATCTTTCATTTCAAATCCCTTTCTGTGTGTGCTGCCTTGCAAACAACGGCATTTTAGTAGCAGAGTTTGCAAACAAGCTAGGGTTGATTAAGCTATATAATCCCAAGCAAATATCACTAAGTTTCTGTTTTGGACCACATTCCCGGTTCATGTTTTGGACTCGTTCAGTCTTCTTTCTTCACTGAATATTCTTGTGCATCTATCCGACAGTACTCCAAAGTCAAGCAACGCAGTCAATGATCCATGAACCAATAAATTCTCTATTTCTCCACTCGTGTAACACCTATAAATAGCCATGAAAGGTAGCTTGTTTCTGCATGCACCAGAGACACTAAGTTTGCCATCACCTGAAGCATCAGTTAAGTACGTGGAGGTCACAACTTAGAACAGCACTCGTTATGCTCTGCTTGTTCATCTGTGCCACTTATTAGCAGTAGTTCTTTCATCGTCTTTAATACGCTCTCAGTTAATTGGCTACTGTCTTTTTCAGGAGCAGGCAAGAGATTTAATTTCTGGAGAAATCATGGGGAAATCCAAGCGTAACAGCGTCAAGATGAGGATCTGGAAGCTCATCCGCGGCTGCTGTTGGTCGCCTCGGACGAAAGATTAACCCAGGTTGCAATGGACGAGATCAAGCTGGAGTGTCGCCATCACAAGCTGCTTATGCTGATCAATGTATCATGGATTATTTGTCTCTGGTTTGACGTTGAGAAAATAATTTTTTTTTGATAAAGAGAGGACAAACGTTCCTCCCATTTCCATTAAAGAAATATATCAACTACAAAGAGCCGCACCAAAAAACAGAAACAACATCAACGAACCAAGTTTTTGTCAGCAACACACACAACTAATCAAAACACCTACTTATTATTACAGTTCGAGTTTCCAGTAAAATACAAAGAAAATAAATTTGTTGTATTTTAGTTCGTGATGTATCATGAGTATGAACTATGAACTTTAAATAATTCATGTTTCTTCTGATCAGTCATAAAAGGAAGTTGTTTTTCTACTATTTAAACTCAATGAGATATAACTTCGGCTGTTCAGTTCATTTGTATAAATTCAAAAAAAAAGTTGCACAAATATAATATCATGAATTTTTTCATTAAGACAAAGTTGGTCATATCATTTTCATATGTCCAAAATGTATATTGTAAACAAAATTTATGGTTAAAATTACCTTAGGTTAACTACATCATTCTAAAATGAATTTACTTACAGTTATTTAGATCGAATTGATCACCTGTCACTCTCAAAATAATTTTTCCTAAAATGTCACTTTTGACAATAACATATAGAACCATTTACATCGATAAATGTGGTCTAAATGATAAAATATAAAACCGCTTCTTATTAGTGACAAATTATCAAATCTATCCGGTTATTTCAAGGTTCAAACGAATTAATTTAATTGTGCAAATTGAATAACATTTTTAAAAAAATCATAATATATATATAATTTTATAAAATTGTATTTTTTTAAGAGCTTTGAAATCGTTCCCAAACTACAATCACGAAACAAGTGTGGCTCACGGCTTAGGGGTGTTTGGTTTGAAGTACTAAATTTTAAATTATATCAAATGTTTAGATAATATTTTAGAGTAATAAATGTAGACTATTTACAAAACTCATTCATAATCGATGGATTATTTGTAAGACGAATTTAATTAGCCTAATTACGTCATGATTTGACAATGTGATCATACCGTAAACATTTACTAATCATGAATTAATTGAGTTTAATAAATTTGTGTCGTGAATTATGCTCTGATTCTACGGTACACTGCACTGGCTGCCTCTCGACACGTGTGTGCACGCGTGCCGCGTGCGCACCGCAAGCGCAGAAATCAACGGATCGCGTGGCGGCCGATGTCGAGAGCGAGCTAATCAATATGCCAAGCATCGTGTCACTTTCGTCGATCATTGCAGACTTGCAGTAGCTCTCGCTCTCGCAGCAGCAGTTGAACCGTTCCAAGCTACGTACAGTACGAGCTAGTAACCGGTAAACGGTCAGGTCAGTCGATGCTTCAGTCAAGGGATCGAGCTTGCATTGGCTACTCATTTGGCATTTGGCATTTGCAGTGTCGTGTTGTTGCATGCATGCCGACCGATCAAGTGAACGCATCAAACCAACCTGCCAGATCAGGTCATACGCATAGACTAGTAAAATACGATTTGAAAGTGCAATTGATCGAGACTGGTACGAGTAGATAGCTAGTAAAAATACCAAAATCATAAAGCGTTTTTTTAGCTGGGCTGGCCGAACAGAGCATACAACACTTGCTACATTGCAAGCAACTTTATTTCTTTCTTCAAAATTCGGGTTACAACTTGGTGGAATATTTTGCAAGTATCTTTCAGTGAAAATTATATGGCAAGTGCTGGGAAATAGTTACAGTAAGCCTGACTTCAAGTGTGTTTACTGTCTGATCATGGCCAATAATGGCCTGCTCCAGGATGAACATTTCGATCGGTTATTATTACTCTGCATCTTCTTTTCCTGCATGCTTCTTGCGAGCCAAGTTTCCTCCGTTGCGTGACTCGTTATTCGCTGAATTTTCTCATGGTTTCTCAAGTTCTTCGCTTCCTCTAGTAAAGTTTGACATGTTAAGCTAGCTTTCAAATCTTCGTCAGCTGGTCAGCATTAGGGCTCAACGTTTCGGACTGAGATTTTGGAAATTTCGATATCCCCAGCTGGTAAGAAACCATTTCTGCCAAAAAAAACTTTTGGCATTCAGAAAATTGAAAATTGAAACCTGGTCACGTCGTTAGGTTATTTACAATGGAAGTTTTATGAGAGGTTTTATAGTATTAATTACCATGACACATCAAATTTTTTTGCTGACATATCATTCAATTAATAAGAGAAGAGAAGGAAATAGTGTTATCACCATGACATGGTGCTAACCCGTTTTCAAGACGGATGAAACGAGATGAAACGCCCACTGCGAGCCAAATCGTTTCATCAGAGAGAGAGGGTATTTCATGAGAGCTAGTTGCATTTAATTACTCTGGTTAGCCTAGAAAATAGTGAAATGAAACTCTTCACTGAAAGAGGGTATTTCATTCAGTTGCAAAGCTGATATGACCTTATAAAAAACATTGTTATGAAACTCACCACCGTGAATAGCCTTAGAACCTGATTAATTAAGTATTAACTACTATTAAAAAGATGAAAATAGATTTATCTATACTTTTCAAAAGTTTTACGTACGTTCGTCAGTCGTCGTTCCGTTGGGCGGCTAGCATCGATCTGCACGCTGCATCTACGATTGAGCTGATCAGGGCTTTGAGTTTGAGTCGTTCAAACGTAAACTTTGTTCATGTTTCAAGTCAACCAACCCGAGTAGCAAGTACTGTTCAGCTATTCGCCATTGGTCGTACGACAAAACCAGCTGGTCATAGTTTACGCGTATGTCACCGTACGTACGTGTCACACAGGTGACAGGCCAGATTCGACTACGTACGTGCAGCGTATATGTTGCACTTACTTGCACACAACGGAAGGCAACAAAGCTAGCTTATTAGGCTATCTATCATGTTTTCTTAAAATCATGGGTTAATTGCTTACGTATCACTGTTATTTTCCGAAATGTTAGAAATGTCATTAAAATTTTGGTATTCGCTCGTATGTCATTACTATTTTAAAATCACTTTTTATGCCATTTGGGCCCACGTGTAGACTTTGAATATTTGCTTATATGTCATTATTGTTTCCAATTCGTCATTTTATATCATTACTCTTTTACGAATATTTGGATCCAAATGGTATAAAAAGTAAATTTTAAATAGTAATGACATATATTTAAATACTAAATACCGAAATTTTAATGATATTTCTGGCATTTCGGATTATAACAGGGGTTAATTTTTTATGTGTCATTACAATTTTTACTGTTTGCCAATATGACATCGATGTGTCACTGACAGATGAGGGGCCGCTACAGTCACTGACAGTGGCATATAGATGATTTTTAAAAATTATAATAGCATGTGAGTAATTTTCCCTTATAACACATATAACGGTGGCACATAAACAATTAATCCTAAAATCAATCCTTCTGTTAGTTTTCACAGAATATATTGATTACTATATAGTCTATAAGATATTAATTGAAAAAATAGATAATATATAACTTTAGGCTATTAATTCATGAGAAAATAAAATACATTACTTTTTGTTGTCATTGTTAACCAAAAAATATATAAAAATCAATGTGTTCTGTATATCTGGTACAAGTAGCTATTGTTATATGTTGTAATATTACCTTTTGTACTACTGATTGTAAGTCTTATATTTAAGTCTTACTCGATCGGCTCAACTATGGTTACATGTTATCATAATTAATGTGATCTCTTGCATTGCATGTAGGCCTATATATCTCTATATGTGGACTGTTGTGTGATACCCTCACAAGTCGTTCATTGGTATTATGGTTCTTCGTGTACTTTTCCAGTACGTGCTCTGCAAGCTCCCTCGATTCCTATAAAGAGGGAGCCATGGAAGCATGCTGGCGACATCAGCAAACACTGCACCCAGCTCTGAGCTCTACCTCTCGATCTCTCAGTCGATCTGTCTGTCTTTGGCCATCTGAATTCTCAAGTGTTACTTCAGTTAAGCTCAGGTTCTTCATTGAGTAGCAGAAGAGCGAGGTCTTTTAATTAGACGGGAGTGGAGGGAGGATGGGTGACCGCAACGGGGTGAAGAAGAGCATATTCAGTGTGCTGTGCGGCTGCTTTTCGCCACCCAAGACGAGAGGTTAACGTGGCCGGCCATTGCATGCTGCATGCTCCTTGCATCGTCCGCCAGCAGCTGGTCATGTTCCATTGATTGATAGATCTCTAGTCTTGTTCTTGTAGGTCGATCTGTTGTTCATTGTGTCGAAGTTGTGTCCTGGTTGTTTCAGACATGTACGTACGTCGTCCTAGTATGTATGTAGGTAGAGGTTGTGATGTAAAAAATGAGTGCATGGTTTGTTAGTTTGTATGTTTGGTCTGTACACGAGTGGGAGTGATAAAGAATTAGAATCTCACTGATCTCCAATGATATGTTTGAATCTTAATTTGAATCGCACTGAATATGCATGCATGTATGATGAATGAGCGGTTGTAGCCTTGTAATATATGTTTAATAATCCGAGCTTAAATTCAGCTCCAGCCGGTTCCAAAGAAGCTGAATCAAAAAGGGAAAAAAGATGATTTAACTCAAATCCGCATTTGCATAGATGTGATGTCAATGGAATATCTGTTCTTTCAGATATGTATGTATATAATCAAGCAAGAAAATATAATCACCGTTAGTGGAGTAATGCAAGCTCCTGTACTTTCGGAATGGCCGGCCGGCTTTATCTGCGTCTAGGAAGAATATATATACATTCCGCGCTGAACTGGAAGTCTTTTGGACGTATTTGCTTGGATACCATAAGATCATAATCATCTATATAGTCATGTCCTACTTATAATGTCCTACTTATACGAGAAAATTCCGTATATACCACTAAAACTTCATTAGTTCTCGTATATATATATACACCCACTACTCAAAACTTGTTGTTTTCATGTATGTCACCGCTTCAAGTTTTTGTGTCCATATATGTTATTAATGTTAGTTTCAACCGTTAGTTAACGTTAGTTTTTTCAAAATGTCAAAATTGTACTCAGCTTACAAAGCTAAATAGCTAGCTTTGCTTTCAATTGGTCTCAGGTGCGCTAGATTGAATGAGTGATTGTAACGACCTGTCCCGGGACTCGGAAATACCATCGAGCGGGACGAGCCGATACTTCATCGAGGACAAACAATATCACCGTTGACATTGTTCCATCCAACAGTAGTACATTGCAGAAGGAAAAATTACAATAATTAAATATTATAAAAGCTGCTAAAGAGGCATACCTCACAGCAACAATCATTACAAAAACACAACGGAAGCATTTCGTCACTCAACATGTACTACTATCCAAACACCACTTGGGGACTAGGCCCGAAACCCCAATCTTATATATATTCATCGGCAACTTCATCTTCACCTTCAAGGTTCTTGACGTCCTCCAAAAGATTTAGCGAACTCTGGGGTGGGGGTGTAAAACAACAAGGGTGAGTACTCGAGAGTACTCAGCAAGTCTTGGAAGTAGTATAGATGCAGGATACAAAGAGTGGCTATGGTTCTCAAGGGAATATTTATAGTTTATAAATTCTAAGTGCTTAATACCCACGGATAGATGTCCCGACCTCTAACCGTTCCCACATAAAGTAGCAATAGTTCAAAAGCTAATCCAACTCTCACATGCTCACCAACCGGGATTGCTTTGCAACAAATCCCAACATTATTTTCCGTCAATTCAACAAGTCACAACTTTTCATCACTTCCACATATCACAACCATCATCTCATCATCATAACTCTTATATCATTATCTCGGTACTAGCTTACCCATCCATCGGGGAAGTGTTCCCATTATCAACATCTCAACCCAATTCATTTTAACGCTCAACTAGTTATCACATCTCACATCACTCCCTATGAAGCCTTTCGACTTCCCGCTCCACACAGGAACGTTATCCAGCCACAAAGGCTAGTCGTATACCCACCGGTATACTCTGATAACGTCCCAACCCATTTCCCATTTAGTTAAAAACAAGTAAACACTACGCTAGGGAAGGTACATGAAATCACTTGCTCATATCCGTGGGCACGGCTGTTCGAACAGTTTATACTTCAGCTGAAGGTGCACACTTTACCCTTGTGACTCAAACTCTACTCCATGCTAGCTAGGCAAGGAGGTTCGAGACAAAGATTTTCCAAAGCAAACCTAGGATACCCCACTGCCACCTAGATGGATTCACGGTCAAGGATCCGGAAAGTACGTCTTCCTTCTTCTCCCCAAGCAATCACACAGGTGCTCCACTTCCAACTCCTCGAATCACAACCACAATCTCATACCCGTTAGGGACTTTTCAGGTAATACCACGAGCCACCCGGTGATTCCACATCCATCGGCAATCAGGCTATCCCAAACCCACTAAGTACTAGCCCAGGGGCACCTCTCACGTACCCACAAGGTTGCACGATGTTGTGCTCATGCTTTCCCAAGGAATCGGTCCTTAATAGTCTTTGTAACACACACAATTTCATTTCACACAACACATTTGCAAAATCACATCATCATCACCCATTCTACATCTAGTCGTCATGTTTTGATATAAGTGTGTAAGTGTATGTGTAGTGCACCCATTTGACAATGAATATGCTAAAAATAATTAAAAGAATAAATTAAATCATGGATGTAAAAATAAATCCTAGAGCGACAAGGTAAACATGGTATTCAATTATCAAGGAGGCTTGTTAACAAGCGTAGATTTTATTTGTCTTAATTGCCCAAGCAATTGACTAATAGTGTACGTAAGTGTTTAATCCTAAACATGCATATATAAATTTTGTGGAACAATCAATGCAATAGGATCAAGGATGTTCAAAGGAAGACTTGCCTCGAACCGTATAGTACTCGGGATCTCCGGGTCGTAGTCTCACGGGTCTTCGACGACGGTAACTATAGCACAAATAACATCACATAAATAAAAACACACAAAAAGTTTCGGGAAAATAATTTTATACTATTCTAAATTAAAGTTTAGATTTTTACGAACCTATAGAAATTTGAATGGAATTTTTCTGAGTTAAAATGATTTTTCTACGAATTTTTAAAGTTGCAATTATGTTCTGAAATTGGAAAAAGGAGGAAAAGTCACTATTCCTAATGGGCCGAACAGAAAATAAATGGGAAAAATAGAAAATTGCACTGTGCACTACTGTTGGGCCGGCCTGGTGGCGTGGTGCTGCTGGCTGGAGGGGCCCACCCGGCAGTGACTGGAAAGCGGAGAGGGGCTGGCGGCTGGAGGTTGAAGACGACTACGGACGACTGAAATTTCTCCGGAGCATAACTTCTTCGTTTCAACTCCGATTGACCCCAAATTTTAACCGTAGGTTCTACATAATATTATGAACATGATCTACGGTTGGATTTCCAAATAAAGCTACGGTTTACTCATAATTAAAAAGGGGGTAAAAGGGCAGAGGGGTGGCATTGGGGGCAATGGGGGTACTCTGGAGCCCAACTACGGACATTTTCACGGGATTAGAACTAGCAGAAATCTAACCGTGGCCTTGGATCGACATACCATGTCCCGTGCAAAGCTACCCACGGTGAAACCTAAAGGTTTCCATGGCTCAACGTCGCCGGTGAGCTCCGGCGGCGTTCCTCCATGGCCAACCCACGGAACAAGTAGCATAGGGCATAAGGAACTATTGCTACAAGGGATTAGACGAATATTATACCTTTAGTCATATCGGGGAGTGATGGCGGCGGCGAGACGGCTCCGGATCGACCCCGACGAAACGGCTCACAAGCAAACAAATGATTTACAAGAGAGACGAGGCATCCAAGCGGAACTACGGTGAGCTAATCGTGACGACGGTGGAGATGGTTGGGAAAAACGGTTAAGGGGTGAGATGATGGTTTAAATAGAGGTAGGAGGTGAAGAGGTGCGACCTGGCGAGACAAGGGCAAATGCTTCACTCATTGGTGTGGCAAGCGGTGCGGTGCGCAGCCACTGGGTGCACAAGGAACGAAGCAACGTAGGCACGCGATTAGGGGGCAACGCGGCGCGGTCAAGCAGCGGGATGAGGCGGACGGCCACGCGGTGGACGTGGCGTGTGCAGGATGCAAAGCGGTGCGGCGCTGGGTCGGGTGGCTGGAGCGAGACGACGGCGTGCAGGGTGCGACACACAGCGCCGAAGGCGAGGCGCTCAGGGCCGCACGACGCGGCCAGGCATGGTGCTGCAGCCGATGGCAATGGCTGCTTGGCCAGGAGAGAGGATAACCCAAAAAAAATCAGGATTTCACAGTGATTGGTATGCGTGCACCAGTTAGAGCAAGTGATAGCTGATCATGAAGCTTAGGGCATGGGCAATTTTTTGCATTTTAAAAAAAAAATTGGACTAATGGTTGAAACTAATAGCAATGATAAATTTTTAGTAATGAATAAGAAAATACGAGCATAGACGAACTTTTAGTGGCATATTTAAAATTTTCTCTGCTTATATAGTCACGTCGTACTTGTAGTCTAAAATAATCTCGATCATAATCATCAAAACATCAACAATTCTATAGATTACATTACTGTAGATCGGTAAATGTTGTAGATTCTGAAGATTCGGTAAGCAACAAGCAACTGCAAATTAAATAAATCTGCTGAATATAGACACGCACACGCTTTCCGGGTCGAAATCATATCGCAAACCAGCATAATATATATAGACGACGCTTTCAATTCTGGGACGAAATCATACGCGGCTGGCTGCATGCAACGATCGACGTAAAAAAATAAACAATCTCTCGTCGATGCAGCTAGCTAGCTAGCCGTGCACGGCCAAGGACCTCCTTTTTTTTGGGGTTAATTTTTTCTGTGCCATTACAATTTTTACGGTTTGCCAATATGCCATTGGTGTGTCACTGACAGATGGGGGCCGCCACAGTCACTGACAGTGGCATATAGGCAATTTCTAAAAATTATAATGGCATGCGAGTAATTTTCCTTTTTTTGCCGCGCCAAGTCACCAACGAAAGTAGTAACACGCACGCGATATCTATCGTCATATCGACAATGCGATCGGTATGTACAAGACAAGACCGAGACAATGCCGGGCGAAAAGTTGACCGATCGGTATGTAAATTAAATGGCCGCGCATTTCCTTCCAGAAACGAGCGTTTCCATCGTTTTACGATCAAACATGCCTCAAATTAAACCTAAGTTATGTTTTTAAGAATGTTATTGAAAACTAGTAAGGGGTATGTGTTTTGCGACGGCCCAATTCGCAAAATTCTTAGTTTCCGCACGAGCAAAATCCGCGCTTATGCTCATGAGAAACCAAGGGTTGGTTTCGGTGTTTTGTGATGAGTGATTGACAGGCTTTTTACCCTCTGTTCGAAGGGTACCTCCGAAGGGGGTTCGGAGGTTGGACCTCCGAAGGGTGTTCGGAGGTGGCTTCACCGAAGTGTGTTCGGTGTTTGCTTGCTGCAGCTGTGCAGCGGAGTGTGCTCGTCGGAGGGGTCCGACAGTACGCAATGACTGGGTTTGTACCGAAGGGTTCGGTACTTTGAGCGGTACACCGGAGTGTGTACCGAAGGTTGCTAACCCGGAGAGGTCTCCGGAGTACTGGATACACTTGTCTGCTTGTCTGTGGTGCGCAGGGACTTCGGAGGCGACGGACGAACGTAGCAGGTGAACCTGGGTCGAGCGGGAGGCTTGATGCCAGGGGAGCGGGGAGCTCCGTCACGGTGGCTACGAAGGTGGTCCGGGTCGGTCCTCGGGTCGAGGCGTGTCAGGTGAAGGCAGAGAGTGCGGAGCGTGGCTCCGGCTGAAGGTGCTCCGAGACAAAGTCCTCGGAGGGAGGCACTTCGAAGGTACTCCGAATGGAGTGACTTCGGAGTTGGTTGGAAGAAGTCCTCTGCGGAGGCAAGGTGTTCGAAGTGTGGTCCGGAGGGAGACACTCGAATGTACCCGACGAAGGTCTCAGAAGTCGAGGCGCATCGAAGGCATGGTCCGGGTGAGGCTCGTCAAGGAGTGTGCTCGGGGAGAGACACTGCGACGAAGGGCTCATGGAATGCTTCATGCGGAGGCCTTGGACGAAGGAGGGACTTCGAAGGGTGGTACTCCGAAGGTGGGGCTTCGGAGTGAGGAAGGCATCGGAGCGAGGCTAGCTCCGGAGCAAGGTTGACTTGAGGTGCTTCGGCCTGCATGGCTTCGGTACACGGACTGACGGAGTTCGAGCTGGAGGAAGCTACGAAGCCGTGGTGGTCCACTCCGGAGGTGTTGGTGCGAAGGCCCAAGGGCTTTGACGGCTTCGGCTCAAAACCGTCACTGTATCGGAGACTGTCTTCGGCGAAGCGAAGGCCAACAGGCTCAAGGCTTCTCGCCGAAGCTACCGCACCCTCGCGTGCGAAGGGAGGATTCCAGAAGGTCAAAGACTGCAAAGGCTGACACTGTCTGTTCTGTAAAAGGCTGACACTGTCCCCTCTGCAAAGCTGACAGAGAAGCCTCCAAAATAAAGGTGGACTACCTTTTGTACCCCTTAGTTCTGTAGAGTCAAAATCAATGTAAACCCTAGGGGTAGTGTAGTCATTTCCTTTGGGTGAACTGTGGGCTATAAATATGGGGGCTCGGTAGGTAACATTTAACACTTTGAGCTGTTGGACCGGAAACGGCGACCAGAGGGGGGGTGAATGGGAGCTTTTAAAATTTCTGGCTAAAAACTAGCCTTCGGTTTCAGTTCTGTCTTCTGCGGAACAGGCTTCGAACACTACCTTCGAAGGTCAGGTTCGGAGGTACTTCGACACCTTCGAACACAGGCTTCGGAGGAGCAAAAGTTCGAAGCCAAGAAGACTTCGCTCTACTTACAATCCCCGAAAATCTACTCTGCTAAGTCAGTGCAGGCTCCGCACACAGGGTGCTTCGAGCAGGCTTCGCACTTCACCCTTCGCAAGAGTGGACAGCCCTCTGAGGACTTCGACCAAGTACTTGGCAGCAGCAACAGGTGCTGAGCTTCGTACACGAAGGTCTACACGCACACGCAAATGGACTACGCTAAGGGCTTCGACACAAGAAGCAAAACGGGCCTCGGTCAGGGCTACGCTAGTAAGCAGCGAGGTCTAGCCTCGTGTTACACAGAGCGAACGCACACTGACAAAACACACCTCGCACGAAAAACAACCTTCGCCTAGACAGGCTTCGGTGCACAACCACAGGCGAGGTATGCAAAGCGAGCTCAAGCAAAAGCACAGGAAAACATGGCTTCGCCGCTTGAACAAGGAACACAGAAAAAGAACTCTCTGGATGTATTGCAATCGAGGTATGTGGCTACAGGAGCTCAACAGTAAATGCTCAAAGTGTTAAATGTTACCTACCGAGCCCCCATATTTATAGCCCACAGTTCACCCAAAGGAAATGACTACACTACCCCTAGGGTTTACAAAAGATTTGACTCTACAGAACTAAGGGGTACAAAAGGTAGTCCACCTTTATTCTGGAGGCTTCTCTGTCAACTGCAGAGGGGACAGTGTCAGCCTTTTATAGAACAGACAGTGTCAGCCTTTTACAGTCTTTGACTTTCTGCAGCCTCCCTTCGCACGCGAGGGTGCGGTAGCTTCGGCGAGAAGCCTTGAGCCTGATGGCCTTCGCTTCGCCGAAGATGACCTTCGATACAGTGACGGTTTTGAGCCGAAGCCGTCAAAGCTCCTTGGGCCTTCGCACCAACACCTCCGGAGTGGACCACCACGGCTTCGCAGCTACTCCCAGCTCGAACTCCGTCAGTCCGTGTACCGAAGCCATGCAGGCCGAAGCACCTCAAGACAACCATGCTCCGGAGCTAGCCTTGCTCCGAAGCCTTTCACACTCCGAAGCCCCACCTTCGGAGTTCCACCCTTCGAAGTCCCTCCTTCGTCCAAGGCCTCCGCATGAAGCATTCCATGAGCACTTCGTCGCAGTGTCTCTCCCCGAGCACACTCCTCGACGACCCTCACCCGGACCATGCCTTCGATGCGCCTTGACTTCTGAGACCTTCGTCGGGTACCTTCGAATGTCTCCCTCCGGAGCACACTTCGAACACCTTGCCTCCGCAGAGGACTTGATCCAACCAACTCCGAAGTCACTCCATTCGGAGTACCTTCGAAGTGCCTCACCTCCGAGGATTTTGTCTCGGAGCACCTTCAGCCGGAGCCACGCTCCGCACTCTCTGCCTTCACCTGGCACGCCTCGACCCGAGGACCGATCCGGACCACCTCCGCAGCCACCGTGATGGAGCACCCCGCTCCCCTGGCATCAAGCCTCCCGCTTGACCCAGGTTCACCTGGCTCGAACCTTGTCCGTCGCCTCCGAAGTCCCTGCGTACCACAGAAAAGCAAACAAGTGTATCCAGTACTCCGGAGACCTCTCCGGGTTAGCAACCTCCGGCACACACTCTGGTGTACCGCCCAAAGTACCGAAGCCTTCGGTACACACCCAGTCATCGTCTACTGTCGGACCCCTCCGACAAGCACCCTCCGCTGCACAGCTGCAGCAAGCAAACACCGAACACCCTTCGGTGAAACCACCTCCGAACACCCTTCGGAGGTACCACCTCCGAACAGAGGGTAAAATCCTGTCAATCACTCATCACAAAACACCGAAACCAACCCTTGGTTTCTCAATCTCCCCCTTGATGAGTGCATTGACAACCAAATCGAAGTTCAAGAAAATTAAAAAACTTTCAGCACACAAGTGACCATAAAAACTCAGAAAAGAGCCAAATCATGTCACTTGATAAAAGAATTTTCTCCCCCTTTCTCACAAGATTGAAAAGCCCCCTTCGGCAATAAAAACTCCCCCTGAGTTAAATTTTCTCTTGGCAACAAAAAGCCTATCTCCCCCTTTATGTCAAATATCTCTCCCCCTGTAAGAATTATGCCTTTTTGCGGTAGAGAACATAGCAAATCTCTCCCCCTTTGGCAATGTAAGCATCAAGGAGCAGTCAAAAGATGCAAAGCTTCGAAATGAATAGAATTGCAAAGACATATAATGCAAAAATATGCCAACAGTAATACCAATGTTCATGTGCTCAGCTCAGTTTAACAGTCTGTGAAACAAGATGATGGCATGTGATTTTGTCATGTTGAGAGAAAAGCATCACCACTTAATCATAGCAGCTAGACAAGTGAAGGCAAGGACTGCGCAAATCTAACAATTTCTACCCTAGACAGACAAGTCTTGTTCAAAAAGGAGCTTTGAAAGCAAACTTGATGATTAATTAATTGTGTTGGTCTTTTCTTAATGTCAGGGGTTATTTGTTTGTCCACCTTATACTTTCCAATCAGGCCAAGCCTAGGCATGAAAACCATCTGAAGCTTAAGGCGGTGATTTTGGCATACACCACACTATCCCAGTTCAGACCAAAGTGCAATGGTAAGCAGTCTAGAATAGAGTAGTGCGACAAACAAACCCTCCTGGATCTTTCCATTTAAACCAGACAAATCATGGATTTTTGATTTTGATTCAGGTGAATTAAATATTTTGATGAATAGCCATGAATAAAGAACACATTTTTCAAGTTGCAAATTTTAGCATCCAAGGAACAGTGTCTTGCTGTCAAGTAGATAAAAGATAGCTAAAAGCAGTCCTGCCTAAACAAGTTAGATACACGATTGTGCGGTGAGCAAGTTTTGATTTTAGAAAATAAAACATCATGCACAACCAATGTTCCAGACATATTTCATAGAGCTGAGCTGACATGATTGCTTTGAATTAAAGGCAGGCATATAATAGCAAAAGATGTAAGTGCAATTTCACACATAATGAGCATATGCAAGACAATTAAAATCAGCTCCCCCTCACAAAATGCCGTAGGGATGACAAATACCAAGTTCCCCACGCAAGTAAGCAAATCGAGAAGCATCGAGGGGTTTTGTAAAAATGTCGGCAAGCTGGTGTTGGGTATCAACATATTGAAGTTCAATATCACCCTTCTCATTGTGATCTCTGAGAAAATGATACCGTACATCAATGTGTTTGGTTCTGGAGTGCTGAACCGGGTTGTTTGCAATACAAATAGCACTAGTGTTATCACAGAAAAGTGGAACACTCTTATAATCTAACCCGAAATCCCGCAAAGTGGAAACCATCCACAAAATCTGAGAGCAACAGCTAGCTGCAGCAACATATTCGGCCTCAGCCGTCGATTGAGCAACACTAGACTGTTTGCGGGAAGACCAGCAAACCAGAGACGTACCCAGAAAATGACAAGTACCAGAGGTACTCTTCCTATCAATTCTACACCCAGCAAAATCCGCATCTGAATAACCTCTAAGACATAAAGATGAAGACGATGAATACCATGTGCCAAATTCAAGAGTGTGTTTGAGATACCTTAGAATGCGTTTTACTGCTTGGCGGTGCGAAGCTCGTGGTGAAGCCTGAAAACGAGCGCACAGACACACTGCGAAGTGTATGTCCGGCCTCGTAGCAGTCAAGTAGAGGAGGGAGCCGATCATGCTTCGGAACTCCTTCTGATCTACGGCTTCTCCATCTTCGTCAGGATCCAATGCTACAGAGGTAGCCATTGGAGTGGCGAGGGGCTTCGCATCTGTCATGTCGAACTTCTTGAGCAGGTCCTTGGTGTACTTCGTCTGGTGGACAAAAGTACCTTGTTTGCTTTGCTTGATTTGCAAACCAAGGAAAAAGGTGAGTTCACCCATCATCGACATTTCAAACTCCCTGCTCATGGTATCTGCAAACTCGGCAACCAAAGCATGAGAAGAGCCACCAAAGATGATATCATCCACATAAATCTACACTAGGAGGAAATCTTTGCCATGCTTGAGAGTAAACAGAGTTTTATCAACGGAGCCCATCAAATACCCTCGCTCAAGCAGAAAAGACTTAAGTCTATCATACCAAGCCCGAGGGGCCTGCTTGAGTCCATAAAGAGCCTTATGAAATTTAAGAACTTTATGTGGGTACTTGGGGTTTTCAAAACCAGGGGGTTGTTTTACATAAACATCTTCACCTATGAAGCCATTAAGAAAAGCACTTTTGACATCCATTTGATAGAGTTTGAATCCCCGGGATGTCGCAAAGGCAAGCAAAATCCTAATGGCCTCAAGGCGAGCAACAGGTGCAAAAGTTTCAGTAAAATCAATCCCTTCTAGTTGAGAAAAGCCCTGAGCTACAAGTCTAGCCTTGTTTCTAACTATAGTCCCATCCTCCCCTTGTTTGTTTTTGAAAATCCATTTAGTTCCAATGAAATGAACATTTGGTGGAGGATCAACTAAAGTCCAGACTTGGTTTCTCTCAAAATTTTCAAGTTCCTCATGCATGGCATTGATCCAACTAGAATCAGAAAAGTGCATGACTAACATCTAAGGGCTCGAAAGAAGCAACAAAAGCAGCATTAGTGAAATGGGCATGAGAACGTGTTACCCTTTGATCAAGCTCACCAATGATCTGCTCGGGAGGATGCATCCTTTGGACATGATGTGGGGCCTCGCGGCGGGATGCAGTCTCCCCCTCAACTTGTGCATTGGAGTGGTCCAAGATGACCGATGTTGAGGTAGTCGCTTCGGGACCTCGTGCCGAAGTAGTTGAAGCGGGGTCAGCTTCGGGGGTTGACGTCGAGAGTAGTAGGGGTTCATCCTCGAATTCTCCGGGATCTTCGTCTTCGAATAAGGTCTGTTCCATGTCGTGTTCATTTGCCTGTTCAAAAGTAGAACTAACAGAGGGGGTTGATTCATCAAAAGTCACATCACATGACTCGATGACAGTGTTAGTTTCCAAGTTATAAACACGATAAGAGTGACCATGAGTAGTATAACCCAAAAAGATCCCGTCAGAAGATCGCGACTCAAATTTATCCAAATTTCCACGTTTTAGGATGAAGCAGCGACAGCCAAAAACTCGAAGATGAGTAACCTTGGGCTGTCTCCCAAAACGCAGCTCATAAGATGTCAAGTTTAAAATTGAGCGCAAGAAAATTCGGTTTGAGATGTAGCAAGCAGTGTTCATGGCCTCAGCCCAGAATTTTTTAGGAGTCCTATGCTCATCAAGCATCGTCCTAGCCATCTCAACCAAAGTGCGGTTTTTCCTCTCGACAACACCGTTCTGTTGAGGAACCCGCGGAGCAGAGAATTGATGTTCTATGCCATGCTCCATGCAAAAGTCAACAAAGAGACTATTTTTGAACTCAGTGCCATTATCGTTTCGAATGAATTTTAATGCACCGGGGAGTTCAGTGAAAAGTCTCAAAGCCAAGCTCCGAAAGTGTGAAAACACTTCATCCTTGCTGGCAAAAAAGAAGACCTAAGAGTAGCGAGAGAAATCGTCGACAATAACAAGTACATACCACTTGCCGCCTAAAGAACTAACCCGAGAAGGACCTACAGTGTCCATGTGGAGAAGTTCTCCGGGCTGTTCAGTCATCACTGTGGTGACTGACGAATGCGAAGCGGCAATCATTTTACCATGTCGACAAGGAGCGCAAACTAAATTCTTCTCAAACTTGAGCTTGGGCAATCCTCGGATCAGGCCTAGGGCGCTCAGACGAGCGAGCAACTCAAAGCTCATATGCCCTAGTCTCCTATGCCACTTCCAAAGCTCAGAAGTCGAATGAGCAACAAGACAATGAGAAGAACCAGATGACTCTGAAAAATCAGCTCCAAAAACTCTCTCAACTCTAAAGATCTTACACACCACAACGCATCTGAATTGAGCACTTGCGAAGTATCACGATGAAATCGCACTTCGAAGCCCTCATCAAGCAACTGAGATACAGACAGCAAATTGTATCCCAGGTTTTCAACCAACGCAACATCTTTGAGAGTGAAATTCGAGTTAATTCTTACCACACCTTTACCTTTCACTCTACTCCTTCGATTGTTTCCGAAGGTGATATGTTCCCTTTGCTTGGTTGTGGTGAGGCTGGAGAACCAAGCTGCATCTCCGGTCATGTGGCGCGAACAACCGGAGTCCATGATCCACGTGCCCTCCAAGCCTCGACCTGTCGCCTACACATGATAAAAACGTCTCGATCGCTCAGTGCTGGGGTGAGTAAAATAATGGCGAGGCATCCAGCACTGAGTGACACGAGTAGTAGGCACAGTAAAAGCAGACGGTCTACGCACATGAAAATCAGAATGATGCAAAGTGCGAGGTCTACCTACATGCAAAGAACGCAAAGCATGACGAGGTCTCCTACTCTGACGAGGTACAAAGCTACTCGTCCGAGGTCTACCACCATATGGAACATGGTGAACACCTCGAGGAGCAAAACCTCTCCGAGAAGCACGAGGAGCCTCGAAAACAGGACGAGAGTAATACTCAGACTCATGCATACCTAAAGATGGGTAATGCATGTCCTGATAGCTCATCGCCTGTGCACGTCGCTCATCCTTGATGCGACGGAAACAGAAACCAATAAAATGACCCGCCCGCTGACAATACGAACAATGAAACACTCTCCTAGGGGCACTCTCATGGGTCATAGGAGCAACTCTCACAGGCTCCTTGGGTTTCTTCTGAGTGGTTTTCTTGGGAGGATTTTTCTTGGCAGGAGGAGTGGTTTTCTTTGGTGGATGGGTAGGCTTTTTGGCTGATGGGGTGTCCAACAGAGCTCTCTCTTTCTCTAGGGTGGTGGGAGAGGTAAAAACAATTTTGGTTTTACTATCTGAAGGTATCCTCTCAAAACCCAAACCAAGAGCTACCCCGGCTCTGTCAGCACACAACTTGGTCTTGGCCAAGAGCAAATCCATCCTACCCTTTCCCTCAGTGCATTTATTAACTACGGAAAGAAGGTATTCATTTTCTGACATGAGGTTTTCAGCTCGCTCTCTAGCAGTGCCTAGCTGGTCCTTAAGGGTGATGCAAGTGTCACACACAGGCTGCACATCCTTAGAACTACCGGCCCTCTCCAATCTAGCCTCCAAATCATGAACATGCTTATCACGTAAATTAATGCTATCGCGTAATAAAGAGCAGTTCATGCAATCAATAATATCATGAGGTCTAGAATCCACCTCCAAAAGCTGCTTCTGTGCAGTCTCAAGCTCAGAAAGAGTTTGAGCATGAACAGAACGCAACTGAGCAAGCTCACTCATGACAACAGAACAGGATTCATAATCAGCATCATCAAATTTAGACTTAAGCATGACATATTCAGTAGAAACAGATTCTAGCCTAAGTCTAAGGTCTTTTCTTTCTCTAGCGGCTTGCACAAGTAATCTATCCTGACCTAGTACTACTTCATTCAGCTCATCTAATTTAATTAGAAGCTGGTCAGATGATAGGTTTACCTCAGATGAGTCAAGCTCATCGCCGCTGTGATCGCTGTCGGCCATGAAGCAAAGGCCGGTGAAGTCACGTCCCTTCTTGTCCTTCTTGTCCTCCTTCCTTGGGGACTCCTCCTCCTCAGAGCTCGACTCCTCAGTTGAGGATGTGTCGATGTCGCTGAGAGCAGCAACAAAGGCTCTGGAAGCGGCCTTGGCTACTTTCTTAGCCATCTTGCCGCGCTTGCCCTTCACAAAGGGCTTCCTCTCCTTTTTGTGGTATTTGGGGCGCTCACTCTCATCTCTCTTCTTGACCTTGGGGCAATTGGCCTTAATGTGAGAGGTGTCGCCACATTCATAGCAGCCACTAAAACCACTTCTCCTCTGATCCCGTCTCTCATGATGAAAGCGGGTGAACCTCCGGGCAATGAGAGCAAGCTCATCATCAGCTAGTGTGTCCACCTGCTCCTTTGTGACGGAGACCAGGGAGGACAAAGCAAAACCATCTGCAAGAACACAAGTGCCTGATGTGCTTGGTTCTGCAGTGGTGCCACGGCTAATGCTAGAAACCAATGCCAATGGCTGTGGCAAAGAGCTTCTGTGCACAGCAAGAGATGCCTTGGCAATCTCTGTGGACTTCAGCTTGCTAAAGAGTTCGTCACAGGTCAATGTGTCATAGCCTGTGGACTCCTCAATGCTGGATATCTTCACTTCCCATATGCTACGGTCAAGAGCATAGAGAAGCTTGATAGCCCTATCGTGATCACTGTAAGCAAGCGTCCCGTTGGATCGCAAGTTACTCACTATCGCGTCAAAGCGAGAAAACATGGCATCTACAGATTCACCAGGTGCCTGCACAAACAGCTGATACTATTGATTGTAGGTGCTTTGGCGCCTGGCCTTAATCTGAGCAGAGCCCTCATGAAAGATAGTGAGTGTTGTCCAAATCTCCCTAGCAGTCCTAAGGTGCTGCACCCTATCGAACTCACTTCTACTCAAACCGATGAACAATATGTTTCTTGCCTTGGAATTGGCAATATACTGATCCTTCTCAGTCTGAGAGGTGCGAGTCTCAGGGATGGAGTATTGTGAGTCCACAATCTCCCAAATTGCATTTCCTTGGCTTAACAAGTAAGCCTCCATGCGCACCTTCCAGTATGCAAAATCTGTCCCATCGAACAGAGGAATTTTACTGCCTCTATCCATGTTACCAACAGATCACAAAACCGGTTAAGGTCAACTGGTGATCTTAACCTGCTCTGATACCAATTGTTGGACCGGAAACGGCGACTAGAGGGGGGGTGAATGGGAGCTTTTAAAATTTCTGGCTAAAAACTAGCCTTCGGTTTCAGTTCTGTCTTCTGCGGAACAGGCTTCGAACACTACCTTCGAAGGTCAGGTTCGGAGGTACTTCGACACCTTCGAACACAGGCTTCGGAGGAGCAAAAGTTCGAAGCCAAGAAGACTTCGCTCCACTTACAATCCCCGAAAATCTACTCTGCTAAGTCAGTGCAGGCTCCGCACACAGGGTGCTTCGAGCAGGCTTCGCACTTCACCCTTCGCAAGAGTGGACAGCCCTCTGAGGACTTCGACCAAGTACTTGGCAGCAGCAACAGGTGCTGAGCTTCGTACACGAAGGTCTACACGCACACGCAAATGGACTACGCTAAGGGCTTCGACACAAGAAGCAAAACGGGCCTCGGTCAGGGCTACGCTAGTAAGCAGCGAGGTCTAGCCTCGTGTTACACAGAGCGAACGCACACTGACAAAACACACCTCGCACGAAAAACAACCTTCGCCTAGACAGGCTTCGGTGCACAACCACAGGCGAGGTATGCAAAGCGAGCTCAAGCAAAAGCACAGGAAAACATGGCTTCGCCGCTTGAACAAGGAACACAGAAAAAGAACTCTCTGGATGTATTGCAATCGAGGTATGTGGCTACAGGAGCTCAACAGTAAATGCTCAAAGTGTTAAATGTTACCTACCGAGCCCCCATATTTATAGCCCACAGTTCACCCAAAGGAAATGACTACACTACCCCTAGGGTTTACAAAAGATTTGACTCTACAGAACTAAGGGGTACAAAAGGTAGTCCACCTTTATTCTGGAGGCTTCTCTGTCAACTGCAGAGGGGACAGTGTCAGCCTTTTACAGAACAGACAGTGTCAGCCTTTTACAGTCTTTGACTTTCTGCAGCCTCCCTTCGCACGCGAGGGTGCGGTAGCTTCGGCGAGAAGCCTTGAGCCTGATGGCCTTCGCTTCGCCGAAGATGACCTTCGATACAGTGACGGTTTTGAGCCGAAGCCGTCAAAGCTCCTTGGGCCTTCGCACCAACACCTCCGGAGTGGACCACCACGGCTTCGCAGCTACTCCCAGCTCGAACTCCGTCAGTCCGTGTACCGAAGCCATGCAGGCCGAAGCACCTCAAGACAACCATGCTCCGGAGCTAGCCTTGCTCCGAAGCCTTTCACACTCCGAAGCCCCACCTTCGGAGTTCCACCCTTCGAAGTCCCTCCTTCGTCCAAGGCCTCCGCATGAAGCATTCCATGAGCACTTCGTCGCAGTGTCTCTCCTCGAGCATACTCCTCGACGACCCTCACCCGGACCATGCCTTCGATGCGCCTTGACTTCTGAGACCTTCGTCGGGTACCTTCGAATGTCTCCCTCCGGAGCACACTTCGAACACCTTGCCTCCGCAGAGGACTTGATCCAACCAACTCCGAAGTCACTCCATTCGGAGTACCTTCGAAGTGCCTCACCTCCGAGGATTTTGTCTCGGAGCACCTTCAGCCGGAGCCACGCTCCGCACTCTCTGCCTTCACCTGGCACGCCTCGACCCGAGGACCGACCCGGACCACCTCCGCAGCCACCGTGACGGAGCACCCCGCTCCCCTGGCATCAAGCCTCCCGCTTGACCCAGGTTCACCTGGCTCGAACCTTGTCCGTCGCCTCCGAAGTCCCTGCGTACCACAGAAAAGCAAACAAGTGTATCCAGTACTCCGGAGACCTCTCCGGGTTAGCAACCTCCGGCACACACTCCGGTGTACCGCCCAAAGTACCGAAGCCTTCGGTACACACCCAGTCATCGTGTACTGTCGGACCCCTCCGACAAGCACCCTCCGCTGCACAGCTGCAGCAAGCAAACACCGAACACCCTTCGGTGAAACCACCTCCGAACACCCTTCGGAGGTACCACCTCCGAACAGAGGGTAAAATCCTGTCAATCACTCATCACAAAACACCGAAACCAACCCTTGGTTTCTCATGAGCATTTACTGTTGAGCTCCTGTAGCCACATACCTCGCTGGATTCATCCAGAGTTCAATCTATTTTGTGTTACTTGTTCAAGCGGCGAAGCCCAGCTTTTGTGTGCTTTTTGCTTGAGCTCGCGTTACATACCTCGCTAGTTTAGTGCACCGAAGCCTATCTAGGCGAAGGGTGTTTTGTGCGAAGTGTGTTTTTCAGGTTGCTGTCGCTCTGTGTAACTTGAGGCCAGACCTCACAGCTTACTAGCGAAGCCCTGATCGAGGCCCGTTTTGCTCCTTGTGTCGAAGCCCTTAGCATAGTCTGTGAGTGTGCGTGTAGACCTTCGTGTACGAAGCCCAGCACCAGTTGCTGCTGCCAAGTACTTGGTCGAAGTCCTCAGAGGGCTGTCCACTCTTGCGAAGGGTGAAGTGCGAAGCCTGCTCGAAGCACCCCGTGTGCGGAGCCTGCACTGACTTAGCAGAGTAGATATCCAAGGGTTGTAAGTGGAGCGAAGTCTTCTTGGCTTCGAACTTTTGCTCCTGCGAAGCCTGTGTTCGGAGCTGTTGAAGTACCTCCGAACCAGACCTTCGAAGGTAGTGTTCGAAGCCTGTTCCGCGGAAGACAGAACTGAATCGAAGGCTAAGTTTTTAGCCCGAAATTTTAAAAGCTCCCATTCACCCCCCTCTGGTCGCCGTTTCCGGTCCAACAGCTCAAAATACAGTAATTAAAGAACTAAAATAAAAAATACATTTTTCTTTTTCTTCCCGCGGGTTGCTTCCTGCATGCGTGGGTGGTTGCATGCAGGTGCACGAGCTCACAGGGGGCGGTTGACACGCGTAGGGAGATAACACGGATGGAAATGCTTTATAATATTAGAGACTATGTGCTGAGTATTTGAAAACTAAGTGGTGGGAAGCACGCTTAATTTCAAAGTTCGATACAATATCAAGTCACTCACCTCTTTTTTAGCGGTTTTCAGCAGTTATGTAGCGCCCCGTGCCGTACGGACTTTGCCGTACCGAGACGAGGGCTACTTGACTGAATCGAAACAAACATCATACCTGATATGTATCCAATTCAGCGGTAGACCATCACATTTGTACTTCAATGATTATAGAATAGTGTATACAAAAGCCGTAAGAGGTATACCTCGCGGTAAACAATCATTACAAAGAACAGCGGAAGTAAACATACATCAAGCACAATCAACATCCTTCTAGATCTACTTGGGAACTAGGCCCGAAACCCTACTTCTCATGATATTTTTCTTCAACGTCTTCCTTGCCTGTGTAGTTTTTTTCCTTCGATTTCTTCAAAAACTGGAGACGTTGAGGGGGGGTGAGTACAAAAAGTACTCAACAAGTTCCGGAATGTAATATAGATGCATTCGAGATCAAGGAGGGCTTAGGGTTTATTTTAATAAGTATGCAGGAAAATTCTAAGTGTATTTTTGGGATTGAGGTTCTCAACCTCAATCGAGATTATGAAAGAGAAAATTAATTTGGTCAAATCTTTTCCAAGCAAACCTGACATTTTTCAAGAAACACTTTGCTTCACATCTCAACCACGATTAACCACATATCCCCATCCAACACCATCAATTTCCCATTCACATTCCAATCCAAACGACGAACGCTTTTCTCTTCACATACCGTCACATTGTTTCGCCCGCAGAGCGAGACTACCTCTCCCAGTATCTCCTCTCGGCTCAACAATTGACCATTCCTTTACTAAAACCATTCATCACCATGACTCGGACCAATTTCACATCTTAACTCTATGAAGCCTTTCGACTTCCCGAACACACACAGGTTTGTTGCCAGCCACTAAGGCTAGCCGTACACCACGAAGGCGTACTCTGGTAACGCTTCCCATCCCTTCAACACATTTTTTTCTTTTTAAAACAAACCAAACACTACACAAGGGAAACTTATCAATGCACGCGCCCATGGCCGTGGGCACGGCTGTTCGAACAGGTTTACTTCAGCTGAAGGTGTACTCTTTACCCTCACGACACCTGTTATCACTGCTGTCAGAACGGGTCTACGACCAAGGATCATGGGTCCACGACCCCCTTTTTCCTTTAGGAATCTGAGGTACTCTCCACCATCCCTTTTTCTCATAACGCCACTTCTGGGCACACTCACTTTCCCCCGAGCACCCCGTCGCGATTCCACGTCCTCTGCAGGAGCAGTCCATCCTAAGCCTACTAGTTCAAAACCAGGGGCAGAGTCATAATACCCGTGAGGTTGCACGATAGTAATGCAAGATCGCTCCCCAAGGCTGTCCTTAAGGTTATGTGAAATCGTGCCACACAGGCCACGTTTCCGCATAACGAGACTTTCATTCCCAAATCCCATATTTTCCCATTTTTGTTTCCCACATTTTTGGTACCTTGTACCACTTTTTAAAAACACTTTCTCAAATCCCAATTTTCATTCCCCATGCAATCATTCCATCATTTCACACATATCGAGCATAAGTATTTGCAAGTATGAAATAATGTTTTAAAAGTGAATATTGATTTCACACAACCTACCATATTACTAGGGTAAGTTGTATTCATCATCAAGGTTATCAAGGCATACAAGCACAACATCAAGGAAGGCTAGGTGCAACAACTTTTAGGTTTTACTTGACTTAATCGCACAGGCGATGTCGTAATGAAAAGTGTATGTGTGCATGTGTCCTATTTTGCATATAGCAAGTTTAATTTTAAATCAATTGGGATCAACATGTTCAAAAGAAAGGAACTTACCTTGCTCGGGGAAATAGTCGGGATCGTCGAAGTCATTTCCTTCCGGAACTTCGGTTTCAACCCCTAATATGAATTTAGAGTTAATAATTAATTAAAGAGTTTATTTATCTTTTACAAATTTGTAAAATATTGTTTATGTAAAGTTTAGATTTTTACAAACTTATAGAAATTTTAATGGAATTTTTCTGAGTTGAAATGATTTTTCTACGAATTTTTAAAGTTGCAAACATATTCTGAAAACCGGAAAAACAGAAAGGCTACTATTCACAGTGGGAGGGCGCGGCGGCTGGAGGTTAAAGACGACCTCCAACGGCCGAAATTTATCCGGGCCATAACTTTGTCATCCTAGCTTTGATTGCTACGAAATTTTAACAGTAGCTAGCGTACAACTAGATGAACATATCCAACGGTTGGATTGGGCATTGGAGCTACGGTTTGGATTTTATACCGGCAAACAATGGGTTCGGTTTGAAATTTTTAATAGCGACGGCGGAGCTCCGGCGAGACATCGGGGGTCATTTTCACCATCCTCAGGGCATTGCGGAGCTACCGGTGCTCTTGGATTGAGCTACGGTGGCCCGTAGTGCCCTAGCGACGGTGACCCGAATGCCAAATTGGGCGAGCTCGTCGCCGGCGAGCTACGGCTACCCTACGTCCACGACGAGCTAGGGAACATGTTCTACTACTCATGGGGATGCTCTAGCATGAATTAATTTGAAAATGGTGGTACCTTGGTCGGAGCTCGGCGTACGGTGGCGAAATTGGGGATTTCCGGTGACGGCGAGTTCCGGCAAAATTGACGTGGCGGTGGCGATTGGCTTCGGCGAAATCCGGGCGCGGTCGTCCTCAGTTGGCTCCGGCGAGGGCTAGAACGTGAGGAGGAGTGTGTGGGGAGTGTGTGGGTGCACTGAGGTGAGCCGGGGAGCCCTTTTATGCGCGCGACGGTATGGGCGGCGACGTGCGGCTTGACGGCGATGGCACGGGAGCACGCTCGGGCGTAGGTGAGGGTGGTTGGATGTGACGAGATGGTGTACGCGAGTCAATGGTGAGGTGGCGCTAGGGGGTCGACGACGGACCGGCGGTCCGTGCGGTGTTCGACGTGCGACGGCATGGCGGCGGCGTGCGGACGGGTACGGGAGTGGCGCGGCGTCAACGGCGAGGGCGTGGGCGTGTCGTGTGGCTGACGAGGGTGGTACGGCCGCGGCGAGGCGATGGCGTGGGTGGCGTGAGCGGTGGTACGGCGTGGCGAGAGCGTGCGGACACTGGCGTGGCGCGGCGTACGGGCATGGGCGCGGGGTCAACGACGGGTACAGGCGTGCGGTGGCGCGTGTACGGCACGACAGGCGACTCGGCGCAGACGCACGGGCTAATCGACGCAGCATGGTTCAGTCGCGATGCGGGCGAAGTGGCGCGGGAGCGGAGCGAGGGCGCGAGTACGGCCGCGGCGCGAGCGCGCGGGCACACGGCTGGCGCAGCCAGCTTGGCATGCGGCCGGCATACAGAGCGGGCGCGCGGCCTGCGCAGCCAGCGCCTGGCGTGCGGCCGACGTCGGCGCGCAGCCTGTGCACAGGTCCGAAACCAAGGACATGGCGCTAGAGTAATGCCTATGAACAGGTTTTCTAATTTTTTTACTTGAATAGAAGAATTAAATCACGAAATGTTAATTCCTGTGTACAAATTGATTCATCTTGGATGGAAAATTGCATCCATCGGCATTCGATGTATGCTTGTATGCACTACTATACGTATATTGTTTGGTATCAAAAGTAGCTTGAACTGGTTGCGATGGAATTGATCATCGGAGTCAGACTACTGAAAAATAAAGGTTTGGATTAGATAATGGGATTAAGTAGAAATTTATTTAGTTTGGAAAATTATCCGCTTTGGACGATGAATAGTATTTTCAGGTATTGAATAGATGATTGTATTCTGAAAAATAGTATTTTCAGTCTATAAAGAATAATTTCAGCCTAAACGTAATGAATGTTTCTTGAATTGACCTATAACTTGATTTGGAGGTTGGTTTTAAAAATGAAGCATGTGAATTATTTGTCGGTTTAAAAGTAGTATTTTTAGACTAGAGATAGAATTTGTTTGGGATGAAATATTTAGAATCAACGATGGTGTCGGATAATTGGATTGGAGGAAGTTTCAAGATTTCGAAACGGAATGATCAGATGGCAAATAGTGATGATAAGATTTGATGAGTGATTTGGTATAATTTGGTAGAGTCAAAGGATAATTCGAAAGTAGTCGAGTACTATTTTTGGTTTGGAATTAGATTGAGTTTTCTTTTTGGATTTATTTTTGGCACCAGCAACCATAAGTTGACAAGAAACCACAATTTTGCAATTAGCATTTTATCCAAATTAAAAGTTTTAAAATAGTCTGAAAATTAGGATGTTACAAGTTAGCTTAGATTTTAAAAGTGGCGGCATCGATACTTGGTGTATCATTAATTCGGCTCAAGTCTGAATCGCTGCTTCAAACTGTTCTTGACCAAAAAAAAAACGCCGCATCAAAACCGGTCGGGTCTCCGCATAGCAGCATGGCCCTCGGTGTCTCGTCCTTACAACTTTGATCGATGCATCATGCATGCCAATATGTTATTACAGCTTGGTGCGTACGTACCAAGCAAGCCCCAGGCCAGGATTCGCCGTCGTCTCAGCCATTCTGAGACACGGCGCGGCCTGCATAAACGTTAATTTGAATGTCCAGACGTCCAGCTTTCACCACCAGCTCCAGTCTCCAGTGACCGAATCTGCAGGGGAATTTTCACCGCGCTCGATCACTCGGAGAAGCTAGCTAGCTAGCTAGCTCAGGAAACTTTATCACCACCAGCAGCAGCTGCAAGAAGTCTGCAACCATTGGCTTCAATGCGATGCCGCAGAATTAATGCAGTCTACTCGTGTGCACTTTGAGAAGAGAAAGATGTAGCAACAATGAACAAATCATCGTTGCCAAGAGACGAGTGCTAGACAGCCAGCCTGCCTGCATCATATCCTCGAGGCTGTGCAACTGTGGAATGTGAAAGACATGATCTGGGCCAATTGTTGTAAGGACGTCAATGGTGAAGAACAGCAACCAATCATCCGCTTTAGGTGGGTAGGTAGGTGCCCCTTTTAAATCCTTGCTCTAGGTTCAAAACTCACAACAGTTGACTTGGTTGCAATGAAATAAATTGGTGGACTGACAATAGGCCTTAAATCTGTTTGCTCACACAGCTTTACTACAACTGCAACTCTGCAAGCTGAGCTGAAACTCCAACTTCTTTGTAGTTCTTGGAGGTTTTCATCTAAAAAGTTTCAAGTTCTTGGCTGTTGCCACACACACACACACACACAAGATTTGCTCATCTTCTACTGCTAGAGGTGAAACGAAGCTCATGCATGCTTGTTAAACTTTCACGGAACGGTGATAGCTCTGAACATTCATATAGAAGAGGAGTAAAAAAAACCGCGTGCCTGTCTCAAGACTCTGAATAAAATCACAGTTGGCGAGTTCATCATTGTACCACATCAAAGCACAGTAGGACGCACGCCTGGTTACCTAATGCAGTAGCGCTCGTCAGTGGAGAGACGGTGAAAACTAGATGCTTAGGTCGTTAGGCACACTGTTCTTTCGGCTGACAAGTCTCTAGCTCCTACTGTTTGTTGCATGGACAAAAGCTTTAGTTTGGGAGATGATAGCAGCAGCCAATAATTACATCTTACCACCAGATTCTACTCTACAGACATCTCGGCAAAGCTGTAAGACAAAAAAAAAAACACACATAAGCTATAGTTTATTGGTGTGTTCTGCAATGCTGCATCGATCATAGCATGTGTCGTACCGTACCATAGTTGCTCCAATTAAGCCGGCATCCTTTTAGGTCGAGATTTGTGACTGGTAATGAGTAATGACCACTAGATGAACTACTGATTAGTAAATTGGACGTGGTAAAAATCGTCACCAACCAACTCAAACACTGGGGGGGCTGAAGCTTGAATGCACTATGAGCATGAGTACTTAGATCATGGAGCAACACAGGGCGCAATAGAGCTTTTCCTAGCCGCGCTACTGCAGCCCCTTCTACGCGAATAGGACGGCACTCTCCAAGCCCCTGCACGCATGAATGTTTGTCGCCCAATCATTAACCTAGCCGGTAAAAGCCACGGTTAAATATGCATTTCAGATCGAGTAGCAAAAGGACAGGTAAAAAAACAACAACACAACGTTTTTCTCAAGATGAATGGACAGCTTTTACAGTCACAGAGGCGTAGAGACACGGCAGCCGAGCTAGCCATTGATCTTGCAGTATTGCAGTATGCACAGTCAGCTCAGCTCAGATCAGTAGCTCCAATGGATAGGTTGGCTTAACCATTGGTGAGTGAGTGAGTGAGTGAGTGAGTGAGTGAGTGAGTGAGTGAGTGAGTGAGTGAGTGAAATTGCTGGAAGCGTTGCTTTGCTTTTGCATTGACCATCCGCAGAAAGATTAATGAGCAAGGAAAGACGGGAAGCAGCAGCAGTGCAAAAGATCGAGATCACTTGCTGGTCCAAGTTGCTAGTTTCTCTGTAAGCTCACGGATTCACATACACGAAAAGTCATATCAGCTTATGGATTCATGTCAGGGGTTAAGTACGTACTCTAGTCTTTCGATTCGTCCCCTTTGTTGACCCCTCTTTGGGGAACTCGTTTCCTGTTCCAGGCCTGATTGATCTCCACTTTGGACTACATACCGTGCTGTTTATCGATCAATCTGTTTCTTTGGCAAGCAAATTAAAGCTCAGGTCAGTTCTTCAGTTTGGCTACTCCCTTGCGTATATGGACAGACGATGGATGAACAAACCACACTTGCTGATCATGATCACCACGTACGTAGTTTATCAGTCTATGATATCTAAAATTTATCATCTAATACTTCATATCATCTTCTGAAAAAAGCAACGTTTTAGTATGATGCAATGAGTAGTATCTCAAATAGTGATATTGTTGTGTGGACCCTTTGGTCATAATTGGGAAAGGAGAGTTGCTGTAACAAAGTACACAGAGCTATGATAAGCTCGCAGTTGTCCAAGGATGGCAGTAACAGCAGAGAGGCCAAAACTTGTGGTACAGTGAAAAGGAGAAAATCCGGAAACACATTTTCTTGGCCTCGACCAAAGATTTTCATGAAAGAATGCTAAAGCTACTGGTGCTGTCCCCGTCTGCTGCAGCATGGATACGAACAAAACACCAACAGTCACGTACTGTACTGTACTGTACTGGACTAGCTATCCTAGCAATGCAACCTCACCTCCTTTTAAGTTTTCACCCCGACCCAACAAATTTACCTTACCACCCTCGGCCATGCATATATACTTAATACTCCCACAGCTAGTGTATACTTGGTGACATTATTGTTCTACTGGAAATGTCAAGTATGTGATGGCATGCTATATATGCACATGAAATATTTTCATGACATCGTGTAGGAAAGTGTCCTGATCACCTATGTAAAACTGATCTGGAGGAGACTCCGAAGTCATGTGAGAACCCCTCTAATTTGGTGTCACGTGAAAATTGTGGTAATCTGATGAAGTCATTAGAGAACGGAGATGGTAGTGAGATAAAAAGTAAGAATGAATTTTAAGAGGTACTAAATTTGAGCCGTTGATCATTCCCGTCCAACGGCTCAAATTATACAATACCTACTAGTACATGCCTACACAAAAAATAATATTTCTATCTCTAGTGAATGTGGAAGGGCGTTTTTATAAATTTATATCAAAAAAGTGCACACGAGGGCGGGCGGGCGGGCCAAACTGCGGGGCGACGGGGCAGATTGAGTGGCGCCGATGGGAGGCATCTAGTGAGCTCCTCATTTTTTTTTCTTTTTTTTTTCCAATTACGGATCTATCAAATAAATGATTAGATTTGATTTGATACCTCCTAATATCTTGTACATAGTGATAACTCCTCAAAGATGGTAAACCTCTTAAAAATAAAGTGACAGTATATATTATATGGAATATGGATATACCTGGTATTTTTTCATGTAACTTATGTATATCTTTTCTTGAGCACGCACATTGACACCGTTGATGAATTCGGTTTTGTATTGAATGCAATGCAAGGCAGTGGGACGTGGCAACTTAACATTCTCCGATGATGATAGAAAGGGGAGAGGGCAATCAAACATAACGAATCACGAGAAGGCCTGCATACATGTATGCATGCAGCAGGTGCAGAGGTGCTTGCAATCGCAACTTTTCCCCTTTGCTCTTTTGCTCTTGTTTATTCCTTCTTTTCCCATTGACCGCTTGCTCGATTGCTTCTTGCTTCTCCTTCTCCCCCTCTAATCAATTCCCGTCCATTCCAATCTGCCCAATTCGACACAGCTTTTGTTGCCCACGAAAAGCGAAAGGGCCTCTCCTATTTAAGGCCCCGTCTCCCTCCCCTCCATGAGCGGCCATCTCATCTCACTAGCTCTCTCTCTCTCTCACACACACACACACGAAGCAACACGCAGGCAGGCCATGGCACTAGACAACTACCACTGCTCCTACTACGACGACGGCCACTGCGTGCTGCCTCCTCCTCCTCCTCAGATGGATTGGGATTGGGAGCTACAGTTTGACGCACTTGTTGGAGGAGACGCCGGCGCCGGCGCGGGCGCCCGAGGTGGCATTCACGAGGGCGCCTTTCCGGCCATGCGTAAGAGACCAACCTTTTGTACTGTGCTGCCACGACCTCACACACTACAGTGTACACGTAGGAGTAGCATGCTTGTTGCATCTGCATCTGCATGCTCTCCCCAGCGGCTAGCTAGCTGGGGCGCTCAATTACGTCTGTGTAGTGACTAGTGAGTGATACCCTGTGATATATAGCAGCACTGAGCTACTTAGGTTGATGCATTGTAGCAGGTGTGGAGTCGCCGGAATCGTCGTCGTCGGAGGCGTCTAGTGGTGCGTACTTGCAAGACGCCGTCGCGCACTGGAGCGACCGCTGCAAGCGGCAGAGAGTGGTGGCGGAGGCGGCGCCGCCGCCAAGACGGCCGGCCGCGGCCACGAACGAGGACCTCTACTGCCTTCTTCAGGTATGTCATCGTCGTCGCAGGCAGGATGCCATCAAATATGCATGCATGGTATGAAATATAGATAGTGAACTAATTAAGTGAAGTACTCCACTACTTACTCATCAGTGACCATGATTGTTCATCATGTATGCAAGAACTTGCGGCATTTTCATGTAGGCAATGAGCCAGACAGCCGGCCAGCGAGTAGCTAGCTCGGCGCCTAGATACATATGCACTAGATTAATATGCATTTTTTTCAGAACCCTGTGCTGATTACTGGAACTCTTGTAATTAATTAATTGCGAGAGTTTTTTCAAATTAGGAGTAGCATCGAGTAGAATGAACGAAGGTGCTGAGAATCCGATACACACCAAAGTGGAAATAAAGCTGTAACTTCATTGTCTCATGCAGTAACACATACGTACAAATGAAAGAGCAGCTCAGAGTGTGGTGTCTCCTCGCAGCAAGCGAGCAGTGCTGATTGTCTTCTTCCTCGCATTCTCTAACTCGTAGCGTGGTTGCTGCTGTTTGTTGCTTGCCCTCGGCATGCAGAACTTCTGGGATTCCGGCAGCAGCGGCGAGGGGCGTCGTCTCTTCCATGGTTTGAATATCATGATCCCGGAGTGCGGCGGCAGTTTTGTCTCAGGTGATTCGACGTATCGACACGTCCTTTTCACCACAAATAAAACCAAAATTAGCCTCGGAATTTACCCTTTAATTTAACACTGCGTCACTGCTTGCGGCATCATCTTTATTTCTTCATCAGAGCGAGCAAGCAAGCAAGAACAGCTAGAGACAACATAGCTGTCAGAATTTCATAAAATGCAATTAACTAATACTAGTGCAGCTAGCTGATCTTAGTACTCCAAAAACGTCCAAGAAATTGCATTTAAAAAACTTGATGCGGTGTTGTTTGAGCAGGAGAGGACGACGCATCGGGGTGGGAGCAGGGACAGGGGCCCGAGCGCGGCAGCGGCAGTGCAGGTGTCAGCGGAGCAGGGAGGAGGAGAGGCAGCCCCCCTCCCGTCCACGGCTCCATCTCCTCCGCCTCCTCTCGCACCGCTACCACCGCCACCGGGCAAGCCGCTGCGCAGCAACTGCAGCTGCAAAAGGCAACTAGCGCAGGCGCGGCCCACGCGGCAGCGCAACCAGGGCGCCGCGGCAATTACTCCTCCTGCGCGCAGGGGAAAGCGGATCGCGTCGTCGCCAACAAGCAGGAGAGGCGGCAGCCGCCGTCGTCCTCTCGTGCCGCCTCCACCTCGCCTCGCTCGTCGCTGACAGGTGGGTGGGTGGGTGACCGGTGGGCAATTATCACTCGCCGCGCGCATGTGTGCAACTGAACCACTGGCAGGGATTGAGCGGAGCTAGCTGGTGCAGGGGCAAGCAGCGGTACAGTACTTGCAGATGTGATATTGAACGTGTTTTGATCAACAGTTTCATAGGCATGCATGCATGGCAGAGTGGCAGACTGCTTCCATTAATTGCTCCCAGTTTGTTTGTACTAGCTTCTAAGTTCTAACATCACCAAGCAAACCCTCCAGAATCTGTCATGAACTAGTGTTTAACACTCTTTAGGATTGCCCATATATATATCCTCATTACATGTTTGTTGATATTGAGGTGTGAAAGAATTTTCTTGGCCGCGCTCACAGGGAAGGAGAAGAAGGACATCGGCGTGCTCTACCCCTTTGCAGTTGTGAAGCCGCTGGGCTTACAAGGCGGCGGCGCGGCGACGCTGAACGACGTCAACCAGAGGATCCTGAAGCGACCAGCCAGGCCAGTTCGGCACCCCGTCGGCCATTTCGCATGCAGCCCTGCCGCGTACGCTCATGGACTAGGCCTGTCGGGCAAAGCAGTCGTTAGCCTTACAAGGATCAGAACTGCAGGAAAGGGCACCATAACCATCATCAGAACAAGAGGGTGAAAGGTCGAGCTAACAGCAGTTTAATGGCCAAAAATCTTGGTCAGAATAATCTTGGGAGAGTAGCTTATCTCCCCTTGTAAATGCATAGCCGCATCCGGGGATGGGTGAAGAAGTTCAATTTCACCAGGTTGTAAGTATATATATATCGAAGCCTGCGTTCATCCGTCGTCACCTTGTCGGGGCCACAGTGTATAAACTAAGATATAGTAGAACAGACAAAACTTAGATTAATGTAAGCGTGTTAATTTTACATTACTATAAAGCGAGACGACGCAGGTCACGAGCATGAAGCCGCTTCCTTTGATCACTCAGTGCAAGTTCGCCGGCGTCGAGGAGGGCGTCGTATTCACGGAGGAATAGCGGAAGTACCCATCAAGGTGAGGAGGGCTCACTGCTTGTGCTCTGCTTTGCTCCTCTCGATGTCTGTCACGTGAGCGCCGAGCCGTTGTTGCTCTAGATAGATGCACCTGTTGCTGCACGCACGTACCGACGTCCATGCTTTCGGTGCGCATCGTGACACGCATTGCCGCGAAAGCCCCGTGCCGTCCGCACAACGCCGGATGGCCCGGATTGGTAAAGGCCATTGTAGCTGGAGCAGCCTAGAGCAGCAGCTAGCCACGGGGTGACACGGCTCGCCGGCGAGTTCCAGTTCCTAAGGTTATATCATGTCACCTCCAACTAAATTATGGAAAATTTAGATATGCATATGGAAGGAAAGGATTATGAACCATCGTGTTTGTTTTTCAGGAATGGATTGGCAGGAATAGTTTCAGACGAGAACAGTATAAACTGAATGAGTCGACTGCAGAGGAGCCATTCCCTGTAATATGATTGCATTCCTAGAGTGGCCATTGCAGCAAGTTTTTAGTCGCCATCCTGCACATATTTGACATGACTATGTCAAGGGCTTGATCATCAGTCAACTAACACAAACTCCTACCACATTACGCGTTGGTAAAGCTTATAGCCAATACTAAATAAAGAAGCACTGTTGCTAAGCAGAATGATCAACACAGCCAGTTCATAAAGAATTTAATTGCTTACAAATTTACAGTGCCTGTGTGATGCATATTTTTTTTGCATTTATCAGATTTGGAACCTTATAAGTTCGAAGCCTACAAGACCATGGTAGCAGTGAATTTACACGATACTGAACATGCTACATACCTCAAATTTGGACTTAGCTTCAGACTCAAATGTCTTGCATAATATCTCATAGTTCTTTCCAAGTTCAATCTGTGGAAAATAGAAGGATCAAAATACAAATATCTTAAGCAAGAAAAACTAGTTTATAGACAAAGTGATACCAGTGGATTCACTCGTGATGGCGAAGTACTGGATATAACATATCTGCACAGGAGAAGAGAAGCGTTGAAATGTTTCAACCAGTGCTCACAAAAAAATAATAACAGATAATAAGGTACACATTCAGTGCTATAAATAAGCCATGAAGAAAAATCCAAGCCTAAGACTTTACCTCAAATTCCTGTAGAAAGCCAGGGCAAACTTATTAGCTTTCTGAACTGTTAGCATCACAGCTTGCATGTGGCTCTGCATGCACACACTATCAAAATCAGATGATCAATCATGCTGAGATTTCAGAATAGCAATTGAGCTAAAGCACACATAAAACTAAGGAAATAAAAAAATGTCATTGCAGAATATATGTGAACATAGTCTGAGCATGTCATTATAGTAAACCATCAGGCCCTGAAACAATCACTTTACCTTACAAGCTATAAGCTCGATTAATTCCATTAGAAATTTCCCTAACCCTTTCCCCTGGACAGAAGGCTCCAGCTGTAACTCATAGACATAAACAACAGGAAGATCCTCTTCCAGGACAAATCTATAGTGTACAAAACCAAGCAAGTGATCTTCATTACATGCTTCGTGCGTACATTGACTAAATTCTACCCCAGCATCTTGCTTCATGTGTTTTGGGGCAATAAAATCATTCGAAGATTGCCGGACAAAGATATACCGTGCTTCCGGGGAAAGCATTTCTCGGCGCTTAACTTTCTCTTCCAAAGGCCATTCTGGCCCATATGGTCCTTCCATGTTAACCTAAAATTTTGCATTCTAGCATTACATTCAATATTCATAGGGAAAGTGTACAAGGAAAATATGAAAATATTCAGCAGCTCTAAGAGCAAAATGAAAGGAAGTACATGTAACCTTGAGAAGATTTTGGATGTACTTCCTCGTCAGCAATGGAAGTTGATTGCCATGTCCAGATTCCAAATAGACCGAAAGACCTAAGTATCCAAAAAAGTGAGCTTGATATAACGCCCACCACCACACGTACGACATACAAGAAAAGATGCACTCTACTAAATAGAAGTTGCTAAGGCCTAATGTTGCATTCGGGCTCCACTTTGGAATTTATAAAGGAAAGTTCAGGAAAATATCATGAGTTCCTAAATCATGATGGAACATTGCTAATCCGGTAGTGAATTTTGTTAACCAAAAAGATGATGTATGTTACCATTGCTCTCATACTTATGAAAATCCGGAAATTCCACTAGATGATCCTTCATGGCTACAGCTTTCCTCATAAGTTCGTCGATAGCCTTCCTTCTCCCCAATATCTAGTCAAGGGCACGAGATCATCTACATGAGAACCTGATATACCAGTATATCTCCCTTATTTCTCTTCAAAATCCGATTCAGATCAGATTTCACAAGCCGCTCACCATAATGTCAAAAGAAGAGTAAAAAAACTTACTACAAAAATCTAGATATTGCAGCATTCATGTTCAGCAGAGAACCAACTGGGGGTGTGATAAAGTTAACACTGCAACTTAACTATTTCTGAACATACATAGGAAAACAACACACTTGGTAGGGTTGCAGCGCATTCCAATTGAACTATGGCATAGATCATCTACCGAAACTAGACAAATCTTATGAGCCGTGACGAATCGACTATGGACAGGGTAAAATCGGCGAGAATAACCCATCAGAAAGAGGAAGGGGGGAAGAGAAATGCAAACACCTCCTTCCTACTCGGTCTCTTCTCCGCGCCGCTTCTGCTCCGAGGCCTCTTCTTTTCCGCCATCGCCATTACCGGGCGCCGGATGGAGTGCGAAGAGAACGGAAATCTTCCGGGAAGAAAGGGGGCGATGGCCGATGGGGACTTTAGACGGGTTCGCTGACTTTTTAGCCCAATTCGGAGAAGGATTGTTGGCCCAATTCGGGGAAAGATGTTTTAGGTGGGTTGGGCCTTTCCAGATTCGTCGAGATACAGATAGACTGATCCTTGTATTGGAATTGGATATCGTATTGTAAAGAGAGTTATAAAAAATTTACTATGGATGCTGTTAAAAAATTATAATACATACTAAGCTATTTATAATGGTGTGTTTCATAACATTATTTTCTAAAATATCACGTCAGCTTTACAACTAAATGAAATATCCTCCCTCAATAGAGAGTTTCAGCTCTCATGAAATACCCTTTCTCTGATGAAATGATTTAGTTCTCAATGGCTGTTTCATTTCGTTTCATCTGTCTTGGAAACGGATTAGCACCATGTCATGGTGATGACACTACTTCTTTTTTTTTTCTTCATTAATTGAATGTCATGTAAGCAAAAAATTCGATGTGGTATGATAATTAATATCATGAAACATCCCGTGAAACTTCCATTACTATAGTTTTAGTTTTTAATGGTAAGATAGTACGCAACTAAAAAAATATAATTATGAGTTGAGATTATCCTATTAGCCTTCCGCAACGAACCAAATGAGCGCTCGTTGGTTCGTTAGTTTTCTAACTTTAAAAACGCCAGGCCCACTGTCATTCACTACCTCCGATCATTTCAAGGCCAATAATTTCACATGCAATAAATCCGGGACACGGTGCTCGCACGCGGTCACGCGGCCGCCGTTTCCATCTTTTCATGTGGTCCCTCGAATCTACAATCCCGTGCACCTGTCCGAACAGCCAGCACCCACGCCGTCGCGCCGCAAACGCCATAGCTGCGGCATGTTCCACGTGTCATCGTACCAGCGGTCGCACAGCATCGGCCGTCTCATCGAACGGCGCGGACGATTCCCGCTCTCCCACACTCTGAATTTCGGGTGGGTCGCGCATTTACTCCACGTCGGATTCTTCAAGTATCACCGACATGTAGGTCCAAACGTCGCGGGACCCACACGTCAGTATACTAGCAGAAATGCCACGACAGCTGTGGGGATGCCATACGCTCGCTTGCGGGAGCACACAATCCCGGGGCTACATGTCAGTCACGCGGTTAGTGAAAGGCTCACGCCATCAACGTCATCCTACGCAGAACGCACCCGCCTCCGTGAAACACGTCTATGCGAATCCTGACAGGTGGGCCCTGCGGGTACGCTGGCTCCACATGTCATTGGAATATAAATATCCGGACCATCTCGCTCGCCGCGGAAGCTACCAAGGTGGAGGGCTGGAGGCCCCCCACGACGCGCCGTATATCACGCCGTCGGTTTGGTTGGTTTGGTTGGCTTCTCCAGTTCTCCTGCGGGGACTCGCCGCGATCCGGTTACCGCCTACCCCACGCCGCGTCACCAGAGGAGCACCGGACAGCTAGTCGCCTCGCCGGCGTGAAGGGTGGAGGAAGAGAAGCTGGGCGATCCGGTGGTTGTGGTACTTGTGGAGGAGACCGAGCAATTGGTGATGGGCGCCGCGTGGTAGACGGATGGAAACGCGGTAGGCGGCGTATTTACCCCGGGGCGGCCATTAACTCTGGCCACCTTGGCATTCGGGTAGGCACGACGCCGTCTCCATGGGATGTCTCTAACCTCGGTAAAGGTATTTGGTGAGAGACGACCGCGATTTTGCTTCGCTTGTGCTTGGATTTGGGGATTCTGCCTTCTGATCTCCCGTTTGATGTGAATATTTTGGCCTATTTTTGCGTATGTGCTCCAGGTAGCAGGTGGCGGCGAGATGGGGAGCGGCACGAAGCGGCATTTCTTCCCGCTTACAAGCTTGCAAATCGGGTACGCCTTTTTTCTGGGTGGGGGATTTGAGCTTGCGGTTCGAAATTTGGCGTGCAATATTTGCTCCTTCAAGCGCAATCTGCATTGTGGTGCAATGTATTGGTCTCCTAACTTTCGTTTGCTAATTGCTCTGCTCCGTGTATGTGGAAAACTGATACGACGAAATAGGAAAGTAAATTCGATAACATTGGTGAGCATAGTTTACATTTACCCGACTGGCAGTAAAATCGATCGAACCTGGAAGCAATATTTTATTTTATTTTATTTTATTTTATACTGTATTAGTTGTATTACTTGGAGGAGAAAGTTCCAACATACGGTTTGTGAAAACTAAATTGGAAAGCTCATTTTATGGAAGTGGGGTAGCTGAATTGTCTTGTTTACATGCTTCGATCTAGCATTTACTTTGTTACTGAATACAATAAATATTTTATGGAAAATACCGTGACAAGTTAGTAGAAAGGAAATCTGCCTTGGGAAATATATTTCCGGTCTATGGTGGCAGATGGTCCAAAGGTTGAAGTGTAAAGGTACATAAATGATACTGCACTGGAGCAGTCCAATAATTCCGTACTTCTTACAATTCTCCCCACATATTTGGTCAGCGATGATAACTTTTTAGATAAAGAAGTATAATTCAAAGATGTTAATAGCAAATTTAATATACGGACTCATTTGCTTCTCCAAATCATCTAGGTTTTGTTATTAGGCTAAGTTGCATATATTAGGTTGATCATTTTGTGTGTGTTTTTTGCATGTATTGATACCTTAAAGACTGGAATTCAAGATTTACTCTGTTCCTAGGTTAGTACTTCAGGACTCCATAGTCCATACACCTGAGGAAAGAAAACGTTAAATATAATATTCCTTCTTAATTCTTCCTGAACATTTTGATATGGTATTGTCCATTTGGATCCCATGGTATCAAACAATGAACAACATCATGGCAAACAGTTTAGCTTTATATGTATATTGATTTGGATGCATTGTTGTTCAAAGATGTTCATATTGGTATGGCATCATGTTGTATTGCAAATTCAGCTACAACTATCTTACTTTTTGATGTGTTATAGGGTATTGACAGTTCATGCAAGCTGCAAGCTTTCCTTTATGCCACACAGTTCTGCATGCATGTAGTAGCGTGATGATATTGAAGTAACGTAGTAAATATTGATTTCCATCTATACTACCCTTGTTTAATCTGATGTAATAACTAAAATGGTTGCATCTTTATATTTGCAGTGATTTACAGTCATATCTTGCGAAACTTACTATATTTTTGTGCCCTGTTACCAAGAAGTTTCTTATATTGCTCGACAACCGGCCATGGTTGCTAGACCAGGACACAAAACCAGCTCATCTATGGCAATTGATGGTCACAAAGGTCCACTTTACTCTTTTATGTACCACAGCCTGATTGTAATTTACTCATAAGCACACACTAGAGTATATAGGAATATCACTTCATTGATTACGCTTAGTCGCATTGCCTTTTAAACATTTATTCCTGCTCAGCTCTTCCTTACTTGTTGCCATTCTGTGCTCCAGTCAAGACTTTCTCCTTTTGCGATTACTAGAACTAGGAGAAAGGGTCATGAAACTGGGAAGAAGCTTGTATTCTCAAAAGAGCCTGTACCTGGTTCTCATTTGTGGAATCCATCAGCCAGATGGTATACCCTAATTGATGATGCCATGCGGAATAAACAACTTCATGTGAATAGGTTGAAGGATTCTCGTCTGCTGAACAAGGAACTGCACCGAACCTTATATGGCTTTATCATTTTTGAGGTAGACTGGGGTGATGTCCGTGGCATGAATTATTTGAATGAACTTCAGGTATTGTTGTACACTGAACATCATGTTCATAACTATTCATGGATTGTACATTCTTATTGTGTTTTTATGTTGTTGTAGACTGATACATCAATGGCCGTGGAAGCTAAGACAATGAAGAGATGGGAATTTGAGAGTGTCAATCATGCTTCATCATTAATCACTTCTTGGTTTTCAGGAAATCACTCCGAGTACCAGCTCTTACAGGATTATTTGAACAGCATCTCTCCTAAAGGTGGACATGAATGTTATTTACTCTGTTGTTCACTGTTGCAAGTGCAAACCACTTATATTCTTTCTGTGCAGATGATGTGTTTTATGACTCTCGGAATGATTTCTCAACACCTGAATGGGACAGCGAGAATGTACATAGTGATGATGATGATTTTGGACCTATTCAATGCATGAGAGAGTCATCAAGTTTTACAAGCTCAGCATACACACCACCACCTTGCTCTGGACCTTACAAGAAAAGAAAGATAATAAGATCTGATACTGGAAATAGTATGTCTGAAGAATCATGTTCTGAAGTTGTGACCTCACCAAGGTATTCATCGTCTTCATCTTCGTCGTGCTGCAGTGATAACGATTGTGGCAAATTGCTTGAGCCTAGCACACATAAGGATGTGTTGATCTTGTTCCGGTTCAATGATCATGATCTCCCTTTCAGACTCAAAGAAGTGATACTTTCTGATGTGAGGCTGTTAACATTGCTTGAGTATGGGCTTCCTTCATGGGTCATTTTTCTTCAGTCATATCCAGTGTTCTGCAAGATATATCGCCCATGGATGTGTCCCCTTGCCAGGGTATTGTATGTCTTGATGTCAATATTTACTGTTCTAATAGGATTTTATGACCTCTACAAGAATGTCCCCATGTTAAAGGCAACTGCCTCAAGATTGTTTGGCCCCTTCTTTGACTGGATTGAAACGTGGGAAATGATCTCACGACTTAAGTATTTGGGAACCATGCTTTTTCTGCATAACTTCCAGCAGGCTTTTACATGGTCTCTTAAGATAGTAACGGCTACTAAGTCTGCTCTTAGTGTTTTGACAAAGCCAATCATGGGGCCAATTTTTGAGGTTCTTGAATTTATGCTGCCAGTATGGAACCTTTGTGCTGAAACAGTGGGACATCTGTGCTCAGTCATAATGTTGACAATGGAGACTTCATGCAGTGTAGTTATCAGTACAGTGCAGATGATTATGTGGCCCTTTTGGTTAGTCTTCAGTATTGTGCTTAATATTGGTATGTTTTCTGTAACCTCTCAGATGATATATTTGTTCTTTAGTTGGTTCCATCTTCAGTATATGAACCTTTTTGTGTTGATTCTGATGCCTCTCTTTTGTATTTACTAAAGCAAATTCAGTTCTGTACCCTTTAATTTGGCTCCTTGGAGAAATTTTAGCTGCACCTTTCCGGCTTCTTGTTGCGGTAGCAAGTTTTGTGGCAGACTTTATTGTGGACATTGTTGGAGTTCTGAGGGAGAGCTTGTCTACATTGAGTTCCTTATATCAAGTTGGATCTGCATCCAGATCTACTGGACTTATGTCTGAAACTTCCATCTGGGGGTCACTGTGGAAAGATCTTCTATATCAGGTATCAGAAATTCATTGACTTGGCCATTAATTATATTAGGAATTTAGGATATTTATGGAACTTACTTTGACTTCCTTTTCAGATTTTCCGTGCAATCCGAAGCATTCTGTATGGTTTTGTTGCCTTCTTTTCGACATGCAATAGGCACCGGCTTAGGTAATCTTCCTTGTTGCTTGTATGTGGTGGCGTGGTGCTATACTATTAGAAAAAGGTCACACAAGCGTATAGTGTGCAACAGAGTATGTACAACAGACATCTCAGATTTGCTGTTGTATTAGAATTTTTTCCTGTCAAATGCCTTATCTAGCATATAGTGGTTTATTCAGTAATATACTAATATATGATTGAGTGGTTCAACAGGCATCCAGAAAATTTTCAGATTTGCTGTGGTGTTCCAAAGTTAGTTTACATTATCACATTTTGTGTGCTATGTGTTAAAGTACTACCCCCATGCTGCAGCATTTACAACCACATTCAAGTATTTGTCCAACGTCTATCTTGTGTTTTAACTGGCAAAGAGCATACCACCTCTCGTGAAGGAGCCCGGAAGTATTCTCGTCGAAATCATCCTGTAAGCATTTCTTACATTTTATACCTAACAGCATCATCCTATTTTTATGATTTATTTCTGAATTTTGGGGAAAAACAACCTTCAGAATTGAGATCACTAGTTCATATGACTACCTGTCATGATAATATCTAAGCTATGACTCATTGCCATTTGTATATATGGTTTTCTCACAAAAGAGTACAGTGCAAATTTTTCTTGCACATTTTTTCGTAGTTATCAAGCTGTATTGAATTATGAAAATACTACAGAACCAAGTTTGAATACACTTGAACTCACCACAAGTGGTGATAAGTGATACTGTGAATTTAGCTCCTTTTCTTTTCACTACACGAGCTGTTGTAACCTGTTTTCTCAAATACATGTTAATAACATCTTCTACACTCCACATATTCTACACAGAACCCAACATGAAGTGATGGCTCAGCTACCTTCCTTATAACCCTATATATTAGTTTCGACTCCTATCCTAATCGTGTCTGTTATATGTATTTCTGCAGCAAAGGAAAACTCACACAAGATAGCAGTCGGTGGCAAATTTACTTGCCAAGTAACAACCTAATTCACAGACTCAAAGAGAGCCTACGACGGGAAGACAAAGAGATAACAGTCGTAACCTGAAGAACGTATGTAGAGGGTAACATTCAGTAACCCAGAAGAATACCACTCGGCTTGACACATCACAACAGCTTGCCTGGAGGAGAGTCATGTACCAGCCGGGTAAGCAGTGATGCAAAAAACTACAATTGTATATAGGCATAATTTGTTGTTGTTTTGTCCATTGTAGTAGCTTGTATAGTAGGTTTGTGCATAGCCTCCTGTAATGTTCCTCTGAGCAACAAATTTTGTAATTACATCCGAGTGTTAGTTCAGCATCAATTTCCTTAACGCGGTTGTCGTTGGAACTTGGAAGAGAATAATCTGTTGGAGGATTCAGCTGTGTCACTTTTTATATCCACCCCTATTTCCTCAGATCTCATCTATTCCTCGCTATTGTCTTGTACCGCTCTGCAGCACATGGCGGCAGTGTCGCGAGCGTTTCATCCTGACTCATTCATTAGTCATTACCCATGGCATGTGGGTTTGGTGGGCGGATCCATGTGTGCAACAGTGCTAGGCTCGATTTTCTATTTTAGCCCAACGGTAGAGAAAAATGACGAGGAAAACAAACAGTATGGCCGTCTCGCCGCTGAGACGGGATTATATCGTTACTGCCATTTGTGGGCGTGATGTATTCTGAAGATGGCCACGTGAATCAACAGCAGTATTATATCTCATGTGTACGTGATGTCTTGTTCCGTCAGAATGTACACTGGAGCGGCCGGAGATTGTGTGATACGGATGGCGCATTAGCGAGAGAGATAGGTCCCTGACCCTGAGTGTCAGGTGTGAATAAAGTTTTGGTTCACATGAGCGCCCTCCCACGTAGTTTTCTTGGCCTTTGGCTGTTGTCTCATGTCACTACTGCCTACTGCTGCCCGAGCCCCAATCATGAACCATTGGATCCAACGATGACGCCCGGTGACGTAAAGTTGCCAACAATGCTCATCGTCCTACCTTCCCAGCCTAATCTTTAGTGCGATGAGTGGATTCCTCAGCCCACACCGACAGAGATGCATCTGGGACTTGATGAAACGCATGACGCTCCAAAGATCCACATGGCTGACACTGATGATGGCGCGGGAGTTGCTCAGATCAACGTGACGCTCAATTTTGTAACAATGGCCACTGAGTATTTCTCAAGGAACCAAAGAGAAGTGTTAACGGTAATGATGATTGATAAAAACCTCCGTGAAATGATGCCGGATCCCATGCAATGCGCAGGCGCCATGATTTCCTCTGTTTTAATCTGAATTAGGTTGATCCGTCTGCTTGGAACGCAAGGTTCAGGCCATCTGGCCTCTGGATGTACTATCATAGGGGGGAAGATTGCAATGCCAGCCTTGACACATGCTTGAGCCAGGAAGGAACCGGCGTGCGAGAGGACATGAAACAAGCTGAAAAGGTATAGATCTAAAACCTACCACCACTCCGGGGCAGCATCACACGCATGATCTCTTCCTCTCTCTCGTCAGGCCTCGGAAGCAGAACAATCTGGAACCCCAAACCGGTTGATTGTATTGGCATTGGCATTGACATGTTCTTTGGCGGCCGGGGAGCAACGGGCGTCACGGCGCACATGGCGCGCCCGGTGGAGGACAAGCCCGCGAGCGCGCTCGCTTTCCCGTTACTCAGCTGTACTCATGTCAGCTTTACCACCAGTTCTCTCCCCCATCATTTCTTGCCGCGCGGGCCCTGCGTGCGCTAGCTTCCACGGCGGTGGATCACTGCCTCGCTCTCCGCTGTTCACCACCTCGCCGAATTACGAGTACACCAGCAGACTCACGCTACGCTAGTGCACTTGCAACTCTACGAGACTACTCTACACGAAGCGTGGCATACGCACCGTTCGACCTACGAGGCTACGACGATCACGGAGAAGAACACGAGTCCCCGAGGATTTTTGGAGTGACAACAAGCTGCTTCCATCATCGAGAGAGTAGTTGCACTGTTGCAGTATGTGTTTCGACCGGAGCATGAATTCGCTAGTTATACCCTTACCTACTCGATCTAACCTGCGTGTGCCCATCGTTATGAGCCGCTCGCGCTCACAGCCTAAAAGGCGTCATCCGATCCCCAATTTCCCACTCGATCGATCCCCCATGTCATCTTGTCCTGAGCTCAGCTGGAAGATGTACTACCAGCTCTAACATAATTAACCGAAGCCCCTTTCGTCCATCTTGCTTCATTACCTCTAACTATTTCGGCTACCTACCTGCTCTTCTAATTAATTACTGCAAACAAACACGGTTACGGATTAAGAGCAGATAGTTAATAAACCAGCGTCAGCGTCACCTAAGTACCAGATCGAGCTGAAGCCTTCAGTGCTCTGCTGCACTGCAACGGCAACACGGATGCAGCTAGCTGGTTGAGTTGGTACACTGGCCACCCGCTCCCAAAAAGATGCCTGTGCTGCGCGAGCTTGTGTACCTGGCTGCCGTTGCATTCATGCGTTGCTTGCCTAATCGGCTGGATGAACTTCGCCGGCCAAGAAATTCAGGTCTGCGGAGTCTGTTTCGTCCTCCGAGAGCCATTGCATGCGTGCTGTCACCGCAGAAAACTGGAGAGACCGAAGAGACCGGGGAACTCTGCCGTGTCGGCGTCACGCGACAATCGTTGAGTTGTTCAGTTCTTCAGTTTGCTGCTGACAAATTATTCGGTCCAAGTGTAGCGGAAATCAGCATACCACGCTGGTTAACGATATATAGAAGCAGCTACTCTGTTTCGGTTTATATGCAGAAAAGATTGCCCATTTGGGCTAAGATATATCCTGGTTCCACAAGAACATGATAAACACTCTAGCTACTTTGGATTGAAAACTAAAATTAAAAGCAGTGATACTCACTACAAGAAAACAGAAAGTTTTCGTCGGCTATTTTATCTTCCGTCGGTTTTTCGAAACGCCGACGGAAGTTAGCTAACTTCCGTCGGCCTAAAGAAGCCGACGGAAGATAAGCTAACTTTCGTCGGCTTTTCACAGTGGCCGACGGAAGATAGAGGTATTTTTCCCCGCCCGGTATAAATCCCTTAATTTCCGTCGGCCAGCATAAAAGCCGACGAAAGTTAAAATTAACTTTCGTCGGCTTTAGATGTGGCCGACGGAAGTTAAGTACACGCGCTTTTTTTTTCGCTGCCGCGACTCTTTTTCTCAGCCCATGCCTTTTAACCCTAGGTTTTCCTTCTCTCTTCTTCCCCGCCCGCCTCCCCGGCCTCCATCCCGCCGCCTCCGCCCACCTCCGCCGCCTCCGCCCGCCTCCCCGGCCTCCCGCCGCCTCCGCCCACCTCCGCCGCCTCCACGGCCTCCCGCCGCCTCCGCCCACCTCCACGGGCTCCGCCGCCTCCACGGCCTCCCGCCGCCTCCGCTGCCTCCGCCGCCTCCCGCCGCCTCCGCCGCCTCTGCCCGCCTGCGAGGTCTCCCGCGCTGACTTCGCGCCCTACCTGGCCGCCGTTGCCGATCCCTTCGCCCGCTTCGCTGACATCCGGCTCCACGCATCGGCGATGACGCGCTACAGGAGCGCCTCGGGCAGCATCTAGACGTCGTTGAGGCGCACCTCGTGCGGGAGATCGCACGGCGGTCGGAGTCCTTCTATGAGGCTCAGGGGCGGCTTGTTGGGCTCGATGGGGAGATCGTTGCTGCGGTTGGGAGGATCCGAGAGCTCAGGGATGTGGTCCGGGTGCTCACTGGCGATCTCGTTGGTGCTGCACGCCAGGTGCAGGAGCTCAATGCAACGCGGGGTAATCTTGTTGCGCTGCAGCAGAAGCTCACTGTCATCCTCTATGTCAGTCAGGCGCTTGCTGCTCTCAAGCTGGTATGTTGCATTGCGAATTTGCGATGCATTATTATTTTTTATCTCCCGCATTGTATTTCCTCTGCTGATCAGCAAGGTGGCTCCGTGAAATGTCTGGGAACTGATCACCACCAATGATGTGCTAGTCTCTAATAGTATTGTATATCTTGTTTGGTAGTCTGCTGAGCATTAACTTAATGTGTGAGAATTATGCTAAACCATAAAACTGCATGCACACACTGATTTATAAGGCCATATGTAGTGTGTGGTTGAACCTTTGAACCGATGCTAGCAAGTATATTTTATGGCTTAGCATTGATGCCAGTATGCCACATACTAGAAGGGGAGATGCTAGAACCTAGAAGGAAAAAAGCAAGCATCAATGCAAGTTGAAGAATCGGTGCCAAGCACTAAAAAACTAGTTCATTTTAACTGCTACGATATAAACACATCACAATATTTTTTCTTGCTGTTTAGGACTAAATTTTCACATTTTTATTTTTGCTCATGTAGGTGTTCATTGGAATATTTGCTTTCCATTAGTCTTAGTCTTAGTTGTCCTCACATCAGCGTTTTATCTAGTTATAGTTTTTCTCCTGCTGATGATCTGATAGATGTGCTTTGTTAATTTATTCTCCTCTAATAGCGTCAGTATTGTATTTTAACAGTGTTTTGATTCTTCCCTTCATTTTAGGAAGCTGGAATAGACGCAGATTGTCTGAGTTTGTTTCAACAGAAACTTGTTGATGTGTGGTAGCTGTGGTTGAACTGATTTGTTTACAAGTAATTCAGTCAAGTTTGAGACTTATTGATTCAGACTTGAGTTGATCTGAAAAATTATTCTGAACTGATTGGTGTTTCTGGTTCATTTAGCTACTGGTCAAAGTCTGAGTGTTTAATATGATTTGAATGTACTGCTTTAACTGATAAAGAGTTTGATTCTGAAATTTAAACTTGTATTTAGTAATACATTCTGTGAATCAACTCACTGATGTGTTCTGAGATAGAACTGAATGGTAGTGTAAACTGAAAGAGGGGTATTTGAAGTTGAGTTGTGGTGTTTTGATTGAAAGTAATTGAGTACTGATTTGAATCCAAAAGTTGAAAGAATTCAAATCTGTTTTGTGATGATTGCAAATCTGATTTAGTTTGGATAATGAGTGTAGTGTGAAGTTTTAGAATCTGATTTGTTCTTAATTGTTTGCAAATTTTCTTTTTTTTTTGGATTTTTTAGTTAACTTCCGTCGGCCAACATTAGCCGACGGAAGTTATTGGCCCGTCGACAGAAAAAAGAAAAAAAGAAAAAAATAATTTTCGTCGGCTAGGATTTGGCCGACGGAAGTTACCGATTTCCTGGTAACTTCCGTCGGCTAGGTTTGGCCGACGGAAGTTAGCTAACTTCCGTCGGCGACCGACGGAAGTTAGCTAACTTCCGTCTCCACGCTTCCGTCGGCCAAAAGCCGACGGAAGTTAGCCTTTTGCCGACGGAAGTTAGCTTCTTCCGTCGGGAAAAGGCTAACTTCCGTCGGCTTTGGCCGACGGAAGTTTCCTGGATTGTTGTAGTGACTGATGCCATCACTCTTAAAATTTTGCCGGCAACTTGAGATCGGCGAGAGTTTGACATGTACTCCTGCTACCAGTGCTGGCTGCTGCTGGTTGCGGGTTGCCGTCGAGGCAAACACGACTCCAACTCCAAACCATCCTGCAGTTATCCACGCCGTGTGAGGTCTGTTCATCGACAGTGTAGCAGAGGGCGAAATAACATCGGCCCCACCAGCCAGTGACCGACAGTCGCTGCATTTCCGAAAGGGACGGGTTTGGAGCCGTTGGGATGAGCAGTTAGGTTGACGAGGTTTGATTCAGTTTCCTAACGAATTTCTCGTATAAAAAATGAAAAGTAAATCGAAATGAAATTAGATTTCTTTTAATCATAACCTTTTTATCAGTACTGTTGTTGGCGTAATAGATACGATTAGCCCTGCAGGACTACTGCACACAAAGTAGATTTCTACTGGTTAAACCTTTGACGTGGATAATAACTATATGTACAGTTTATACTGTTCTCTGTGATTATATTTATATCTTTCGGTTCTATTACAGTATAAAAGAAAAATATTTATAGAAAATGATTATGATGACTATATGTACAAGACTTTGTAGAGATAAAATAGTAAATTCTAATGTGAATACACTCGTAAAGTAACACATCTTGTCGGATATTACGATGGCCTCTCCGAAGCAGGACTTAACCAAAGAGGATACAGTTTTTCATGACCCTTCGCATATTGCACTAGCTTTAGACCTTCGAAGCTCTTGTGTTTTGCCTTCGGCTTCAAAGTACCCTATCAGATAAAACACTTAGTTTACAAGTATGATGGGATTATTTCTCTTCAATAAATACAAATGTAAAGTTGTCCATCTCCGAGATCCACATTCGTGCACTTTTATTTTATGTTATTAAGCTTCATTGAATTACTATATCGTAGAACTGTATCTAACGTAACTAAATAATTTAGTAACTACATCGGCTCATTAGTTATAATAGTTTTTATAGACTTTACAACTTATTATTACAGATTTTTCAAAATCCACCTTAACCAAAACCAAAGACCCTTAACTAATGACAAGTACAGGTCTCAATGACATTGATGAGGCAGTGACAGTTAACCACTAACCACACGCAGCCGAAAACGGCCGTACGTACGCTGGGTCCCCGCCGCGGCGCGCAGGCGACAACGGTCACCGAGCGGCACCGCACTTTCTCCTCTCTCTCTCTCTCTTCTCCCTCCACTAGTCCACACTCCACCGGCAGTCCGGCACCCACCACTCCGCCACGAACCTGACCTCCCGCGCGCGTGGCGCCCACTTCACAGCGACTCGCCTTCCGCGCCCATAAATTCCCGTCCCGCCCTTCCCCTCGCTTCGCCAATCTCCACCACCAACACGACGACGAGACTCCGTCGTCGCCGTCTCGCTACTTTGCTCATCGAGCCGCGCGGCAGAAGCGAAGAACAGAGCATGGCTCTACCCGGGCGGCACCGCGCCCTCATCCTCGCTGCCGCATTGGCGGTGCTCTTCTTGTCCGCTGCAGGTAACGAACGGCGCGGCGACGAACAGAGGTCGGCAATGCGGGTGAATGCGGTTTAGTGGAGGTTGATAGGGGTTGTTTTTTGGTTGCAGAGGCGGGTACGGTGGGAGTCAACTACGGGAGGGTGGCGAATAACCTGCCCAACCCGGCGGTGGTGGTGCAGCTGCTGAAGCAGCAGGGCATCACGCAGGTGAAGCTGTACGACGCCGAGCCCACCGTGCTGCGGGCGCTGGCTAACACCAGCATCAAGGTGGTGGTCGCGCTGCCCAACGAGCAGCTCGCCGCCGCGGCCTCGCGACCGTCGTACGCGCTCGCGTGGGTGCGCCGCAACGTCGCGGCGTACTACCCGGCCACGCAGATCCAGTGCATCGCCGTCGGAAACGAGGTGTTCGCCTCGGCCAAGAACGTGACGGCGCAGCTCGTCCCGGCCATGACCAACGTGCACGCGGCGCTAGCAAGGCTCAACCTCGACAAGGCCGTCAAGGTGTCGTCCCCCATCGCGCTCACTGCGCTCGCCTCGTCGTACCCGCCGTCGGCGGGCGCGTTCCGGGAGGACCTCGCCCAGGCCGTCATGAAGCCCATGCTTGACTTCCTTGCCCAGACCGGCTCGTACCTCATGGTAAATGCCTACCCATTTTTCGCATACTCTGGCAGTGCGGACCTCATCTCCCTGGACTACGCCCTGTTCCGCCCCAACGCCGGCGTGCTCGACCCCGGGAGCGGCCTCAAGTACCTCAGCCTCCTCGACGCTCAGCTCGACGCCGTGTTCACTGCAGTGAGCAAGCTTGGGAACTACAATGCAGTGCACGTCGTGGTATCGGAGACAGGGTGGCCGTCAAAGGGTGACAACAAGGAGACCGGCGCCGCGGCGGTCAACGCCGCCGCGTACAACGGCAACCTCGTGCGCCGCGTCCTCTCCGGCAACGCCGGAACACCGCGCCGCCCCGACGCCGACATTGACGTGTACCTCTTCGCGCTCTTCAACGAGAACCAGAAGCCCGGACCGACCTCCGAGCGCAACTACGGCGTGTTCTACCCGAACCAGCAGAAGGTCTACGACGTAGAGTTCGTCCTCGGCGGCAACTCTGCAGGCGGCGGCAGCAGCAAGGACAACGGCGGCCTCGGCTGGCAGGACAACGGCGGGGTCGGCAGCGGCAATGCCCCGAGCAGCACCCCCGGCGGGGTGAAGGCGACCTCGACGGGGGAGGCGTGGTGTGTGGCGAACGCGATGGTCGGGCAGGAGCGGCTCCAGGCGGCGCTCGACTTCGCGTGTGGTCCCGGCGGAGCCAACTGCAAGGCCATCCAGCCCGGCGCGGCATGCTTCGAGCCCAACACCATGGTCGCGCACGCCTCCTACGCCTTCAACGACTACTACCAGCGCAAGGGCCGCACCATCGGCACCTGCGACTTCGCCGGCGCAGCCTACGTCGTCAACCAAGCACCAAGTGAGTAGCCGCCACCCATCTCCTCCTCTTCTCGCATTCTTCATTTCTTCTCGTACCATTACGTGAAGGGGAAGTATCCTGTGCACATCGGCTGGCCGTGCACATGGTGCACATGTGAGATCTTCACCTTTAATCTGTAATCCAACGAACAACAGTAGCTGGGGGTTATCGCAAAATGACAGAATGAGAGAGGTGGAAGGTGTTTTCTGCAAAATGATCTGGTGGAGCTGTTATCCGTTGAATTACAGATTAAAGGTGGAGATCTCACATGTGCACTATGTGCGCGGCCAGCCTATGTGCATAGGATACTTTCTCTTACGTGAAATAGTACATGGATTCCTTAACCCTACTTCACGTTACTGAAAAAACCGACGAATCTCGAAATTTTAAATTATTAATAAATTAAAAATATGAGTACATAGTATTTAATATATTAAATTGTATTTTTAATGATTTTAGTATGTGTAGCGGAGGTGTATTGACTATAGAGTACACATGCTGTACTGGACCATTGGTGTTCCGGTAAAAGTTAGTGTAGGAACCACTCTCTACCAAGTGACCAACAACCTGGCGATTTCATCCCTCGGCCATATATCGATTCCCATGTACTCTTTAAATTTTATCCTAAAATAGTTAACACAATTCATTGCCCAGTTGTCCACAACTCTTGATTGATTGGGTCACAGGCACAGTTAAAATCAAATCAAAGGTGCTTTTGCATGTACGGGAATGATTCTTCCTTTCTCATTCTCACTCTAGTCTTTGCAACCAACCACACACCCAGGCTTGTCGCCCATGACTACTTACCTCTACCTGGGTTAAACGACACCTGGGAAAAACGCGGCCAACAATTGCAATATTGCGACTGCAAGAAGCAGCCGTTACTGTTGCGCTGCGGCCATCAAATCTGTACTGCGGTTTTGACGGCTCGTGTTATTAAAAGGCCTGCATTGGATTCGAGCTGCAGCAGGCAGTAGGAGCAATGCGGCCTGCGATTCGAGTTATGAGTGGCTGTACCGTAGTATATTAACCAGTACAGTACCCACCAGTAGTCCAGTAGTACAAGTGAAATTATGATTGTGATGAGATGGGGCCAGCGTGTGGCTCGCAGTTCGACGTGATATGACTCGTCCTGTGTTCTTTATTACTCCCTCCATGGTGATGCGTGCCATGTCCGGATGTCGCAGGCCGCGTCGTGTGACTGATCGCCAGTTCGCCACTCTCGTTGCCTTTTTCAGTTCGTAGCTTGTACTGCATGTAAATATTTTTTACTCTACGGGCTACGGCTACTCCACTTGTTATCCCCTCGGTTACTGCAAGTATACGACTCTCCTTGTACAAAGTACTCCAATGGTCTCCTGTTCACGCGATGGCAGCAACTATTGGCAGTTTTTTAATTACAAGATTTGTGATGGTTCCATTTTCTTACAGAGATGGGCAAGTGCGAGCTCCCGTCGACGGCGGTCTGAACCGAAGCAAACAGTAGGGAAAGACTGAAGAGCAGCAGCAGCAGCAGCCATCCCGGGATGCCAAGATTTGTGATAGGAAAATCGGACGCCGCTCGGTCAGTGCAGGGACAGAGGGAGGAGGGAAACGAGGCAGAGATGTTGGAATCTTTGCTTCCCTTTTCTTGCTTTCTCTGCCTGTGATGCTGTGCCGCTGGCTGCTCTGCTTGACTCCTGATGCGTGTTTGCTGCGGCGTAGTAGAAAATACTAGCAATGTAGTAGCTGTATGTCTCTTCTTTTGGCAGCTTTGGCTAATGGTGGGTGGGGGATATCTTTGTTTAGTCCATGTAACTATGATGCTATTGTTATTACTACAAATTTAACCTAAATTACAACAAGTTTAGCCCTTGTTGGCCATGTGAGTGACCCACTATGGTTTGTCTTGTTTGACTGCTGGCTCCTGCCCACGCGCGTCTTGTGGAAGCCAATTCGATTGGCATTCGAGTTTGCTGTATTGGCCATAGGCCACTATTCTTCGCACAAGCCCGCCAGTTTGTTGATAATACGGCCGGTAGTTGGGCTAGAAATCTATCGTGCCAAAATGCGTTGAGACGACTTTAACACTAACAGACCCACTCAGAATTCGGAATGTGGTCTCAGCAAACAATTGATTGAGACCCTCTACATAAACCACCACTACTGTTTGCGACACCGATCTTACCAAAAAAATCTCACATGGCCACTCGCTGGCTCGCTGCCCACCCAACCACGCGCGCCAGTGCGCCACACGTAACATATTGCCTCGAGGCCTCCTGGGAGACACGCGAGTTGGCCTCCCTCCTCCGGTACGTGCCGGTGCCGTGCTCTGCCTGGATGCCGCCTGCGTGCGCGTGCGCGTGGCGGCGTGGCCGTTCGCGCGCATGCATGTGAAGGAAGCTGCCAAGCTGAGGCGGCAGCCGGCAGACGAGGTGGGCCGGACCACCACTCGCGTCGCAGGGGAAAAGGACGGGGGCATGTGGAGACGGGAGAATATTGGGGATCCACCGGTCGTCCGCTGTGAAAATCTCCGTGCCCGGCCGTCGGGAGGACCACGCCCTGATATGCAAGTGGAATTGTGGCGTAATACTATTTTTTTTGTGATTGGATTGGGAGTTTGGGATTCGTTTCGTTCGATCTGACGCGTGCATAACCAGGAAAAGAAAGTGATTGCCAAGCCGTGTTTAGCAAGGCCCATAGCTTGACCGGCTAAACAGGCCGAAATACACAGAAATGGTTGGTCCGGCTAAAACGAGAGAACTCCATTCAAGCATACAAGCCCATTACACAACCGGTCTAATAGTAGTATCACATAACAATACTAGTAGTAAAATGAAAAGCGCATTACACACTGTTGACACGATACGTACACAAACTCGTAGTCTAGCACGTCCATGGTATAGCTGGATCATGGCACGTCCATGCATCTAGGTCGTCGTCCCCGATCAGTGATCATGCGGTGGCGATGGGCGCCGCGTGGACGACCTCGGAGGCGGACTTCATGGCCTCGAAGCGGGGCTCCTTGGCCTCGAACTTGTGGCGCAGGTACAGGTTCATGTAGTCCTCGAACACGAACCTCGGGTACGTGGCCTCGGCGCGCTCCGCCTCGTCGGCGCCGGCGAGCGCGGGCGCTGGGAAGATGACGGCGTCGGCGCCGGGGTTGTAGAAGGAGGCGATGGACATGCGGTTGCCGTCGGGCCGCGTGAGGACGCGGTGCATGACGCTCTTGTACCTCCCGTTGGTGATCACCTCCAGCTGGTCGCCGATGTTGGCGACGATGGCGTGGCGCATCGGCGGCACGTCCACCCACTGCCCGTCCTTGAGCAGCTGGAGCCCGCTCACCTGGTCGTCCTGGAACAGCAGGATGATCCCACCAGCGTCGGTGTGGGCGCGGAGGCCGTCGACGAGGTCCGGCCGGGGGCACGGCGGGTAGCTGCTCACCTTGGTGCCAAACGTTGGGCCGTTCGACCCGGCGAAGGCCTTCTTCAGGTAGCCCTTCTCCAGGCCCAGATTCTCGCACAGCAGGTCCAGCACCCTCTCCGACAGCTTCTCGATCTCCGACGCGAATTGCTTCATCACCTGCCTACAAAAACGACACGTACGTGGCCTTAATTACCACTACATAATGTTCATGACTCATTTGCTAAAAAGGCGATTCGAGTACTGCACAGTCCTATCAATTGTATTGTACTCCTAATAAGTTCTACCCTTGTCCTGTAACTGTCGCATATAAAAAAGATATGGGCGGACCTACCATGGAGCAAGGGGGTACAGTTGTACCCCCAAAATTTTCAGAAATTTTATATATATATACACATATATATGTTTTTAGGTGTATTTCATATTTTGCCAAACTTTATCGATAAGATGATTGTATTGGTGTTACAATTTTTTATGAAAGCAAACTGTGCAATGGATAACACCCTTTCTATAAGATTAAAGTTGACTTATAAAAAAGAGCGACAAAATTAAGTATGTTGGGTAAACTTGTCAATGATGAAATGAGAAAATAGAAGATGTTGTGAGTACTCTTGCATTATTATTTAAGACAAAAGAATAGTTTCAATAAAATGTATGACTAATTTTTAAGTAACATGTACCTTCTTATTATCTAGTTTGCAACTATCATAAATCTTAATACCAATTTAACATTATTCTTTAATGTTTATGATGGCCATGGAAGTTTGATTTCTATTTTCATTTTCTTATATTTTTGTAATTATGATTGCCTATATAAATTGAGTATGTTTCGGCTATATTATTTCTGTAATTATAATTGTCTAATTTTTGTTAAATTATAGATGTGCTTTGTATTATTTTTTTTGCACCCCCATTATAAAAATTCTGGGTCCGCCACTTTTAAAAAGATGTCGTGGATAAACCGCACTACAAAACTAAGGATGTGTTTGGTTGAGTTGTGGCTATGGGAAAAAGATGTTGTGGGTTGTGAGCTGTGTAAAAGCTGCTGTGGGAAGTCAGTTGTAAGAAAGCTGAAAGTCGTTTGGCTGAAATAGATGTGAACAAGCTGTTTTGAGCTGTGAGGTGTGTAAAAAATTAAATTTATGAAATTCTGTATGGTTGTATGAAATTTGAAATGTCAATTTATGAAATTTTGTATGGTTGTATGAAATTTGAAATGTTAATTTATGAAATTTTATATGGTTGTATGAAATTTGAAATGTTAATTTATGAAATTTTGTATGGTTCTATGAAATTTGAAATGTCAATTTATAGAATTTTGTATGGTTGTATGAAATTTAAAATGTCAATTTATAGAATTTTGTATGGTTGTATGAAATTTGAAATGTCAATTTATGAAATTTCATATGGTTGCGAAGCCAAAAGCCGCAAAAATCAAGTCTAGAAGAATTTTCACATTTTCATTGCACTAAAAACTACTTTTACTAAAAGTTGTTTGCTTAAAATATGCTCTTTAATTTTGCTTTTGGCTTTCAGGAGACAAAAACTGCTTCCGAACTCCGAAGCCAAACCAACCTAAGCATCTTATGGTTGCCGCACCAGTTAGAAAAGGTGCTTGAGAATTTCTATTTTCTATAGCACGACTAGGGGCGTGTCGTGTCAGGTGTAACTTTGTTGAGGTGTCAGGTGAGTGGAAATTATGGTTGTTTGGTCTGGCGCCTACAGTATTCATCCAGCTCGAGCTTTCATTTCAGAAGCAAAAGAGAGTTGATAAAGACGCATGCACGAGCGTACCTGTAGTGGCCGTCGACGTCGGAGAGGTCGGCGACGTTGGAGAAGGGGCGGTGGCGGACGAAGAAGGTGCTCTCCCAGTCGATGTCCTTCACGTCGGCGCCCTTCTCGCCGGCCTCCAGCGTCCGCCGCGCGAACTCCTTGAACCTCTCCTCCCGGCAGTTGCTGTAGTGCGCCTTGGTCACCCGCTCCACCTCGTCCATCAGCTCGTGCGAGATCCCATGGTTCAGCAACTGCACGCACACGCACACGTGAGTTTGACAGCAAAGTTGTTTAATGCACCCGATGACACAATCGATACTCGGAAATGACAAGTGTTCCGATCGATTAATGAGACGATAAGACTGAATTTTGGCCCGACAGAGATGGAGAATAAGAATATATTTCCATCTCTTCGGCTAGAAACAGAATAACGTTGTACAAGTGCTCGACAAACAACAAATCAATCAACAAGTGCATGCATGCTGCCTTTTAGGATCAGATTAATATTTTCATATGTGTCGCATCTGTGTGCTGGTTAAGTGAGTGTGCGTGCAGTGGCACCTCGAAGAAGCCCCAATTCTCGCAGGCATCGCGGATGACCTCCATGGCCGCACCCCTCTCCTCACTCTCCAGCTTCTCCATGTTGATCACCGGGAAGGAGGCACCAGTAGTCGCCATCTCTCTCTCTCTCTCTCTCTCTTGCTCTCTTTCTCTCTCTTGCTCTCTTTCTCTCTCAAGCTGAGTCAGTGAGTGTGTGTGTGCTCTCTGAGGCCGGTGGCGAGAGCCCAATTTATAGGCGCGCGATGGAAGCTAGCACACTTCACTGGAAGGATCCCAGACGTGCGAGTTTACGACACAGTTTAATTTGGTCAAACAAAAAAGGGAAATAAAGTTGTGTGGACGTAATCAAGCTAGCAGGAGCAGCTAATCCCTCTCTAAAAAGGCGAGTAGCTAGCTTATCCGGTCACACGCTGCAGTGCTGCACTGTGCGCGCCGCATGCAGGTGAGCTCTCGGTTCAGCTCAAGATTTGCTCTTACTAATTAAATCCCTAAAGTTTAGTTATGATGGAGTATAAACTTCTTTACAATATAAAATAAACATATTAATGAATATATTTAATAAAACTAGTTTTATAATGTAATAATAATTATTTATTTTTTAGATAAATTCCATAGCAGTTTCAAAATTTTGACTAAAAATATCAAACGAACTTACAATATGCAACGGAGTGTAATACTATTACTATTAGGATAGTGTTAGCTTCTGTTCTATATATATGAGATTGCGCGCCATTTGGAGGTTGGAAATTTGTTTACAGCTCCTAATTAAACGAGTTAAACTGTTGCAGTTATGTCGTACAAAAAAGCATGTGTAATTCATGCGTTTAAAACTTATCCCATTTTATTCCAGAAAAGAGAAGCCACTTTCAATTAGCACAAGTTGCGCATGCATGGTGCTTAATTACACCACTGGATCCAATTAACCTTGCTGTTGCTGGACCCCTAGGCCCCAGTCCCAGCGATCGACGGGCAGACTGTCCCAAGTTCATCCCAGATCAACTGTGATCATGTCCCATCTTCCTCATCTCCCCTTCCTCCGATCCATCACCAGTAGGGGCCAGGTTGAAGAACTCCACCACCGCGCTAGCTCCGATCACCGGACTTAGCTTCTCTCTCTCTCTCTCTCTCTCTCTCTCTCTCTCTCTCTCTCTGTACTGTGTACTGTGTGCATGCACGGTGACGGTGCGCACTAGCTAAGCCGATCTCCTAGCGCAGTAGCGCGGCAAGGACCAGCAGTTTGCATGACACCGGGGCGGCCGCGAGTGCGCTCTGCTTTCCGCTGTCGCGCCGGTTTTGGGGTCGCCGGAACAAACGTGCCGTTGTGGTTGCTGAAAGCTATCGGAAGGACGGGAGGGATCGAGAGACGCTTTGTAGTGTGCTCACCGGAAGGTTCGCTGCAGTGCATTCTTGCATGACAACTTTGTTGATGGCTGGAAAAAATGATGTGCTAATGGCAATGTACAGTTCTCTTTAATCATACATGTAGCTCCAAAAGATTAGAAGTTTTGTGTATCTGGCTGCGATTGGGAGTTCGTGGAAGGGTATCTTCTTTTGCAACAATCTCGTTATAAGGAAAGAAAGATCAGTGGAGATGTCCGGATGGGCAAGTTGCCTCGATCTTCCAGCTACTTGACGTGTACACGCTGGATCGGAGGCAATAATAGTACTGTCAAGAGAATACACAGCGCCAGTCGCCAGAAATCCAAAACAACTTGCGAGTTTTGATCTTGCTCCGAGTATCCTATGAGCTGCATGCGCATAACATAGGGCCTGTTTGGTTACTTTAGGGATTAAACTAAACTTTAGTCTCCTTTTTTTATAGGACTAAACTTTAGTCCCTTGATGTTTGGTTCTAAGGACTAAAGAACTAAAAGAGAGTGAGGGATGAGAGATAAGTAGTACTTTTAGTCCCTTTTAGCAAGGTTTTTGGGACTAAAGGGCTAAAGTTTAGGGACTAAAGTTTAGTCCTTTTAGTCCTCATGTTTGGCAATTTAGGGACTAAAAGGGACTAAAGTTTAGTCCCTAAACTTTAGCAACTCCAAACCAAACACCCCATAGTCGTTTTGACAGTGTGTAAATATCTTTGGGAGCCGTAGCTAGGCGAGCGGTCACACGCAGCATGTCGCGCTCAGCAACTGGGAATTGGGAAACTGGCCAAGAACAACTGGTGCAACTCGGCAACTGGCTCGCATCCGCCGCTGCGTCGGCGTGAAAGAAGGTTGCCATTGGCTCGAGGGCCACACTTTTCCCGGAAAACGATTTTGCTGCCACGTACCAACAAAATTACCACTATGCAGTGTCCTCACCAAGAAAGAGGCGTACGCGCTGTATGGATTCAAATTTTTTTTTGAAATAGTATTTTTTAAAAATAAAATTTCAAATTTATATGACAGTTTGAAAAATTTACAAAAACTGGTGCCACACCAGCATCAGTCGGTCGACAAAGTGCCGACTAGGCGCCACGTTGGCTCCCTTCGGCGTACAATGATATTTTTCTGCTGACGTGACAGCATTTCAATGGTCGACTAGCGTCACGTCGGTAGGAGTCGCTAGTCGACGAAAAGAGCTGTTGGCATATCCTAGTCGACACTTGATCGGCCGACTGATGCTGACGTGGCACTAGTCGGCCAACCAAGTGTCGACTGATATTTATTTTTGTATTTTTTTCAAACCGCCGTACAAATTTAAAATTTTACTTTAAAAAAATATTATTTTGAAAAAATCAATTCAAATAGGCCGTAACTAATCATTTTTAAATTTAACTGTCTGGAGATATATAAAATAGAAAAATAAAATATTTTCGAATAGCAAAATATGCAGCCATATGGGCTCACATGTCGTTGACACACGTACATATGATGGTATTTAAAAGTCGTTAATACGCTGTGTTTCCGGCATGTAGAGTTGTAGACGGCTCTGCCCGGCAAAAAAGATTTCAAGCGTGCGTGCATGGCTATGTCTCGGGTATCTCGAATCTGATGCAATTTAATTTCCACAAACGCACGAGGCCACGAGATGCAGTGAAAAGATCTGATATAGTCATGGAGATTTGATTTTGTTGACACAAGCACGACGCCCGTGTCAAGATTCAGATCACGGGTGACGGGCCTGCAGCGAAAATGCTCCAATGCAAGCTGCCGCTTTGAAATGTAGTCGAGCTCGCCACGTACTGTAACTCTCTGAATAATTGCGAGGCTTTTTGTGGACCAATATATGCAGAGAGGGGATGGGTCTGCTATACTAGAGCATCGATCTGCTCATGCGTGCATGCACAATGCACGGTCTAGATCAGTTTTTTTCTGGCCACGCGCGTGGCTAATTAAATCGACGGTACGTTGAGTTGTAGGCTATCCTGAATTCCTGATGCCGTGTGATCGTGTCGGTCGAGACGCACGTCTGCAACTTTAATTTCGACCTCAGCTGCAGTGCGGTAGATTTCGATCTTGCAAATGGCGCGGCCATGCAACTCCGGCCACTGCGAAAAACAAAATGGAGATCTAATGGCGACGCAAAAAGATCCTTCCTTTGAGCCCACGGCGCCCGAGCAAGATCGCGGCCGAAAGAGAGATACCGAGATCGATGACGACAGGCCGCGCGCTGACAATTCATTCCATCGATCCTGTCGCCGGAGCTAGCTCGCCATCAATTCGACGAAAGCCACGTACGCACGCGGCCGAGTCGTCGCCCATTGCCGGCCGGCCGGGCGGTGGCTGACCTCCTCCGCCGCCGCTGGCCGACCTGCTGCCTGCCGTTCAATCCAGACGAGCGTTCAGTATACGTGTAGCAGCTCGCACGCTGCGTTGCGTGCGTTTCATGGGTCGATGGAATGGTGGCATGGTGTAAAGTGCAGGGAATCTGGGGCTGTAAACATCACGGGACGGGCCAAGGGCCGTAAGAAAGCAGAAGAAGCGAGATGTTTTGTTTGGTGCGATGTCGGCAGTGCGTAGCGGACGGATTAAACAAAGCCTCAACTTGCATGACTGTATTCTGTTTGTTCAAGCTCTTGTTTTTTTTCATCTTATACCGTCCCTGTCAATTTCTCAATTTTTGTCAGTGTCAACAAGTGGACAGTACATGCCATTTTTCACCGTAGATTACTAAACCATAGACTAATCAAGATTTTTTAAGAGAAGTTTTACCGATCAAAAGATCAAAAGGTTCAATAAAGATTAGTGCTGGGAATTTGGGCCGTGCCATAGGGGCCGGCCTGAGCACGGCCCGAAAAAGGTGGCCCAAAGCACAGCCCAGCACGAAATTATTTGGGCCGTGCCAGCACGGCCCGAAGGAAGGGCTGGGCCGTGCCTCAGTTTACAGCCCGTCGTGCCCCCGGCACGGCCCGCACACTTGGGCCGTGCTTGGGCCGGCCCGGCACAGAAAAGCCCGAAAGGCACGCCAGCCCGAAAGGCACGCCAGCGCTAGCAGCCCAACACTCAAAGACTCCCCACTCCCTACTCGGCCAGGGCCATTCCCCAATCCGCCGACTCCCCATCTCCCCGACCCCAACTCCCGACCCCGACTCCCAAGCTTCCCAGCGACAAACCCTAGCCGCCGCCCGCCGGTCTCCCAGTCCCAGCCTCCCAAGCGACGAGCCGATGAGCCCTAGCCATCGCCCGTCGGTCTCCCAGCCTCCTAGCCTCCTAGGCAATGAGCCCTAGCCGCCGGTCTCCAATCTCCTAGCCTAGGCGATGAACCCTAGATGGTAGACGCCATTCACTCCTCTCAAGCTTCATTCCGAGGCGACAATGCGGCATCAGCTTGTCGCCTCGTCGGCTCTGGCGCCACCACAGCATACGCGCAGAGGATGGACTGGAGGGTGGAGGCGAAGAGCCAAAGTCTGGCGGACACAGAAGATGAACGGGCGCCCGGTATTGATGCTTCGATTCCCATTTCCTCATTTTACTGTATTGTTGCTTCGATTCCCATTTCCTGTGTTGATGCTATGATTAAATGCAATGATATTATAGTACTATACTATCTATTGGTCTATAAGAGGCTGAGATGAGCCGAATGCCTGACGGCCTTAGCCCATAGATCTTGTATTCTTGTGAGTTGCGACTCTGTGAGGCGGTGAGTGAATGAGTATATGACGGGGAAGAAAAGATTAGCTATGAGGAGACCTCCTGTGCTAGCATCCAATTCTAGGGCCAAAGCCAATGAAGAAAATCCTACTAGCGTTGATGTAGTTATCAATCCTCGCCAACTCTCCCCAAGCATGGGAGATTTCGGCATGGATGACCATGACATCGACGGTGAACATACTGTCATTGAAGATGCTGCCCATGTCGCCAATTTCTCCTCCCCAGTGGGTGATGGTGTGGCTGCTGGTCATATGAATGTTAGTGAAGATGAACCAGTACCACCATCATCTGATGGAAAGTACAATTCCAGGGCATCGTGTTGGAAACATATGACTAAGAAGAAAGTCATTGAGGATGGTGTAGTACATTATTTTGCTGTATGTAACTATTGTAAACGTGAGTTGAGTGCAGGTTTAGGGAGTGGCACGGGACATTTGAATCGGCACTACAAAGCTTGTTTGGCAAAGCTAGGGCAGACTCGAGGAGGTACGCAAACCCATCTCAATTTTGCTGTTGATGGTACAGTAACTACATGGGTTTACAACCCTCAGGTAGCGCGTGATGAAATAGCTAGTTTTATTGTCTCTGAAGATTTACCGATTATGTTGGGTGAGAGCCAAAATTTTAAAAACTTAATCCAACGTGCTTTCTGCCCACAATATGAACCTGTCACTAGAAGAACTACAAAATCTGATTTGATTTCATTATACAAGAAGAAACTTGCTGCTCTTAAAGAATTGTTTAAAAAGGTTCAGTTTTCTTTTGCTTTAACTTCGGATATTTGGACTTCATCGCATCAAAGAACTTGTTATGTTTCTGTTGTTGCCCACTACTTGGATGATTCCTATGCTTTAAACAAGAGAGTAATAGGTTTTAGAATGATGGATGAATCACATACTGGAGATGCAATTGCCTGCCAAATTCTTGAGGTAGTTCATGATTTTGAGATAGACGATAAGATTCTCTCTATAACTCTTGACAATGCCTCTGCAAATACAACTGCTATTGATATTCTCACTCCTCAACTGCAGTTATACATAGAGGGTTATATTATACATCAGAGGTGTGTGTGCCACATTATAAATCTAGTTGTTCAAGATGGTATAACAGTGGTCAATAAGTTCCTGAATAATATTCGTGTTGCGATTCATTTCATTACAAGCACACCTCAAATGATTGCTAGATTTGCTGAGTATTGTAGGGCTAATGATATGAGACAAAGAAAATTTGGTCTTGATATGAAGATAAGATGGAATTCAACCTACCTTATGCTTAAAAGTTTAGAAGGTTATGAAGAACTAATTACTGTCTTTGTGAATGCTAATGCTAAAGATCATGATTTCGTACTGACTAATGCTGATTGGTTGATTGTGAGTCAATTTAGAGGCTTTTTAATGCCATTTTATGCAGCTACAAATGTGCTATCAGGTGTATATTATCCTACATCTTGTTTAGTTATTGATTATATTTGGCTAATGGCCGAATCGTTTTCTAAGTACAGATCTCATAGCCTTCTAAACACTGTTGTTGCTCCAATGGAGGTAAAATTTCTCAAATACATTGAGCAAATATCCCATGTGTACTGTTTTGCAACCATTTTTGATCCACGCAAGAAACTGGATGGTTTACAAACTGCATTGGAGGGAATAGGTGATGCATTAGAGATGGATTTTTCAGATGCTTTTAATCATGCAAAAGATGACTTGTTCAAAGTTTTTGGCTATTATTACAAAAAAATATGGTGAAAGCGAGATAGACTCACATTGTACTGAGACTGATGCAGATACTTCAGATACATCTCTTACAGCTCACTTATGGAAGAAAGCGAGGGGAAAAGAGAATGTTAACTCATCAACTAGTCAAAGGTGGAATCCTAATGCTGAATTGAATCACTATTTGTCCACTAACTTTGCAGGCAATGACCGTGCACTAAAGGGTGAGAAGGTAAAGTTACTTGAGTGGTGGAGGGACCACCAGTATAGTTTTCCTGTTTTGTCTCGTTTTGCAAGAGATATTCTTGTTATTCCTGTCTCAACAGTCTCCTCTGAAGCAACCTTTAGCACAGTTGGAAGAATTATTGAAGAACGGAGATCTTCTCTTGCACCTGCGACGGTGGAGGCAATCACTTGCCTTAAAGATTGGAAAAGAGCTGAAGAGCGGAAGCAACATCAACTTGAGGATCCAGAGATAGTATTTGCTGCTGCAGATGTGGACATCGATTAGGCATTAGTTCTTATTTTTTAAATTTTAGTAAGCTATGGACTTTAAGATATTGTTTAAGTGACTGTGGACTTTATTTTGCCGGTCTATACTCTTTTCCTTACAGAGGGGGCCTCTTAATGAGGTGTAAGGTTTTTAACGAGGCAGACCGATGAATATATATTTAGTTTCCCTCAAATTGTATGTGTAGTATTGATCTGTGGTTTATGTGGTGAATGTGCATTGTGTTTAAATGGGCACTGTCAAGACTCAAGAGACGTTGATTTGTGGTGTTAATTTCGTTTAAATGGGCATTGTGTTGATCTGTGGTGTATGTGCATTTTGTTTAAATGGGCATTGTGTATTTGTGTTGATATGTGGTGTATGTTTAAAGGGGCATTGTGTTTAAATGGCAATTGTGTTGATCTGTGGTGAATGTGCATTGTGTTTAAATGGGCATTGTGTTGATCTGTGGTGTATGTTGATCTTCCAAAGCTCTTGATTAGCTCAGTCTATTTTTTCCATGAGTTTTTTGTGTTTAAATTTGCTTATGACGTTAATATTACCAGTATACATAAATATATGAGCCGTGCTTGGGCCGGCCCGGCCCGAAGAAGGCACGCCGTGCTTTAGGGCCGTGCTGGGCCGAGTTTTTTGTTGTTTGGACCAGCACGGCACGACCCGAAATATTTATGGGCCGTGTCGGCCCGAAACATTTTAGCCCGAAGCACGAAAGGGTCGGGCCGTGCCGGCACGGCACGGCCCAATTCCTAGCACTAATAAAGATACCAAATTAGATCTAACCATTAATCAGAGCCAGCTATGGGCCGGTGCAAGAGGTGCACGGGCCTAGGGCCCATGGTTGAGGGCCCCCAAAACCCAGGTATTTAGACTTCAGTAGAGGGCTCTGCTCAGTCTGTCACTGACTGCTGTGAGTAAGAGTTTGGATTGACAATTTGGCATGCGAACAGGTATCGGGCGAACAGCCGACGAGCCAACTGCATGTTCTCTTGTTTAGTGTTAATTAATATGAAACTTTATTTTTTCAGATGTAAGTAAAAATACGTATATAGATATACATATATTATATATACACATAGATTAATAGGTATACTGTATGTACACATATAGCGTCTTAAGAGTGAAAGGGCCCATGACGTCGAGTTGGCACTAGAACCCTCCAAAACAATGAGTCGGCCCTGCCATTAATTTGATAAGAATAAGATTAAAACAAAACGGATGTCATGCCAATGACAAGAAAGAGCATGTCAGCACCCTACCCAACTCCCGCCATCCACAGACTTGCCAGCGCCCCATTGGTCATGCCTCCGCCTTGCGGTCCCTACACTAATCTCAGCTGATATAACAAAATATGAAAATGTTTTCAATTCAAGAGGTATTATTTTCTATTCACACATGTATCAATAAATACTGCATTAATCTGAATCATTAGAGACGAATATAATAAATGATTCAGATTTAATAAGTTTCCTATTCAAGGATTCTTTGTGGTAAAATTCCTCTTTTTTTTAAAGATCAAGCCAGGCTCTACAACTCGGCTCTACCTTGAGTGTTCAGATAAAGTTCCCTCACGGTTGGTCTTGTCGCAGGGCTACCTCTAAAGAGGAATTTTTTCTTGAGGGTGAAGAGATATTAAATCTGAGTTTTTGATTATACTCATCTAACGACTTAAATTATGCGGCACTTAGAACACCTACAATGTATGAAATAAGGGGTGTCTAAGAGAATCTTTTTTGCTTTAGTACTAGTTCTATACATTAAGAAGATATTGCTAAGTAAGGTATAGGTTCTAAGCATGGATACTAGTTCTTCAAATTAAATAATATTATTTTTTGATTTGCTAGTTGTCCATTGGATAGAGCATGCATTATTTTATATTTTTTATCTTGCTAAGAGTCATACCTCTAGTACTATCTATTGTAGCATTTTTCATAAAAACCAACTTTGACACATATCAATCTAATACTAGTTCCAAAGTTTCATACATTGTGGATGCTCTTACTAGTATCTGCATGCTCAAAAATGATATGTGTACTTGTGATGCAAAGTGGAAGAGCATTTCGATAAATTCACGTCAAAAATGAATCTAACGGTGCAAAGCCTCCTCACATACTAGAGGTGAGTCCCACCGCCTTTGAAGTCCTCTCTGGCACCTGTTGTATTGAAATCTGATGGTGCGGAAGGAATCGATTGCCCCCTATAATTAGTTGTCGGGATCTTGTTTGGTCAAATTAATGGTTATATTTAATCTGCTGCCCACTGATTTTTTTTTATATCCGGTGTACCCCTCACCTCCGAAATCCATCGTCTCTGCACAATGCAATGATCGATCTACTTTGCATGCAAGACATCGTGACCAGTGGTTCATCTCCAGATGAAAAAAAAGAGAGAAATTTCTCCTGCGAGCGGAGCATACGAAAGTGCAATACGCTCGCTCTGCCCCAAGCATGATCAAGGTCGTCAGTACGTAAGGTTGAACAAAATGTATTCTACTCCTACCTTCCGTTGCAGATCGACTAGAGAACGAGCACGTGAGATTGTTGGGGGTTGTGATCTTGTGACATGCTTTTTTGTAGCTACCGTTTGGAAAGAACTTTTCCCAACACGGGAATCTAAATCTAATCTGTCCTGCACCCACTGTTCTTCCCACCAGATCGCACACAACCTTAATTGACCAAAGCGTCACTAAACAGGAATTTTCCTGCCTCCTTCCGGAACGAGACAGAGAGAGTTGGATGCTGTCGATTGGGTGCTCCTGTTAACCTCCATGCGGAATTCCAGGTAGGAATTGAAAGATGAGCGCTCGACGAAGGCGTGCAAATTTCCGGAATCAAGCTAGCTATACTGTCATGTCGTTGCTTAGCATCTGCTCTGTGGCATACCAATGGCAGCTTTACCACTTTAGCCGCACAATTTCTCCAACATTTCCCTCACACCTTCATCTTTTTTCCAGCACGAACTAAAGCAGAATCAGATGCCACCATCTGAACCCCTTCATCCTGTTCTCCTGGAAAGCCGGAAAAAGCAAGAGTGAACGAGATGAGCGCGGTGATCGGCATGGCTCGTGTCGTGTGATCCAATGTAGTAACTTTGACAGAGTCGATCACCGATAAGAGAGCGGTGCACCGGCCACCGGCCACCGGCCACCGGCATTGATCTGGAGTAGTAGAGGAGGAGGGGGCGGCGAATTATTGGTGTCGTTCGCCGGCTTCCCCGTGGCGTTTCGCTAACACCGGATCAGCGCGCGGCGATTATTGGTCCCGGAACAGATAAGATACTGTCCGGACCGGATAAGCTGACGTCTCCATCGGCTCCCGCTGTACAGATCGACGCCGATGCATCGTGGCGCCACCGTACCGGAGGAGTACTAGCTAAGCTACGCCTGCGACTACTAGCTAGCCAGCCGACTGCGACGTCGACGAAACTCGATGCGCCGGCAAAGCCGCCGCCGCCACTTGTGTGGCTGTGGCGTGCCGAGTGGCCGAGGGGATCCCGCCTCCTGCTCTGCTCCCAGGTTTGTGTGGTTGAGCTTAGTTCGTCCTACCCACACTGTGCTTCTTCATACGGGCTAGATTTCACTGCAACGTTAGCAGGGCCGAATCGTGGAAACGTGCCTCTCCAGGCTCTGAAATAAGCTTTTGGCCTTTCTGAAATAGTTTGTTTTTAAGTTCCATGCCAATTGATTTTTATAATCTACAACAAGAAGACGTACTATTTAGAGAGTTTTAAATCTGAAAGTAAATGCAGTTGTCAAAATCTCTTTAAAAAGGAGCTATCTATATACTTGAGGCCGATGAGCACAAAAGTGTCCGACAAATTGTGAACCGATTTTGTTGCTTTACGAGATAGAAGAGGCCATATGTAGCAAAAGCAGCCAATCATCTCGGAGAAAGACGTTCGTTTCGTGCGTGCACCGCGCGCTTCGTAAAGTGCCCCCAGGTTGGCGTTGCCCGTTCCATTGGAGGATGTCATGGCAGTCGAGGGATAATGTAAGTTAGTGAGTCATGGACACAGCCTTTACAGTCCGTTTTCCTACCGAATTTTCAGTAAAATTTTCATCTGGAGCGTCCAAAAATGTCGTACGTTTATCCTCCAAAAATTTGTTCGTCTGCCAACTTCATCCCTGCAGACTGCCCTCTCAACAAAACTGTGACACTGTAGCAATCATCCTCTCATGGACTACCTGCAGAATGTGGCCACTACACTCTCTTCTTTTTTCAGCTCAACGCGCCCGATTCGCCCCGGCCGTGCTGCCACTAGGTATATCGAGTCACTTTCTCAGGGACGCGCACAACTCTGCAGCAACATGGCGCCCCGGCCATTGGCCTGTCTCGCATCTTCAAATTTCTCACCCGTAATCGAGCAATTGGCCATGTCCATGTGGTGTATCCATCAGCAATCGATTGAGCAATCCCCAGCTCAAAGTTCATTTGTTGAGCTGCACAAGTCTGAAAGTTAAAAGTCATCATGTAAATATGTAATCGGATAAGCGTACAACACCCTGAAAACGCACGGTTCGTCTGAAACTTTTGTGTCTCTGAATATAAACAAGAGGCTGGATACATCCTCTCTCTCTCTCTCTCTCTTTTTTTTTACGATGGAGTTCATACGCAATGGGACTGCATGCCGTTATTAATTTATCGTGGAGAGAACCATGGTTTCCTTGTGCGCCGACTTTGTAGAATGAACTCCACATGCATGTCTGGTTTTGATAAGCTTGCCAACTACATCTCGTTTCTTTAAAATTGTGGCAGTGTTCGGAGTTCATACGGAGCAAATCACTTGATACCTTACACTTACAGCTAGCTTACGACGATAATGACCAGTGAAACCTTCTGCGACAAGGACTGTTAACAGTGTGTGCCTCCTTTCTTGGGTTGAAGTACCAACACTGACATCTGCAGGCTACTCCAAAAGTAGTGCAAAATTGTTCAGAGCGCTGCATCAAACCACTCTTTAAACCCGATTTGTTCTTTCTTTTCGGTCATCCACTGTTTCAGAGGAGAGGGGTGGCTTTGTTTAGTGGCCTGATGCAGCCTCGCATCAGTTGCATGATGTTGCATCCAGATTTTATCTGATCTGCACTACACTCGAATGCCTCCTGACTAGGCTTGCAGATGGGGAGGTTTTGTTGGTCGTGCCAGACTTTTATGCATTTAGTTGGAGAATAGAATTGTTATATTCTATTTTTAATTAATAAGTGGTAGATGAAGTAAAATAGAATGACTCTCGTAAAAGAATATTCTTTTATATGTCATATGAACTCATCTTAAAAAATGTGAAACTCATACGTCCTGCTTAGATTGTGAAGCCTAATTGAGATGAAATTGTCATGTATAAAAATCTGAAATTATTAAATACCCTCTAACCAAATGTAATATTAAAACTGTAAAAGAGATGTAAACAACTTAACACCAGATTCTATTATTAGAATTCTGAAGTTGAACGTTGCTCGTAAGACAATAATACACCAAGTGATCTTATTAAAAGTATGCGTTTTTTTTCAGGACTTATTTTTGCCGGATTGGAATTTTTCTTGAGAAGTGGTTTCCAACACAGTAAAAGGAAGAGAACCAAAACCAACCATGTCTTGTCAGCTGTCACTGGATTAATGGATTTTGTGCCATGATTGTTTGGTGGAACCCTAAAGTACAATCGTGCTGCAGGTCTGTCTCGGTTGCTATTCAAACAAACGCTCACGAGGATGCAATTTATATTTATGCAGATTTTACTCCGTTGCCACGGTACAATTCCACCGCAGAAAAAGTTTGTCAAAAAAAACTTAGGTCAAACCATATTTACTTTCTAATCTTGTAGAATGCCTGAACTGTTTGTTGAGAGTTCATGGGGTTCTAGATCTGCATTGAATTGTAGCTTGTTCCAAGGATTTAAGATCTATATTATACTTGGAGTTTATATAATAAAATAAGAGAAATTTTACAGTTCTTAAAAAGGTACCATATTTTTTAGAATTAATTTTGGTACCTCCTGACAAATGAGGTACCAAAATTAGAGAAATTTTACGGTACTTGAGGAGGTATCAGGAGGTACCACATTTTTCAGTATTAATTTTAGTACTCCTATCAAAATTAACACTGAAAAATATGTTACATCCTCAAGGACTATAAAATAACCTCCAAAATTAACACTATAAAAAATATGGTATCTCCTGGTACCTCCTCAAGAACTGTAAAATAACCCATAGAACAAAAGCCTAAAATACAATCAAATACCTTACGAGCAAATACTCTTGATTTATCTATAGTATCGGATTCGATTTTCTTCAAATAAAAGTTGACTAGTTTCAATAAATCTTAAATATGAAGTTGCGGTCCAAATGTGTACAGTGCACTCAAATTTCCAGATGGATGGCGCGCGTGCTGACATAAACAGAGCCGCTCAGCTGCAGGCAGACTTCGCTCGCAGCGTCAACGAACGATCAAAACACAGCGTAAAAAGTCGTGGCGTGCACGGCACGAACGCCGAGAGAGAAGAACGGAGATCGATCGTGTTGCGGCCGTGAGTAGATCGGTCAAATCCGTGGTCAAGAAGAGGCACGTGTGGTCCGGTGAACTGGGCGTATCGGGATCGGAGTATCGGATGGACCAGCAAATTGCTTCTGCGTTTCTGCTGGATCTCATGGCCACAGAATGCAGATAGCTCAACTCGAACGTCGCTTGCATCGAACATTTGATTTGTTTTTTATTACAGCTACTAATAAGAGTCAGCTGGGATACATGGAACCTGTGGTATGTGGAGTTTGTACAAACCACCGAAAAGGTAAATCTCCACGTGACCTTGTAACCTTCAGCTTTGAGCTCGGATAAAACGGTCCACTTCACCGAAATCGTTCGCCTGACCAAACATGCACATTAGCAAGTGCTTCAACATGTTGTAAATTTGATCATTGCGTCACTTTCACCGAAAATTTTGCTCTGTCAGAGGCGTGCACACGCAGCACACATCTGTGCAGCGGTCACATCCTGCCACAAACTCACAAGTCATAAGTCATTAAGCACACACACGGTCACCCTCTCAATGCTCGTCTACTTCTCTCCACTATAAGAAACCGCCGCTCTCGGAGTCTCCCCTCGCACGACACGAGCGCGCGCGCGCACCGGCACCGCTCTACTCGGCGAACGCAACTACGCAAGCGGTGGAAATCGCGAGCCATGCAGCTGGAGATTGCGAGGAAACAGAGGAACCAGGAAGCGGAGCAGCGGGCTGAGGAGGCGGAGGGCGGCGTCGTCGTCGTCAGCATTGAGCCGTGGGAGCAGCACCCGAAGCTCCCGGCCGGCGGCGAGGAGGCGGCGGCGCTGGTCCCGCCGCTCAACTTCGCCGAGGTGCACGACGGCATCTTCCGGTCGGGGCTCCCCGCCGCGGCCAACTTCGCGTTCCTCCTCTCCCTCAACCTACGCTCCATCGTGTGAGTTGCATGCCGCGTCGGCGTAGCGCGCGCGCGGCTGCTTCTCTCTACCTCTCCCGCGCGCGCGAGCTCTTCCAGTTCTGACGGCGACGCGTCGCGCCATTGGCGCGCTTGCTTGGTGCAGGTACCTGTGCCCGGAGCCTTACCCGGAGGAGAACACGCGGTTTCTGGAGCACAACGGCGTCAAGCTTCATCAGTTTGGTATTGACGGCAGCAAGGTAAAAATAATCAAATCACTCCCGCTTGCTCTGTTATTTTCCCCGGATGGCAAAGTCGATGTTCGCATCGAGTTTATTTTTCTGCTTTCTTGCGTCGGTTTGCTGCGTTCAGCTCGTGGAGGCAAATTAATCTGCATGGAAATCGCAACTGGTATCGCATTACAGTGGATGCAAGGTTGCTTTTCGGTGGAATGCTCTGTTTACCTGTTTGACATGAGCACGCACTTGCGTTTTCTGCCCGTAGCGTCGTGTCATGCTTCGGCAAAACACTGGGGGGCTGGGGCAACTAGGACAAATCACCTGCTTGCTTTATCACTCTGTCCCTTTCTGTTACTGCATTTCTCTGGTAGAGCTTTCAGTCTTTCACTTTGAATATATTTATCGGTTTTTATTTATGTGTTTAACCCACGGGTTAATTGCTTCTATGCCACCGTTATTTTCCGAAACACCAGAAATGTCATTAAAATTTCAATATTTGCTCATATGACATTACTATTTCAAATTCACTCTTTTATGCCATTTGGGCCCAAATATTCATAAAAAAGTGATGGCATAAAGTGGAAAATTAGAAATATTAATGGCATATGAGCAAATATTCAAAGTCTGCAGGTGGGTCCAAATGGCATAAAAGAGTGAATTTGAAATAGTAATGACATAAGAGCTAATACCGAATTTTTAATGGCATTTCTAGCGTTTCGGAAAATAACAGTGGCACAAAAGTAATTAACCCTTAACCGAAAGTGACAAGCTTACCGAACTGCAAACGGACTGGAAAAAATATTAAAGGAAAAATACATCTTTTGCACTCCCTACTTTTTGTTGCTTCAGTTATTTGTTCCCCCTTTCCACAAATAAAAGTGCAGAAAACGTTAGGCCGTTCTATGCAAAATACTAGTATAGAAAGGCTTGTCTTTTTCAATGCAACACTGTCAGTTAGGTTGTTCCTGTGTCAATCCAGCACCCAGAGAAGTTCTTTACAGTGCTGCAAAAGCAGATATCTCAAGCTGCTGGCCTACTGCATTCTCAGTTTCAGAGTTGAGAGATTCTGGTTCTGAGTTTTACTGAATAATGAATGCATGCTTAAGTGATCAGTAGTGAAGTGCAGCACAACATCAAACTGAAAAGATGATGGGCTTATGGAGTCTCCTCTGTTAAACAAAGATCAAGTTGACTCATAGTATAACTATAACCGCACAGCTTCACCTGTCGAGTGATGTCTGACCAGCTTATTTGTTTCATAAATCTCTTGGCCACAAGTGCTTCCATTATTAACTAGCTACACAATTCAGCATTTCTGTGTGCCATGCCATAATCACTTTCTCATTTTCCTAGTCCTTCACTGAAGCCACAATGGATTCAGAGTATGTTGGCATATCACCACCTTAGTACCCGTGTCACTGAGCAGCACTGCAACAATGACTCAGTGGGAACATATTCCACTGTCTGCTCTTGTTCATGAAGGCATGACCTGCTACTGGGATGATCAAAGTAGGTCAGCGTTGTCAGCTTAGCGATCAGTGACAATTGTTGTCGTCGGTGATTAACAACACATATGTGCTGGCCAACTTTAGCATTATCTTCCGATTGAAAGACACTGAGGTGGCTGACCTTACTCCCAAGTGTGTGAATGAAAACCAGTTGTTTGAACCAAGAGGGCCACCAATATTAATTATGTCCCCATTAGATGCATTCAAGGATATCCAGTACTGACCCAAAATTTCGTTCCTTGTTGACTAAATGTGCTGATACTGTAGTATACTTCAGTGGCATGACGATATCTTGCATCTGATGCTGGTATCTTTCATTCTTTTAGTAGTTCATTCTTTCAGTAGTTCACTTCCATTTGGGAAGATGTTGTACTGTAAATTAAACAGTTCCTGCAGAAAACATCGAGAGGTTAGATGTTGCACTTTCTTAGGTTCCTGGTAAACAACAGGCATTACAATTCTGCAATACATTTAACCTGAAGTACCTTAAATCTGTTCAAGCCATGTGCAGAAAAACCAATTGCGTTTAGAAGCATCATTGAACTCCACCTATGATGGTATATGGAGGAGATCTTCTGACTGAAAAGTGACTTTTCCTGCAAAAAAGAGGCTCAAAATTTATCTCTGAAAAGTGAAAATTGTTTGTTTTGTATATCATTGACCCTTCCTAAAGTTAGACTTTTGTTATACCATATGATCAGTGTGCTTGCAAATAACAATTCCCTAAAGTTGATGCATGGCCTGACGATGATTGGAACCATGTTGCTACAGGAGCTGCTTGTCAATATCCCTGAAGAAAAAATACGAGAAGCACTCAAAGTTATTCTTGGTATCTGCATTTACAAAGATTTGCTGAATTCTGCAAAATTTCATCACACCATTTGAAATATCTAACTCTTCTCCTCGTTTCAAATTCCGATCATTTCAGATGTAAGAAATCGACCAGTACTTATCCACTGCAAGAGAGGCAAGGTTGGCTTTTGTCTATTTAGCATTGTACAGCTCATATATATCTTCCAGTTCCTTAAAACCTTCTGCTACATGTGAATTCAATAGTTTCCTGGCATTTCACATGTTTCAGCACCGGACTGGCTGTGTGGTGGGGTGCCTGAGGAAGTTGCAGAAGTGGTGCTTGACTTCAGTGTTTGATGAGTACCAGCATTTCGCAGCGGCTAAGGCGAGAAGTACTGATCAGAGATTCATGGAGCTCTTTGACACATCCAGCTTGATGCATCTGACGGCATCACAGTGTTAACCGAACCGAATGTTTTTTCTTATCCGGTCCCGATCTGTAACCATGCTGTCCATCTAGCAACATATTATCATGTTGTTATTGAAACAATTCATCAAAAAATAAGGCTAGTAACAATCAGCATCCTGGAAAAAAAGTTCAGTCAGAAGACAAGGATATCCTCTTTTTTTACCGAGAGCCAAGTGGTGGAAGATTCTGATAATTAGAGTGAACAGTTGAGCTATACTTGAACTTACCGCATCATGTTTCTTCCTAGATTGCAGAAAATGGGCATCTTGTACTCTTCTTGCCATTCGAGAGGAATGTGCACCAACAAAACATCTGCTTTTGGTACAGAATGACTTCCTGCTAAAAGGATGGACTGCACTGAATGTTCGCCGATCAAAGAGATTTCAATCCAGCCTCAAGTGCCTTGACTCCTGATGCCTGATTACAAGACAAAAATTAAAAGGAACAACAAATTTAAAAGGAAAAGATTCACCTTTTTTGGCCAACACGGATCACCTTCGGTGTAGTCGATATACATGTAGGCCAACACAGATCACCTGATGCCTTGCGGCACCTTGACGTAACAACTCCTTTCTTATTGCAGTGCTAAACAGGGCCTGTTTGGTACATTATTGTTTGGAACTCGATCAATTCTTGTGTGCCCACAAATTCAACACAATATACATATTTTTGCAATACTCAACTATTGGACATGTTTTTTTAGACTAACATTTTGCACTATACAATATTGCAGATCTAATTGTTGTTTTAAGAGCTTGCATTTTAGCTTATGTGGTGCCTTCATATCATAGAGAATGTCATATGCTTGTCGCCACTTCATTCGCCGATCTTTGATTCTATGGCTAACATCTTCATCAACATACCGGTCTCTTTGAAACATCGATTCCAAATATCAAAAGGTATACTTCATCAACATCTTCATCAACTAGCACTATAATATCAGTGAAAAGTATATACCAAAGGATATCCTCTTGTATGTCACTTGTGTACTCATTGATCACTAAGGCAAATAGGTAAGAGCTTAAAGTTGACCTCAATGTAGTCATATTTTTATCAGAAAATCATCCGTGTCACCATCACTTTTTCAAACACTAGTCACAACATTGTTATACATGTCATTAACAAGGACAACATATTTTGTTAGGACTTTATGTTTATCTAAAGCCAACCACATGGCATTCCTTAGTATTTTATCACAAGACTTCTCCAAATTAATGAAAACCATGTGTAGATCCCTTCTCCATTCCCTAAGCCACGCCATAACTTGTCCTATTAAGAAAATTGCTTCTACGATTGACCTTTCAGACACAAAACCAAATTGATTCATAGAGACTCGTGACATTCCTCTCAAATGATATTTTATAACTCTCTCCCATAGCTTCATGGTATGGCTCATCAACTTAATCCCTCGATAATAGTGCAACTTTGAATATCTCCCTTATTCTTGTAGATTTGCACCAATATACTTCTCTACTCATCAGGCATCTTGTTCGACCAAAAAATATGGTTCAACATGGTTAGTCATACTATTATTATATCCCGAGACATCTCCACACCTCATGGGATACCATCAGGGCCCATCGCTTCATCATCGCCTCTCTGACCTTAGTTGATCCATACAGAAAATTTGAAAAAGTCACTCTTTAGAGCTATTATTTACAACGGTTTACATGTACATACATCAAACACCCCGTCATGTTCATGAGCATAAAAGCATGAAATTGATATATTGAATATGTTGGTGTTACAACTTACAAGGACTGAGAAACTAAAGAAATCAACATATTCCCAGTAATGAGGGCAACTTCCATATGCATCCAAGCCACAAAAAGGAGGCAATTGCAGTCTAAATGATATTTTGAACTTTCTTGATGAAAAGAAATTACATATGATAAGTGAAGCGCACCTCACACTTGATAACGGTGTACAAAGGAACAGAATTACCAAAAGGCTACTTGGTTGCTTCATCAATCAACATAAAGCAGGAAGAGTTTCGCTCATGAGTCATGCCAAAAAACTACATAGGTGAGCAACCCAAGCAAAATGACTTCCCTTATTTCAACACTAAAAAATCTGATCCATATATTTTCTGTTTGGAGGACAACAAATTGGTCTGATAAACAGATTCAGCATTGAAAATGGTATTGTTCCACCTGAAAAATACATCGAGGTTCTTATGTCATGGTAACTCTATCCAATCTCTCAAACCTCAGTATTAATTCTGACAAATTTGGACTTCATATACTCTACAGCATGCTCCTTCCAGTCTGACAGGGAAGCGAATGGCAGCAAACCAGCCAAGCATGGGATACCAACTGATAGGGCAACATAAAATGCATACCGGCGAATCCAATAGGGTAAACCAACTGCCTTCGCTCTGTCAGTCACAGAAATAGGACCATAAAGCACACGATATAAAAGTGATGGCCAACTGTTTCCAAGTAAATGGATGAAGCAGAGAGCCTCCCAGAATATGAGCCAGACATTTCCATCCCCACCTAGTGTGTCAACACAAAACCTTCCAACAAATCCACACAGAACTCCCAATATCATAACATTGAACGTTATTGGCATGTTTGGTCCAGTCATTGTGGAACGCTGAAATATCAACCAAGCAATCAAAAGAATCATCAGCATGCCAAATGAAATCCTTGTTGCTGCTATTAAATGACACCTGAAAAACAACAAACCCGAATTGAATGTTGATACTGAATTTGGCATCCACCAAGATTTGGGCTCCTGAAACAAAAGTGGGTTAAGGAAATGAGCTTTTAACGTGCATTTGCACATATTTACAAAAAAATAGTCAGGAGCAAACAATAGTGGAACATACCCTTGAAGCTGCCGCGCAAGCTGCAGTAACAGCAGTTATCCGCTGGTATGAGTAAATATAGGTTCCATAACCAAAACAGACAGACATAAATACCACTGCAGTCAGGAGCATATCTATAAGCCTCTTGAGGAGTTCAGCATGTCTTGTGTCCTCCATTTGTGTCCTAAATTTATCCTCCCTGAAAGAAGCTTTCTGAAATCCCATAGTAATTTTGATCTTCTCTAGCATGTGTGAGTATGAGCTGAGAGCTATCTGTGATTGCTTCAATTGCAATTTTCTCATATTCAGTCCTATTTCAAGTTCCTTGAGCTCATTTGAACGAGTTTGCTCATTCAGAGATCTCTCAAATACATTAAGAATGTGCCGATCAAATTCTGGAGAAGATTTGTTACGAGGAAGGTGAACCAACTGTTGATTGACACCCGCATGGAGAATAATCTGATTATCCATGAAACTAAATGATGTATTCTCCTGGATATCATGTACTAGACTTTCTGAATTAGCACCACTCAACTTGATTTCTGCATCAGAAGTACCGTCTTTGTGAGAACATTGAGGGGTATCTTGGTTATAGACAGGTGTCTCATTGATAAGACAAAGTGTCCTTAATGTACTGACAAATGATTTCTCAAAGTTTTTTATGAAAAAATTGAACTTGTCACCATATATCTACAGAATAAAAAAAGTCAGATATGTAAAATCTATGGAAACCGAGTTGTGGACAAGAAACTGAACCAGACATACATTTGTTAAGGACTCCTTCACGGCTGACGTACACATCTGCATCAAGATTCAGAGTTAGGGCATCTATGGTTTTGTTCTAATCCACAACAATCATTTGACAAAAGGCTAAATACATGAACTGAGTACCTTTGAAAGGAAATCAGGTTGCAATCTTTCTCCAGAACAACTGCTTTTATTCATAACCTGTAACATGGTAAGGTCATAATCGTTGTTATTCAGGAATCTGAACCACGAATTAACTAGTGAACAAGGTCACAAATGACAAGCTGAGTCCATGCTTCCAAACATGCAGTTTATTACTGAAGCCCACGAGTAAATTGATTTGATATTTTGATCCACTTTGTAATTAAACAACTTAACTAAATTTTGGATTGAATTTACCTCATGTTGTAGTAAACAAAACGATTAGAAATCTAGTGTTTATGTGTCTAAACACATGATTCCAGGTTATTAATGGCACCCCATGTACAGCAATTCAATCCAGTACCTAAATAACTCTAGTTGAACTTTGATGCAATGTTAAAGAAATAAAGAGCCATCCACATTGAGTTTAGGTGGTGTTTGGTTGGTTCAAGGTAACGTAAACATTAATGGAATCAATTACGATGGTAAGGGATAACAATGTAATATATTATTGGATTTTTTTGTTAACAAGTAGGGGCAGATCCACATATGATCCACCTAATGCATAGGACACAGGTAAGTTTTGATTTTTTTTTAAGTACTAAAGCTTGTATAGATATATGTGGGACACCCCTTAACTCAATTAATAAGACACCTGGAACTCTGGAAGACCTAAAGAGTAAAAAGAAATGGGTTGATGTGGATGATTTGTTTAGAAAATTATCAATCCATCTAAAAGTTTAGCAATATTTTGATCAGGAAGTATGTATTTTTTTACTAGAGAGAGTATATATTACTATTAAATTTATATTACTTGATATTGAGAGTATTATATATTTAATTTTTTATATAATAATATACGTGGGACACCGGGTCATTTTTGTTTTGGATTCGCCCCTGTTAACAAGGCTAGAGAATTCGGTTTATACTACAATTTTGCTACTAGCTGCACATAAATGCAACCTCAAGTGTTCATTTCAAAAACTAAGATTAGTCACCACAAAATTCAGTAATTTACACCTCTGCAAGAGTGAACAGATCAGCTTGCAATGCTATCAAGTTTTGCTTTTTTATTGAGACAGAGATAAAACATAAAATTCAATATGTTTAGCCACACATTGTAAAGCTGAATGAAACTGAAACTTCCAATGCGGGGAGGAGTCAGCAGCCGCGGACATGTAGGCGTGTGTGAAGACGAAGGCCGCGACGCCAACCTGGGAATGAGAGGGAGGAGTGGCCTCCGGAGCAGGAGGAAGTGGTGGAGGAGACGGGGCGGCATGTCCCTACAGCCAGCTGTCGGCATCGCGCGCATGAGGGAGAAAGCGTCACGAGCATGAGGCAGACGCTGTATCGGTAAGGGTTTACCCAACTGGGCTATAATCATGTTAGCGTCCATGCCTTTCAGCTTACCATTCTCGATCCACGTCCAGGCATTAGACGCATCCAACGCACCCTTACAAGTGGAGAGCCTCTTCATCCCAAAAGATCGGTCTGAGAAAGGATGGCTACTCTCGAGGTGGGGTAAAGGTTCCTGACAACACCCATAGCCAGGTTCCTGGCAATACCCATAGCACAGGGATCCTAACACCCCATCTCCTTAGGAAACCCCCTAGGTAGGTATGGCAGCTGCTAGCTCTGATATCAATTGTTAGCATCGTAGGTCTTTTAGCTCACCATCCTCTACCCATGTCTAGGCATTAGGCGCATCTGACGCACCCTTACAAGCGGAGAGTTCTCTTAACCCTAAAAGACCATGAGGATGACTACTATCTCTTATAAAGGGCAAATCATGTTTGTATTAAGTTTGGTAACATATTTTTTATCCAATTACAGTAACAGTTTTTTATTCAATTACAGCCTAGCCTAAATAAATATTTGTAATTTTTTTTCTTAGCACTATTCTACTATGGATAAAATTGAACCAACTCGAATAAAAAAAATAACTTTACCTCATCATCGTAATCTACAAGGCAAGAATTGGGTAAAACCACGTGATGAGAGTAAAAATCGAATCTTTCAGGCGCAAATTAAGCAAGAAGTCAGAGCAACACGGCACCTGGGCAAGAACCGCCGCGAAGGACATCCCGAGGGGTAGTGCAAGGTCCTGCGCGCCGTCGGCGGCGCCCTTCCTGTCTCCTCCCCGGGCAAGCAGCAGTCGCCTGCGGCGCCGCCAACGACGCAGGTGCACGGCCTTCTGCAGGCGGTACACCGAGCCATACGACGAGACGGACGACCCCGACGAGGACGGCCCGTCCGCCCTGCGGGCCTCGGACGAGCCACCGGCGATGTAGCCCCCATCCATAAGGGAGGGGAGGGGAGGGGAGGGGGAGGCGGAGACGGTAGGGTTTTAGTTGCTGCCCTGCAATTTCCTCGCCCCGCCCAGTGTGCCGCCCGCCCGCCGTGTGCGCCGTTCTGGTGGGCTTTCTTAAACGGGGGAGAGAGATCAAGGCAAGGCAAGGCAAGTCAAAATGGGAACGCGAGGCGGAATGGCGTCACATGGATTTGCCCGTTGAAGCTTCTGTGCAACTTTTGCCGATTGCCGTAAACAGTAAACAGTGTGTTCGTCTTGGATTTTGTGGGTTTCCGCTTTTATTTATGTTTACTTTGAAGGTTATGCATTAAGGCAGTCCAAAATATATAATTAGGAGTGTTTCGTTTTATGGACTAAAATTTAGTATGTGTCACATCGAATATTTAGACATCAAATCGAAGGACTAAAAATAAGTTAATTATAAAAACGATTGTAGAATTGGAGGATAGTTCGCGAGACGAATTTATTAAGCCTAATTAATCCATGAGTAACAAATGTTTACTACATCGCATTGTCAAATCATAACATAATTAGGCTCATTAAATAGTGTATATTTAATACTCTAAAATATTATCAATGTGATAAGGTAGTCTCTCAAACCAAACACCCCTAAGAATATGGGATTTGGGAGTGCTATGCAGCCGGCAAAGCAGGACATTTCCTCTAAACTAAATATACTATTATATTAATTATAATACGCTCACATGTTGAAAAAATGTGTTGTATACATCTTCGGACAGTCTCTCGAAAGATGTTGATTTATATTTAGATTATGGGAGCGGCCGTTTGGTCATTTAGGTTGTGTTTGGTTTAGTATACGATGAGAAATGGAATGGGATGGTTTAGAACCATTTCGTTCGTCAAAAAAATCAGTACCACGTGGTTCAACATCTATAAGGAATATTTTATTTCGGGGAACAGTTCGGTTCCACTTGATTCCACTCCGTCGCTCGAACCAAACATCATATCACCCTATATTCAAGAATCATTCTGTTTCGTTCCCTCTCGTACATAAAACCAAACACTAGCTGTCGAGAAACGAGTTTGTTTTTAAAAATAGCATTTATACTGACATTTTCAGCTTGTGCAGAAACTCTGTTTGTTTCTAACCAGTGGTTTTCACTGGTGAAGCTTCCCGCTGCGTGGGCTTTTGCGTGCAAAGCTCGTAATGATTCAAGGATCAAACATGGAAAACGTCGGAAATTGACAACGAACCGGATGAAGGCGATGGATTGAATCCATAACATGAAGAATTTAGGTCAGTTAAGTCCTTTTGTCTCTAGCTAAATGTCTCTTGAATGTAATAAGTTAATTAGCCCTTTGTGGATCTGCTCATGTTAAACTCCTTTTGTTGGGTGTGGTAAGCATCATAATGTTTTGCTTGCTTTTAATTTTCCGTTGGAATCGTGTTGGCATGCGAATAATGTTTCACTGATATCCCTAGCCTGAGCTAGCCTTGTTACCTTATGTTTTTAATATAAGTGGGACTGATAAAGCCTTTCTCCAAAAAAAATATTATAAGTATTTAAATCTTTCTAAACAAGTTTAATCAAAATACATTAATATATAAAATACAAAATTAATACATATTTCATGATATATGCAATGGTCTTAGAGTTATTAAGTTTTTTATATAAACTTAATTAAAGTTAATAAAACTTATAAAAAATAAACATTTATAATAGGGACACCGAGTCGGCGCGTATAGTTAGGCAATCATTGAATAGTTCCGGTGACGAACCACGAGGGCCTCATCCCGCTGCAGCTGAAGCGGACGTGGCTGATGCTGCTCGGCCTTCCGGCACACCTGATGGCGGACGAGGAGGCATTTGAGCGCGCCATCTCGTCGTTCGCGGCGCTGGAGCGCATCGACCGGTCTCTCGACCTGACGGAGGGGAAGGTGACGCGGCTCGTCTGCGAGGTGTTCGTCGCCGACCTCAACGATGTCCCGCGGACGCTGACGATCTGCTACCCCGACGCGCGGTCGGTCGACGTCACGGTCACGCTTCTGCGCTTTAACTCCGAGGCCGACGACGGTGACGACGGCGGTGCCAGTACTGGTGGTGACGTTGACGCGAGTGGGGAAGGAGAGCCTCCTGGACGCAACATTGGCGATGCCAGCGTGATTGGATCATCGGATCGTCCAGTGCCGCCATGATGTCGGATTGTTGCTGCCTGCTTAGTCTTTAAAACCATCGATCTGGTATGGAACTATGGATGATAAATAAGAATGACGATAATAAATCCTTCTCGCTTTCAAGAATCAAACGATCTTGAAAATTTTGGAAGCTTTCAATATTCGAAAACTATACTAACAGCCATGCGGGAGCAGCTCAATGCGCGCGAGATCGCCTTTACTCCCACTATCCCCAGCCACCTCTCGCTTACCTGGTCCTTTCTCCCAATGACAGGTGGGCCTTCCACGCTTGAATCATTTTAATTCCCGTTTTCTTCTTTCCTATAGTAGAAAGAACTCACAATTGGAAACTTTTCCTCCTGAAAATTCTGAATTAATCTTGCACCTGGAAATTGGAAACATGTTTGTTCCAGGGGAGATTGATTGGCCCCGAGGATAATCTGGGTCTAAACGGCATCGTGGATTCCGTCGAACTACATCACAAAATGAGCCAGATTAGGATTGCCAGAAACTTGCCGATGTGTTGGACGCCCACACTTTAGCTCCAGCCCAACAAGAGCGGCCTGCGGGAGAAGATTGTTGGTTACTTGCTCCAGCTTCAGCTGGCCCGGCCGGCCGGCCGTACGTACGTACGTAGCAATTCAACCTACCTGCAAACCAAAAGGTTGTTTTTTCCCTCGTGAACAGTGCCATAGCACGCCTTCGATCGTAGCAGCATGGAATAATTTTGTTTCGCCATGCTGGCAATCATCCTTATGAAATTAGCTTTGAGCCTAGCTAAGCTATAGCTAGCTACGACGACGATATATACCCAGCTCACTTTCTAGATCCCCTGATGCTTGTCGCTTCAGCCAGCCAGCCCTCGATCAGCTCGCGCGGTCTTTGTGGCGCTGAAACAACTGCCAACTAACTAATAATATAACCATCGATCTGTGGGTGCAGTGCACTATACCACCTAAGCTGAATTTAATTTCTCTCTTCGTGTTCTTAGCAGATACGGCAATTAGGATCTCACAGCGGTGACATTTCCAGAGCCCAAATGTTTGACATACATATTCCCCATCTGGCGCTTCCGATTGGCCGTCACATGCATGGTCATCTCCACAAGTTCTCTGATCTATCTCTCACATCGCATGCAGAAGCCATGACTATCTAGCTGGTGACACTGACGTACGTACACAGTTCTGGAGTACTCCGTATTTTGTAGCTCTAAAATTAATGGAGTGCACGCCATATAGGTAGGTAGATAGGTAGATAGGTAGCTATATATATCCTACATGTGTATACCGACCCTACGCTGCCTACCTAGCTTGACGTACACTCCGACGACGTAGCACGTTGACCCCCACCAGCGAGAGTCTGACTGACCCGTGGGCCCGGTCGCCGAGCCGTGCGTGCGACCCATGGCAAATTGTTTATAGAGGCTTAACTAGGCTCGACCTGGGACGGGGTTAAGTTCGTTGATAGGCTAAACAAGGGTCAAACGGACCCTATCCCGACTCGTGTACGTACGTACAAGGCTGCAAGCTCGAAAGCTGCCTCGATCGGATCGAGCTAGATATATAGAGCAGGTTTACCTCTCGATCGCACGTATCGCGATGCATGCAGATGGATCATCATCGCGTGCTTGGTTGCTCGCTAACCGAGAGATCACACAAGCCTGCTTAGCTAATATAATCCAGTTGCACCCAAACTAATTAACGGAAACGAGATCCAAATCTGCACTCAAACCCATGCATGGCATAACAACTAATAACAGCAACGTCATAAATGGATCACGAGTTAGGCCCCACTTGCGACTAAACTTCTACTCCTAATCTAGAGAGGTAAACCCAAGAAATATATAGTAACGATGCGTGTGTGTGAGTATATATATCGTCGTCGCCATGGCCAATCAGGGACCCTTCACGTTCATGCGAAGGTTCGATTCAGTGCCCGCGCTGCAGTCAGAAGTAGTGTAGAACTAACTTGTGCTGGCTTAGGCTTTGCACGTGATTGCTCGTTCGATCGTTTTGTTGCTTTAATTTGCGTTAGGACGACGTACTACGGGCAGAGTTCAAGTTGAACGTTGTTTTGTTTACATGCATCGGTTTCCATGCTCGATCTGCGCGTGGTTATTACCAACAATGGAGATCAAGAAGTACTAATCATATTAGGAGAAATTATGTTGCATACATATGGGGAGAGAATTTAATGGATTGGCTAGAGGTTAATCTTCGCGAGCGCAGCATAACTAAGACATACCTGAGCTCTCAGTAAGAAAAATTTTACAGTATTTGAAGAGGTACCGGAAGGTATCACATTTTCAGTGTTAATTTTAGTACCTCCTGACACATGAGGTACTAGAAAGTACCAAAATTAACACTAAAAAATATAATACATCCTCAAGTACCTCTCAATAAACCTTGTTATTGCTACTGCTAATAATCTCCTGTTGCTGTGAATTAATCTGACAGCTTAGTTTACAGTGATGCTACACTCTACAAATCAAGCTACAGTAAGTAATACGGTAGCTAGCTAGCAGCTAGCAGCCGAATGCTGAAAATTACGCTCCTGATCTCGAACGGAAGAAAGAAATTAAATGATGAGGTCAAGCATCACTGCATCATGTCGCAGCGTTGAGCCAGATAGCTAGCTGGGAAAATCAACAAGACTCGTCAAAAAAAAGCATGGCTAGCGATAATGGGAACGATCGATCGAAGTAGACCGCACAACAAGACATTGAAAGATTCAACCTCTGACCAGAGCATTTTCACCGGCCAGTGTGTGTAAAACGTCAAATCAATTGTTGAACACATGCTAGCTAGTAGCAGGAAGTAGTAGTAGAGGATCGAACTCTCCTGTGTACATGTTGCGTGCGCACGTTGGTGACATACGCGAAACAATCCAAAATTTGACACGTACGTGTCCACCTGAAAATCAAATGGCACGCACAATTAAATTCGACGTGGAATTATTCAGTTAGTTTTCCGTACGCGTGTCTACGCTCCGGCCCGTGGAAAACCGGAAAACGCCATGGCCGACACACTCCCTGGCTAGTCCAATGAGCAGCGGTCGTCGCCGGCCGTGCTCGCCGAAATCGACGACGGCGGCGGCGGCTAGCTAAGACGTTATTACAATATATATATATATATATATGATTTAAGACCATAAAAACATACACGCACTAGAATTCCAAGAAAACTACGTCTCACGACTCTTGCTTGTGGTAGTGAGTCTTCTTGTTGAGATGTTGATTAATTCTTCTAACCCTAACTAGCTAGCCAGCTAGTAGTATTATCCATATGTATCATCATGCATGCAATGTCTGATCCCGAAGCCATGTCTTGGGATTTCGTACGGGGCTCCTCTTCTCACGAGGAGGTGGTAAATTTTCTAACAAAAAACTGTTACTTAAATGCACAGTCAGATCGACAGATGTTAACTCGCAACTTGCTTGCAAATATATACTAGCTATGTAGCTTAATTTCGTCGAAATTAATTAGATTTGGGATTAACTATCCGCAATACAATGTAATATCCAAATGCATATTGCATTGCTTGTGGTAATGAGAATCTTGAGATGTATTCCAAGTCCAACAAACAGCTTATATATTGGCCAGTTTTTGGTTCCTGCAACCAGTTGACCTCAATCATATCATGACGATCGAATTGGAGATGAGCCAGAAAAAAAAACTGATCAAGATCAAATTAAAGGGGTAGTATATTACGGGAGAAAGGATAGTTGGGCACAGAATAATGTGGAAACAAGGGTTAGGGAAATTCTGTGTGGCCCAAGCAAGTTGACTCGAGATTTTATACGGAGACGCGGCGCAGCTGGTAGCAGTTTCCCCTCGTATATGTCTCCAGCGGTCAGAGATAACTTGATTGCTACAAGGAGATGGAATTAATTGAAGGCACGGAAGGCCATCGCCTTACATGGTGCAGACGATGAGGTGCCATGAGTCAACCATTGCAGAGGTCCGAACTGATTGAGTTAAGAGACATCGAAGCATTTAACTAAGGTTCAATTAGATCCATTTACAATATCTCAGTACCCATTGGGAGGTAATACTTGAAACTAATATAAACCATTCATTAATTAGGTATATTTAACATAATTAATTAAAAAATAAAATGGTATAATTGGTTTGATTATAAAAAATAATCTGCATGCATATCGTCCGCACTAAAAAATTTAATTGCTACATGCATGTAGGTCTGTATATATTAAAGGAAGATTATACAATCTATAAGTAAGAGATCACTAATATCAAATCCGATTTAGGCCCTGTTTGGATTGGGGTTGCTTATTTTTAGGGACTAAAGTTTAGTCCTATTTAGTCCCTTAAGTTTAGTCCATTAGTCCCTTGGATGTTGCTTATTGGGACTAAAAGTGACATGCACACTCTATCCTCATTTATGACCCCTCATTAAATGATGTTTAGTCCCTACATCCAAACAAGAGGACTAAACTTTAGTCCCTACTAAAATAAGCAAGTTTTAGTCCCTAAAAATAAGCAAGGACATCCAAACGGGGCCTTATTAGATCAAAGAGATCACCAATATCAAATCTGATTCATTAGATTATACAGATCTACCAAATTTAGGAGCAACATAAAATTCTCTTCTATTAAATTGCCCCACTTACATGTGTTGAGAGGTAACAAAAATATTTAATCTCAGCCATATATTGATTAAGGGTATATTTGGCTATAAAATATTTTACAGATTGCAACTTAATTAATTAGTAGTGACACTAAACAGAATACCTCATCAAAATTTAATAATTTTCTAGGGACTTGTAACATATATAAAGAGATTCCTTCCAGGATACATATATTGCACATGCATGCTCCATTGTATATTTTTATGTTATGCTGTCCATACAAATTGAATGTTGAAAAAAACTTGTTTTCAGAGGAATTTGAAAATTACAAATTATATTTGTTGTAACTAACTCAACTGAAATTTATCACACGTAATCTCTCTTTTTGTGTTCGCGCGTGCATGCATTTTTAGTTTTTATAAACTGCTTTTGGTAAGGATTTCAACTCCTTCAGGCGTGCTTGTGCGCCCTTTAAATTGATCTAACCTGATCATTTTTCTAGTTGTTTCATTTTTTCGGTTTTCACCGCTTCCATATATTGTTCGTAAAACTCTTCTCCTTAATATATAGTAGCGATTATGTGTACTAATAAGCAACCTCAATATATTAGGGGTGCTCCTTATTTGAGAAGGCCATGGATAATGAATTTATGTAACACATGTACATTGCCAAACAAATATTTGCATGTTGTTTTACTTTATTCATAAGGTGCTGTACACATCTATATTCTCCATCAAAATTAAGGCGTTCTGAAACAACTGGGATACTAATATATAGTCATACACAAGTCAACAGTTCAATTTATGGACAGCTCTATATAAGTATAATCTATATGGCATTGTAAGTTGACATTGCGCAGCTAGATTGCTAGACACATGAAAAAGAAAAATATTGTATCTCACGTATTAATCTGTTAATGGGGAAATATAATCAAGGTGCATGCATGCATATTGATGACAGCAGCGTCAGACCTGATGAAATTCCAAGAGTTGACCTGGGCTCCATATATACATTATTAGCGTTAGAAGCGCTCTTCACATCACATGAACGAGTCCCCACTTGACTTCGGTATACTTGTCATTTGGATCACACCACCGTGCACTTCAGAGTTCACACACCTCAAATTGATCCGTCTCAGTTGATAATTAATACATCTTGAGCTGTAAAAAAATATAATTTATATATGTCACTGACATATGTGCAGATATAGAAGGTTGCTATGCATTTTGTTGAATATGAGATGACATGGGATAATAGGATTAAGAAGAGGAGTCTTCTCTAGCTTCATTACCCCTCTCTAATTAATACGTACGTTTTAGACACCCAGACATTGACTAATTAGATGCCTCGGGAGAAGTATAGCATTAGGATTTAAGAGTTTAGACCGTTCTTCAGCTCCTTTAGCTGTACCAGAGAGACAAAGCTACACAAGATAACCAAAAAGAGGTCAGGAGCATGTCATCCAAGAAGAAGAGAGCGGCGATAGATCTCTCTCTGGAGCCAGAGAGGAGGGAAGAGGTCGGCCACGGCGATCGCAAAGCCAGCGATGGCGCCATAGCGGCTGCGAAAGATGGTGATGGCAGCAAGCAAGGAGAGCCACCTAAAGAGGAAACCGGCGAGGAGCTGGAGAAGGTAGCTGAAGTGGTTGTGGACCAAGGAGGAGATGGCTGCAGTGAAGATACCAAATATCGAACTCAACGAGGCGAGATGACGGAGGAGGAGGACAAGCGACCTGCAGCAAGCGACGACGACGATGGCGACAGAGACGACGGAGCCGGAGCTAGCGCGGAGGAGAAGCACATGGTAGATGCCAACGCCGGCGAATACGACGAAGGAGGCAATAGCCGCCGTACCACCATGGCGCAAGAGGAGGTATGTACCCACATAGCTACTTAATTAGGATTATAAATTCGCAATCATACTAGCTGCTGATGTGATGCAACTATATATGCAAGTAGATAGAAATAGAATATCACATCGATGCAGATTTCCCTTGTTTTTCTTGCTTCCGTTTGTGGTTGAAATTTGCATAATTAAATATATATATACGCTTCCTTCAGTTGAGCGAGATGCAGGAGGAGATGGAGAGGATGAAGGAGGAGAACCGGTTGCTCCGGCGAGTCGTCGACCAGACCATGCGCGACTACTACGAACTGCAGATGAAGCTAGCCGCCTACAAGCAGCAGCAACCGGCAGATGAGCCTAAGAAGGTAATTTTAATTTCTTAGATGTTCTACTTAAGCTGGTTTAGCTATGCTAAATTTATATCCAATTGAGCCTACCCATGTTCGTTCAAGCTAGCTAGCTATAGCTAATTAGTGCGCTCATGAGCTCATCTCGTGCACGAATTTAATTATTTCTTCCACGTGACGCCGCCCCATAATTACCATATCAATTCAAGGCACGCCTTGTTTTGCGAACTCGTGATTCGATTTCTCTGTGTAGGAGCCCGAGGTGTTCCTCTCCCTCGGCGCCACGGCCGCGGCTGCTGGCGGCGGCTTCCCGGAGGCGAAGAGCAAGGAGCAGGCCACGCGGCGGCGGCCTTCGGTGGGTAGTGACGACACGGACGACGTCAAGGACGATCTAGGTCTGTCCCTTAGCTTGGGAGCATCGTCGTACGACGATGAGGATCAGAAGCCGGAAGCGAGGCACGACGTCGATGGCGCGGCGGTTGCAGCCATCGGCGGCGGCGGAAAGGGGAGAGGTTACGCGCTGCTGGAGAGCAGCACGATGGGCCCGCCGCCCGCCGCCGAGCTCGCCACGGCCGGGATCGCGAGCCAGAGCGTCAACCCGGCCAACCGCAAAACTAGGGTTTCAGTGCGTGTCCGGTGCCAAGGCCCCACCGTAAGACACAATGCGTCTCACCATGAATGCAACTTTCCAATTAACGTTTGCGTATTCGTGATTACAGTCTGATGTTGTCTGCCATTGATGCGCCGGTGCAGATGAACGACGGGTGCCAATGGAGGAAATACGGGCAGAAGGTCGCGAAGGGCAACCCGTGCCCGAGAGCTTACTACCGGTGCACCGTCGCGCCGGGCTGCCCGGTTCGGAAGCAGGTGACAATAATTATTTGTTAATTACACCAGTTGCTTCTGATCGAATTTAATTTGGTCAATAGTTAGCATTGGATTGCATGATCGATAGCTACTTGATCGATAGAGTTGAGTTGCTAGCTGTGTGTGTATGAATTTGATTGATCATGTGTGATGGCGCGCGTGTGCAGGTGCAGAGATGCCTGGAGGACATGTCGATCCTGGTGACGACGTACGAGGGCACGCACAACCACCCACTGCCCGTTGGCGCCACCGCCATGGCCTCCACAACCTCTGCCGCGGCCACCTTCATGCTGCTCTCAAGCACCAGCTCCGCCTCCTCCGTCTCCGACACAGGAGTCGTCTCGACCGCGCCGCCGTCCTACCTCAGCCCGTACCTGCTCCCCTTCAGCTCGCACCACCCCTCCGCCTCGCCATTTCTAAGCTCTCCGCCGCTAAGGCCCGGCGCAACGGGCGGCGGCGGCGGCGGCAGCAGCAGCAGCACGCAACATATCAACCTGTTCGGGAATTCATCCCTGCTAACTCCCCAATCGCAAAGCCCCGGCAAGTACCCGTGGTCTCTGAACCCTCCGCTCGGCGGCGGAGGAGGCGGATTAGGAGGCAAGAGGCCGTTCTGGAGCACCGCCGGCGACGAGAAACCGACGCCACCAGCATTGCCTGAAAACGTCGGCGCGGTGGTGTCAGACCCGAACAAGTTCTCGGCGGCGATCGCGGCGGCGATCAACAACTACATGGGGAAAGAGGGGCAGACCATGGGAGGCAACGACGGTGAGAGTAGTAGTAGCAAGTGGGGTGTGCTTGAATCACTCCCACCCCATGAGTAGTAGTGAGAGAGAGAATTAGCTAATTAATTGTAACAAAATTAAAATGGCAGGGCAATCAATTAGAATGGTTGTGTGTAAACAGATCAAATTAGGGGCAAACACACATTGGGGAAATTTTGGGGGTCATTTGGTTGTAATTTTTTAGATTTTCTTTTGGAAACATGCTACGATTAACTGTTCTTAATTAAAGTAATTATTAATTCACTGCTTCAGCAGAATTATACCGGCAAGAAAATTTCACAACTAGATGGATCTCCTCGTAAAACTACAGTACTGTTTGATACTTCGACGTGCCATGAAATCCTCGTGTATTTCCGTAACACATTCAGCTTGATGGGCAAACCGGCCCGTGAAGGCCCGAGCACGTTGGGACACTGGGCCCGGCCGGCGGAAAATCCGGAAAAGAAATAAAAGATATAAAAATGAAAAACAAGGAAAATATCAAATAGGAAAAATTAAATAAAAAACAAAAAAAACCATATTTTTTTTTTAAAAAACATAAACATTAATAAAAAAACCAGGAAAAAAAGAAAAATCAGAGGAACAAACCCCGTGTTGGGCCGGTGGGCAAAATCGGGTTGGTATAACCTGGCTGTTGAAGCCTGGGACACACTGGAGCCCAAAAGCCATAGCTGCCGCCTGCAGGCTGCAGGGCAGCACGTAGCTACGGTTGTAGACTTGTCGCAGCCAGTTTGATTCCCGCTGACAGATCGCATCTGCTCGGAATCTAGCGTGCTCTAAACACTTTGAGTGTATCCGTGACTCTTCTAGAAAAATAAATTGGTACTGTGGTCTGGTTAATTTCAGGTTCTTCACTCTAACTTGGATTTAAGGATCCAAATATTTGCCGAACGAACCCTTAGTAACCCTTAGTACGAACTCTCCCGAAATTTCCAGCTCTTACGATAATAAAGTATAAAACGATAAGAGGAATATCCTTTTTTCTCGCACGATATATACAGTTCAACGGAGTGCATATTTATGGCAAACACAATCTTAACTAATATAAAGCGTCGAGATTTCCGTGTCCTCTATCTGCAACCTCGTATGTATCTTCCACTTCCCGTAAAAAACCAGCTCAGCTCAACGCGCCCGCCCGCCCCGAACGCTCCGCGCACAACTGCTCGGCTGGTCCACACGCGCATGCATCCACGGCGTGTAAGTAAGCGTGAGAAAAAAGAAGAAAAGAAAATAAAATTAAAAAAAAAGAAAAAAGAAAAGAAAAATATGTTTTGCATTTTAGTTTTTTTTTTATTTTACACAGATGTACGAATTTTGTGTAAAAATTTTTAGATTTCTGAAAAATCATGTAGAAATATGAATTTCACGTAAAGACTGTTATTGAATAAGATTATGTTACAAAGTACAGTCATCTGACTAGTACTTAGAATACCGCAATCCTGGCCCATCCCCAAAGAATGTGTTAAGATTGTGGGCTTCCAAATCATCCCTTATAGTATTTTTAACCCTGCTGTTTTTTTGGCATTGATTATATTATTATATTAATAAATATTCTATATAATAAATGGAGAATTTGATCATATACCCACTCTTTAGATGGAAATTGAGGATTTTACTCGCCATATCTCAATGACATGTGGGGTCCATATAAATCAATGACATGTGGATCAGGAGGATAAATCCTCAATTTCCAACTAAATGTAGGGTATATGATCAATTTTTCCATAATAAATTATTCATTAAAATAAGAGAGAAACAATATTTTATATAAGAAAGAGCTCTACAAGATATGTAATAAAGAAAATAAAATTATTATGAAAGAAAATAGAACATGGGTTATTAAATATAAATTTATCGTGAAGAATTATCTATTAAAAGTATAATATCTACAAGTGATATTTTTTAAAAAAGAAAAACACCTCATTTTGGGAGTGGACTACCTGGCCACTCTCTGGAGCCCGGCGGTTTCGTCATAGGGGCGACATCACCGGCTGTCTCGCTACTCCGTGGACGCGGTCCATGGACCTCACTGTGACACCGTGCCCTGGCTGTCGCCATCTCGCGTCCGTACGAGGTGGCGCCGTTGTATGGACCGGGTGTAGACGTCTCGAAGCGGCGTGAGACGTAAGTGCAACGCGAACTGACACCGATACACCGTAAACGTGGCTCCCACCTCTACCCACGTGTGGGCCCCACCGTTTCTTCCCCAAATTATTTACGTCCATCTATCTCCTAGCTCCCATTTTAACTTTTTTTGCTTTGATTTTTCATTTCGATCGAGAGAGCAATCGGCTTAACTTGTGTCCTTGTCTTTCTCCCCTTCTCTCGCTCGGTTGCTTTGCTCCCGTCGCGGCCTCGTACTCACCACTGGAACCCCGGCTGACCACCGCTCCGTCATCGCCGACTCCTCTGCGGTTTAGGTACGGCCTTGCCTGCCTCCCGCTTCCCATTCAGACATCTCAGATTTGGTTGGTTGTTGACTTGGTGGTGGTTTGGTTTACCATGCCCTAGTTTTTTTTTGAATGGTGGCTACGACGCTTGTTTGGGGTTGTATCACTGTGATTTGGGTGCGGATGGGAGAAATTTTGCTTGCTCCTGGGGAATTTTGGTGTTCCGTTACTGATTTGAGTGTTTCCTGGATCGTTTGGAATTACTTTTTGGAGCCTTCTGATGGTAGTGGTATAGGTCGGGATCTCAAAATGGGTGGTCAGATTTGATCTTCTCAAGTAGAATTTTACCTTCCCAATGCGTGTGGTTAAATTTTTGGGGGGCAATTTGACCTAAAATCGAAGATAGCTGAGCATGCTTGGTGTATTATTTGCGTGTAGATTGGATAGATGGTTGAAATGACGTAGTAAAATACCCTTTCGTGTATTTTTTTTTGAGTTTTAAACTTTTGTCAATGCATTTTATTTAGTTATAGAGGTTAGCAATTTTGTAGGAATTGGTCAACTCAAAGAACGTATTGTAGATGTGTTTTTTGCCTAGGGATGCATAATTATGAATCGTGCGTGGTGATAATGCTTCATTTTCCAACCCTGTTGTGTCAATTGGCAGCACAAAACATAGAAAATCAGTATTCGGGATAGCAATTTAGTTAAATCACAAGCACTTATATAATCTAAGGTCATGATTCTTTGCTGAAGGGCAGGTAGAGCGGATCTCATTTGGGGAAGAGAGATGCTTCTCAGGTAATACTTAATATTGCATTGTTGAGTGGATAAAGTGGTTTTAAACGGAGAAAATGTTCATTATTTCTGCCACTATTTTTGGAGAAATTTGATGATTTGCTAGTCAAAAGATTTGGCCCTTTGATTGTGATGACGTCGGAGTATGAATGATATGTGTGACCTTATATTCTACGACTGTGGGCCAAAGTAGCAAACAAGCAAAACTACTTCTTTTTGAGTGGCAAATCAGTAAATATATCCTATTTTGGGGTTGAACTAGTAAGACGCCCGTGCTTTGCGACGGAGTTTTATTTTTAATGACAAAAGCCTATTTAAAGTATGACATTTATTTAAATGCGCTTAATAATCCTGCGATGATAATAAGCAAAGGAGCTTGTCAAAATTCATATCTATCAATCTATGTGACCTGACAACCTAATACACGGTATAGTGCTCACACGTGGGGTTTAATGTATAATTTGGTAATAACTTACATAAGAAAGTACATACTAATGTCACATTCAAAAGTAGCAAGTTTATGATAGTGTTACCAAAGGCAACATGTAAATACATATCGAAGGAATAGTAAAGCTGCATTATTTCTGTAAACATACATTTGGAAGGGAGAGACATAAATTGACAAATATAAACTGAAGTACAAAGAGTGCGTACTACTGAATTTGCTGAGATGCAGCAGTTTGGATGCCGAAGTTGTGCCAATGTTGTCTCTGGGCAAACCATAATTAGGATGATTCCAAGTTAATAGTAAAAATGTCAAGAAAATAGCATGATATGAAAATGAACCCCCGAACCCGATGCCGACAGTTGGTCCGACGGACACGAATGGCAAGGGCGAGTAGAAAGGTGCTGCCAAGTTAGATATTGAACAAGTTGCAACAAAACCATAGATTAGATGTGTTACAACATTCAAGATAGGTTATGGAGTGAAAGATATGCAGCACATTGAGTCTGCAGGTTAAAGAAACTCCCACCATGATGTTATACAACTTGATCATGTGGTATGCGACTTAGGAGTGTCATTATGTGCTTTAACATTCAAGATGAAAACATCAACTAAATGTTAAACATGAGTGTGTGAGTGCTTTGTTGAGTCCGCACGTTAAAAAATCTCCCTGACCTTCTATTTTTCTGTAATCCAGTCTCTTTCGGATGTCCTACCAACTAAACTGCAAAGCTAAAACTTACAATATAACTTAAATTACATCTAACATGAAATAGATAGAGATAATAAAAAACATATAGTAATGGTGATGTCAGTGCCTTTGATGCATACAAATTCACATGATGAAAATTCCATGCATTCACCTTGTATGTTATTTAGATCTGAGTTTTTTAACAACTGTTAGTTGTTTTTAATAAGGCTTATCTTGCCAACATACCCATTAGCAGTCCCCCACCATCAAACATATATTTTATTAGCATTTAGTGGGTATTTCATCAATCAAACAGGAGGAAATATCAGAGAATTAAATATAGCTAATGACACTGAAACACATACCATCCAATGCATCTTGATCTATCACGCTATCATATTCATCACGTCCAATATCCTTTAAAAAACTATGTTCAGGCCCAACACCAGGGTAGTCCAGCCTATCAATGAAAACAATACGATTGATTATACAAATGCAATGCAAATCTATGAAAAGAAATTCATCTAAATCTAACGCAACCAAGATTTAGAGGTAGGCCAGTAAACTCCACTACGCAGTAACCAAATCTGCAAATATAGGGGCTCAAATCCAAGGCGATTGAGGTTTGGATTCGAACATATTGTTCGTAGCAAAGAAGATAGAATAGAAGAAACCTCTCCGCACAATTAGAGAAAGCAAGCGAACCTCTCTCTCACCAACAAAGACAGATCAATCCAAGCCTGGACAAAAAATGCAACCAAGAATGCCTCACAGTGGCTTCATGGGATCTTGCCAAGGAGCATCAATAAACCATCTTTTTATCTAGGGAAGCAAGGAAGGAGGATAATGGCTCTCACCGGTTGGATCCAGGAGGAAGCTGCTGAGCTACTCCTATGCAGGCGCCAGCTTCTGAGGCCGCTGCTGCGAGGGCTTTGGGCCATATTTTGTGGTTTTTCGGTGGGGTTTTGCGATGGCCGATGGGGATGTCCGACGGTGTCAGCGGAGGATGCGACCGACGACGGGGATGGAGTCCACCGGTGCTCGAGCGGAGAACCGATGGTCTTGCCCTGATCCGCCTCCGCGCGTTGTGCTCCACGCAACTCGCTTTCTCTCCTCTTCCTGTGGATCTGAGCTATTGCAGTGGTGCAGTGGGGAAGCAGCGACGAAACAAGGAGGGCAACCGGTGGTTGCGATGTGGGGCAGTCGCGTCGTGGAAGGAGTTGGCGGCTGCAGTGTGGGCGCGTGGCTAGGGCTGCGAACAACTGCTCAACCGACACAAGGAGGACGCTGGGCCGAATCACGTTGGGCCAGCGCGTTGCGGACAAGCGTTGCGCGTGAGAGAAACCTGCGTGGGCAGACGGACGAGTAAATCAGCGCTTTAATATAGTAGAGAAATGGTGAATTTTGGACCAATTTGTGGCATAAAAGAACCCCTTGCAGCCTTGCCAACCTCCATCCATGCGTTGGCAATCATGGAAGGACCACGATTGTAAAACTTAAAGAAGCTACCTTTGCTTCAAATTATTTTCTTATGCTGGTAACTTAGCATGTTAGGTTGGAATCCTTGACCCAAGAGCAGTATCAATTGATTCTCTCTAATCAAAAATTTATGTGTTTCTTGTTTTCTATTTTATTCTGGTAGATTTGAGAGTAGTCCTGAGATGCTCCATGCGGACTAGCTCGTATCTGGTTCTTAGGTGTGACTTTTTTAATAGGTGATGTAGATCACATCTATTGTGTTACATTGATTTGATTATTTAAAGCTTCTAGTCGTTCCTACTCGTTACTTTATGTTCCTACCCATATGTGGTTGGATCCAAGTTTACCTGTGACTTCTGCTGCAATTGTTGCTTGTTAGCCATTGTTGTGGATCTAAAGTTTGATAGGTTACTTGGTAGGAAAGCTGCTGCAAGATTAAAGTTGCAATTGCCCAATTGAGTGGTAATGTTGCTTGTGATTTTTCTTATGTCATTGCAATAATCAAGGAGGTGTCACGTGCAAGAAGATAATTCTGAACCCTGGACCTAAGATTGTACCTGAAAGAGATGGTCGGCCTTGGCCCCAGAACCCAGACCTCGCAAACGTGGAGGCACGCCGGCAGTGGGAAGGGAACCAATCCGGCCAATTGACAAATAAACTAAAGCTTTATTATGTTTAGCCAAGGCATATTTATATTACATCCATATAGCTAATCCTACTAGGACTCTTGATATAAACTAGTTCTACAAAGCCCTTATATTACAAAGGACTGTTCACGCTACATCCCACATCTCGTAGAGAAAAGGCAACTCCAAGCCAACTCTAGATCCTACATATCTCCTCGACATGGTTGCCAAAGATCCTACTGAAAGTTTTAGAAGCCTCTGATCTTAACCCAACTGACCAGCCCAAACACCGATTGTGGCATCGCTTCGCCTGGGTGTTTGTTGCTTGTATGGGTTGAAGCCGTGGCCATGACAGGAGGATTGCTTTATTTATTCTGCATTTTGACATGAATGTCATACTATGAAAGGTTTTGCACCTTGTTGCTTGTTTCTTGTAATCTTGCAACATTAATTAAGTATCATCTAAAACGACACGGAAATCATATGATGGTCGCTTCTAGCCAGGTTTGTGAAGAAATGGCAAGAAGTGCAAGGGCAAGGAGGCATGTGGCTCGTCATCTCAGACCCACCCCGTATCCCATTCCTTCATACCGCTGGAAGGCAATGAAAGAGTCGAACCGAAAGAAAACTCTGCCAGCTGCGCAGAAGATGGATTGGGAAGACGCCAACTGTTCTGTGTGCATGAAATACCCACATAATGTTGTTCCCCTCCTCTGTTCCTCACATGATAATGTTGTTGCCCTTACATGTGTGGAACTAGCTACCGCCACTCGAATTGTATTGACCAGTTCAAGAAGGCATACAACAATGGAGCATTGCTTGACGAACTTCCTGCTAACGCCACTGGCACGAGCTTGGACTCAGCACCATTGATTGTAGGTGAAAAAACTGAGTCGATTGATCTCATGTGTCCCCTGTGTCGTGGCAAGGTGAAGGGATGGACTATAGTGGAACCAGCTCGAAATTATCTCAATGGAAAAAGGACGACATGCATGCAGGATGGTTGCTCATTTGTAAGGGCCTACAATGAACTACGCAAGCATGTGAAGTCAGAGCACCCTCTTGCAAAGCCAAGGGAAGTGGATCCCATCCTTGAGCAGAAGTGGAGTTTGCTTGAGATTGAAAGAGAGAGGCAAGATGCACTCAGTACAATAACAACAACTATGGGAAGGGCTATGGTTTGTGGTGATTATGTGCTAGACTTGGAAGATGATGATAACTTGGACGATGTAGAAAGTGATGAGGATGATAGTGATAACGGGCATGTGACAGATAATACTGGAAGAATGTTGTTGTTTCTAATGCAACAAGTTGCTTGGCATCATCAGAACCAAAGGCTCCAGAATACCAACTCTTCATCTGGCAATGCCGAGGATAACTTTGCAAATAGAGCGGCACCTTACACTTCTTGGAACGAGATGATGGAGATGATTTGGTTATGGCTAGAGGGGGAAACCCCAGTATTAGTATTATGAGGCCAGAGAGGCGCCGACGACGCCGTAGAAGCCGCGAGAGGTTATTCTTAGGTGCTAATTAAGATATCAGGGCTTTACCACCAGAGGAGTACATACTACATACCCATCCGGTTCTCTGGGGCATAGCATTCATCAATTTCAACCTCAATTTACTTGTTCATGATCATGTACCAAGTAGACGTCTTAACCTTTTAGCTCATTGTTACCCTTCAATGTATCCCATCTTACATTCTTTGTTGAAAAGGAAAGTACCGCACCCATCTCGTGTGTGTTGTAAATGGAATTGCAATTTAGTAGCATTGTCCATTCTTATGGACTTTATCTGATGTTCATATTATGATGCGCTCTAAGTTTGATAACTTGAACGATCAATTTTGCCAAAGCACAATTATAGGTCGAAAGTAGACTCACATTAAACCATGTTGTAGATGCATACATCAAAACCATAAAATATCTAAATGATTTAGATAAAGGTTCAATGGGTCTACTTATAGGAATTTGAGTGGTTCATACATATTTTGTTGGAAGAATTTCTCGTCGGTACATGCAATGCATAAGAAATCCGAATATTATGGAATTTAACCGTGCTTAAATCATGATCAATAGTGTTGGACTATGGATAAAAGCCCCCACCTCTCCCACTATAACGCCTAGGTTTTATGGTTGGGTTGGCTAGGTGGGGTGAGCCTAACATGGTATCAGAGCCAAGGTCCTGGGTTCGAACCCCCCTGGCCACGCATTTCCGCATTTCCGGGGTGGCGTAGCCCACAACAGGTCTCAACACACTAGAGAGGCGGGGGTTCAAACCTAGGACCTTGGCTCTGATACCATGTTAGGCTCACCCCACCTAGCCAACCCAACCATAAAACCTAGGCGTTATAGTGGGAGAGGTGGGGGCTTTTATCCATAGTCCAACAAATAGAGTTGATGGTATGTGGTGTGTCATAATCTTTGCGACATAGAATCATGAATAGAAAACTAGTTTTAAAAAGATCAAGATAATTTGCTATAAGCAGCTAAGATAACAGTGCAACCCGATGACTCAAAACCAACCACTCTCTTGATTACGGTGGCCTAAATCAAGGATTTGCCTAACCACACTCTAAGTTACCAATCAACACAACCCTACAATTAAAGAGATAAACCTCACAAAGCAGTAGGAGCAACAATTAAAAGAGGTTGAAGCAACAATTAAAAGAGGTCGAACATCCACTTCTAAAATCTCACAAGGAAATCACAAAAACAAAAGATGGATATCACAAAAATAACTAGAAGGCGTGGAACATCGGCTTCTAAACAAAGGATTCTATTTTCATATATCAAAAGTATATTCATGAAAGGAAAAAGTAGAGATATCTATACTAGAAACAACTCTTCTAGTTGGGTATGAAAGGACCCTTGAGTTCGTTGAGAAATTGGCAGTACAAAAGTTTCTAGGAAGAATTTTTTAGAAGCCTCATATAGCATTTTCAGTTTTGGCATAGACTTCACCAAAACATCAATAACTTTTTATTTGGAAGTCGGAAAGATAAGTCATTTGTCGGAGGTCAAAGTCTTGATTATCTTTTCAATCATATATACTATGGCTACTCAATCATAACTAGGGATTGCAGTTCAACCCGATTACCCGTTTACCCGTGGGTAAAAACCCTATTAGGATCGGGTATGTTCTTAAAATCATACCCGACGGGTAAACGGGTACGGGTATGGGTAGCCCATACCCGTTTACCCATTTACCCAATTACTCTAAGTATAAAAAAAATCCCAAAACCCAAGCTCACTTCTCTCCCCCTTCTCTCCTCCCTCCACCCCGCAGCCGTCGGCTCCAGGCTGCCTCTCCCTCTCTCACGGATCTCCTCTCCCTCTCCCTCTCCGCCCACTGCTGGCGTGCACCCCCCACACGACCTGGCGCCACACCCCGCGTCGGTGTGTGCGCGTTGGCCCGCATGGCTGCGTCGCCTCCACACCGGTGTGCACACGTTGGCTCGCACGACTACGTCGCCTGTGTTGCCCCCGCGCCGGCATGTGCTCTTTGCCCCGCGCCGGCATGTGCTCTTTGCCCCTTGCTTCACTGCCGAGTGGACTGGACCACGCCGCCACACCGAGGGTCGCCCGAAGTCCACCGAACGCCCTCGCTGTTAAGGCTAGCCTTCGTTGCAGTTTCTCTTCGCGGGTAAATGAGTATACCCGCGGGTATACGGCGCCCGCGGGCGATGGGTATGAGCATGGGTTTTTACCCGTCGGGTAAACGGGTACGGATATGGGTATGCACTACCCGTACCCATCATACCCGATTGCCATCCCTAATCATAACAGGTTAGATCACACGTCTCATAAAAGTTGAAATACATGTCAGTGGACAACAGATTTTAGAATCAACATGGTGCAAGCACTAAGCAGTCCTATTTTCATGTATTCTATTGTCAACTTGATCATCGAAGTAATCATTTACATTTAAGATTTTATTTTTAGGGAAAATTACTTACATGCCATTATAATTTTTAGAAATTGCTTATATGCAACTGTCAATAACTGAGGTGGCCCCCATATATCAATGACACACTGATGATATATTGGCAAATTGTGAAAATTATAATGTCAAAAAAAATTAACCCTTATTTTTACATTTGAACGGCAGGGCGAGCCAGCACGGCAGCACCGAGCGGGGGCAGGGTACGAGCAGCCGAGCACAAAAGCCGCAGGGCGCGTGAGGGTGGGAGGCGGCGGCTCAAGCAAGGGCGGCGCACCGGCGACAGGTGATCGGGTAACCAGGAAGTGCTAAACTGATGTTTTTCAGTTATGAAAGCAAACCACAAAATCTTTTGATAATAGATTGACCATAAAATGAACTGAGCTCATGTTTGTACGGAAAAAATGTGTAACTGCATATTACATTACCATTGGGTTCTACTACCCTGATTATATTGAACAGCCCTGCACCTCACGACCTAAACATACATGCCCTCAACTGATTTCCGTAACATTACAATTTTCTTCGGAACTACATCTTTCAGAACATTTGAAAACAATAATCATTTGCTTTTTATATACTTGTGAGAAGATAGATTTGTACATCTCTTCACGACAGTCATTGAATGTATCATTTCCACAGCAGGTGCTCCAATCAAGCATGGATCCAATGCAACTGCAAATCCACATCGTCTTACCCGTTCTGCATCCCCTGCTGGAGAAAGAACTGCACCAGCACCACAAGCACATGTGAGCTCGTGCGATGCGATGGCAACAATGACATTGTCAACGCCATGCACCATCATGGTATCGATGGCTCAATGCCTAGACCGAAGGCACATTGGACACCCATGATCTCCCATTAGAGAAACAACAGTTACTTCTTTCTAATGATGGTAGGCAAACCATAGCAAACTGGAGACGCGCCAATCATAAGAGGAAGCCTGCAGGCACGCCTAGCTTCACTTAAATATGAAGCTACTCGTCTGTTCCCACAACTGCAACGTTTACTACTGTCATTCATTTGTTCAGACTTCTTCCCACGTGTGCCTCTTCGCCTCGGTCTGCCATTGTCCCCCACCGCAATGGTCATGGACTCAAATTCTTGTGTTAGCTGGCAACACTTCGAGCAATTTTTGGCTGCCATGAAATTCTCTTGCAACCATGAATCGAGCAAAGCTTTACTAAACCGATCAATATCCTTATCTGAAACATCCCAGAGATTTGCAATAACAGCAGGAGAACCAGCGAATAAATATGACAAAGGAGCTCCTTGAGGAGCATAACCCCCTTTGCAATGCAGTGTTCCACTGCTGCAGCCCATAAGAAGAGCAGCAGCACAATTATCCAATTTCTCGATTTCCTTCCCAGAGACATACTGAGTTCCTGCAGCATTTCCAGAGTATCAGAACACAGTTGTTCAATTCTATTAAAGTAAAATGGATATTCTACATGTTAGGCAAAAGCTATCAGAGCAGCATCCAGTATAAGAACAAAGCGATTTAAATGATCACTCGTTTAGTTCATATTCCTAATAGTTTCATCAACTGCTAACCAATTCTTGTTTTAGATTGGGATTATTGTAGTCCAGCTTATATAAGAGGGGATTTTAATAAGTTGACATATAATAATCTGAAGGAAAATAAGATATGAACTATTTGTCAGCCTAGATTATTGGATTTATTGTGTTTGGATAGCAAAAGACTAATGTCCTGAAAATGAAGTGTTCAGATGGGGAGAGGCTGACATTTAGCTGAAAAAAATGGGTTCCGCCAACTTATTAGATTAATAGATTATTATAATCTAGTTTAAATCAGCCCAATAAGTTAACTATTTGTTGAAAACAATAAGATAGATTATTATAATCATAAGCTGAAACAAACGGAGCTTACAAGCATCCATTGGTACCAGCACATGTGGCAGGTTTGTGTACCTGAACTCATGGTACCATCTAGTGAATTGGCGGTGCAAGCTTTATTTATTACTCCATTCTCGAATTCTTGTCAGTTTTGGCCAAGCACAGATGCCCTTTGACCATTAATTTTAAAGCAATATTAAAACAAACAATGCTTACAATACTTTGGATTGTGAATCTTATTATACAACTTTTTATACTACATAATTTGATTATGTGAAAAATATTGTTAGTTAAACTTTAATCCTCAAAGTTAAAACTGCCAAGTATTCATGAATGTAGGTAGTATTATTATAAAAAGTTGGATTTTGAGTATTTCATCTAAAGAAACTTCATACATGTGGCCACAATAGACCAGTCAGTAGTTTAGGCTATATGCTACCAGACGTTAAAAAATATCATGTGATGTCATACAATAAGGAAAAACAAACAGGTTCAGCAAACTAGTTAATCATGATACTGCCGTACAAGACTTTGAAGACTGAAGGCATCAAACTTAACATGACCAGGATAAGGTACCAATATAAACGTCCAAAAAAATGATGACTATAATCTTTATATCAATAGGACGTACCACTTCCATGACCAAAATAAAGGAAAAGATCATGATTCCTCAAGGCCAAGACAAGCTCTTCAGCCGTTGGAGCAAACCCAGCCATTCCCTGCATACAAACGTTGCATCATTCACAAATGACATTTACATGTTTGTGCACAATAAAAGCATCCAAATCCATCCTTTAACACCCAACATAAGTATTCCAACAAGCTTGTAGAAGTCATAGGGGTTCATGCTCCATTAACTCTATGAAAGATGTTAAAAACTGTAGCTGGTTGATTCCTATGTACGCAATTTATCATATTTAGTTGCAATCAAGACTAGCATGAAGTGGACAATACACTGAGCTGGAGGCTATACCTAAAGTTACAGCCCAGAGGTAAACAAGATTTTAAAACCATTTATGGATCCAGGGATGGCAGTATCAATGGAACCTGGGGTGGGTCCAAACTCCAAAGGATCCTGGGGTGATCTCTCTGGAGATCCCGCCTCCTTATCGACCCTTTGACATGAATGGAGTTGTTCCCAATCCCACTCGGTGTTCTGAAGTACTTTACCTTCTAGAGTGCAAGGAAAGCAGTAAACTTAACCACCTTTGTATGCTAAACACATATTTACTACCGCGTATGTGTCAAAAGAAAACTATTTCACATCTCAAAAAAAAAACATTTCTGCAGTTGGTGGAAGCAATTATGTTTACAATTTTAGCACCAAAAAAGTTTGCTAGAACAAGGACTATTCTATAACTTGTTGATAAACCATCATTACCTTCCATTCATAGTTCTTGAACAACCGATCAAATTCTTCTTGTGTACTGCTCAAGTCACCACTAGGATTCAACAGATAAAATGTGTTGAGAGGATCAATGACAGGAAAAGGAGGGGCTATAATGCTGCCATCTTTGCAGTAATTATTATTTCTACTCAATGCTAGAAATATGCTTCCCACTGATGGCATGCGATAAATTTCTTGAGTCCTTAGTGCAGGCAAGCTTTCCCAAGGAAGCATCTGCATTTATAATCATTTCAGATAAAAGGGGTTAATGAAGATATATAAAAAATGATGGGACATGCATCACAAGGACTGATAATTTTAATTAAATAAAGCTGAGTGCAATTCTACTTTTTGTTAACAACAGATGCAGTAATTTGAAGAACTGCAAGTGTTGAGCTTTTGTCAATAAATGTAGATTCAGCATACATGCTAAAATTAATATGAAATATAACCACAAAAGATCTACCATTAAAACTGTCAACATTTTCCCCAATATTCAGTGATATACCACAAAGGCAAATTGAATTGCAACAATACATGATTGATAAAAATGAATATGATATGGGATCCAAAATATTTATCCCTAGCAGAAGACTGAACAGTTAAGAAAAGCACCCATAACGCTATCTAGACTCTAGAGGACTCAAAGTAATATCTACACACATTTTTAACCACGTAGTAAAATTTGATGACAAAACAGCTAACACATTACTCACCTGCACATTGATGTCCAGAACAAAAATGATTGGATCTCTATCAACTGGCTCAACCAATTCATTCACTTTACTCTTTATTAAATATTTGACTGTCTCAAGAGCATTTGGCTCAGTACAGAAAGAGAAGGCTCTAAGTCTGTCTTTCCCGCAACACCCTCCCCGGCCAAAATAGCCTTTATACAATATAAGTTGAGAAACACAATCTTCCATTTCATCCAGTGACGCAGCACCACCAAGGATGACCTTGATGAGCACTGGATTCACATCAACTTTGAATTCTGATTCCAGACCAGCAATCAGGTTTGTCTGGGTTGCCTCAATGTGTTGATTAGTTAACTGGGGGCCCAAAAGAAGGCATTTCCAGGGTCCCAGCCATGATTCCTCCATATTTCTGTTCAAAAGGATTATGACATACCAGAACAAAAAATATTAAAACATGATCCATTTTTTTGGCATGACATAGTGCCTTGTAATCAATTTTCAGTTTTACACTAACATGGAATCTTACTTCAGTATTTCATCAAGGTGGTTGTTGAGCTTCATTCTATGTGACCACCACCTTACATGATTTGCTTGCCCATCATTCAGAGTATGGGTTGCACTAGAGAGCGAAACAAAGTTCTCCTCCAGTAGCTTTTTGAAAGTAGGAGCCACATAGTCCATAATAGTGTAACCCCACGGGCACTGCCAATTCTTATCTGAGGCTTTCATTGGACTAGAGGAATCTTCCTGCTGGATTCCTGTCAAGCAACAACCATGTGAAAAGAAGCACAAAGAAAACTAAGAATAAACTATCATAATATATGCAATCATAATATGAAATCAACGAACCTTCCAAAATAGTATCCACTGGCATAAGCATTGTAATAGGTTTGTTTGTTGAATCAAACCTTGAGAGCAGCATCCAAGCAGGGAAAAAAGAAGGAAGAAGAAGAATTTCCCCAAGAACATTCACAATATCACCTCCAAGCATACTAATGCACACAATTGGTACATCAGGAAGCTTATGGAAGAATTCTTTTACATGTCTCTCAAGATGTTCAATGTCCACTAATGAAAACCTAATATAGAAATTTAAGTATGAATACATATGCACTTACAATGACAAATAATAATTCAGCTAATTTACTACAAAAAAATTGAACCTGAGAAACTTTGAGAAATCCTCACTTGACTCATTTCCAAAATCTTCAAGAGAAACCTGAAAATGCAATGTAAAAAATTAAAGAGAAAAAAGAAGCAGCCAGGAATGTGTTAGTAAGACAGTGAATTAGTGAAGGTACAAACCTTCAAATCTTTTCTTCTGGGTAAAGATTGTAAGCCAGCAAAGTAATGGCAATTAAGATAAGTTCCAACAGAATTTTGATGGAAATATGCAGCCCAATGATTCAAAGAGAGAGTTCCCTTGGAATATAAAGGTAATTGGGCTGTGGAATCAATTGTTGCAAGTAAGAATATACATGCAAGTAGCCTGCAGACCTGAACCAAGGGAGTCGGATTTCAACACAAGAGCCAGCAGCAAACCATATGTATCCTTGAAGTCACAAAAAGAAACAATAGCCTGAATTGCAGGCACTCAAGAAATGATAAAATAAAGATATATGCAATGAGAATTTAAAATTTTCTACGGGATAAGCATATGACTAAAGGACATCACAGACCTCCTGAAAAAGTGAGGGACTCTCTCTGGATAGCACAAAAGCTTTTAGCAACCAGGGAACGACATCAGACATTTGTACAGTACAGAAGCTGCAGCAGACATCCCTGCAGATAATGATGAAATGAAAACAAGTAAACAATTTAGCAAGTTCCATGGATTGCTACTGCTGTAACGTGGATGTGACTGAAACAGTAGCTAGCTGATGAAATAACCTTGACTGTTCTGAAAGCATGCCCTTTAGCGAAAACAAACTCATACTATATAGTATTTCTGCCCGCTCTAAACTAAGAAAATCACCAATATTCTCATCCATGATTAGTCGAATTAAATTAAGCTCATAAGTTCTATAACACTCCTGAGGAAGTGATCTAAAGTACAACAATGATATGCACTGCCAATATATATTATGAACTTCATGAGCACCATGCAATCCTCCATGAGCTCCCAACCCTCTTGCTGCAAAAAACATTTCAAAAGTGAAAATATATGAATCAATTAAGTAGGAACTTAGTAATAAGAAACAAGAAGCTCAATCACTGAAATTCAATCAAATGACTTAAGCCTGCAGACTAATGTGACATCATCACATGATTCAACGCATTTTCCAGTAGCACAAGGTCCCAATTTGATATCCACACAGTACCAGAGTTGTTCATAACATATGTATTACTATAGATTAAGTCTGCATTATTACATTGGGTAAGAGCTAAAAGAGGATTCCCATCCCTACTTTAGTGAAAATACAACATAACATTTAGCAAAAAAACTACAGATATAAAAAAGCTCATCTAGATATTAAAAACAGCGGGTGGACAGCTTCCAGATAGAATCATAGTGATGGACTGGGCCCAAGTTATCCACAACAATAGCCATTTATAGACCACAATACCACATCCTGCTATATAGGCAGTATCATTATTTGAAATAAAGTTTTATGAACCCTAAGGTCCCTGACACAATATAGATATACGCTCATGAATCTTTCATAATGGAGGCATTCTCTTGAACCTTACTCAAAGAAATGAAAGGATAGATGGTTATATACAAAATATATCTAAACAAGCTTACAGAAACTTGAAACAATAGATGTAACGAATAAAAATATTTTTTCATTCGTAAGAAGTTGTCACGGGTACAGGGAAAACTCCTCAAATTGTATTAAAAGTAGTGGGTCGAGGCCCTGGACCTCGTCGGCGCGGCGGAGCCATAACAGCCTGACGCACCAACGAGGCAAGGAATACAGGAAGACAAAGTCTAAACTGAATACTCAACGACTCTAGTGCATTGGCCCTGTTTATATAAGCATAGGACCATTCTAATCTAACAACTTTATTCTGATTCTAACAACCTTAACCTCCTAGGATTCCTTTAATCTAACAACCAAACACTCAAACAGATTGGACCCTTTATCTAATCTACAACCTTATTCTAACTGAATTAGACTCCTAACTAATATGGACTTCGACTCCTAACAAAATCTGATCTTTAACTATTAATCTGCTACAGTACCGTCAATACTGTTTACGTGAACAGTACCTCACGCTACTGTTTATGGCAGACCAGGCTCACTTCTGGACCTCTGGCCCGCTTCCTACCAGGCTGGCCCTGGGCCTATCCACCCCCTCCCTGCAAACCCACGCCTGCTGCTCCATGCCCATGACAGAAGTTCTGGTCTCCAATTGATGTGAAGCCCTCAGTTACACATATTATTATCTCAAGTATGCAATTTATTCGTTTAACACATAATAAAGAACATAAAATGAAAATGTACCTATTTTTAACAGGAGTGACACAAGGTAGCCATGCCAAATGCAATCCCATCTGAATTGCAAAATATTCTGGATGGACCCAGAGTTGATGGAATTTATGAAAAGACAGTTCCAACATCCAAATATATTGCATGTGTAATAATCTATGCTGTGGTCAACACCATCAAGAAGACTGTTTGTTTTTCCACAGACCAAAGCATCTGTGGACAGCTCATCACTGCCAGATTTGCCATTCTTGCAGTTTAGTTCAGTTGAAGCTTTTTCATCTTTCACATGAGCAGTTCGCTTACTAGAGCAGGTCCTAGTTTTTGCATGATTTTCCAAATTCTGTTCTTTAGCTAATCGTGATGAATTTCTGGTTGTCCTTTTAACTTTAACATCCAATGGTGGACAACCTTCAGAACCCTTCAAGTTATGTTTGTGGGATTTTAATGCCACAAGGTCATTGGAGCAATCACTGGAAGCCTGACTAAACAATGCACACACGGTACATGAAGGTATTGCTCCATCCTTTGCAGCTATGGATTCTTTCCCATGATTACACATTTCACGCTTGGTTTCTCCAATATGATCTTTGCCAGATGCAATGCAGCTAGTTTTAAGCTTATCATATGAACCAATAGGGAACTCCAATCTGGCGCTGTTCAATTTTTCCATAGCAGACTGGTACATGACTAAAGCATTAGATAAATTGTCTGGTGACTGTTTCTGAAAGTCTTTTTCAAAGAGACTCCACAATAGATCTCCATCTTGTGCATCAACTGATATCTCCAGAGTCAACTTGCACAACTTGCATGAAATGGATGTAATATTTTCTGCAAGAAGATCCCTAGCGTATTTAAGCTCGCTCTCTGCAGCATCCCATTGTTGTCTCTTGCGGTATATTTGGCCTCAAAAAACAAACCAGATAACATGAGACGGAAGGGACAGATAAATGGAAAGTCAAAAGCAGCATGTACAACAATAATAGATAAATAGATGATATGGGTCTTTCAACTATTTTTGGAAAAGTACCAAGGAGGTACCAAAACTAAGTTATAAATAATAGTACCTATTGGTAACCACAGTCACGCACATACCTAATACTGATGTAAAAATATTATGTGTATACCTAACATTGATATTAAAATATATATACACACAGGCATACCTAACGCCAATGCAAATGTAATACCAAAAACTGGCAATCCTTGGAAATATGATATATCTTTTCCTGTCCGTAACAGAACTTCTGCTTCAGCGCCATTACCAATCAATTCATGCAGCAAAGCAACCTGAGTAGCAAACAGTCACATCATGAGCATCATGCACAAAGTGAAGAGAATTTACCAAGTACTTGTGTGTTGCACTGTGAAAATGATTTTTCTATAGCCAAAATGCTGGATTTAGGGTGTGTTTGGTTGAGCTGTGGCTGTGGGAAAAAGCTGTTGTGGGTTGTGGGCTGTGGAAAAGCTGCTGTGGGAAGTCAGCTGTGAGAAAGCTGAAAGTCGTTTGGCTGAAACAACTGTAAACAAACTGCTTTGAGCTGTGAGTTGTGTAAAAAATTCAATTTATGAAATTTTGTATGATTGTATGAAATTTGAAATATCAATTTATGAAATTTTGTATGGTTGTATGAAATTTGAAATGTCAATTTATGAAATTTTGTATAGTTGTATGAAATTTGAAATGTCAATTTATAGAATTTTGTATGGTTGTATGAAATTTGACATGTCAATTTATGAAATTTTGTATGGTTGTATGAAATTTGAAATGTCAATTTATGAATTTTTATATGGTTGTATGAAATTTGAAATGTCAATTTATGAAATTTTGTATAGTTGTATGAAATTTGAAATGTCAATTTATAGAATTTTGTATGGTTGTATGAAATTTGACATGTCAATTTATGAAATTTTGTATGGTTGCGAAGCCAAAAACCAAAAACCGCAGAAAGCAGGTCTGGAGGAGCTTTCACATTTTCACTGCACTAAAAATTGCTTTTACTAAAAGCTACTGGTTTGGAATATGCCCTTTAATTTGGCTTTTGACTTCTAGGAAGCAAAAGCTACTCCCAAAAGTCAAACCAAAGGGACCCTTATATACCACACTAGGTACCAATCGGCACTTTAAATGTTACTATATGACATGGCAGATGACCCATTTAAGGCTAGAGTGGCATACCATGGCACCACGTTTTCTAACCACTCATCAGTATTGAAATGAACTTTATGACGCACTGTTATTATACCTGTAAAATGCTTTCCAGATAGCATCGAAGAACATTCCAAGGAGTAAGGAAAGAATCTCTCGTGACAGTCGATTTTGTGGGCTCCGGCCAAATTTCAGCTATTGTTGATCCCCGTGCTTCAAGTGAAACAAAGTTTTTCCCTCCAGAACATTGGCTTTCCCCACTTACAAACTTGCCCAAATTAAATTTAAACTTCTTTCTTAGGAGTTTCTTGCGTAATTGCAGGGCCTCTATTCCATATGAAAGGGCCTACAAAAACAGAAACAACTGGATGTTTGTGAGCACAGTGAATCAAAAATATTGACCAGTACAACAATCTAGCAATAATTCCTACAAATGAAGATTTTGCACCAAGCCATGATGTTTCAAATTATTACATATATAAAAGTGAACTGGGAAACTGGAGACAATTACCTGGAAGATTTGTCCTCTTGATAGAATTCTTTTTGACAAATCAAAGTATAGATAACCAGCTAGAAAGATTGATTGATCATTAGAAGTAACCTGAAGATTCACAGTACACAATGGTTAATAGAAAAACTAAACCAGCCATAACTACTATGCTAGTGCAATGCAGATAACAAAACTTACTTCAGAAACCAGAGATGATGCGGCACTACCAACCTCACAAACACTGGCACCAAAACCAAACTGCCTTCCAAAGGAAGATTCGCATGATTTAGAAATGGAGTCAATAGGCCACAATCTCTGGACAAACATAGAAAGAGAAGGATGGTCTCCTTTGAAGCAGTTTATCCAAAATTCTGTACTATGGCAATCATCAAGATGCTGTTCTGCATTAGAAATAAATTGTTGGTCCATTGGGAGATGACAACATGCATGATGGAGGCGTCCATTCGTAAATAACATGGAAAGTAACTTTTCGGGAGGTAAGTTTTCTTGCTTCCATATGATTATCATAAGCTTGCACAGGTCAAACTGAAGCTCAAAGCAACCCTGGTATGGCAAAGTACACAGACATAACTATGTTGCAGGGATAGCAATTGCATGTTGTCTGACCTACTAGTAGAGAAAACTATAATAACCTTACTTACCTTCATTGCCAACAAATCAACCAGAGAACAAAGAAGTGGTACAAGAGTTTCTGATGGCTGTTGAAAGATCATACCAGGAGAAGAATGATTGAAAGTTCTGACCTTTGACCACAAGCCAAATGCATTCTGAGCGCTATTAAATATTACCTATTCAAGATAACAACAGTGATAATAAGCATGATCACACAAAGCAAACAGCATATGCTACAATGGTTTGAGCTTAATATACAAGTGATTATAAAAGTATTGTTTCTGTTTACATACTTGTTTGTTTTCGGCATAGGTGCTGTAGCGCAATACTGCAGCACGGTACTGTAGCAGACTAGCAGTGCTATTAGGGAAGATTTTACCTTCCACAATAATTATATGTGTTGCTTAAATAATATACTAGGTTATTAGGATAGAGATATAGTTATTTTGGTATTACATCTATTAGTTAGGAAGGTATTAGTTTTAGTTGGGAACTAGAGATAGAGATTACATTGGTTTCCATAATAGTAGGGATTAGTTCCTCGTATGTCAAGTTAGTCATCCCTATACATAAAGGGATTTCATGTACTCTATTATCAAACAATAAAGAATCCTAAAGCTAGCTCTAGCTTGATCAGAGCCTCCTGACGTTCAGGATGAGCCCATCATCAATGAGAGCAATCTCGCATTTATCCCAGTCTCCAGACCCTTATCCATGTCCATAACATGTTAAAGCAGCTATCAGCTAGGGTCTGACATGGTTACCTCAGCACCAAGATTGGCTTCCTGCGCACAATGTGCATGCAGGCAGTACGCAATAGCCAATTGATGGATTGTGGTTGCATTGCCTTGATATGAATCCAGTGGGATGTCTTGCTAGTTTGATGAAGAAAAAAAACATTAGATACCCCTTAATGTCTAAATAAAATAAGTGGACAGTAGACTCAAACTCACCAGTAAAGATATGGCTTCAGACAAAGATTCGAGGCAGCTGCTTATACTTTGCATTCCAGATGCACGAAGTGTGTGTGCTTTTCTAACAAGGACCCTTGATCTCTCCAAATAATACTCCTTTGAACAGTATATTTTATTCAAGAGAATATCTATGATTCTTGTTTGCATTTGTACGCAGAACATGGTGCCTCGAGATTCAATTAACCCATATGCTAATAATTCCTACAAAAATCAAATTAAACCCAAAGCAATTGGCGTCAAATACAGAACATCACAAATTCTAAGATATACCATCGAGGCATTGACCATTGTTAATCAATAAAACAGAATATGGTACCTGCTCTAAAATTAAGCCTACCAACTTCTTAGGAAAGGGAGAAGAGTAACACATAAGAGAGTGGTACAGAAGGGGAGCGCTATCCACACTCTGATCATCCTCAAGATCTTTGTTTGTTATCTGTATTATGAATAACCAATTAAATGAAATCAAGATAACTAGATAAGTCCTGGAAGCAAAATAATTTCTTTCAGCTCAGTACCTTAACCCACAACTTGATGAGGACTAACGAACTGTTTAAAGATGTGGATGTGCCATCATCAGCCAACAATTCAGACAAGCTTTTCACAACAATATCAGATATCGTTTTTACTCCACATCTATGGAGAGTGTCAACCATCTTTGCAATCCTTGCAAATGCATCCACGATTATGTCATTCAGTGCATCCTTTGGTAGGTCCTCAATAATTATCTGCCCATCCTTGCTTGCTGATAGCCTATGGTAAGAAAGTCTGGCATGCACCCATATTGTTTGACAGCATAGCTCTAATGCCTTTGGTGCCTAAACAGAGAAAATGCCTTTGAATTTATGCTTAAAACCCAAAAGCATGTTCAAGTAAATAGACCAACATCTCAGAAGGGTACCTCTTCAAAATGTCCAATATTGTAAAGCATCACCCCAATGTTACCAAGTGAGGACATGAGAAATTTGAGCTCATCAAGCTTTATCCATGTACTTGAAATGACACATTTGATGAAGGACACACTCTTCTGGACTATGAAAGCAAGATATATTAATAGGTGGCAAGAATGAAATTAAAATTAGTGACAGCAGGCAATTTAACAATATCGTTTCACGAATGACCTTTGGGTAGGAGAATCAACAAACAGATTTTCTTAAATATAATAACTGTTTATATATGAAACAAAATGATAACTATCAACAATAAAACCAACAACAGGCTGAAACTAGGTAGAGTATAGTTGCAAAAGACACATTGCCAATGATGAATGGACCGAATGGTATGTCTGTCCAAAACTCCAAATTAATCAGAATATCAGATTCAATATGTAAATGATCCTCTGAGCTATAGAAATCAACAAAAAGTAAATGATGGCAATTTGGTCATCATATGTAGTCTAGGTAAGTTGGAGACCCTAGGCAGTGACTTTGGCATGGCCACATGTGATGTCAAATATACAAGGGCTGGGAGAGGCTAGTTGACAAAATTCAGGGATTGATTTGCCCAATTTAACAGTTGAAGGACCAATATGAACCACAAGCAGTAGTTGAGGACCAAATGGAGCATTAACTTCAATATAAATATAAGAAAAGCGACTGGAGTACCTGGATACCTTCATTGGAAACAAAAGAAACTTTAATTGCTGAAACTAGGGCTCTCAGTAAGGTTCCATGTTGTTCATACAACCTCTCCTTGTCTCCTTCAGGCATATTTGTAAAGCTGTTACAGTTAAAAGAACTTACAGAATCAGGGATGCCTTTGTGTTTCAACACTTATATGACACCACCATTCTAAAATTTTGATTGCATACAAGTTGAGCAATTAAAGTGCCGATACATTTGGTATGATGAACATTTATGGGAAAAACATAGGTGGCAATGCTGCTGACTAATAATATATAAATAGTTGAAAATAACTTGCAATATGGTGCAGTGTTGACCACAACACCATACATATTTCTGATGGACCTACCTATAAGCAGAAATGTTGGAGTCAATGAACTGATGAAATGCTCTCAGCACATAGGTCATGTTTCCAGAACAGCAGGGTATTATTCCTTCAGAGAAGTTCTTCCAAATTGTATTTGCATACTGTGATAATATCTTGCAAACAAACTCTAATGAATCCAAGTATACAACAAAAGATACATGGTCATAAGACTGAGAAAAACTGTGCTCCATATTGGAATGCCCGGGCTGCATTGATGGACTAGAAGTTTTCCCTGGAGTATCAAGGGTAATGAATCTGCCATTGGCAAAAGAAAATAATTGTGCCAGTGTGGCAAGGGCATCGTTTAAATATTGTAGATGCTTTTCATTGTTGAGAAAATCCGTGGATATATGAGGTTGTTCTCCACTTTCAATTTGCTGAGCACTAAAGGATAAACCGGTAGCATAAAGAATAAGTACTGAGGCAGTGGCGGGGAAGGAAACCTATTCATAGCAAGCAATTGAATAATTCAAAACCACTAGTTCCATTGAAATGGTATGTGTTCCCATTAGATGATGCTAACGAAATAGTACAGCATGTACCTCGGAGAAATAACCACCTTGCTTATAAAGTAGTTCGGAAGCACCAGAAGACAAATCCCGATTTGAAGAAACAAAGCTTCGAGAAAAATATGCTACAAATTCTAGAAACTCATTGACAGCTTTTGGTAAGTGAGCCTGAAAAAAGTTCCGTTACTTACATGACAATGTTATACAGGTAAAGATGTCTTCGACGGGAATAAAAGGGCCATTGACTCATTATGGCATGAAAGAATAAACAGATGATGAGATGAAAGTATTGGTGCAGATCATACAAACGACATATGAGGCCAGAGTGCACCACAAATCTGCTCTGCATGGTTTAGTCACTTTTAGTCGTGATCACTAGCTCATCAGATGTCAGTTGTCACACAGGTATATTGATCAACAAAATAAAACAACAAAGTGAGAAAGCAGCTATTGGTCTTGTAGTCATTTAACACACTCCATAACAAGCATGTTAGCGTCCCAGGCTTTAGCTCCACCCACCCTCGCCCCACGTTCAGGCGTTCATGCGCATCCGACGCATCCTTATAAGCGGAGAGCCCTCTCCATCCCAAAAGACCGGCCTGAGGGAGGATGGCTACTCTCTCGTAGCCCCTTGCGTGGGCGAGGTGGGACTAAAGTTGGCTGGCAACACCCTAGTCCAGACGCCCTAACATCCCACCCCCCTAGGAAGCCCCACAGGTAGGCATGGCGATGTTGGCTCTGATACCAGTTGTTAGCGTTCCAGGCTTTAGCTCCACCCACCCTCGCCCCACGTTCAGGCGTTCATGCGCATCCGACGCACCCTTATAAGCGGAGAGCCCTCTCCATCCCAAAAGACCGGCCTGAACGTCGGATGCGCATGAACGCCTGAACGTGGGGCGAGGGTGGGTGGAGCTAAAGCCTGGGACGCTAACAACTGGTATCAGAGCCAACATCGCCATGCCTACCTGTGGGGCTTCCTAGGGGGGTGGGATGTTAGGGCGTCTGGACTAGGGTGTTGCCAGCCAACTTTAGTCCCACCTCGCCCACGCAAGGGGCTACGAGAGAGTAGCCATCCTCGCCTGAATGTGGGGCGAGGGTGGGTGGAGCTAAAGCCTAGGACGCTAACAAAGCACTAGAAATATTCCTACATAAGGGGCATTCATCGATATCCTTCGAAATGGTTAAAGCAAATAGCAAGGTAGGAAAAACTGATTTCCAGCTTCGTAAAGAAGGAAACATGAGTCATAAGAATACCTTTACACATGCAGCAGACCCTACAACAGTCTTCAACACATGAAGCAAAAGTTGAGTGCTCCCTCCACAACTCAAATTTACAGAAGAACAAATCTTCCGAGCAACCTGATCCATAAAAATATAGTAACATCATTAAATAAGCATGTATGTTAGATTTTTAGTTATATTGGAGAATTCAAGAGGACGATCAGATGTCTAATGACACATACTGCAGGCAAACGTTCAATAGTCTGTGTCTTGGTACACTCCTCCAAAGTTGCACGACAGAATTCATGCACAAGGTTAACATTGAAAAGTGAAGAGTGAGAGGCCAGGAAAATGGCACAGCGACTCAGTGCATTCACAAGCAGAGTGAGATACTTCCTGATGACATCCTCAGCCAGAATCCTGCACACGCATAAAGCCACGTGAAACCACTTATTTCTTATCTTATTAATCAAACTGGATGAAAAATTAGCAGAGAATAAAATCTGACCGAAGCCATGGCTGGAGGTGCTCAACAAGGCTGACAACCCGTTCGTACGGGGCAGCTTCCTTCACCTTGCCCTTGCTGGCGCAATTAGCAAAGCAGACGGTGAGCTCAATCGCGAGGATGGTGACTTCAGGGTCTACGCCAGCCTCCCCTGCGATGCCAGGATCGGGAAGGAGAGAAGCAACATTTGTAGTGCGGCGAGACTTTGAGGCTGTCGATACTGACAGCACAGAGCGAAGGGAATCCAGAATGGCAGCCGCCTCCCCCTCGGCGCGAGCGTAGTGGCCGCGCGACTCGAGGCAGCACACGAAGCGGCTTCGCTGGAGGAGCACGGAGTAGGGCTTCCCCGCGAGGCACGACGATATGACCGCAAGGCAGTCCAGGAGGAGGCCGTAAACGTCGAGCAGCTCGTCGGGGCACCCGGCGTCGCCTGAGCTAGGGTTGGGGCGGAGCAGCGTCGGGAGGAGCTGAAGCGCGCGGCACAGGAACGGGAGGAACCGCTTCGCGAGCGGGCGGACCGTGGCCGCGTCGGGCGGCGGCGGCGGCTGCTTGCTCTGCTTCGTCGTCCTCTTCGGCGGCGGTTTGGGGTTAGGGTTTAGTGTGTGCAGGTAGGGAGAGAAGGGCTGGAGGTAGTCGGCGAAGCGGGACCGCAGGCCGGCATGGACGGACGGAGACGAGAGCGCCGCGAGGAGGTCTGCGGCGGCGGCCTCCATTGCCGTGTGCGGATCGGCGCTGCGTGATTGGGGATTTGAGGATTTCTAGCGCTGGAAACGAGCCGAGACGGTCATTGGTTGAGCTGAGAGTCTGGCTCGGCCCGGGCTCGACTGGTGACTTTTTGCTGCCTGCATGTGACTGCTGCTTGCTGTGGGCTCTGGTCCACTGGGCTGCGTGAGCCAACGAGCGGCTCGTGAGCCGGGTCACGAGCCCGAGCCAGATTTCCAGCCGATTTTGGGGTTAGAAATGGGCGGGAAAAGGGGAGGATTTCGGCGGAGCGGCCGCTGCTGGGCGAGACGAGGCGTACGGTGGAAGATTCCATTAATGGGCTGGAAAGTGGGCTTTATCTGATCCAGATCGAGTAGGGAAGAGAAGTGTGGTGGAAGATTGGATTATTCGGGGAAAAAGTGCATTTGGTTAGTTGGATATCCTAACGGATAAAGTTATTTTATTCAATTAGTTTGATTGGAGGGCGAAGATAGATGGAATGTTCAACGAGAGTAATATTCCTTCAATATGTTGGATGGAAAGATTCAGGAATTTTTTTTCTGTATGAGCTCATCCAATATTAGATAAGATAACATATCGTCTCCTGATTGATTATTATACATTTAATTTTTCATTTATAAATATTCAAATAATTTTTACTCTCAAATTATTTATCTAATTTATGATCTAATTACATCATTGTATTGATTATAATTTAATATATAAAATAAGATCTCATATGATTATATTTTGTTAAAAAAATATATTTGACAAGTGGGTCCACTAAATTTAACCTTATCTAATCCAAGTTGTATACATGTAACTATAGATGTTCAAACGGGCGGCCCGGCCCGGCACGGCACGAGCCCGTTGAGGCACGGCCCATTTACTAATGGCCCGGCCCGGCACGGTTACTAAACGGGCCGTGCCGTATCGGCCCATGGGCCAGACAGCGAGCCCAAACACGGCCCGAACGAGATTTAAACGTGCTGGACCGGTCTGTTAAGTTAATCGGGCCGTGCCAGCCCGTTGACAGAAAAAATTCTACAGTAGACGCTGGCGCGCTGCTTTTGCATGCCTGGGCCCACGCCACTGCCGAGGACTCCCGCCCAGCTCTTTTCGCCCACCGGCCTCTTTTCCCGTCGTTCGCTTCCAACGCCTCGTGAATGCCGACGTGGGATTTACAACTTTGACCATCGGATGGTCACACAGGTCGCCTCGTTCTTCGCGTGGGGAGTGCTGGAGGTTCTCTACACGAAGGTACAAAGTGCATGCAGTGGGTCCATGCATGGGTGTGCACTGTGCAGTGCGTTTCATGTGCATGTACGAAATGACTAATGTATGCATATTCTTTTATATATTTTTTTGGTTTGATTCTTGGAAATGAAATTAATAAATGCAATTAGTGAGCACTAATTAACGGGCCTGACCGGGCCTAGCTTTAAACGGGCCGTGCCCGTGCCGGCCCATCGTGCTAGGGTGGCGGCCCAAGCACGGCCCAGACGTCGGGCCGTGCCGGCCCGGGCCCGTTTACTAACGGGTCGTGTCGTGCTCGGGCCGTGCTTTCCAGCCGTGCTTCGGGCCGGCCCAATGGGCTCGGGCCATTTGCTCATCTATACATGTAACCAAACAAAAAATATTTCATCTCATTAATTCAACTAAACACCTCGAATGTATTATCTCATCTCTAAATTTATATATGGGATCATCCTATCCACCATTGTCCCCAAACCAAAGGGCCCTAAATGGTCCTCGTTAATTTGGGCTAATGGCCGGTGAGTGATACAGCATCTAATAGTCCAAATAGGAAGGAAAAAAAACATTAGCCATTGACAAACTAAGAACACAATGTTATCTTTGTAGGATTCTTCCGTTTTTATTGCTATAGTATAATCAAATAATACATCTCATTGCCAGTAAGTGCCATGTGCACGAGAATCGGTCTACGCTTCCATGGCCACCGCCCACTGCTCTACTGTGCTACACAAATCGGTACGTACAGTTGTAGTGTTGTACACGGCAGGTGTCACGTCTCAGAAGACAAGGCAGGACTTGTCGAGGTCGTAGCCCATCTTCTCCAGTCCTGGCCGCACCGTGCACTCGAGCATCGCCGGCGGCCCGCACACGAGAGCGAGCGTCTCGCCGTCGTCTCCCGGCGGCAGGTGCTCCCTGAGCATCCGCTCGTTGACCCTACCCACGCCGTACTCCCAGCCGTCCTCCGTCCCCGCCACCTCGCTCACCACGTACCACACCTTGAGCCGCGCAGGGTGCGCTGCCGCCCACCGGTCGATCTCCTCCCGGAGCAGCATGTCGTCCACCGTCCGGTTACCGTACACCAGGTGCATCTCCGTGTCGTCGTCGGGCTGGTCCCTGAGCACGGCCTGGATCACCTGGTACACCGGCGTGATCCCCGTCCCGCCGGCCACCATGGCGAGGCGGCGCGCGAACCGGCGCTCGCCGTTCACCATGAAGGCCCCGCGCCCGGCGTACTCGATGTGCCCTATTGGGCCCTTGATGTCAATGGTGGCGCCGAGCGGCAGGGAGTCCAGGTACTGCGACATGAGCCCGCCGTCGGGGAACTTGGGGTCCTCGTCCTTAAAGTATATCTTGATCACGAGCTCGATGTGGCCGACCTCATCGACGGAGCTAATCGGCGTGTACGCGCGCATGCTGAGCTTGGCGCCGATCGTAGCGCACACGTACACGTGCTTGCCGACTGGTAGCCCGAGCTTCTGGTCCGGCAACGGCAGCTCGAACCGGAATAGGCGCACGTTGTAGGACAGGCTTTTCTTGTCGACGAGCTGGCATCGCACTTTCTCTCGCGGGTTGCACAGCGCGACGGTCGACCCCGCCGCGGTCTCGACGATCGCCTTGAGGTCAGCACTGCTGCTCTGCGGCGAGTAACCGCTGCCGGTGACGATCAGCTCGCCGATGCGGTACATCCCGAGGAGTCCACGGGCCTTGTCCGAGTGTATGGCGTCGAACTCCTCGGTGCAATCGGTGCCGGCGTTGATGAGGATGCTGTCGGCGCCGCCGGGGTGATCCTTGACGAAGCCCGTGCAGTCGTAGACATGGCCGTGCACGATGATCCAGGCGGACTCCGGCGACGCGTGGCGACGCACATCGGACATTGTGTACTGCGGTGTGGCCGTGTTCATGAAGGGCGTGGACGGAGTCCGCTTCAGCGTGCTCCCGGCGCTCTCCGACTTCTCGAGGTGCTTCTGCCGCGCCATCCACCCGCCGGCCTGGTTGCCCGGCTGTGTCGGGTGCTCGAACACCAGCCCGATCTCCCCCTTGTGCGGCCGGCACGCGTTCGTCTTCACCCGGAACCAACAGTTGTTCATCATGCCCTGCACGCGAGCCAAACAAACTTGCAACATTGAGCCCACCGTCGTCGTCGTTGTCCACACAGCAACACGACGCAAAAACGATGGACTTGCTCTCACTCGCCATGAGATTCCATATGAGCTTCTCCGGCTGGGTGCTGAGGGACTCGTCCCAGGCGCGGACAGCGATCTCCTTGGCTCCGAGCAGCTCGAGCATCTCGACCTCGACGGACCAGAAGCACCAGCACCAGTACTTGCCGTACTTGGTCGGCCGCTCTGGGTGGTCCAGCGTGCACACCTGCCACGTTTCGCCGCCGTCCAGGGTCACCTCCACCCGTGTAACTTTCCGGCCACCGCCTGATAATAACAAATCATTAGCGTAAACCACCATCAACACAAAGCTACTGATATCTCAACAGCCCAATAGAAGAAAAAAAATGGCATTTTAACGGCCCAATAAAAGATTAGTAAGGATAAATTAGGAGACAAGATGGAATGTGGGTGGCTTGGGACTCACCGGAGTAGGCGTATCCCTTGATGGTATACGGCCGCTGCGTCGTCCGCGCATTGATGGGTAGCACCTCGTCGTGTCCCGGCGAGGTGATCACCGAGTTTATGTTCAGCTCGTTTATCATGTACTCCGGCTTGTACCACCACGCTGCTCTCGCCACAAGAAACGGAAAGAAACACGAGGTGAGAATGTGAGATCATGGCCGCGCGCGATTTAACAATTAGACAATGTGTGTCGTCGCGGGTGAGCGTTTGACGACGACGCGTACCTTCAGAATTGGCGAGCTCGGCGTCGACGTGAGACGGCATGACGCGGTTGTCGCGGTAATGATAGTAGCTCTCCGATTCCTTGGACGCGACGATGATGCGCTTGAGCCACTTCACCATGCGGCCACCGATGAAGCCCGGCACGATGACGCGCACGGGGAAGCCGTGGTCCGGCGCGAGAGGCTCGCCGTTCTGCATGTAGGCGAGGATGACGTCGCGCGCCGGGTCCATGGCGACCTCCCGGCGGAGGCTGGTGCCGTACTTGCAGCCGCCACCTCCGGGGAGGTCCTCCGCGCCCTCGAAGCACACGTTGGCCGCGCCGGCCGCGGCGCCCATGACGTCGCATCGCCGCAGCACGTCGCGGAGACGTACGCCGCGCCACACGGACGTGGAGATGGCGCCGGGGCCCCAGTTGAAGCCCACTGTCTGGCGCACCATGTTCTGCTCCTTGCGCCGGTTGCCGGCGCAGACCAGCGTGACGGGGAACTCCACGGTCTCGAACTCCGTGACGAGCTGCTCCATGGTGAGCCGTGCGGGGCGCTTGACAAGCCCGGTCACCTCCACGGTCCAGGAAGACCAGTCGGCCTTGGGCACGGCGCCGTGGTTGCGCACGTAGTGGAGCGGCGCCGGCGTGATGAACCCGTGCGACATGAGGCGCGGCAGCGGCGGTTCGGAGTTAAACGGGTGCCTGCCGGTGAGCCGGACGAGCGCCGGGTGGCGCCGCACCCATGCGTCGGAGGTGGCCTCGTCGCGGGAGTCCTTGACGGGCGGCTCCACCTCGAGGCGCACGTGGTAGAAGGACCTCCAGTCGGGGGGTATGTTGTCTACATCATCGGAGTCAGAGTCGGCGCCTGAACTGCACTTGACGCCGAAGGACGGGAACAAGTCGAGGCTGCTCGACGGAGCATTGCTCTTCCACGGGTTGGGACCCAGCTTATACTCCACCGAGGCCGCCATTGTTGTCGGCAGGTGATACAATCAAGTTGCGCCGTTGCGGACACTGTAAGCTGTAGGATGTAGATATCACTCTCGAGCTAGGAGGAGCTCAGTGTCAGGAGCGCATCTGTTCTTGGAAGATGAGGAGAATATATAGGGAAGAGGTATCACAAGACATAAGAATATAAGATACTTCCCCACTCAAAAGGAAATGAAAAACCAAATGATTGACTTAACACAAAGCTAGAAGCAGGCAAGCAGCTAGCAGTAAAGAATGCATTGGCGCATGGCATTTTCCAATGGCCAAGTAACCGGTGGAGAGGTAGGAGGATACTTCACTTGCTGGTTTTAGCAGCAGCTGCTGAATTGAAGCTGCATAGTAGCATCTCCTCAAGATCCCAAAGCCGGCCGACTCCAGCAGGAGTTGCCTCCAGCCATCGCCAAGGGCCAACTCTTAGCTTCTGGAGTCACAAAGCCTTCCCCAGTTGCTTGCTGACTTCGGTGTTTTGCGAGACGCAGGCAGCAGCTTCCGGTCCTGACGTTTGTGTTCAACTCGACGTCAGACTGTTACAGTATTGAAGGTTTTTGTGTTGATTCAGATTCCCTCCTAGCTTAGTTGTCCTACATTGCTAGAGCGATCTACCTCGCGATTCCTTTAGGGCTACTTTTCAGAATTCAGATTCACTGTTTCTGAAACGATAACTTGTGATAATTTTGGACACAGTCATACTGATCCATCTCATAAAAAAACTCGGTACATGATCGCGAAAGCGCCGTGATAAAGGGCAACTTTAATAATTGGATTGATCATCTTCTTCAGTGGAGCTTTCGTGTGTTGGATCATGTCTAAAATTTTAGCTAATGTTATATCCAATGTTTAAATACTTACTTTGGAGTATTAAATATAAATTATTTATAAAACTCATTTATAAACGGAGGATTATTCACGAGACGAATTTAATTAGCATAATTATACCATGATTTAACGATGTGATGTTATAGTAAACATTTACTAATCATGAATTAATTAGATTTAATAAATTCGTCTCACGAATTAGTATTATGTAATTATTATTTTTATATTTTTATAATTATTTATTATTTTTGATATCAAACATTCGATATCAAACACGGATTAAAATTTAGCCACGAACTTACTATAGAGGATCGAACCGAAATACAGAACCATGAAGTCGCCGCCGATGGAACGAGAGGCGGCCGCGAGGGCGGCACGTGCAGCGGCGTGGCGCCACCAGCGCTTCGGCCAAATCACCGGCCCACGGCACGGTAGCGGCGCAAGCGCGGGCTGGAAGGATGTTGCTTGCTGGCTTCCTCCGTTGGTTCCGGCGCGCAAACCCACAGGGCGTTTGCGCGCTCGAAGGGCCACCCGCCTCGGCGCCGCGCCGCGCCGCGCCGCGCCCGCGACTCGGCAGCCAATGCAAAGGCAGGCGGGCGGCGGCGCAGCCACTCTTCACCCCGTGTTGCCGAAGCAGACAAACTTGCTCAACTCAACAGTGGGTGGGGGTTGGTAGATTCGGGGCATTACAGGCATCGGCCACCATTTTGATCGCGAGAATCAAATGGAAACGCGCATTGGTTTCCAATTTCAAGGGAGAAACTACAAGAACAGCCAGTAGAGCGCGTATCCTGTTTTTTCTGAAATATTAATCCCTATCTGCTATAAAGGCATTTAAATACTAAGTTTAAGTTTAAAGTATTGTAGATCTAGGGCTCTTTTGGAACATAGGTTTTTTAAAGAAATTTTGAAAGATTTAGTATACTTTCTACCAAAATCTTGTAAAATTCTCGTGTTTCAAAGAAGTCTTTAATAGTTATTTATGATAGTTATTCATGGTGCTTACAAATCTTTTCAGGTTTTGGAGATATTTTTGCAAAAACATATTTACAGAGACATTGAGTCAAGTGAATGTTTGTTGAATTCTAACTTAATAGATAAAGTCACAGTCAAATGATTTTATTATAGTCCTACTTCAATATGACATCTAAATATGTGTATAAATATAAGCCATTCTTGTATATATATAATATCATATTTTCAGTGAATTTTGTTTCACATGTATTCTCTTGTAAGGGTTTTTCATATAAATTGGTATCTTGTGTTGATTTTATCCATGTGTTTTAATCCCTGACAAAAGAAAAGAAAGGCTTGGAGCTGTTTAGCAGCACACAAAGAACAGGTGTAATATACTGTGCTGTTAGCCCCGCGTAATGTCACTGAGATATTCAAGTGAACAAACTTTCGGAAACCACAAGCTGATTGAGGAGAATAAATTTTATAAACAACAACTCTTTATGTCAAAACTTTAGCTGGACATAAAAAAGCTACAAAGAAAGCTGATGATTTAATAAAAACATTAACACCGTCAGTCTACTGTTCTTATCAAGTATAAAGAAGTAGGACAAATCGATTGTGCAGCTGAAACCTTGTCTTCCCGCAGTCCAATCCAATATAAGCATTCTGGCTATGCACATTCCGAGCCCTCGAAACCCTAAGTCAGTTGATTACCTTCAAAACTTTGCGTCCTATGCTGGAGATCAATAATCACTCCACTCCCTCTGGGGGTATAATGGCACAAAAAGGAAACGGCTGCATATATATCAAATATACAAGCTAGATAGGGATCTCATGAAAGGTGGTTACATCAAGGAGCAAGTACAAGAACTTTAATGGTGCCCTGACTGTTAGCAGTCAACATGGTTGGGCTATCGCTCTTCCAGCAGACAGCGCTAATAAAATAAGACCCAGGATCATCGTCACCATCATCAAGATCAGAGGATACAAATATGTGGTTCGCAGCAGGTTTTGAGATGGCCTGCAGTTGGTGCAGGGTTACTGGAAGTTAGAACGGTAAATGGATTCATAAGAGACCAATCAGTTCAGTAGAGCACATGGAACATGATGCTGAATCGCTGATACATGAACAAGAGCCAAATGAGCTTTCAATTACCTTGTGGTAAACAAAAACCTCATTCGTTTCACTCCCGCAAGCAACATACTCATTATTTACAGATAACCCAACAAAGTTCTTTTCATTCTTGTGTCCTCTGAATGTCCTTACCTGAAAAGGTGACATTTTAAAGAAAAGGCCAACAATATATGTTATAGATGCCAAGAAGCAAGATTACAATATTATTATGGAAGTGCAAGAAAGCTATCAATGGCACATACAGGGCAATTTTCCTTGACATCCCATAACCGTAATGTGCTATCAGTTGATGCAGATGCAAGCTCATTGTTAGATAGGAACTTTACATAAGAAACAGCTTTCTTGTGCCCACCAAAAACATGGACAGGTGCACTTGGATTTCGCAAATCAAAATAATGAATATGGTGATCAGCAGAACCCACCTGCAATAATTTAACATCCAGTAAGTAAACAAATCATTTATTTAATATGAGCCAAGAAAATCGAAGAAACATACTGCAACGTAGTGGCTCGACCCAGGATTATATTTGACAGAGCAAATATTGGCCTTCATATCAATATTGATGGCACTTGCTTCTTGTTTTGTGCACCATACTTTGACCTAGCATACACCACAGTAGGTTCCATTAGCTACTAAGCAGTATATAACTGCAATGCAGACACTTCCATCCATGCATTAAATGAGGCTGGGATAGCCAAGGTCGAAGAATGTACCACTATAAAAAGGCATCAAAACCTGACAACAAAATAAAATCCTAGTATCACCACCCAAAAATGTTGAATGACATTGGAACATCTTCAAGTTATCTTTACTGTATTCTGAGAAGTAATACCGTTTTTCCTTTTGGGAATAGCAAAAGTAACTGCAGCATTGAAATTCTCAAATACCTTGCAATCATCACTCCCAGATACTAGCATTGAGGGTTCCGTACGAGAAAAATCAACACTCCATGCTCTCTTTTCATGCTCTTCATACTCCATCACACTCTAAAGAAGCAATACATAAATACCATGAATCCCAGTTTGAAATATATCACCAGTGCAAAACGAGCAATGGAATACAGGAGGTATACCTGGCGGGTTTGGACATCCCAAACAGTTACTATACCCTCATAGTCACTGCTTGCTATAACATTTTTTGAGTACTTGTTCCAGCTAAGGCAGCTGAGTTTAGATCTAGTAGCCATTTCAACAACTGGACAATGCACATCTGATGGTTCATTAACAACCTAGGAAATAAGATAAGCAGGCCTTGAGTAATTTCAAATAATATATAGCTATAGCTATGGTCAACAGAAATATCCTGAAAAAGCAAACGTACTGTAGAAAATTCGAAGACTTTAATGCGCTTCGAGACTCCAGCAGTAGCAAATAGCTCATCATCACGATCAAATTCGATACTGCATTTAAGAAATATCAATGTTGGTTCCCTATTTTCATGAAAGGTAAGTGGCTGAGAAACATATGAGATTACAGAAGTACAGAATACAGATAGACATGGAAATGAGAATCATGCACTCAAACCAGAAAAATACATAAAGGAATTATATTTTGTTCCTTGTAAAACATTGTAAATATCAGAAACCAAATGATTAGTAGATTTTTTGCTAATCGAACACTATTCAAGCTTGAGTGACAACCAGCAATATAGACATTCCACTTCCAACCCATACTCCTCTCCTCTGCCCCACTGTTGGCTTGAGGATTCAGATATGACAGCATCCTCGTTACAAATAGCATGTGGAAGCACATGAAATAAACTTTGCTCAGATCAAACTACAGAACAGAAGGCGTATATTTTGTAAAAGTAATCACCTTGATACGATGTTTGCAGAGTGAAACAGATCTCCGTGTCTAAGTTCCGCAATCACACGTAAGCGACTGAAGTATACATGACAGAGAACAAGAACATGATAAGCTAAATGAATAGGCATAAGTAGAAAAAACATGTCTATGATCATATTGTATTACAAAGGAGAAAATTCAGCAGACCTATATCTAGTGAATGTTGTTAGCACAGACTGGAAATCCTCAAGTCCTGCATGATAACCTTCTTTATTCATTGCAATCATGTCTCTTTCATCCAGCCTACGTGATTGTGCTCCAGTACGCCGTCTTTGCAGATAATATTCTTGAAGCTCATTAAACTGCGATGTACCTCATAGCATTTAGATCACAACAAATGGCATAGGAACAGTACCCATCATTTCATCTTACATAAAAAATAGAAAGATATTATGTGCCTCGTCTATGTTGTCTATTACTGCAAGTCTACAATATGGTATCATGCACCACAAAGGAAGAAACAAACCTGTGCTTGAACTCTCCTTTTCCGAGCAATAACATTGCCTGATTGTACAGGGGAACTGGGAGGATCTGAGCAAATGAGAGCATCTCTCCTTTGAAATCCTTGATGGCTAATTTGACCTTTCAAATCAAGCTTCTTATTCTGTAAAACCCCTGGAGTTGATGTACTAAGTTGTACCCGAGAGTTGGGAGGAAAGAGGCCACTTGGTTTGTCCATAGATGAGGGCCACATCTTTGATGCAGCAGGATCATCCAAAAGCATGCGAAGCTTCATGGAGTACCTTTCTTTTGTTCGATATAATTCTATCCTATGTCTCTCCACAGCACTTATATCTTCTTTGATGTACTGTAGGTCAGTTTGAATCTGTGTAAAAAGTGGTTAATATCATTAAGAAGAGTAGATATCTGATAAAAAAGCTATATGATAGGCAAGTAGCAGTTTTTAATAAGAAACCCTGCATAGCATTTTTTAATAGAATGCACTGAGAACAAAAAGATTAACACTGGTATACAAATTATCAGGACAAACCTCATTCAACTCTTCCAGTTTTTGCTTTCTGAGGCAGTGCAAGAAGACTAGCAATACTTGCATATTTGTCTCTGATTCTTGTTGTTCCATATGCCGCTTCTTCTCAGCAATCAAAGTCATAAGGCTATCTAGTTCTTTAACTGCCATGTCATTTCCCTAGAAAGAAGGAAATTGAATTAAAATTAAAAACATGGCAATATGCTTGGTCATCACTCATATGCAATTTCTTCAAAATAAAATTACAATTCTTATATATCCAAGAGAACAACAACACAGAGTCAAAAATAAATATAAAATACAGATGGCAATGGTGATAAAAAGATAGTAACATAAGATCCTGATGTGGTGAAATTTTAAAATTAACCAATTCATCTATTAGTTAGTAAGTGATAACAGGGAGCCAGTAAAGCAAATTGATAGGAAATCTGGGGATCACATTACTATATTCTCATTTACAAAGATGCCATTTTGACCATGCTAATGCAACTCTATCTTCGGTGATGCTTGGTTTATCATCTGGACATTCCTTGTAACAGTGAAGATGATGATAGAGATCATGTGGTGATAACAGGAGAGGAAGTTGGGGTTGCAGTAACTTAGATCCTACAACAGATGCAGGAGAAAACCTTGTTCACCTCAGAAATTAATTGCAACCTGCAGACTACAAGTAAGATACACAAACAAGCATCCATTCTAGTAACTATATTTATTCAAACAAAATTCTCGCAGTGCATATAACCATTTAGGCACATAACACTATGTTTCATGATCTGCCCAAAGTACACACTTGCAAAATCAACACATGTGCAGTGACTGACCTGTTGCAGTGCATATCGGAATTGATCGATTGACGATGCTGTCTTTGCAATTTGGTGGGCTGACATTTTCTTCAAGACCTATGCAGACAAAAATGAGATAAAAATGCTTAGAGATACCTTTGTATAATGCCAGTTTCAAGTAACATGTAAGCATGAAGCATTCTTCCAGCAGGGGCCACAGTACTAAGCACCACAAGGGAACCATATCACATAAAACAATGCAATAGCTTGTTCTTATTTTTAACAGAACTAGAGAGGACCCGATGGGAAAATTACATAACAGGAATTGACAACCAGAATGGACATAGAAGTATTGCTGATGATTCTGAACAAGATTGACATTTACAACAAACTGTAATGCACCGTGCTAGTCAAATAACACTGAACTATCTGATCAGGACGCATGCCTACTACTGCTGAAGTTACCACAGACTCTAATACACATAATCACAGTACCAGTGTCCAGTGTTTAATACTGTTCAATAGAAGCTAGAAACGAAACTGCGTATATTTCTTAAAATCGGTTATACTCGTCTTCCCAAGCCACATCCAAAAGCATGTAAAACCGCAGTGGTACCACTGTTCCATCGAGTGACATTTAAATTAAACAACCTTATATTTCGAAATTAGGATAGGTATCACAATTTGTCGGGATTACATGGAAGCTCCGCCCAAATTCAGCGCACATGAGGTCGAGGACTCGAGGCGTAGGGCGAGTGTCTAAGCAGAGCGAGCAACCAAACCTTGTCGAGCAGGAAGTTGGGGTAGAGCTGCGCCTTGGTGAGGTAGTTGCCGCAGCAAGGGCAATCGCTCTTGTTGCTGAGGTGCGTAACGATGCACATGTAGCAGAAGCTATGGCCGCAGGCGGTGAGGAAGGCGTCCTTGATGACCGCCATGCAGATCGGGCAGAACAGGTCCCTATCGGCCGTGACGTCCCCATCCGCCCCGGCAGCGCGCGCCCCCGCCTCCTCCTCCGCCGCGAGGGCGGCCGTGGACGCGTCCCCGGACGGCGTGGGCTCCTGCTTGGGCACGGACGGCACGAGCGCGCCGGCCACCGAGGAGTCACCCATGGGGTAGGTAGACCGTGTTGCGCTGGGGAGTCGAGCAGGCGGCGGCGGCGGCGGCGGCGGGGGTGGAGGCAGCGGGGCAGCGGGGCGTGAATAATTGCAGGTGGTGAGTGGTGGTGGTGATGGTGTGGTGTGTGGGAGGGAGAGCTCCTAGAGCCAGAGGGGAATTGGGTTCTGTGGGCGTGGGAGCTGAAGGGTGTATGGGTGGGAGGAGACCACGTCGGGGAAGCCGGAGGAGAGCCTCGCGGCGCCGCCCGGGGCGGGCACGGTCTGCCTGGCTCAAGCGACGCTGCGTGTAACAAACTGCTTTACGACGACGAGGCGACGACGTTCTCCCTTGTTTGGTGGTCAAGTGCGAGTTGCACCACCGTATAAACCTCAATTTTTGTTAAATTATGTCAAATATTCCACATATTTTTATAAATTTTAATTTGTTCTAGATTGTGTCTAATATAATCCCATTCGTATTTATAGTTTGGTAAATTGCTCTAAAATTTTGATGTGCAAGAATTTAAACATGTGATTTCCATTCGTGCACTTATTCAGTTAATCGTGATGCTTAATAGGCCCGCCTAACCTGATGCTGCTACATAACCAAACAGAGAATCTGATAACGGTGACAGGTGAGACAACTTTCACAGGCGGCCGAACGGACGGGTACCCCTGAACACAAGTTGATTGATATTCCACTATTACCGGAGGATTCGATCTCTTCCTGTTCGCCACAATTCTTGACCACCTCGCCGTCGAAGAAAATGGTTTGAGACTGTAGATGAACAACACACGGCGGACCCCATCTTGGTTTCAGACTTTTCAGTGTACAAAAGAGTCAAGAGTTTAGGACTAATAGATGAAAAAATCCAGTATTGGAAGGATAGTCCCATAGCAAAATGAACAAGATAAGCTTTGCATTACGAGCAATCAGAGCTCGGGAGATGACGACCAAATGCCTGGAAGGATAGTCCCATAGCAAAATGAACAAGATAACCTTTGCATTACGAGCAATCAGAGCTCGGGAGATGACGACCAAATGCCTAGGTAACAAAACTGAACATCAAACACCATCACTTCGGCGCCATGCAGGGCTGTTCACCTCACCTCAGCCAACATATCACTCGAGCAGGTCCGCGAGCACCTTGGTCACCTCCTTGGTCAGGTCGCCGCGGCGCAGCTCCACCGAAATCTCGGCAATCCTCTGCTTCTTGATCTTTGAGTCTAGACAGCGGGCCTTGTCGTCGTCAAGCTTCCCGAAATCTCTCTTGAACAAGCCGGGGTGCGCCGCCTCCAGAGTCTTCACCTCCTCCGCGAGGTGCGGGTACAACTCGCACATCTCGTCGAATCCCCTCTGCGCGGCGTCATTCGCCGACGCGACGGCGGCGGCGGCCCCCGCTGCATCGTCGCTGCCCCAGACACTCTTGGAGAGGTCAAAGAGAAGGCGGTCGTGACCATTGCTCGGACGCTCGGCCTTCTTGGTCGCGGCCTCGTAGCGGCGCTTTAGGGTATTGACCTTTGCCTGGAGCTCCTTGCGGCCGAACTCACGGTTGTCGAGGTTGCCGGCGAGGGTGGCGACGAGCGCATCGATCTGCGGCAGCTTGCCGTGCTCCCGACGATGCGCCGCGAGAGCCTCAACGATCCGGACCTCGTCCTCGGTCGTCCAAATGCGCTGAAAGGCCGGCCTCTTGGCCTCTCGACCCTTCCCCCTTGCTCCCTGCTTTGGAGGCGGATCCAGCGGCAGCGCCTTCTCGGACTCGGTCGATTCACCCTCTTCCTCTTCTTCCTCGTCGGAGGCATCACTTTCCTCGTGATTCTGCGTCCGCTGGGCATTCTTGGTAGCGGAGGAATTAAGCGCAGAAATGGGTACCCTATCCTCCGATTCCACCTCGTCGGAGGCGTCAGATTCCTCTCCCTTTTGTACCGGCACAAGCTCCTCCTCCGACTCTTCCTCCTCCGACTCGTCGGAGACGATCTCCTCCGAGGAATCCGGATCCGGAGGCGGCGGCGGCGGCGGCGCACGAGCGGCGGAGCGCTTCGGGGCCATGGCCGTAGCCTAGGGTTGGAGGATTGGAGGCTTGGAGCGTTGGAGGTTTGATTTTTCGGTCGCAGCGTGGCTTTGGAGTTTATAGGGCTCGTAGGCTGTTACTGGGCCGTTGATCCGCCGTTCATTTTGTTTGCTTCTAGAATACCCTAGTTTGACTGGGCCGTATATATCAGTTCTACTTAAGGCATTTGATGGAATTTTTTTATAAACAATATTTTTTCATGAAATTGCATTTTTGATAGTTGGTTAGAAAAATTGCAAGACTCCTATCAACAGTTCAATAGTTAACAGCGGTATAACCCTTCTTTTTTTTTCACTTCTGATTTTCTCGCTTTCATGCCGTTTTTCACAATTTGCTCTGATTATTTGCTCATGTGGATTGACAAGTCCATTATCGACCATTGTTTTGTAAATTTTTAGGGTGGTTATGTAGAAATGTAATTTTATCATAAACAATATTATTTATAAAAAATTCCATTTGATGTGTGTGCATTAGTTCTTTAGAGTATGGCGGTTGTGATTTCTCTGCAAACCAGCAATGCTTTTCTATCGTTTTTCTGCACCGGTGTTGATGAACCATTAATGATTTATTTTATAAACGAAACAGGGAAAGATAAGTGTATATGTGGGGAGAGATTTTGGGTGAATTTTAAGAAAACCTGAGTAATTTGGATGAATTTTGAAGAAATCTGAGGAAACCAGTGGCATACCCTCATGGCTGTGGTCGCCACTCCCTCTCTTGCTCTCCCCCAACCTCAGAGAAAGTTGAAGCCGCGCCGCCGTCCGCCGCGAGATGTCGCTTCATGGACGTCCGCCATGGCGCGCTCGGCGCGGCAGGGCGACCTCCACGCGGCCGCCGGGGCGCTCTCCGCCATGCTATCCTCCCCCGCAGCGCCCGCCCCCAACGACGTTACCCTGCTCACCGTCCTCTCCGCCTGCGCCGACTCCCCGTCCTCCCCGCTCGCCCGACGCCTCGCGCTCTACATCCACGCACATGTACTCAAGCTCTTCCCCTCCCACCTCCTCCTGTCCACCTGCCTCGCGCGCTTCTACCTCGCGGCCCGCCTGCCCCACCTCGCCCTCCAGCTGTTCGACTCCATGCCTGTCAGGTCCACCGTCACCTACAACACCGTGATCTCCGGCCTCATGCGTAACGCCCTCGTCGTCGCCGCGTTCGAGGTGTTCTCCGGAATGCCGTCTCCGGATAAGGTCTCGTGGACGGCGCTCATCAACGGGTGCGTGAAGAACGGGCGCCACGACGAGGCCATCGACTGCTTCCGCGCCATGCTGCTTGACGGCGTCGAGCCGGACTACGTCACGTTGATAGCCGCCATCTCCGCGTGCGCAGAGGTCGGTGCGCTCGGTCTCGGGATGTGGGTGCACCGGCTCGTGGTCCGGCAACGGCTGGAGAGCAACATCAGGGTCGCCAACTCGCTTATCGACATGTACGCACGATGCGGACAAGCGGAGCTCGCGCGGCAGGTGTTCAGCAGCATGAGGAAGCGGACGGTGGTCTCCTGGAACTCGATGATCGTCGGGTTCGCCGCCAACAGCCGGTGCACGGACGCGGTCGAGCATTTCGAGGCGATGCGGAGGGAGGGGTTCAAGCCGGACGCTGTGACGTTCACCGGCGTGCTCACGGCCTGCAGCCACGCCGGCCTCACGGAGCAGGGGCTGAGGTACTACGATCTCATGAGGGCAGAGTACAGCATCGCCGCGAGGATGGAGCACTACGGGTGCGTGGTCGACCTACTCGGCCGGTCCGGCCGCCTCGACAAGGCGATGCGGGTGGTGACATCCATGCCCATGCGGCCAAACGAGGTGGTGCTCGGGGCCCTCCTCGCCGGCTGCCGGATGCACGGGGACGTGGGCATGGCGGAGCAGCTGATGCAATACCTGCTCGAACTGGACCCCGGCGGCGACGCCAACTACGTGCTGCTGTCGAACATCTACGCCGCCATCGGAAAGTGGGACGGCGCCGGGAAGGTCCGGAACCTGATGAAGGCGCGGGGGTTGAGCAAGAGGCCCGGATACAGCGCCGTGCAGATCGACGGCGACGTGCACGAGTTTGTCTCCGGCGATCGGTCGCACCCGCAGGCCGGGGAGATATCGCAGGTGCTCGCTTTGCTCAGGCATGAGATGACAGGGTATGATTACGAGCATACGATCGATTGCTTGAATGGAGAATAAGCTCCAACATGTTGTGCATTGTTAGAGCAAAGAAACATTTTTACTCCCAACAGATTATGACAAGCTATCTGCATGCATATCATGGTGTGTGCCGATCAGATCAGTGATCGGTGAGCACCAACACACTGATATTTGGATATTCGCCTCATGGTATCTCTTTTATTGAAGAAAAATCCATCTCATGGTAAGCCTATAAACAAATTGGATTTCCTCGTCGACTGTTCGACGGCACACCGCACACAGAATGCAGAAAATTTACATCAGCAGCAGAGATAGGCTACTATACAGGTGCAGAAGCTCGGTCGTGAGTCATGACGAGTGAACTGTAGCGTAAGCACTGAGCATTCCCCACATCAATAATGCTAAATTTTAGCCCGCCCACTGTTCAGTGTTCACCGAGTGCCAAAGCACTCCGTCCTGATGGAGTGATGGTTGTGGAGGCACGGAGTGAACATCAGACAAGTATCTTCAGCTCACCAAGTCTAGCAGCCTGCAAGGTATCTTCAGTTGAATCTAGCTCGCATATCCTGTAAGTTACCTCGAATTAAATGTCAATTTGCGTGCCATATTGGAAGCAGTTTCAGACTTGCCATAAACTGTCGACGTAGCACAGTTCAGGGATTTGGGGGTCATCCTCAGCATCAGCAACAGCTTTCCACAGGCGAAACTAAAATCTATACATGAAAGAGGAGACGATTCATTGATATTAACAAAACAGGATCATAGGACCAACTTACTTGACATTTTTTTTGTACGAGGAAGAATGGAATGCTGACCAGCTTATGTACATGCGACTTTGTTAGCAACACGAGAGTACATTAGGTGCCTTTGTGTTGCAGTGGTCTCTGGACAAAAGGATGGTCCAACAGCTGAGTAGCAGATGGCCGATCATTTGGATTTGCTTTGACACACCTCATTATGAAATCACGAGCATCTTCTGATAGCGTAGTGGGAATTTCGGGTGGTATTCCTCTGCCAATTTTAAGCAAAGCAAACGTCTGCATAGCAGTAGAAAAGAGTGCATCACAGACAGCTATAATATATATATATATATATATAAGACAATTGATGTTCGATTTTCCTAATGGAACTTCAGACCCAATATTACCCAGTTTTTCACTTTTTTGTGGTGGTATCCACTACGCCGTATACTTCACACATACAAATGTACAGAAACAAGTTAACAACCAGAATATTTTTTCCTAAAAAATCAGCCTGAAGAAATTATTATCAACCTTTTCGGGTTTTTTAGCTTAATTGTGTGCAGCTCCTGTATATCGAAGAAATATCCTGTGCAATCTGTAATCGTGTGATCTGGTGCATCCAATCAAGATCCAACGGTTACATATGAAACCTAGTATTTTTTACTTTTTTCATATGTAACCATTAGATCTTGATTGAATGCACCAGATTGCACAGGATATTTCCGCATGATGATCAGCACATATGTGGTATCTACAGATGGGATACTGTTCCTGGATAGTAAGATAACGGAGATACTCACCCATTCCATATCAGGGTACGGAACTTTGCCTGTCAGCATCTCTAAAACTGTACAGCCAAGACTCCATATATCTGCTGGAGGCCCATGAGGCTTAGCCTTGGCAACCTGAATGAGAACATGCACATTCAAAATGCTCTAAAATTCATGAAATTTATACTGTGGGAGGAATATTAGTTAACATGATACATGTAATATGTTATATAAAATATTGCTTGTAACTTGCAAGACAGTGACATTTTGTGGCAAGAGAAGTCCAATCATGTGACATCTTACAATTATACCTGGCAGTTTCTATTTTTAAGACTCTGACTTATCAAGCATAGCCCTTTCGATTTACAGGTTTGTAAAATACCTACAGAGACATAAGGCTCTTGCAGATATTTGCAAATGGTTCTCCACATGCACTACTTTGACTTGTATTTTGGCTTGTTTAGGTCGTGAATAAATATTTAAGATAAGTATAAAGAAGTGAACAATATGAACATAATTGATTGGGCATATATATATGCTTAAAACATTTTCTTTCTTTTTTTGAAATGTAAGAACATAACATGATATTGTGTCTACATTCTTCTGAAATAAGAGTGTAAGATCAATGGGTTGTACAAAAAGCACAAACCATAGCTGCACAGACTAACCTCAGGGGCCATCCAGTATACAGTTCCCTTGCTAGATCTTGCCTGATTCAAAATTGACATCTGGGGCATGGCAAATTAAAGCGAGTGAGCACAACATGGAGTATATAAACAAATTGATAATATAAGGTGTTTGATAGAGTAAGTACCTCTTTTGCAAGCCCAAAATCTGCCAGTTTAACTAAACCATTTGAATCAACTAGGATATTTGCACATTTAATATCTCTGGTAGCATAGAAAGGATTATGTATTAATAGGCCAGCAATAATACATATAAGCAAACGCCTAACAATAGAAACATCTACACTAGAGTAGACTATCACATTTATAGAACATTCTAGTAATGCACCTGTGCAGCACATTCCGCTGGTGAAGGTAGATCAAACCTTTCAAAATCTGCCTTGTGTATGCTGAGACTTGTGAATCTTGTAATCGGTACTTTTGATATAGTGCCGCCAAAGAGCCTTGAGTTGCGAGTTCAAGAAAAATATACAGTTTTCCATCTTCCTGTGAGATGTTCATCCAAACAAAATAAATGTAAACACAGGAATCAGAAATTCAAGTCAGACAACTATATCATTTACATGAAGATAGTTTGCAGAGTAAAAGCAGCATAATATGAAAAGAATACAATAATGAGTGCATGTTGAATATAATTGTACTCTTAATGAATTTAAGATCCATAAGAAATGAGGGAACTACCTTGTATGTTCCAAAATACTGAACTATATTGTCATGCTCCAAACGACTCAAGAGAGATATCTCCTGGAACCAAGTGATACCAGTATGCTTAGTGGATTGAAACAAAATAATGGTTGCTTGGATATTAAATATAACTAAGGTAGTCTAACAACAAACATAACATATGTTTGAAGCAGGGTAACTCACATGCTCAAGCTGCAGAATGCGTTGTTTTGCATTCATCCCTTGGTCAATCAATGACACCTCTTTGACAGCAAAGAAAAAACCATCGCTGTAAAACAAATGTTAAAACTCAATTATGAAACATTTTATTAATAAAATGAGGCATAGTTATATAGTTATATTTTCAGAGAGTGGATTAGATGGAAATCCATAATTTTACAGAAGAGCTACACAATGGTTCACCTAAACAATGTAAAATTGTCATATGAAGAGTAAAAGTAGGGCATAAAGCCATAAACAATTTAGGATCTGCACAAGATTTGAGTAAGATATTGCATCAGTATGTACCAAGTATTTCAATTATGATTTTGAAAAATATAACCAGAAGCTCATTCAACCTGGCATAGAATTAAATAGTCCAATCAGTTGAAATGGATGAAACTAATTTGTGTAATCTTAGTCATCGTCTTGTTGAATTCCCAAGAAAATGACAAGTCGATCATTCATCTTATGTCTGCCAACATCAAGACCATTGTATCACAGACAAACAGTCAAAGAGAACACGGAGTGGGCACATGAAGCTAATACTCTGTTCCTGATACAGAAAACCTTATCATGTGAATGTTCAGAAGGCAAACTTGTTATTTGGCCCCCATAAAATCCCAATACACAAGTACACAACTCTCATGCCACCATGGGCATGTAATTAAGTGAACTTGATATTGGGCACATCAGATCATTAGTTCATTGCCTATGGAACATCAAGACCATAGTGGTATAGTTTCAGCAATTATCTACCAATAATGAATGTTTTTTGCATAGACCAAAAAAATTGCTACTCTTTTTGTTGAATTCATCTAATGAAATAGCAAATGCAAGCATATTAACTAGTTTAATGGAAACGAATTATGCAGTCATCACATAGTCGGCACATGGAAACTTACTCGCTGATCGCCTCATAAACTGACCCAAACGATCCACTCCCGAGATGCTCTCCCTTGAGCCAGGACGTGATGGTTCTCTTAAACCGCCTATGAGGCGACGGTGAAATCAAATGCTCCATGCCAGGTGAGGTGAATTCCCTTGTCGCCGGCACAACCAGAGCTGTGGCACCGGTGGTTTCCCTTGCCGCCGGCACAACCAGAGCTGAGGCACCGGTGGTTTCCCTTGTCGGCGGCACAACCAGAGCTGTGGCACCGGTGGTTTCCCTTGTCGCCGGCACAACCAGAGCTGAGGCACCGGTGGTTTCCGTTGTCGCCTCCACAATCATCTCACTTCTCTCTTCTCGCTCTCGTGGTTTGTCTAAGTTGACCAATTTGCCTTTCTTCTTGTCCACATCTGCGTTATCCTGCCTCAGTACAGTAGCGATCTCTCGTATAGAAGTTTGCACTGTCTCCGATTCGACTAATCTGATGCTCGATTCTGCTGCAGAGGCTTGATATGCTCGTGTAGAAACTTCTATAGCTTCTGATTGAACCAATTTGGTTGTTAGTCCAGCTTCCTTACCCTTGTCGGCTGCTTCCAGGTTCATCGTAACCACGACCTCGCCTCGAGAACCTAGAAGCTCCGGCGGGGCCGACCTCTCAGTAACAGCTCCCGCTCCCGGGGATTCCTCGAGAGACGCGCGGCGGCGGGTGGAGCTGGAGAAGTTGGACATGGCGGCGGCGTAGACTGCTTGTGGGATGGTGAAATCCTCGGGCCCCGAGAGTCCGAGCTTGCGGAAGAGGGCGTCTACCTCCGCGCCGCCCCGCCCCCCGCGGATGCGGAAGCTGGTCTGCGACGCGTACTCGCCCCCGTCCCCGTCGTCAGCGCCGGGCTCCCCCACCGGCCCGTCGGTGCCATCCTCCGGGGTGTAGGAGTGCCTCATGGCGTTGATGCGCGCGAGATGCGGCCGCGGCCGCTGCCGTGGTCGCTGCGGCGCCGCCATGGGGCTCCCCACTTACCCCCGCTCTCCGGCGCACGGCGGCGGCGGCGGCGGCGGCGGCTGCGACGGCGCGGCTCCCGTGTGGGAACTTCGCGCGTGAGTGGGGTTTGACTAAGCGCGTGCCTGCACGGGAGGAGGGCCGCACCGCGCGAGGTGGTGCTTTTGACCCGGTGCGCTGCTCGCCGTGGCGCCAGGGGAGGGGTTGGCACTTTGCCGAAGGAGACACGGGAATACCGGATCACGGGAAAAAGGTAAGGAGGCGGTGCGCGTGACCGCCTTTTATAACGGCGTCGAGCCGAGAGCGACCGGGCTGGCGCGGAGCGCCGAGACGGCGCCATGGCGGCCGTCCACCCGTCACGGCACCACGTTGATACCTGCTCCATACGACCTACCACTGTTATCTACCAGGTCATTCGAGTTGGCTTTGCTGCGTTTCAGAGATGTAGCTGCTTGTTCGTCGCTGGGCACATCAGCGTCGTCAAGGTCAGACAAATGCAGGTCACAGCCATAAAAAGGATGATGATTCAGCGGTTCATCTACAGATCGATGCTCGATCATTCAGGATTAACACGAAGACACTTTGGATGAAATCGCGAGCCGCTGGCGATGAGGAACCTGGAACACTGGAGGAAGCTGACCATGGTCATTTTGGTACAAGACTGGTACCTGGTAGAACTGAACCAGTGATGAATTCCAAGAGAAAGAAAGTACAGGGAAGAAGGTTTGCAATGATTTACTGGCCCAATTTTCATCAGGATAAAGTATTCTGCTTGTCCTAAAAGTTGTAGCAATATCATAAAAGTATAGTATAATATATTTCCATAGTTCTTTGAAGATAATAACATGTATAAATAGCAAGTCAAACACTTCCAGTGCAAGATCTTTTCTACTCATACTTTTATCTGGCAGTACATTAAAAGGGATTCATTCCCATCCTCAGCTAACCAATCTCAAAATAATATCACTTGGTAACCTGTTAGTCAAAGCAGGCAAGAAAAAGGAGCAAAAGGGAAAAGGAAATAAGCTCCTTTGCCACTCCAAACTCTCCAGCCCTCACTGAATCCATTTGGGCCAACAAAAATGTTTGCAACTTGTATCGGAATCTATCAATCAAAATCAAACCTGGTCTTCTTAAAAAAACCATTTGCACTACGCTTAAGTTTGTCTGCATTGGAAAGGGTAAACACAGCAGATTTGACCAGGTTGTACGGTCTTACCTCGCTCATCAAGAGGGAGTACAATTCCAAATGAGAAGGTCAGCAGAAAATTTTTTGGCCGTGGAAATAATATGTGATTACCTATGCATTACATCATGATGCGGCAGATATATCAATCCATTGAGGATTTGCCTTGTCTAAGAAGATACCGTTGATTCCTCCGGTTGTTCTTCAGCTCTTCTCGTGTACAGAACAGACTGCTAGCTGCAGGCAGTTAATTGCTACCAGCTCTAGCTGACCAGTGTTTTTCTTTGCATAACTTTTTGGACCAATTAAGGAAGCTTGTTTAACAACAAACACAAATCCAGCCATGATAGCATCTCTACTGTTGTTTATATCCGTTGTCAGTGTTATTTGGCTTACTATTGTAGTTAGTTTCTCACCATTTGACTTCTTTCTTCTAGCAAGTCGCTAAGACTTTGCATCCCTTTATTACTCTATTTTATAGTAGATATAGTTAAAAAAATAGACATTGATAGTTAAAATATATTAGCAAGTGGGGATAATCCCCGCGGGAAAAACAAACACAAGGGGATTGAGTTAGGGGGTGTTTGGATGGGGCTAAAATTTGTTAGCCCCTGTCATATCCAATGTTTAAATACTATTTTAGAGTATTAAATGTAGACTATTTACAAAACCCATTTATAATCGGAGGATTATTCACGAGACGAATCTAGTGAGTCTAATTACACTATGATTTGACAATGTGATGCTACACTAAACATTTGCTAATTATGGATTAATTAGGCTTAAAAAATTTGTCTCGCGATTTAGTCTCCGTTTTTGTAATTATTTTTATAATTAGTTCACGTTTAGTCCTTCAAATTAATGTTGAAACATTCGATGTAACACGGGTTAAAATTTAGTCTCTAGATCCAAACACCACCTTATTTGGATAGTCTGATTTGGGTGGATTGGAAGGTATTTTTTTACTTCAAATTCTAGACAATGAAAGCACAAAGTAAATTTAACAAAACCGCTCAGAATGTTCAGCTAAATATCTAAAATTCTGATGTCAGTATAGAAAAAAACCAAAAACATTGAAACATTCGGAATGAACTTGAAAACACGATAGGAATTCAACAAAAACTCCAGCAATGCGAAGAATTCTGAAAGTAGTCCAAAAAAAACATCACATAATTCCCACAGATAGATTTTTTTAAATAGTGAAACATTCGAAAATCATAAATTTTCCAACACATAAACTAAGCAAAAATCTGCAACTAAGCACTTTACTAAAAATTCCGACCTCTCTTTTTTTCCTGCAGAAGCTACACATTGAAGATCAAGACTTCAACTAATTAACTAAACGGTCAGGCAGATACATCATCACGGTCGCATACAACTTTTACTCGAGGGACACTGCAACATAGAAAATAAGACCAAGAACACTGTTTTACTGGCACAATTGCACTATTTAACTGAATCTGCATATATATCGAGCTTCGAACTTCAAAGGTTGTTTTCTTGACTTAATCACAGTCAACGAATTAGAGCACAGAGCCACTATTAAATCAATTCCCACGTCTTCCGAGTGTGACAGTAACAAGTGAGAGATTTTGGTTGGTTACAAAGTTATGAACCTATATACGGAAACATGGACAGCTTAGTCTGAAAATTAATGCATACGGCAGAAGAAAATGTATGAAACAAGTGTGATAGTTCTTTTCGTCTTTTCTTGAAGAGCTAACAAGTATGACAGTGACAAGGGAAATGCATATAAGAGTAGTGATTTTTACTCATTTGTCGTGTATGTTTGCGAGAGTACGACGATGCAAGCGAGGGGCCGGGAAATTCCCACCTCGGCCTCATCCAAATGCACAAGTGGGCTGTCAAGAGTCAACGCTTGTCCCTTGCAGACTGGGCCGAAATCCTTCCTGAATCCGGCCGAATGAAGGTGCCGGCGCCGCAGCGACGTTGTCCATTGCAGCTGTTCCATACAAGTCAAGGGTCTGTTTGGATGCCTGGATATCGAGGGTTAGGATGGCTCTATCCTAGTTTCTATGTTGTTTGGTTACCTGGCAGATAGAAATGGAATAAGATGAGAAAGGAATATTCTGCAAAAATTCTGGATGAGAATAACCAAAAAAATAGCCGAATAGAGCTGCCCGTGACTCTCTCATGACTCTCTATGTGGCACCTACACCCACGTGAAGTATTCTGCTCACCTTCCCTTTTCCCCTTCCTTTCTCCCGTTGCTTTTCCCTTCCATTCTCCTTCTCCAGATCTGAATACTCGTCGTCGCCTGCTTACCGTGGCCGGCGGCGCATGACCAGTGCGTGGCTAGAGCACCGCTAGTGCGATGCCAGGAGCGTGTGGACAGCCCGCAGCTAGCGCACAACGTGTGCGACGCCAGGTCGCCGTTTGTGCAGCAGTTGGCGTAGATTAGGGGTGGCAACGGGGCGGGGCGGGTCCGGGTTGGTGAATACCAGACCCGAACCCGGACCCGGTAGGACCCGACCCCGTTAGCCCCGCGGGTGAAATTTTTCACCCGGACCCGGACCCGTCGGGTCCCCGCAAACCCGTCGGGTCCCCGCGGACCCGTTTTGAAATTTAAAAATATACAAATGACATAATTTATAAATCACAAATATAACAAAATTCAAACTAAATATCACCGTAAATCATCTTGTTTACATTTTCCAACATTCCAACAAACAAAATTCATCAATATTAAAGTTAGGTTTTTTATCATCTTACATTAGACCAATATATATATACATATATATACATATACATATACATATACATATATAAATATACATATATACATATACATATATAAATATACATATATACATATATAAATATATACATATATATAAGTTTTTTTATTTATTGGATCGGGTACCCGCGGGGACCCGCGGGTTAAATAATCAACCCGAACCCGAACCCGACATTATGCGGGGCCCCGACCCGATGAACCCGCGGGTGAAAAATTGAACCCATCCCCGGCCCCGTAGGGGCGGGTCCCCGGCTCCACCGGGGATATTGCCACCCCTAGCGTAGATCCTGGTAACCACTGCGGTAGTGCTCAAGGGAGAAGCACAGCTGCCTGATCGCCTCACGCTCCCCCTCGGCGTTCTCAGAGATCACAAGCTTTTGCATTTGTACCTCTTCCTCGAGCTCGCAAACCTGTGCATGCAATTTTGACAGGGACTTGCGAGCGAGATCAGCCTGTGTCATTAGCTTGGCATGCTCAAGCTGAAGCTGGTTCAGGTGATCATCTATCTGCTTCATCTTTTCATCACGGATTGTAATGCCAGTTAGTAGAGTGGTCACGAATTGTAATGTTTTCTTTTTTGATCAGAGAAAGCAAAAACTGGAAAGCATTTTGTATAGTATATGCATAGGGGTAAACTTATACATTACCATTAAAGAGGTCACCACATACACTTACTTATCCAATTCATCAAACCAAACAAAAAATTGGTTCATTGCATCCACTCTTTATCCCGCCAACCAAACAAAAAATTGGATCATCCAATACATCAAACCAAACGAGAAGATTGGATCATCTCATCCACAAATCTATGGATGGAATCATCCCATTCATCCTCGCCCTCAAACTAAACGGACCCTAAATTACTCCGAGCTAATCAGCAGTTCAGCATCAACCTGACCTCGCCAAGCCGGCGACTGGCGCGGTGACGCCCGTGGCGTCGTCAAGCGTCGGGAATGGATGTGACTGGTCGAAGCAGAGCACGCCGTGTGCCGTGCCGTGGCGCGGTGGCGCCCGCGCGCGTCGTCCCCCGCACCCCGCACCCCGCACCCCGCACCCCGCACCCCCATCTAATCACCGTACCAGCGCCATCATTTTCCCATAATTGACTGCATGCACCGCGAGGCGCGCTGCCCGCTGCTGCCGCCTGCCTGCCACGGCGCACCACATTGATGCGCTACCCGACGGCCAGGGGCCAGGGCGCTAGTCCTTATCGCCGCACATGACCCTGCTCCTCACTCTCGCTCAGGTTCCTCCTCCTCCTCCTCCTCCGGGCTCCGGCTTTGTCCCGTGCTGCGTTAGGCGTCATGCACTGTTAGCCTAGCAAAAACCATGCAGTAGCAGAAGCAGGCAAGCATCGCGTGCGTCGGCAGGAAGTGACGAGGGAATTACCCCTCGCTTCACCACCGTTGTCTTATGTACCATGAGCTCGCTCGAGCCTCGATGAAAATTTCGTAAAAGCCATGGACGACTCAGCGCTTCAGCAGGCACGTGAGATTGACAGGTCGTACAGAGCAGCACTGTGGCCACGTGTACTTGGGTCTATGGTCCACGAACCATACGTTAAACCGTTGATTTTTTCCTCGCGCCCTTTCCCCGCGAAAACGGGCCGTACGAGCGGGACGAGAGCGGAGAGCCCTTCACCGACGAGCAAGCAAGCAAGCGTGAAGCATCGCATGTGGGCCAGGCCGGTCGCGTGTAGTCGTCAATTAATCCTGGCCGTAAAAACCCTGCTTCGCTGATCTCGATGTGACCGGACTTTAAATCGAGGGTTCATCTGTGCGTCCTTCCGTCCTACTCGGATCACCGAGCTTGCTAGTAAAAATGTCACTTTTAAGCAAGAAGCCAGCGGCTAATCCACTAAATTCTGAGAAAAAAACGAATTAACCCTGACAAAATGGGTTCGCATTAGTACAAGTATCATAGCGTGGCAACTGGACTGCAACTTCATCCCAATACACGTCGGTTTCGTGGGAGGCATGTATACATGGTTTAAGTCACACCACCTACAAGGATTGAAGGCAGGCAGGCAGGCAGTGAAGACATACCATTAGCCTTACACCTATTTAGCTCGCAGAGTACGGCAGCAGGTCTCTCCAGTGGACCGCTCCTGTAACGAGCGTGTCCAGCTATTGCCGGGGGGTGCCGTGCCTCGGGACCCGGCCTGGCGCTGCTGCAGTGCTGCTGCTGCTGCGCTCGAGGCCCCGAGAATCCTCCGCACTCGCCATTCGCCAAGTCGCCGACACCGCCACTCCGCCAGGCGCCGAGCGCAGTGTCGTGTGTCGCCGCGGCCGCGCTTCCAGGAGGAGCAGAGATCGAAAGGCATTCGTCGCTTTCGCGGACGTACGCGCGCGCGCCGCGGAACTAAGCGCCCAACGGGTTGCCGGTGAACAGCCGATGGGAGCTGTATATACGTACGTGTATACATTGCCACATTGGCAGATCGGCAGCGTGCAGGTATTGCATTGCATGTAGCATGCATGCATGCATACGTTTCTCATCTCACTCGTATTAAACGAAGCAGAATGCGATCGAGAGCCATTGGCTGCAGACTTGCAGAGTGCAGACGAGGCCTCGCTAGCTGGTGGCGGCCAGCTATAGCTCGCACGAGGCACGTGCCAGAGTGTACGGACCGAGCAAATCAGCAGGTAATGATGGTGATCATCACAAGCTCTGTCGGGCTACGTACGTCGCCACGTTGGTGACTGGGTGTAGGCGAAGTAGCTAGCTAGCTACTGGTGGTCACCGCTGTGAGGTTTACTGAGAGCAACTGTAACGGTAGGTAGTACACATGCTTTCACAGTTCTCAGTTCGGACCAAGTTCAAAATTAACTTCAGCTCCATTTAGCAAAAATATGTGTACGTTAGTTTTCGAAGTTTCAATTTCTTAGGTGTACATCATATATGCATGCACGTGTGTGCTTCACGGACACGGTTTTAAGAAGCCTTGAGATTTTAACCAGATACACATGGAGCTGAGAACCGACAGCCTTTGGTCTTGTTTGGGGAAACTTATTGTTCTAAAATCATTTAGTAAATATCTAATTGTTGAGAATATAGATAGCTCATAATTATTTTAGTTTCTAAATAATAGTTTATTTTTAGATTCTATGGTTAGTATTTTTTTACAATAAAAAACAATTGAGAATCTAGGGATTCTAAGAGTAGTTGATGCTGTCAAAATCTTTCTAATAATCAGCACGTACTTTGCTAGATCTTACGGGGATACGTTGAAATTTTGTTGGTGCAATTACAAGCGCTTTTGCTGTCGAGCTAGCTAGCTAGCTTGCAGTAAAGGAAACTTTGGTTCTTATAGCTCAGCTCGCACTTGCTTGCGCCAAGTCATCCAACGTAACTCTCGTTCCAATTCTTCATCCTTTCCAAGACGGAAAACGTTTACAGTCTGAGCTACTATCTGTAAATGTGGTATGCGTGTAGAAGGCCTTTCGTTTCTGGGCAGGCAAGTGCAGAACAGTGAAACACGAGAGGGGCTAGTAGATCTCGCAGACGAGGTTATTATATTGAAGATGGAAGTGCACTTCACGAGGCATTTTTGTGGGAATTCAAAGCATGCAGTGCCCAGTGGTCAGTGGAGTCACTCTCTCTGAGCGAGGAAAGTGAGAGATGCGCGCAGGCTGAGGCCGCAGCAGCTAGCTAGCTAGCTAGCAGCTACAGTGCTGCGAGGAAAGCTCACTGCTGGTTCGAGCAACATAAAGTAAGGCTGTAAGGGACGTTAGGGCAGCCCCTGTGCCAAATGGGGCGTGTCACCGTAAATTGCCATTACTGCCGCCCTTGTCGTCGTCAGCTCGCACTGACCCCTCCTCCTCCTCTATCTTGGCATCCTGCGTTCTTCTCTTCAAAACCCTCCTCCTCCTCCTCTATCGTCGTCCTACCATGTGGCATCCGGCTTCACTTTCGCGGTTCTATGGCCATGTCTATTCTCTTGGTTCATTGGCCATGGTAGGTTGTGAGGAATATTGGCTGGCTCGAGGCATCCACCGACCTTCATCGACTCGGTCGGTTCCGGCCATCCGGCGTATGGATCGATGTGTCGGACCAGGCTTCATTCCTCGCAAGCTGATGTATATATATACTCATGGCATCTCTCTAGTGTTGGTGATTGCTTCCTGTGCTGCTCATTTGCCTGGATTAGGTTAAGGGGATTGTTGTCTGGCTCGAGGCCTCCGGTTGCTTCCTTCTCCTTCCCATGGAGGCGCCGTACGTCCGGAGAACTCGGACCAGGCTTCAATCCCTTTAACCATGCGGCATAATATTGTGCTGTCTATTTGATCTCCTCCTCCTCGTCGTCGTCCTCCTCAAGCTGTCCAACTGTGAGCTGTCCAGTGTCGTCCACAACCGACAATCGGTAAGATCACTTGGGAGCTCTGATCGAGTTAATTTACTGCATGCATCTATCAGCTGAATACACTTTTTTAGCTTTTCATGCCTCCGCGCCCTACGACTGCTTGACACTTGATCGATCTAGCGCATGCTGCAGGGTTAGGCAGCTTTAGATCGAAGCTCATTCGCTTTGCATCGATCTGGCTCTTCGATTGTCTTTCTTCCTCTCGCTTGCCAGTGTGATCCGCTAGCTGCAGACTGCAGGTAATAATTCAGCACAAACTTACTGCTCCGTAGTCGGAAGAATGATATATAGATCATACGCGAGAAGAAGAATAATGCTAATATATACTACTCGCATTTAGATTAGTTCCAACTTCCAACACATGTTCTTACACTACTAACCTCTGTACATACGCATGGCTTGCCATTCTTCGATCTATCTACTTGCATGGTTTGCTTGATCAGCAAAGAAAACTGCTAGGTAAACAAGATATATGTAGAGGGAATTAATAGTCAGGTAGATGATGAGCAGGCAGTGCTAGTTTTACTCCATTACGCATGATCACGCAATCATTCGAGCGAGCTGCTGATCGGCGGAATGATGCGTGCATAATTGTGGGGCAAGCGGGCAGCATGCATGCATGCTGCATCCAGCCTGCATGCGGTGACAAATTTCTTTTCCAACAACAGTTGCTGCCACTGATCATCCAGGACAGGTCTTCTTGAGCGTGACAGGAGAGAAAAGAGGGGAGCCCCCTGACGACATGCATGGCACCTCTGCCCTCATCAGCTGGCCTTAAATAATACGCTAACTAGCTCACAGTGTCATGGCGATCGGAAAGAGTTTACTCGTATATATATGCAGTAACTGTAGCTAATTTGTAGTGAGATTAAATATAAAAGGAGACTTCGGAAAATCTGTGTATCAGGAAACTCAAGATGAGAATAAGTAGACAGCTAGTATACAGTGGTAGAACAACACACATTGTCGCATTGCTACAGTACGCAGGATGGTACGCTAGGGTTTATGGCAAGAATAGAGAGAGCGTACATGGCATCCCCTTCGTACGCAGCATTAATGGGGATGGAGTACGTGGGCCATCCTGTGGCTTTGATGGAGCACATCATGGGCCCCTGTGTACTGAATACTGGTGCAGCAGCAGTGCGTGCTTAAATTCTTCGAGCCTATGCCTTGCATGACCCTGTGTCCAATATGATATGATACGATAGCATATGTAATGCAAGCATGGACGAGACAAATCGGTCACACTTGCAGCGTTGCCTCATTGCCTCATCGGTCTTTAGATCGTGTACGTCTAGACTCCTAGTTTGTTCCTTGTTTTTACGCTTGTAATAAACTACTAGTGGCTTTTTATTTGGCATGTTGTTTCATCTTTTCTCGATCGGATTCCGCTGAAATTTTGCCTGCATTTACATCATCCGCTGCACATTGGCCACTAATCGTACTACGGTATATGCATGCACAGGGGCCTTTGCACGTACGTTTCACCTTTGGTAGTTTGAGCTTGACCGGCTAAACCATAGGCAGGTAGATCTATAGCGCCGGCAGCAGCTGCTGCTTGCTTACGAGTTACGATGTGTCATTGCGTGCTGTATCCTTCTTCCTGCTAGCTTGCGCCCCGTTTTTCCTGGGGCTGTGCCTGCGCATGCACGTACGTATGCCGTACGTACGTAGGTCAACTTTGTACAACTGATTTCAAGGCCAATGGGCTTCCTCATTTGAAATAAAATTCTGAATGTACCAGCAATAATAATGAATTCATATCACATATCAGCTATAGCTACGAACATTTCTGTCTCCTTAGCTACTCCATGAGACCATGACTACTTTTTCGAGGTTGACTACTTTAATTTTGTATATTGATACACTCATTTTTTTCAGCTGATATGACGTTTGGCGATTAGTCCGTATACTTGTTTGCTGGTAGGTTGTAGCAATACAACTTCGATCTGTTTATGAATGAACAAGCATGATCAATATTTCTGGATATGCCACGGAAAGAGATAGGAATTAACCGGGAGCTAGAAGGAACGGTAGCACAGTAGCACTGTACACTACACGGACGGAACCACAATATGATATTGTTCCAAATAGCATTAACGTGAGATCCACAAAAAGTTAAAATTTGTTATTGTTGTGTGTATAATAAAAGAAAATAAAAAATGTAGCATTAAAGTGGGTACTACTTAGACTATTCACAGTGGGAGATTGGGTTTCATGGTATTAATTACCATGACACATCATATTTTTTGCTGACATGACATTTAATTAATGAGGAAAGAAAAGGATGTAGTATTATCACCATGACATGGTGCTAACCTATTTTCAAGACGAATGAAACCCCCGCTGAGAGCCAAATCGTTTCACTAGAGAGATAATATTTCATGAGAGTCAGTTGCATTTAATTACACTTGTTAGCCTATAAAATAGTGAAATAGAACTCTCCACTGAGAGAGGGTATTTTATTCAGTTGCAAAGCTAATGTTGACTTCTAGAAAACAGTGTTATGAAACTCACTATTGTGAATAAACTTATAGTGAGACCCACAAAAAGTTATTATTTTATGGCTTATATAAGACTAATAACAAAGTTATATTTAACGTTTAAAATTACTTTTTAATGCACATTGTGGAAGCATGCAATAGTGTAGACGCATGCAATCTATGAGCAAGCTAGAGAATTCACGAGCAGGGCATCCAAACGGCGACGTAGCGTCACGGACGCAGACCCGTTGGGAATTTTTTTAAAAAATAATTTTTTTAAAAAAAAATCGATCCGTCGGTGTGATTTGGTCGGGATGCTCTAGCTGTCGCTCCGATATGATGCATGGACGGCGCCGCGCTCGCCTCCATCTGTGTGCATGCCACGGAACGCACGCACTCGTAGCCTGTCCACCAACCTGTCCGAGCTTCATGACTAGTAACAGCGTGGTAATTGCGGTCGGTTGTTCCCTTTGATCTACCAATGCAAGCACGTCTTACTTTTCACTCCAGCTAATCGTAGCCAATCCAGCGTGGTTTATAACAGCAGTTTCAACCGTCCTCCAAATAAGATAATGTCTTGACTCCAAATAGGATAATGTCTTAAGTATTAAGTATTTAATAGGATTAAGATGTTACGTACGAAAAACTATATAAATTAATGAAATGCCATGTACCAAAGAAAATATGGTCCGTAGAGACGAACTTTGCTAGTCGTGTCACCACTCTCCTCGAGTTGGTAGCCAGTGGAATCGAGTCAACTGTTTGCGAGTTGGAGAAAGTTATAGCAGCGGGCCTCTGGTCTTGTCTTGTCGCCACAGGCGCCGGACCGGAACATCTCTATCTATCTGGTCCCATTTCATGCACCTGGCAGGCCACCCGCCGCGCGCGCCCGTCGCGCAACGGACGCATTATATTCCCCCGAATGGCTACTCTACGGGTCAAACACCGGCTGCTCGTATGATCGGTCAGTCAGTAGCGATCTACTGCAGCGAGCCCACGAAACTGCGGAGGAAAAGCTCAGCCTTCCGTGAAAGGATGTGAGTTAGCTGACATCAAATCTCCTCAGAACTCCATTGTTAAGCGTACTTAGACGGGAGTAGTACCAGAATGGGTGACCTCCTGGAAAGTTCTCGTTCACATCCCCAACACATCATGGCCTTCAAACAAGGTCGGACACATGTGGCCTATTTCAAAAAAAAAAGCCCAGCCTTCCTCGTCGCCGCACCAGACACAACACGTGGCTCAGAGATGCTGTTCTGTTCATGGGCTTGATAACTTGCATCACACCAGGTTCAACTCATTAGGGCATGTACAATGTAGATACCATGATACGGTCCTCCAAGTATAAAACACACCTAAGACACAGTTCAGTACAAAGGAATGTATCTAAAGTCTTACATCTTAATTAATGTTTCAAATTCATCGTATTAAATGGTGACTGATCCATTGTGCACATGTATTGCGCATACACTACATCTTAGAAAATGCATAAGAGGATAGTGAAAATGCATTCAGACACAGATAATAATTAAAACTAATAATTAGATGTATCACATAGAGGTTTCAACATAAATGTATCACATAGCTGATAATTTTTGCAATATGAAACCTACATATATGATTGATCTAATGTCCACCATATCGTTGCCAAATATGTTCAACTAAATCATTTTTGAGCTCGATGTGCTTTGAGCGGTCCCTAATCTCTGCATTTCGTCGAAGTACATCTGCAAAACACGGATTAGCTTGATTGCTCACTTCTGGTGGTAAAGCGATAGATGCTCCAGGATTCTCATTCAAATCCAAAGGAATCATAGCCATTTCCTTTTCATCTTCAACTATCATGTTGTGTAAGATAACACATGCTTGCATTATATTTACTACATCTTTCCTTTTCCATAGGCGTGCTGGTCGCCGAACGATATTAAATCTGGACTGCAATACGTCAAATGCACACTCTACATCCTTCCTTACACTCTCTTGACGACTTGCAAAACACTTATCTTTATCATTTTGAGGACTTGATATCGATTTCACAATCGTAGCCCAGTCCGGATATATTCCATCTGCAAGGTAATATCCTGTGGTGTATTGCTTTCCATTCACAACATATTGTACTCTAGGAGCTTCGCCTCTTAATTTTTGGATAAACAACGGTGACTTATTTAAGACATTGATGTCATTGTTGGACCCTGCAGTTCCAAAGAAAGCATGCCATATTCTAAGATCTTTCGATGCTACCGCCTCTAGGATCATGGTGGGAACACCTTTATCTCCACGAGTGAATTGACCTCTCCATCCCACTGGACATTTTTCCCATTGCCAATGCATACAATCTATGCTTCCAAGCATACCAGGAAAACCACGAGCTTCTGCGACTTGGAGAAGGTGTTCAACCTCATCAGTTCTTGGACCCCTCAAGTATTCTTCACCAAAAACATGTATAACTCCTTTAGCAAAATTACCCAAACATTCCAAAGCTGTGCTTGCTGCAATTTTCAAATTATCATCAAGTTGGTCAGCTGGAGTACCGTAAGCTAACATTTTAATGGCAGCCGTGCATTTTTGAATAGGTGAGAGTCCTTCCCTTCCCACGCAATCCAATCTATCAGTAAAATATGGTGACCACTCACTAAGTGCAGCAACAATTTTCAAAAACAATGGTCGCCTCATTCTAAATCTCCGACGGAACATCTCATCGGTATAAATTGGATTAGGAGAAAAATAGGAAGCAATAAGATCTGTGTTTGCTTCCTCACGAGGCCTTGGAACAAACCTTCTACGATAGCATCTCCGTCGTGTCGACCGTTCTTGCAAATTGGAGATGATATCCTGACCAATTTTATCAAGAAAGCCATCTAGAAATTCTTCTTCGGCAAGAAGATCTTCCATTGTGTAAACATCATCAGCATCAGTGAACTCCAATTCTTCATCGTTGCCCTGTGTAGAATTGGCACTTTCTTGTGATGTATTTGCTCGATACATCTTTGGTAATGCATCTGTAGTTCACCGAGAGATATATATAGCTTAGTTCACTTCTCAGGTTCTCACAACCTTATCAGGTTCACACTTGACTTCTCAGGTTCACACAAAGTTCTCAGGTTCACACTTGACTTCTGAGGTTCACACTTGTGCGTTCACACAAGTACAAATTCATTTCACATTGCATTGACACAAGTAAACTGACACATGACAAATTCATATAATAATTAAAATCGATGTCTCACATGCGTGTCTCACATTCCAGTTTCACACGGACATGACAAATTCAGATAATAATAAAAACAAGACACTGTCTCACATTCCAGTTTCACACAGACTTGACAAAATGGAACAAGACATTAGAACTGGAACAAGACACTACTAAGAATCTAGAAATAATTTTTTCTCAAACTTTTGAGTGCAGCAATGTGTTCAGCTCGAATTTCATCAGGCATTGCAGACATGTCTTGCTTGAGGAGACAAGAGTAAGTTTCTAGCATCTTGGACTCTTTTTCCAGCATCTTGGACTCTTTTTCCAGCAACTTTGCTTCCTTCTCATCCTTTGCTGCTTGCAGAGATAATTTTGATGCCTCAATCTTGTCATTGCTTATCTTTTGTTGCATTTCAATAACCTTCATACGATTGGCATGGCAACCATTTTGAATCTTTTCAAATCTGTCCAGCTCATCAACTCGGCGTTCTTTCCCTTTTGCCTCAAAAACAGCCTTCCTAGCAACCTTCCCATTTGCCTCAAAAGCAGCCTTCTTAGCAGCCTTCTGTCCAATGGGTCTAGGGAGCTCGATATCTTTGCCTTCATCTACTATTGGGTTGCTGTTGTCCATCTCCTTCCTTTTATTTTGGTTGTTGTGGTCATTATAAGATAACCATTTTGCCTCCTTACGAACCATGTTCCAAACATCCATAAACACAAAATGAGACCCATTGTTTTCTTCCTCATAGAACTTGTGAGCTTTATCAATCCACATCTGGTCTGAATACCCACTAGTGTATATATTCCTAGCTTTCAACCAACAATCATTGAATAAGTTTGTCCACCTATTTAACTTGTGCCGCCTCTCCTTTACCTGAGTTTTAGTCCTCCATCTAGGTTTCGCAGTAGTAAGATTGTACTCCTTCGATACGTCCTCCCAGTATTTATCTCCTTTTTTATTGTTCCCACTCAATGAGTCGATGGAATGCTTCAGCCAAGCACTCATCTACATAGAACACAATCAGGACATAGTTCAGTCATTCACCTAAAATAAAACTGTTAATGATGCTAACACAAGTTCAACTAATGATATACCACTCTAACATTTTCCTCTGTTTTCCAAATTAGTCGAGTATCCTTCCTAACTTCTTCATTTTTTCCATCGATCTGAATGACATGAGATGTTGTTCCAACAAAATGAGAGTTCTCGGGGAGGTTTCGTTGTTGATCATCCACCATGTAATGCATGAAACTGTTAGAACTGAACAAAAGGGAGTATTAGCCAAAATCTGTAATTTGCAAACTGTAAAAGATAACTGGTGCAGTGATTACATATAGTTCAATGAATTTTGTTGCAAACATATATTTTCATTGGTGTTGCTACATCAATTGCAAGAATAGATCTACGACTTAACCAATTGCAAGAACAGATATATGGGATCAAAGAAATTTGCAAAGAATAGATTATTGTGTGCTAAGAACAGACCTTTCAAGCAGATCCATGAATGTGTGGCTTGCCGGGGATGGTACACGTGCTGGGGCAGCGAATGGACGGCGGGCGCCGCCGGTGAAGGACCCCTGTGCGCCGGCGGGGGAGGGGGTTCGGGAGGGGATGTTGTTGCCAGCAGCAAGGGGAATGTGAATGGGGAATCTCGCGGTGGGGGAGGGCATCTGGAGGGCATCTAGAAGAGAGGGGTAGCGGCAGTCGACCGGGGAGCCGGAAGGGGCGGTGGCGGCAACGGCCGGGGAGCCGGAAGGGACGGCGGTGGCGGCGGCCGGGTGACGAACGGGAGCACCTGGGATTTTCCGATTCATGGCAAAACGGATGGACGGGAGCACCGGATGCCGAAGAGACGACCGGCGTCGTACAACGGAGCGACGACGTCGTCTCTTTGCCTCGAGCCATGCGCGAGGAACGGTGGCTTCGCCAAGGATCGAGTCTTCGGAAATTTTACAATTACCTCCCTAGACACGGTATAAGACACGCCGCATTAAACAGCGTTGTACATGCTCTTAACCTCGTCGGGCTAGATTGTACCAGGCCCATTCGTCAGATAACGCAGCCCTCGAGCTTGTCGTCGGAGTTCGTGGCCACTCCGACAGTGTCAGCTACCGGTCACAAGAGTCAAACAATCGTGATCGGTCAGCCTACACACACCGCCACCGCTCGGAGAATCACCTTTTTTCAATGACATGTGGGCCAGAGAGTCACCGGGCCCACCAGGCAGTGAAACTGCCTCGAGGCGAGCGCGTGCCAGCGGCAAAGATCTGTTCCCTCTGCCACCTAGCTTGGCACGGATTCCACCGCGCGGCCAAAAGCCGACGCCTCCGGTGTCCTCCCGCCATTGCCCACCTCTCCAGATAATGCCACTGACAGGTGGGCCGCTCCCCGTCCACCGCCCTCCGCTGCTCGGTTGCTCTGCGCAGCTTGTGTACAGTATACTACGGACCTCTTCCTCCGGCCCGTAGAGGCAGAGTAACGCTCAGCGCGGCTCTAGGGTGGAATGGCGGAGGTGTCTGGCTCCGTGGCGGCTGTGGCGGCTGTGGCTGTGGTGATGGTGGTTGCGATAGTGGTGTTGCCGTGCGGCGTGGAGGCGAAGACGACGATCGAGCCGTGCTCGGGGTCGGACTCGTGCCAGGCGCTGCTGGGGTACACGCTCTACGCCGACATGAAGGTGTCCGAGGTGGCCGCGCTGTTCGGCACCGACCCGGCGGCGCTGCTCGCGGCCAACGCGCTAGACTTCGCGGCGCCCGGGGCGGCGCACCGTATCCTCCCAATGGGGCTCTTCGTCCGCGTCCCCACCCGGTGCGCCTGCGCCGACGGCGTCCGCAAGTCGGTCTCCGTCCGCTACGCCGTCCGCCCCGCCGACACGCTCGCCACCGTCGCCGACGGCGTCTTCGCGGGGCTCGCGTCATCCGACCAGATCGGCAACGCCAACGGCCTCGCCGCCGTGGACCCCGACGCGCCGCTCGACTCTGGCCAGACGCTTGTCATCCCTCTGCCATGCGTCTGCTTCAACTCCTCAGATAGCAACCTGCCAGCCGTGTACCTCTCCTACGTCGTGCAGATCGGGGACACCGTGCCCGTCATCGCCGCCATCTACGAGACCACCGTCACCGACATCATGAATGTGAATGCCATGGGGAGCCCTGTTGCCGCGCCGGGCGATATTCTCGCCATCCCGTTGCCAGGTTCCTACTGATCTCAACTCAAATGCTGCAGAGTGCTTGATAGCTCTATATGCTGCTTGTCTTCTAGGATTTAGTTGGTTAGTACAATAAATAAGATGAGATCATTTCAATATTGGGCTTCACCATAAGGCTTCTCTCGTGTTGGTTGGAACTGAACTAGCTGCAATTGGATGTTTATTTAAAAACTGCAAATGCCAATCCGTCTCCTGTTGTATTATGTCGTGTTTTGATATGCTAACATCCTTGGAAGCAAATAAACGGAGTTCTATTCGGGAAAATCATTTGTATGGACAGTTATGGATGAACTCATATCTATTTCTACACATCTGACACCTTTCTTAATAAATAAATAAATTACTTAACCCAAATCGCATGTGGCAACTGATATTTAAGTCGATGTCACACTGTCACTTCTTAAGTGTCAAACAAATTAATCGGCTGTTGCTACAATCCAGATTGCAGCAGCTATTTCTGAGACCAGATTAAGTCCTTTACAATTTAAAATCGAGCACATAATAAGCTAGGATAAGTATCACCCTATTCTGATTTCTGTCATGTCTAGTTAACTAGTTGTTCCTTTTTATTCATTCATTGAGTCTCAAATTGTGCATCTTGTGACAAAGCATAAGCAGCATACTATGCTTAAAGATAAATTCTCAGTGATGGGCCTTTTCTTTTTGTGGGCTCTTATGTCTTATCTTTTGTTGATAGCTTATTCTGCTGTTTTGCACTTCTGCTTTCTGCGACAACAGCTAAGCAGCATTGTTCGCCTTTTCTGAACAGCATTTTTTCCCCAGTTCTGATGACGGTAGTTGTTTATTTCTGATGTCTTAGCATGTGCATCAACATTTCCGAAGTCTGCTTCAGACCATGGATTGATTGTAGCAAATGGGACTTATGTACTTACTGCTGGCAACTGTGTGCAGTGTAGTTGTGGGCCAGGGAGTCTCAAGTAATTTTCAGATAATAACTTTTCTATTCAACGCAATATTACAACCTGAACCATTTCTTGGGTCATAATCTGTCTTCTGGTTCTGTTCCAGTCTGTATTGCACCCCAGCTTCACTGACAGGATCATGTCCAAGCATGCAATGTAGTAACAACAATGTTTTGCTTGGCAACGTGAGCACCCACCCCACTAGTGCAGGCTGCAATGTTTCTTCTTGCAGCTACGGAGGTTTTGTTAATGGAACCATTACCAGATCGTAAGCAACATGTTGCTCAGTGTCTTTGTTTTTTCTACTTCTGAAATCAAGTGGTTTCATTTTACCTCCTTTGCAGACTAAACATAGGTCTTCAACCCAGATGCCCAGGTAATTATTGTTCCTGTAATCCTTTCCGCTTAATTGTCTTAAAGACAGTAATAGCATATATTTGATTTTGAATCTACATCAAGTATTAGTATCATTAGGTTTTTGAATTGGAAAAGCATGGACTTTTTCATTTTGGACTAAACAGACCATATCACATGTCCTTTGAAGTATACACTATGTAAAGTATTATCAAAATCTTATTTGCCAAAACAGTACAAAGAAACAAGCATTTGATTTCTGAATTACACAGTAGAATCTTATTCATTCACAATTTCTCATTTTTTTCTGCCTGCAAAAGGGACGGTTGCTTGCATCAACATAATCAACATTCTTCCTGATTAGTTGAAAAAATGCATCTGAATGTCGTAGCAACCCGTGTCATACTTTCTGAATGAATACATTCATACCTTTAGTTTGGATGAGATCACCCTGCTCCGCAACTTTGGTTATGACATGCTGAGAATATTGTGTCAGTGACAAATAAGCTGCAATTGTTCTTTATATGATTGAAGGCTCTGTAATGTTACTCAATAAGGCAGCATTGCCACCTCTACTGTGATATATATATAATATATCCTGTTTCTGATTGTTCTTTCTGCACGCAGGACCACATCAGTTCCCTCTTCTCATGGATCCCCCTACCACAGTGAACCATGATTCAACGTTTCTTCCGCCGTTATCTGCACCAGCACCTGCCGAAGCAGGCGAAGCCATTCCCCCTCCCAGCTCACCAGTACCAGTGAAAGGAGGCTCTTTCACACTCCCCAAAGTTTCTACTGAAAATGGCTCTGCTGGAAGCGTTTCAGAGGCTCCTTCCATGAACAAACCGCATCAAATGCTATCCAGCTTCATCACCTGTCTACTTCTCTACTCGCGGATGTGAATCAGTAACTGTAAACTTCAAGCCTCATTCAGGCAGGCGAGGTGGACATCACAGTATCATATCGGCTATTGTGTTTCTTTTTGAAGCTCCACATCTTTCTAGGAGGGTATCGCATCATGACTCGTGGGCTTGTGGCTCTCTTTCGAGAGATTTCCCAGCTGCCGCCGTACTCGCGGCATCTCTGAAGATGTAGCTTTGCATTCTTTCCACTGAACAGTGATTCTGCAGTGATGTGGAAAGGGCTACCAGTGAGTCCCTGCTCTTCTGTACCGACTGTTCATTCTGCTCGTTTTTTTTTTCGACGCTTTCTCTTGCCGGCGTTGAAAAAGAAACTCACCGTCACCGGAGTGGATAAGTGGATTTGAGTTGTATCGTCTACAAAGCAATTTCGAGCCATGTGATGTTAGCTTTTCTTGTTATTCTCTTTGGACTTGCCAATCTTTCCGTCCCCGCGATTGTACTTTCAGTCTTTCAGTTGAGCCCATTTTCATCATGCAACATATTTCCCGACGAACCACGCGTTGTGATCTGCACATTTCCAATGCTGAATCCCGTGACCAAACTAAGCCGGCCATTAGTCAACGTGTCATACATACACCTCACATCCTGACCAACCAATCCATAGGACCATGTGGCTATATCAGTATCAGGCACAAGTGAAATGCCATTGCTCTTCTCTGCTCAGATGCCCCCTGCAAGTAACATTTTCCAAGCATCTCAGGTTGCAACAAGTGGCTGTAACTTACTGTTTGCTGAAAGGACGATAAATATCTCCTGTGCTGAAGAAGGAAGAAGGAAACGTCCCGAGAAGGATCGACCGGCTTTCTGCTCAAATCGGAATAAAAATCCCGGAGAGGCAGGAATATCCGACGGCGCTAGGCTTTTCTGCAGAATATAATGCTACAACTGCTGTAAGCCTGTAGAGTTGTGGCTCTCACCACTTGGCACTTTGCTTGCTCCGTGTAAAGGCCTTCAAGTTAAGAGTAGCACGTATGTTCATCTCAGAAATAATATTTATAACAAGAGTGATACGTACGCTTTAGCAAGTGCTTTTATCGCATCAACACGCCGCCGGCCTCACGTGGTCATTATCCACATTCGGCACTGGTAGCAAACCAGCAGCTTATTTTCTTTTATCCTTTTGCTTTTGCCAATTCCTGACCAGATCGGAGTTGCTCACCAGATCTAATCACATGAGATCTACTGGGGTAAATTCATTAGCAACACTACGAACATACATGCACGAGTTTTACCTGCTTATACATGCTTGTAGCGGTCAGTAAGTTTTTCAGCTAGACTCGTCTCGTCGGACTGACAAGTTCAGCAAGAGAACTCGTCTACGTGGCCTCCAAAGAACATCTTTTCACCAAAATCCCAAGCCTTTAGCTGCCTTATAGCCTTCTAGCTTTCACTGATAGGCAGGCCAAATCTTCAGTGCAATGCAATTATGCAAACATGCACTCCGTTGTTTTGTCGCTAATGGTGGTAAAATACTTGCAAAAATCTCATCTGAAAAAGCTATACTTTGCAGTAATAATAACTACTAACGAATGCACTTGGAGGGCGAGATTAAGATGAGCCATCCAATGGCAACTCGTTACGATGGATGCTCCGAAATTCCCATCTCCACTTAGGGCAGCTCGTCCAACTAAACAAGCCGCTTGTGTTGTCATCTCTGTCCATTACTTTACCCAGCATTTCTTCGTGAAGATCGTTATCTCGTTCCTGGATCAGAATTCAGAACCTCCTAGTGGCACAAAACTAATCATGGCCATTATCTCTTGTTTAAAGGCTAAGAAAGGCTCAGATTAAAGCAACTCGAAAAGAACAAATGAGCGAGCTGAGGATTAGTTCTCTGACTTTCTGCAGGAGATGATAGTTGAAGCTAAAAGATTAGCTAGTGACCTCTCATGGATGCATCAAGTGAGCTGATCTGCATCTGCACTTTGGGTGATTTTTTTTCTTGCCAGTAGTAAATCTGATCATATCTTTGTTTACTCTGAGCAAAGATCAACTTCATGAACGGGGTGAGATCACGCGTTTCTGATTTGCAGCTGGGTTACTAGTACAAGTTGACAATGTTGTCAATAGAAAGGAGTTACAGTCAGTGGCTTCAGTTCGTTGGATGTTCAGTTTTGTGATTGGTGAAAACTTCTGGTACTAAAATTGACGAAGCTATGTCTCGATCCAAAAAGCAGCTTAAAAATGAAAATTCAGTTTTTTTTAACTTGTGCTTATGCAGTTATACATGGAGGTGTTAGTTTATTCTTAGGTTGATCACGTAGGGCTAATGGCTAACATGTTAGTTCTAAGATGAACATGGCAAGGTCTTAGGCTAAAACAAAGAAAGGATTAAGGCGTGTACCTTCGTTGGTGTTGGTGCTTGATGAAGATGCCATGGCAAGTTCTCAGCGTCGTGGTCCGGTGAGCAGAACGACAATGAAAAGGCCTTCCTGTCGCTTCAACGCACAACTAAAAATCGGGTTTGTCTATGGATGTTGGGGAAGGTGTATAGCGTACAAGGTATCAGAACGTTGCAGCCGTAGGCTTTTCCCTCTTATTTATAGCGCTGCGCGACAGGGGTTCTTCAACCATAATTGGTTGAGCGCCCCCGATCAGGACGCGAGAGTCCAGAGGGGCTTTCGTTAAAGGGGTCCGAGTCTTAGGGGAGGAGGAGAGGAACTCGGCACCCTCTCCTCCATGAGATCTTATCCTAACAGGAGGATATGATGGAAATGTCCTGCTGGAGAGCAGAAATGTTGATACGTCAACTTGAACCATGCACTTATCAAATTGCAACTGTTGTCTACCATGCTTATGCCTTCCAGATGTGTTTCCTCCTCAGTAATGGACGGATGCTTTCTAAGCTCAATATATCATTAGCCATCTTGTGTAACCTTTTGTACTTTCTACCTGAAAATTGTAGTCCATTAAAACCAACTTGCACAGTGACGTCTGCGTATTGCTCAAAGAAAAGAACTCGCCCTCCGCATTCTATTTCGCAATTTCCCATTGTTTCAATAGATTAATACATTGGTATAAAACTATATGCTGTCTAGGCTTTGCTTCAAGTATGACAAGAAAAATGGAGCAGTGCAGGTTTAGGTGCCAATTTGATGCAGTGTTGCAGAAGAATGGAAAGAAAGAAAAGGAAGGGGAGGGAAAGAGAGACATGAACTGAAAGATGCACTGAAGATCAGGTCCTAGTTGAGTGGTGTCACCTCTTCCAATTGCCTCAAATCTGAACCAATCCTGATTCCTGAAGGACGTGACATGAATCGTCCGGAGAGAAAGAAACAACCACACCAAGAAGAAAAACCCACAAAAGTTAACCCTCGCGCGAGATCATACTTACCCTTAACTGAAACCATCAACAGTCAAAATGCAACATTTTTTCCCTGAGATGACATTGATCAATCAAGATTCAAGAGCATGGAATTTGGGACACCGTACCGTGGAAAAGGGACATGCTTGATGCCTGCTAACTACTATACAGTAATACGTTTCTTGATTGATTTTTGACCTGTGCTATCGGGCTAAGCACCGCTCGATCTGATCTGTTCAGCTCGCCAGGAGGCCGGAGGAGTTCGCCGCCCGGCGAGTCGCCGGTTTCGATGGCCCACGCATGAGAGGATCCCGAGCATGACGGAAAACAATACGAAACAAGTTGAGGGTTTTATTGAAAAACATCCCATCCTGCAGGAAACTAGGATCGATATAGACCGTTAGATGACAATCGGACGATTAAAAGAAGCCATCGGCAGCGATCCAATTCTCGGGAGTTCTAAACAGTAATCAGACGTAAAAGAGGGGTTTTTTATGTAAAATATTCCCCCTCTTCTCAACTCTGCTCATTGACAGGTGGGTCCCAGTTGCAGTTAACGGCGTCTGCCTGCTCCTCTCGCCTGGGGGCTTCGACCTCTTCGGCGCAACGCTTCGCCGAGCCTACGCTCATGAAGGTGTGTCTGCCACGCAGCCCCTCGCCGGCGGGCCGCAGCAGTAACCACCCCGAGCACCATGTTTCATCTGCTGCTTAGCATCCCTCGATTGATAACTTAATTGATTTATTCCATCCAAACTAATGAACACACGTTTGTCTGCAAAACACGGTGACAAATCGTGATATGTGTATGCCGGTGATGAGAAGAAGATCTGTGGACGGTGAGTTCAACTGATAATTAATTATACATCGGTCGATCTGTTAATTCTATCATACGTGCAGGCATGATGCATCTACAAGATGAAGAAAAAGGAAGAAGAAAGAAGAAGAAGGTGAAGGCCAAAAATCATGAGAAAACCCGGACTAATCACGTAATATGTCTCTCGCTAATCGCTATACACGCGGGGAGTCCTGGTCGGCAGATCGACGGATCGGACTGCTCCCGCGCTCTGGTCGTCGTCACGGTCGCATGCACGCAAGCACGAAAGCCAGCCCCGATCAGGAGCTGACTTTAGCGCGGGTGCACGGGGAGAAGGAGTAGTGGTGGTGGTGTCCGCCGGCGTGCACGCGGTGCGGCGACGAGGCCGTTCCGCCCGCTTGCGTGTCCCGCTCGACCAGCTGGCGGAGGCGGAGGAACTCGTCGACGGAGCACGGGAGCCGGAGAGGGCCGGCCGCGTCGTAGCCGTACACGTCCCGCGCCGCCTCCAGCAGGCGGCGAAAGAGCGGGTGGTAGAGGTAAGCGATCGGGATGACGAACCGCCGGAACCCGCCCCCCTCGGCGTCCCCCTCCACCCCGACCCTCACCGCCAGCCACCCCTTCTTCACCTTCCCCTTCTTCTCCTCCCCCTGCATGGCAACACCAGCCAGGACAGACGTCCCTTCCGCCTCCTCTTCCTCCTCCCCGGCCGGCCCGCCGTCGCTAGCTTGCTCTCCACACGAGGCACGAGCTAGAACCCAACCAAGCAAGCAAAGCTAAGCAACTGAGCAGTAAATCTCAATTCGGGGCGCGCGTTGGGCGTTGTGTGGCCATCCCTGCCACTCACGGCCGTTTTTATAGGACGCGGCCCTTGCGGCCGGTGAGCTAGGCAGCTAGTTAGTAACTAGCTAGTTGCCAGTGGCGTACGTACGTCCTTTGCTACGGAAGTCGGCCTCCTGCCCTCCTCCAGTCATCCTGCTGGCTTGGCTACCGAGCTACACATCGTTCTATCTCCGTGTCGCTGACACGAGGGCCGCCTCGAGGAATATCAGCGTTGAGATGTCAGCTTCGTGCAGGCCGTGCCCTCCTCTCGACCGGGCGGCGCCGGATCGGAACGAAGCTTGTCGTGTGCGACGCGTCAGCTAGCTGCGCGCGGGCGGCGAAGAGAACGCAGAGATCGACATGGTTTGCACGTACGCGCGCGACGTCGGGCGATCGATCGATCGATCTCGTCGTCCCGACGGGCGGTGATGCATGGCCCAGCGCCGTAGTGGAGGTGTGGCCGAGACTGGCAGTGGCTTTGTGGTGGAATTGATCCTGCCAAGTGGGGGAGGAATAGCGTGCGTGCGTGCGTGCGTGCGTGCGTGCGTGCGTGCGTGCGTGCGTGCGTGCGTTGCTGCCCCACGAGCATGCACATCGATCACGATGGGATTATTGCTTTTGATCACATTGCTGTTTGCAGCTGCCATTGGAGTAAGTAACCAATCCCTCCTGGATTTGGTTCCCTTGCTGCTAGCTGCTTCTATCTGTGTTCTTGATGCGTGATCGATCCGATCTACGACGCGATATGACTGAAGATAATGGTGCTCGTTTGAGGATGATACTTGACGCGAATTAAGGCCACAATAATCAGTACCGGTCTTTTCAAAAAAATGGACGATCTATGGTCATATCGTCGATTCGTCCTGAATAATTTTATTCTGAATAGGCTGCTGCTGCTGCTGCTGCTCGTCAGATTGGTAAGTTGACACACGGCCTCGTCAAATCTCACATCATTCTGGCTCCAAACGACAGGGGCATGTCAGTGCACGGTGTGATGGATTACTTACCTACTAGGGCCACGATGTTTTTGTTTCTTTACACGTATCACATGCCCATGCCCGTCTAGTTTAGATAAAACACGCAACAACCTACGAGTTTTTTTTACAATTTATTTTACAGTCACGTTCCTGACGGTTGTCCTTCTTGAATGATACGAGTTTACTTTTTGTATTTTTTAACTACATTACAACGTATAGCTAGATTCGATATTTTATATTACAATAAATCTAGATAATATTAGTATCTATATTTATTATATTACGAAATATTAAATTTGTTTTTTTGAAAAAAGGCGATCAGAAAAGGTGTCCTGCTTAAAAGGTGAAGCCACCAAGTTTTTACATCAGACGAGACCGACAACGTCCAAGCGCAACTCCGAGGGGCACTACAGCCACCCAAAGCAATCGAAACCAACAGAACCACCCACCACAAAAGCCAATTAAATTTGATTTTAGGTTATAATATTATAGAACAGAGGAAATAGTACAGAGAAATAAAATAGATATTTCTTATTAATTATATGAACTCTAATTTGCAGGGAAGCTAATTAGGTTATTTAGGTGGCGTCTTTGTTAACAGCAGTCTATTAATAGTTACTACACAGAGGTAAACAAGCTAAAAATCAAGTTTTTAGAACAAATTTTAAAGGCCAAAAATACAGTATAAAGTATATATAATTAATAAATGTCGATGAGTACTGGATCATCGCTAGGATTGCCGGATGGCTTATCTGCATGAATGTCGTAATGGTTGTCTATGTCAGAAGACATGTTGAATCGATAATAATCACATGCATATCGTGGTCATAGAATGTGTTGCAAATGAAATTTTACTCTGGCTCCTTGAATTTTCTACGAGGATAGTGATTTAATATTAAACTAATAACCTCTTCGCTAGCGAGAGAGGACAAACGAGCCATACTTTTGTACTACCAGCTAGCTAGTTATAAACTTTGCAGGATAACTTAACTAATGATGAACGAATCGATTAATAAAATATAAGCATGCTTAATTGCTGTAAAACCACGGTCACCCGCGGTATTGATCACAAAGCTTGTAATGCGTGGCGGCTGCTAGCTAGTTCAGAAATGTACTCGTAGATTAGAGCATCTCGAGGAGAAGCTCTAAAAAGTTCTCTTCTCTAAATTTTTGGGATTAGAATTAAAAAATCTTCTCCAATAGATACTATAAATGATTTCCAAAAATAAAGGATCCTCAAAATTAATAATTGTATTCCCTACTTTAATTTAGGGACTCTATTGGAGAGAAACATATTTAATCTATTTGTATCTTAAAAATAAATCTCAAAAAATTATATAGGGAATCAATTTTTAAAGTCACTCTTGGATGCTCTTAGATTGATTGTATTTACAAATTATATGAATTCCCAGGATATTAACAATATATAACTTGGATAAATGAGGCATCTTTATGCTATCTTTGATTTCTTATATAACTTGTTTTATACTTGTTAACTCTTTATAAGATATAAGTTAAGTTGTTTTAAAACCCTCGTACACTTTTTTGTTTTTTATATGTTTATATTTATTGAATAAATATCACATTTTTAAAAAAATAAATAAATAATAAATCATTTTTTTTCAAAATAGAATAAATTTGTTGGGGGAATGACCCCGGGTACCTCCTGAGTGTTTTTAAGGCAATCGGATGGAATAAGCGCCGGGAGACAAGACATCAAACACAACCTTAGAGGAGGTCAGATCGGCGTTCAATAGGGAAGCAGCCAGAATCCCTGAGTTTAGTTCTCAGATAAACATCTCGGCTGCTAGGACTCAGAAAACGAAAACAATAGTCGGTCCCCACAATCAATGACAGTAAACTCCCAAGCATAACCACTGGATTTAAATAAGATATCAAATAAAGTTATAGTTATCAGCCCATAATCCATAGTGATTTAACCGTTGTAAAGAAGATTAATGGGATAGTTAAAACCTAAACGGTAACCCTCGACTCATGGGATATATAAAGTGGTTAGAGAACCTCTTCCAGGCTAGCCATTCAGAATCCGTACTTACGTTTCTACTCATACTCTAACACATAGGACTAGTGTTATTATCATTCAGGAGGCTTAAATCTGTCCAAACTCTTTTTGTCTCTTGTTTCTTAGGCAACCATAGAATTCCACACACACATACATCCTCATATACCTAATCAAATTACCTATGTGGTATCCCTATCGAGAACTGTTGTACTTACGCAACGAAAAAAATATCTAGGCAATGGCAATCGCTCAAGTGGGGAAAAAATAGGAGACTCACAATTTTGGACTGGATTGATGAATGCCAAAGATAATTTCCTTTGCTTCAGAAAGTTTAAATTACATAATGGAAAACAACTCCATTTTGGGAGAATAAATGGTTAGGTTCTACAACTGTAAGTGAACAATTTTCTATCTTATATAATGTTGCCTCTCGAAAAAATGTTACTGTCACTGAGGTCCTAAGCTATGAAACAATTAATATTTCTTTTCGCAGATACTTAGTGGGTAATAGATTAGAAGCATGGAATGGTCTGTGTTTTGGTTAGTCGATTCATTGGTGGCCAAAGTCTTAGCCAGAGTTCTATATTTTGTAATAACGAATGGTCGTATACATCTATGAATGTAGAGACTGAGGCATTTTTATTTACTTAATGAAATAAACACCCTAGTCTAAAAAATTAGAAATTAGGATTAGTAACTATATATTACCAGGTCCGCACTTTCCCGACCGACTCATGATTAATTTGACCTCAACATTTTGTGGATGAACCGACACAGAGACTATCATGCAAATCTAACACAGTAGTAGTACAGGATTCTTCGAGACACATTTCTCCTTTAATTTTGTTCTCTTTTCGATCAGTGACACTTTTGCTATTCACACCTCTGCTAAGTAGCTTACACATCTTGTATTCTTGTCCCCGGCTGTTGTGCGCCCGAACAGCCAAAAGCAATGCAATGGCCACTATGCCAGTGGCCACAGCGCGCGCCGGCGCACCGGCCGGCCGGCGTCTCCGACGGCGTACAATCCTCCGCCCGATCGGCCGAGTGGTTGCGTGATTCCACTCCTCCTCGCCGCAACTCCAGAGCGCGAACGGCGCGCGCGCGCGCGCTTGGGGAGGATAAGGCTGCAGGCGGGGATGCGCGCCACGTACGGCACCATGGATGGATAGACGGGCGCGTACATACGTGCTCGGTCGCGCATGGCCGTCGCGGTCGATCGCCCGCCCCGCCGTGACAGCGAGCCGGCCGGCCCCTCGATCGGTGCGCGCGGGCGCCACACGGCTTCTTTGCCCCCGCGCTTTTGCCTTTGCCTTGCTCGATCCCCCGCTAGCTCATCAGCTCCACCGCATGCACCGGTTAATTGCCCGGGACGCGCAGCACACGTACGACGTGCTCACAGGTGTAGCGCCGCTAGCTGTGCGCGTCGAGCAGGCATCGACTATCCGATCTGGTGCAGTGGGCGGGCTCATCATGCGCACGCACGTTGCCTTCTCGGTTGCTGGTAGCTAGGGGTGGTTACTGCTTACTGGTCAGCGTCCTGGCGTTCGTGGGCTCGTGGCGCGCCATGGACGTCCGTCCACTCTTGCTCGATCTTGTAGTATAAAATGTGATGTGGCATTTCGGAAACAGCGAAAGAGATATCACCTGTACGTCGGTTCGTCCTTGGTGATCGGGTAGGACGTACGACGCGGCGGTCGACTTTAATGAGTGCACACAATAAGATAGTAATTTCCTAAAGGAAAAAAGGCGCACAAGATAGCCTTTGAGTGTGTCGTGAGATGACGGCCGGTACACCTGCTTTAGTACTTGCTTGGCTCGACCGATCACCACGCAAAAAAAAAAAAGTGCGCCGTGTAAGTGGGAAGGACCTGCAATCAACTTCGTCGATCCCCTGATCAGCTAGCTACCGTACTTTGGGTGACCAATCAGTACATCACATCCAACCTTGTAATTAATATCATAGTAGCTATAATTAATTAAACTCCAGGTCATCTAGACTAGAGCTAATTAAGCTCAGTTGGATTAGCACATATGATTGCAAGATGCTCTGATGATTAGGCAAGCGCCAAGCGCACAAGCAAAGTGCCGTACGAGTAAAGCAGAGACGAGCTAGCTGAGGCTGGCAGAAAGTGCCGGGCCACTGGAGACTGGACTGGTCGAGCGGTCAGAGAAATCTAGAGCGCGTGGGCGTCTCCAGCTCCGCCTGCTGCTCATGGCTACCATACCAAGGCTATGGCTTGCAAGCGAGAGAAAGCTACCGGCTTCCACTTCCCTCCGGCGCACGGCTCCCGTCCCATCCATCACCTCGGATCGCGCAACACTAGCTAGCGTTCTTAGCAATGTCGCGGTCACGTACCGATCGGATGGAAGCGGGGCCAGTGGCAAGACCGGTCGACGAGACCTGGCAGGATCATCAGAACGATCGAACGCCCAGTTGAGAGCAGGAGATGGAGACGGCGACTCGATCGATCGACCGAGGCGAGCAGCGCGTGCAGCAACAGCAGCAGCCGGAGGAGGGCCACCGAATCTGCGTGTACGTTGCTGAAAGCAACGGAGCAGCAGCCAGCCACACGCAGATGGATCGAATCACTGGCTCCTTGCCGTGCTGCACCAGCCCGGCACACTGGAGGAGACGGGGATAGAGAGCAGCATCATAGCAGGCGCAAATATTCCATGGAAATTTTTCCAAAAGCAAGAATTCGGTGTTGATTGCTCAGCACTGTTCATTGGTCCCCAGCTGCATGCGAGCTGCGATGATGATACGAGATCGATCAGATGCCGATGGAGTCGACGGCCGGAGGAGGAGCCTCTAGTGGAGTACTGGCCTTGATTCGCTTTGATGCGCTTTTGACCACTGGTTGTGGGGGACGAGACGCAACGTAGCTTGCACAGTAGGATCGTACGATCGAGCAGCCAGTCAAGTGAGAGTGAGAGGCTCCCATGAGCCGGGCGGCTGCCAGTGGGCAGTGGCGCGCCAGATCTCCCGGCGAAAGAGGGCAACAGGAGTCAATCCTCAATCGCGACCAGTACAAGAGAAGCCTCGAGATGTAAATTAATGGCGGCTTGGCGCTTAGCTGCATGCGTCGATCTCGACTGATCCCGTCCGCTAGACGATACAGCGGAGTGCCATGTGTGGCTTTCGGCCGATGGAGCTGTCGTCGCGTTGCGTGCGCTGCCCTGCACCACTGCACCGACATGGCCTGTCGCTCGCTCGCTCGCTGGAGCTAAGCCGACTCGATCCGGCGATATTTCTGTGGGTTGCCTTCGTGTTCGTGGCCGGCCGGACGACTGGACCGAGCCATTTGCCTTCGCCGCTGATATTTCGCGCTCTGTTTAATGCGCTAGCTCGGTGGACTGATGTATGGACGATCTGAAACTGCAAGTCTTTCGTTGCCTTCAGAGCAAGATCGACCGTCAGTGGACGTGGAGAGAACGGTTGGGTTAATCGAGAGAGAAATACATAAACGTCGTGATAGAAAAAAAAATGATGTCACTTCTGATGATACTTATATGTATGACCATTTGAATCGACGATAGCGAATGGGGAAAATGCGAAGTGAATGACACCTTACGAAAAACGGGCGGTCCGTACTTCGTGCAGAGTTGCAGTGAGGTGAAGCAGACGAGTTTTAAGTGAAGTTCAGAAGTTCAGATGACAGTTGTTGCTGGGACGCGAACATTGCTCCCACAATAGACTACGACGCCTGATTTGAAAGGGAAAAATAACAGTTTTGCTACAAAGTTGAGATGATATTTAGCGATGAAACCTGAGCGAGCATAAGGTGTGTTTCTGTTTTCTATGTCATATGCAGACAGAATGGTTATATTGGCATGTCTTTATTTTATTGTGATTGTTATGCATATTCTCTGACAACTTTATAATGTTTTGGAGCTGAGTCTGCTCTGATTTCATACCATTTCTGACATCTAAAACAATTTGTTCTATATCTGTGTACATATTATCATTAGCACTGAGTCTTAATCCGGGAAAAAAAATACGGTGTATGATATTACATGACATTAATACATGCAGTACGTTACACACGGTTTACTATAATAATAATATTGTGTGTGTGTGCAAATGTTTTACGAATAAAACAAAATGGCAGATACGTCCCCCAAGAATTGGCAATCAACATTTGGAAATATGCAGCAGTACGAGCGGTCCGGTCCAAACACAACAAATGAACACAAGTACAAGTAAGATCTGAACAATTGTTTACTGTCTGCACGAAACGTAGTCAACCCAAGTTACAAATCTGGACGGCAAGCGGAAAACACCTGTCTCAGACCAAAAATATCCGGATCTAACATAGAAAGCCGAGCACCACACACGACCAAGTTAAAAGGCTTTACTACTGAACTTTCCCTTTGATGTTATATTGACAACTAAAAGCCTACGTTATTCTTTGAAACAAGAACCACTTGTTTTTCAAGAAAAAAAATGGGCTTTAACAAGCTCCGAACAAGTCACCGGCGACCAATTAATAAAAACAGGGTCAAGCTGTACTTCTGTACGAGTACTATACCAATTATCACCAGTTCACCATTAAATGGCAGCTCAGAACCATCACTCCCATTTCAACCGCTTTCAATGTCTCCATCCCAACAGGTAACATGAGCCAGACCATGCATTAGCAAATGTCTCTCCCCAATCTTTTGAGAAGATTATCACCCCTGCGGTTGCCCTGACTCGAACGAGATCTTCTTTTCTTGTAATATAAAAAGGAATGTCTATTCTTTTTGCTCTTCTGCAAACCTAAACTATCATTCGCAAAGGCAAGAATGTACAGAGAAATTACAGAATCTGCACTGTAAAAGAGAATCTGTATATACAGGCGAGAAAAGGCATCTTTGTATATCCCAGGTAGGTGAATCCACCCATGTTGCCGTTCACCCGAGTGACCCGAGGAAGGACCAGCTTTCTGGTGACGATCCCACGCCAAACATTATCTGTTCGTTCTTTCATTCACATTGGCTCAATTTGCCCCATTCCATAACTTCACCCGAATAGGATCATTCCTTGCCTGGAACCCTTTGTAGCAATAACATGGGTCAGCCCCACTTGACTCTTGTGCTTTTTGGTCATGAAGACCAAGCAAATAAACGTTTTGTAGCCTTCCATGAGACAATTCCATCTTGATCCCAGCTGCTCCTATCCACCAGGCTCTTGTGGGTCATGAGCCTGTGCATTTCGATTAAACGGCTTCTCTTTAGAAAGAGAGTCACGAGGAACATATGCATATCCCTTTGGAAGCCGTTGGTTCTGTGTAGAAGCTTGATCAGATGTCATAACAACTTCTTTTCGAAATGTCTCCCTATGCTGCAAAATATGTGGTATACACATTAGCATGATATAGAAAAGGCAAAATACCACACATTAGCATGATCTAGAAAAGCAGTGAAAACCTGAAAAGAAAAGTACAGACCTTCTTATCTCTTGTCTTCTTTTCTCCAGCTTCTAATTTCTGTGAAGAGATCACTGATCTTTGTGGGAGCTGCTTACCAGCAAGTGTTCCCCTTTCACTCAACTTCCTTTTGAATGATATCAGCATCTTTGAGCTATCAGCTGTGTTTATCTCAACATCTCTATTATTCAACAAAAATCTGATGGTGTTTCTCCCAGAAACATTACTATCCACTGTGACATCATCAGACCTTTGCATGGTTCCACTGTATGATCTGTTATTAACAGAAGTAGTGGCAGATTCTGAACTTGCTTCATGTGCAAGGTAGGAGAAAACAACAGTGTCCTTTGTTTTGGCAAGTATGTCATGGTCACACAGAACCCTCTCACGCTGTCATAAAACACAATCACAGTAAATTAATTTAAGGTTCACACAGAAATATAAGGATAATTATTTCTTTTGTACACTGAAAAAAACAACAGTAAATTTTAATGGAGCAATGGTTAAAAGAACATCCATGTGCACCATAGTTATTAAGGTGTCGCCTAATCGGAGTGTGGCGTCCGCCTCATGGTATATGGCGTCAGCAGGACGCCCAAGTCTCCATGGAGGATGCTCCCTCCGCCAGCTGCCACTACCTCTGCCGCCGCCATTTCCTCTATAGGACTTCCCTCTGTCAGCCCCTTCCCGTGGCTGGCTTGGCCATGATGCTCTTGCCTCTTCCAGACGCAACAGTGGCACCATGCTCTTTGCTTGGCTTGGTCAGTGTCCTTCCCGATCTGCAATGTTTCCCTCTCCCTCCCACTCTGCTTTGTTTCCCCCCTCTCCCTCCTGCTCTGCTCTGTCTCCCTCTCCCTTCCGCTCTGCTCTGTCTTGTCCTTCCCACTCTGCTCTGTCTTGTTGTGCTTGGTTTAGTAGATGAGTAGTTGCCGTGCATGTGCTTGGTGAGTTGATTTACTAGGCACAGACAACATGAATGACTGTGATGTTATTTGTTAACTTGTTATGTTATTTGAACTATTGCTATGAAGTATGGACTTGTTTAACTATTTCTATTTCATGTGGTTCTGAATTTAAATTCCTGTTGTTACAAAATTATTGTGCCATGTACATTTATGTTGAGTATGGTTTTGCCTCCCGGCTCCCACACATCAATACATTATACTCGCTAAAAGGCATGAAGGTGGTTAGGTGCCTCATCTCACCTTACTGCCGAAATAACTATGATGTGCACAAAACCAGGGATGCATTGATTAAATGTGAAGGTGATGAGATTTTCTTTTCATGATTAATGCTAATACATTTTCCAAATATCTGTTCACAATGAACTGCCTATAAAAAACTAAAAAAGGAAATGTACAAAAAGTTCAAAAACAAACACCCGCTATTTATTTAAACCAATGGATGTGGGTATTTTGTGAAATAGTTAGATTGGCAAACAGAGACACACACAGACACAGACAGACACACAGAGAGAGACACAGATACGCACACACACATGACACATGCACATGCAGTCCCGTGCATAGACACACTGGCTCTTTCTAATTAGTCTCAACAGTACCAGTTGACTGAACAGCAGGATAACATTGTGAACTAAATCCAACAAATCATATGTATCACACATATAAGGTCGTTACTTGTAAATATGATACACGATTACAAGTAAAATAAACAGATTATTTTTAAAAATGCGCATGATATCTAACAAATGAATAATTCAGGCAGGATTTTAACTTATTAATATGAAGAAAACAGAAAGTGATTCACAAAGAAAATAAGGCCGAAGTAGTTTCTCCAAAAAGGGGGGCAAAGTAGCATTCTCATGTAGTTCAATTTTTAAGACACCACACGGAAAGTAGAATTGTCAGCTATACATACCTTCACCTTTTCTCTCTTAATTATCCTTTCACACAAGAGTCGCAATTTTTCCAATTCGACCTGCAAATGGAAATAATCAATGTTCAATGAGTGAACATATTTTGGACATTCCTGTTACAGAGGCAATATCAATATAACCATTCCAGTTTTTACTTTTGTTGAAGAAAAAGAGAAATGATCTTAAGTTATTATAGGCTTATAGAAATGATCCATTAATTTTTTATAGCATACGGTGTATAACATTAGTGTGTTGGTCCCTTTGTGTCCCTAATAGATATCTGCTTTGTGTGTGTGTGTGTGATGGTGGTGGCACTGGGGATGTCAGGTGTGGGTTTGGCCACGGTGTGGAGTTATCCTATCTCTACGAGGGATGAGATGGGGTCCACCTCAAGCCGAGATGTAAAAGGCTTGAGTTGTATTTGTATTAGGGTTAGGAGTTAGGTTTAATGTCGTCTAGCAGCTAGAGGGCGAGCTGCTCAAAAAGTGGGGTGCAAATGTCATGGGCTAGGGTTTTTGGCCTAGCCCAGCTAGCCAGGTATTGTAGCAGATTAGGAGTTGTTTTAGGTTTAGGGTTAGGAGTCATGTTTCCTTAAAAGTCCAATTGCTGTCAGAGTCGGTTTATCCTAGAAATAAGTGACCTCTGCCCTATATAAAGAGGTCCATAGTTTGTAATTAAGAAGAAAAAAGAATTAGTCAAAAAAGATTAGATTAGGCTGGGTTTTCCCGACGAAGCTAGGGGCCAATTCAGCCATGTTTTCCCGAAACTATCCGGCACGTGACAACTTAATTGATGCATGTGACAGGGGAGGAGGGGGTAAGTGATAAGAATAACAAGATTTCCTGTGGGCAGGGCTAGTGTACGACAGAACATCAGATTGTTAGTTATGACTTATGAGCCAATGAGACAACACCATAAATTGAGCCATTAAGTGCATTGTACAAACTCAACACTTGATATGTTTCAGTACTCCATGATAAGATATGACAAAAAAACAGCAGTTTACTACTCAACAACTGGCAACATCAAAGCATTGTTCCTAGTATATTTGATTACTCAAATTAACTAGGGTTACTACACAGAAAGTAAAAACAGATTAAAACAATAGTATCTATATTCAGCTAGTAAACAGGAGCATAGAAATACAAACAACTTATAACAAAAATCCTTCTAAAAGGAGTTATCAATTTATTTTACTTGATAGCTAAGAATTGATATTTAATTTACAACAGTAAGTTATATGATGTTGCACAAGATATAGATACCAAATACAACACAGAAGGCATCATTTGAAGTAAATATAAAAATAAACCAGGGTCTTTGAATGAAAGAGGAAGTGAGGAAGCACAGCCATGGATGTACTGGAAAGTAAAACCTCTTATTGCAGATGAACAAAACAATATTGTATAAAAAAACAAGATTGTGTCATATTACTGACCCTCATCCTTTTCACGCTATTGAACTCCTCGGGTCCATACTGTTGGGTACCCGCCTGCATTAATTTCGAATAACAAAATAAGATATAAAAACAACTGTAGCGACACAGGATTACCATAGACATCATATGTTCCCTTTCCATTCATAAAGGAAAATGAGCATCAGAAAATCAAATAATATGCAACCAAGCCCACAAACTGGACTTAGAATTATATGAACCCTAATTTATCCCCTTTTTCCCTTAAGTATGGCACTTATGCTAATTTTAAGCTGCTTTATTATACATGTAAGGCAGTGGACTAAGTTCATTCTCTATCATAAGGGAAGACTTATCTGCAGCATATAAGAGGAAGTGAATCCTGGTCTTAGGTATAAAAGAAAGAGATCCATTACTTTTAAGTACCATACAGTCCATACCTCATTTTGCTCTATGCTGTGTTTGCTACAATATGCTTTGTGCTGCAACATACCACCAAATCCTTTTGTATTCATGTAGAAACCAGCACGTCTAGCACAAGAAGGATGAAAAGTGGTTTGGCAGTCCCCGCTACTGCACTGAATGATAGATAGAAACAAACTTATCAAGATTCCAAATGCTCGGTGTCATCATGCAATAATAAGAAGACATGGTAAATATTATGGAGTACCTTTAGACATGTGCCCACAGCACGGAGGCAGACACAGCAAGTGTCTTTGCCCTTTACAAGGCTTCCCTGATAAATGCATTAAACAGGCAAGCATTATGATGTGCTAACTGAGAAATAACATCAGCTTCTGATTATGTGAAAATAAAGCAGTAGAATAGATTCTATACAACAACAAAGCTTTTCAATCCCAAGAAAGTTGGGGTAGGCTAGTAGAAGTGATTCCATGAATTACTAAAAATAAAAATGGGAAGAACTGCAATGCTGGGCAGAGAAGACTACCATTCCATTGACTGGATTATCTTGTCCCCTCACATATTTTGTCTCCAACAGCCACTATGAAAATGATAGAAATATTAGATCTCTGAGATTAGTCACATGAGAATCAAAAATGATAATCATCTAAATACCTCAGCACAGAAAGCATGAATCCACTGCCCATCTGCAGTCTTTCTAAAAGCACCAGATGTGCCATGGCACAGATCACACTGCACTAAGGACAGGTTTGTGCCATTGCAATCCGATTGATCGCCAACAGTAGCAGCTTCTGATGAAATATCCTCACAGAGTTCACATTTCCAGGGGCCAGTAGAATTCTTGAGGTTTCTATAGCAATCTATGTGGACAGCAGCCTGTTGAGCATGTTGGAGTTAGTAACACAATGAAGTATCTTTAGAATTCAATGAAATCCAAAAGGTACCTTGCATCTGGAGCAGACAAATATTCGGTTCAACACAGTCTCATTTCGCATGCATACATCACAATATAGTGCATTTTCTTGTGAATAAATTGGCATATGAAAAATGCCGCAGTTAGTATCTGGTGAAACTTTGCTGTTGGATGGCTTGGACAAATCCTTGGGATGTGGCTGTGAAGAAGTCCGCTGGCCAACTCTAGGAGATCCAGCACCAAATTTTGGGGAACTCTGCAAGTCCAAAAGAAATAAGGTACACAGCCTAAGCCTATGCAAGACATACTGATTTGTTAATTGACCAATCAAAGTATATTAACAAACCTCTTGATTAGCAGGTACTACATCATCATTGGCATCTTTTCTCACAGTTGAGTTCCGTGAGGAGGCAGCAACAGCAGCTGCTGCTGCAGCCAGAATGGCCTGAGCTTCTTTATGCCTATTCTCTTTTCTCCCATATTTCTTAGCTTCTCTAACATCACGTAGAAACTGATTGATGAAGATGAAGTCCCACTTTCTTTTACTGAAAGCATCCAGCTCACGAGAGAGATTCTGGACAACCTTTGCTATTAGATCTTCTGTGAGATTGCAAAAACAAGTGATTGAGTAAACTGAAGAAATGACTTCATTATATAAAGTGTTGTAGACTGTTCAAGCAAAGGTTCATTGAAGTAAAACGAGCAAGAGAGGAAACAACAAAGTTTAATAATTCCATAATCACAGAAAAATATACCATATTTGTGCTTTAGAATGGTGGCAGTGTCGAGCAGACTAGCTTGCAAGTACACCATTTCTCCCTCTACTTCATCATCAGGTGAGTGCTCAAGGATACCCAAGGATTTTGCTTTTGAAACTTGATCTGGCACAGCTGTTGTTTCTGAAAGTTTTATCGACGAATCCACAGGTTTTTTCTCATTTGGAGAACATAAGGGATCTTCTAGTAATATTTGGCAATGCAAAATAGGTTTAGTTAGATCATGACATACAGAAAGAAAACATAGAAAATTAAGGTGTGATTTTATTATAAATAGTATAAGTAACTGGGATAAACTGTTAAAAACTTTACCTGGATGGCATGGTGGCAGCTTATTCTGCTTGAACATAGGATCCCAAAGCTGAGCCATCTTTTTCTTGATGAGTGGATGAATATAATACTGTGAATCATCAAAGCTGCATATAGCAAAACCAGCAGTTAAGAACAACTTCCAGGGGCATGCAGAAAAAAGGGAGGTTTCAGATTAAAAGAAGATGTGGGGGTGGGTGGGGTTGCAAACAAATAGAAGAAAAAACAAAATTCAATTGGTTGAATTTTTTTCATCTTACATGGAAAAAGGTTGTCCACGTACATGATCTGTATTGCAATCATGGTTATTCTGGACACCATTTTCAACTGAATTCAACCCATGTTTTGCATCATCACCCACAGAAAAACATTGATTCAATGAAGAGGCACCCTCCAACTCCAAGCCAGGTTCAGTCTCAGTTAAGTTATGTCTTTTCCTTACAGGAAATGTACCTGTAACAACATATTGTAAGAACTAGCAAGAAAAGCCAGACAAATGATTGGATATGGAAGAAAAATAGCAATATCTGAAGATTTTTTAATCATATAGCTATTTCTCCTGGAACAAAAAAAAGGGGCAATGAGTTGCCAGAGAGCATTGCAGCAACAGCTGGGGGGAAAGGTCTTATCCAAGTGACACAAAATCGAGAAGATGCCATAGTAGCCTTATTTACCCATAAAAGGGACTTAAACAGAAGAAATTGAGAAGGCATATATTATAGCCCTAAATACCTGCGACAAAACAAACAGATGTAGAACAACAGAAAAGGCACTATCACATCTTACAAGTCAATACCTGCAGTATTTGACAATAATAACACCAAACATAAGTTGCAACTTAAGTAACCACTAAGAGTAGCAGTACCTCATATAGTCACATGGCCATAGTTATTAAGGCACTAAGGCCAGGCCAGGCCAGGCAGTGGAGTACCGCCTTACCGCTAGGTGGTAAGGCATAAGGCGAGGCGACGCCTTACGCTAATAGAAAATACAGGATTTAGAAAAAATATTGATAGATAAGTAATAAATTTTAAATAGGAATGACAAGATAGCAATATACTATCAAGTTGCAATATTTTCACTTTATATGCCTTATAAATTAAATATAAATAGTTAAAATTATGATAACACATTTAAAATTATGTTTAATGATATATTTAGAGTTCAGTTTAATTACCAATTTATATAATTTTGATTCTGCAGCCCAATTAAGGCCCATTAGATTATTTTTCATCTCTAAACCCTAACTTCTCTCCCACTCACTCCTCTCACTCCCAAATCTCAAGCTTTTCTCGTCCTCTCTCCTACCATCCGCCGCTCCTTTCTCTCTTCCTCTCTTCCCCTCCTCTCCCCTCTCTTCCATGCTGCACAGGGCCTCACCGCGCGCAATTCGCATCCGGCCTCTCCATGCCGCACAGGGCCGTGCGTCGCACAGAGGACCTCGTCGTGCTCTCGTCCGGCCGCTCCAACTCTCCACGCCGCACAGGACCTCGCCACACCCAGCCTCGCTACGCACCACTCTGGCCACACCTAGGCTCTCCACGCCATATCCAGCCTCTCTGCGCTGGATCTGCACTGCGCCCAGCCCTCTGTGCACCCAGCGACCACCCTGGGGGTAACGCATCGGGACACCTTATCCCCGCCGACCGCCTTGTCGCTAAAGCGACGCCTAAGCGACGCTTTAGTGACACCTTGACAAGTATGCACATGGCATACCATAAACACATAAAGAATGGGAAATGAACACTTGAAATTGTGCAACTGCAAACTAATAAGAAAACTCACAAAGTTAGCAGGCACTACATTATGAAAAAAGTAGACGCTCTAGTAGAAAGAGCATTCAGATATGATGCAGCACTACAGAGAAAATGTTGTGTAAGCTCTTTTCAGGCTGCATTTGAGATTATGCTGCCGACTGCCCTTCAAAAAAGGGCAACTGGCATGCAGTTTTTTGTTAAAAGGGTTTTGTGTAAAAAATTCTGATTCTGTTTGTGAATGGAAATTTATCAACAGCAAACTGAATTTCCAGTTACTAATGCAAAAGAGGACAGAATGATAGGCCACAAATCAATAAAAATGTGTTTTACAGTCGAGAAATAGTGCTAGACACACACAGACAGAGAGAGAGAGAGTTAGGAGTGACACTTCATCAAAAGATTTTACCTTCATTTTCATTTAGTATCTCCGTGGAAGTACCAAATTGTTTATTGCCAGAGACATTGTTCAATATCTGTCACAAGGATGGGAATCAAATAGCATTCATGATGAAAACTTAGTTCCTTAAGATGATAAAATAATGATAAATGCCATTGGCTTGTTATTTTTTGTTGAACACCTGGCAGCTAGCATGGAAAATTGGGCAAGTGGAGAAACAGAGCCATATTTAGGGAAGAATAAACTTGTGAGCATTAATAGAAATTAGAAAATATGCATCTACAGAAATTGGTGTGTGTTGAATTTCAGAAAGTATACTGCTTAACTGCTAGCACATGTACATAAATACTGTTCATAAGCATTTACCACATAAGCCACTTGACCTTGTGGATTTTTTTTATAAAAAATCCCTCTGGGGAAACAAAAGATATCTCCCCCTTTAAAATGAGCCAATAAAATATCCATCATTTGCATGAATGGTCACTATAATCTCCAACACCATAAAGCTGGCAGGAAGGTAGATGTGCAACACTGGCAATGAAGGTGGCCTACTGGCCTCTACTGGCTAACTTTAAATGTGTGTCCCCATTATTCAGGGAAGAAAACAGGTATCAACACAGTGATGTTTCACGGACATGGTTAACATCGATTTGAAGCCAGAAGACAAGAACAAACAAAGCTTTACAGAATTGTTCGAAGTAGATCTTACTGATTTTGCATGCTCTTCCTTTGGAGTATCCTTGCCTCCAACAGGACAAAAATTTTGAGTATGTTCTTTAGCACAACCTTCATCAAGGGAACACTCAGGATCAGCATCTACTTTGACCATTTTCTTGATTCCATTCTGCAAAAGAGTTACTCCAGTTGTGCATACTGCTTTGTTACCCCTCATAATCTTATTTTTTTTAGATCTTGTTAATGAGGGTTTCATCTCCACAGAATCTGACAAATCAACTGATGTTTCTTTCTCAACATCAGGAACCAATGATCTCTTCACATTGACACTATCTGTATCATCAAACCCATCTGATTTGCTATCATGCACCACCACTGAGCCCCCTTTAGTCCTTGCTTGAGTAGCTGGTATATGTGCAGAGTTTTGGAGCCACTTGATAATTTTCAGCTTCAAACCATGGGAAAAGGTAGTAGTTTCACCCTGACAAGCAGATTATTAGCACAAAGTAGCTTATAAAAAAAATATGACAGTAAATATAGAGTTTCAGCATACCACAAGAGCGGCTTCCAGAGATTCTGAAGAAATACCCACTTCAAATGCTATATCACCAATGCTAACCTTTCCTTGATCAATGTGCTGAAAATATAGTACAGAAATTAATGTTTCTTTCCTTGACACAGGTTAAGCAGTAAATATCTGAGTCCTAACTGAGCTTTGGCAGAGTAGAAATTACCTTTCTAAGGGCCATGGCAATATCACCAGAGTTTCTCATTAGATTATCACCAACCGATGGATTGTCAGTATCCACTTCCATCCCTTGGATTACTGAGGAATCTGAACTTTTAACAGTGTAGGGTAAAGCACCTTGCTCCATGGTCTCTCCTTTGATAAGGTTACCTGAGTTAAAGCTAGTGGTTTCATAGTCCATGAATTTATCCTTGTTCTGGCGTGTGAATCTTAGTTTTGGTATCTTCCCAGTGATATGATTTGCATCTTTTGGACTCACTTCTGTAGGACTCTGTTCAGATGTACTTTTACTTCTCTCTACAGAATAGATGCATCCAATAGCAGAATGCTTTGAACAAAATGCTCTCAGCTCAACCTACAAAGAAAAAAAGAAAAAAATGAACAACGCCAACTTAAAAATGGGTAAAAACAACAACCTAAAGAAAAATGACCTCACATTAGGATGACCATATTTTCCCCATATCTCCATTTGATGTTTGGCCTCTCGTGCACATATAGGATGAAAAGCTGTCCGACATGTTCCTGAGAACCACACCAATAATTAGTTGATATTAAAAAAAATGTGGTTGTTTTAAGTGCCACCAAAACTTATCTAGCGCATACACACCTAAAAGCAAAAACCAAAAATTATCCCTGGTAGGGTGGCTTATATAGCCGTACATGAAAACAAATATGATAGACGCTTCTTAAACAATGATTGTTTTATGGTATACATGTTATGTGAGAGCTTAAAGTGTGTTGATATGCCAAAAGTCAAATAAGGGTGAAAACTTGATTAAAAATCATTTTTACTGAAAGCTTTGCTGATTAAAAAATGGATATTCTAGATTTCCATAAACATGGAAGAAAATTTAAGATTTTCTGTATCAGTTATCAAAGACTTTGTTGTTGTTGTTGTGTGTGTATTTCATCAAGATCAAATTGTAAAAAATGGAGAAATAGGGTAAGATACATACCATGACTGCATCGAACACATGCACCATACTTAACCTTACAGATGTTGCACACTAAGTTCCTCTGATTCTGCTGGACACTTCCAACATTACTAACAGGATCCATTGATTCCATGTCCTCCACAAGAGCTCCTGGTGTCCAGAGAGTACAAAATAAGTGCACAAATTTGAGGTTCCCTCCATGCACAGTTCGATCGACCTCCCCTTTGACAGGTTTTAGAGCGCCTTTCTCCTTTGGGCATAGAACACAAGGCATTGACAAGGAGCTGTCCACATCTTTCTTCAACAACCCCACTGTTGACTCCAGATATTTACACCAGGTGCACAACCACGGGCCATCAGGCACAACATGTGAACCATAACACTTCTGGTGCACAGACACCTTGCAGCTGTTGCAACAAAGCATGGTATCAGATACCCTACCATTCTCTCCCAAACAGCAAACATCGCAGACAGAACTAGCCTCAGTTCCCAAGCGTGGAAGCAGCACAAGCTGCTCTAACCCAGCATCCACACCTAAGAGCTTCCGCTTCTTGTTTGGACGCTCCGAAGTGAGCACAAACCGTTCCTTTGATCCTAACAGCCAGTTCAGTGATGTTCCCCCCTCCTCTCCACATTTTGACGGCACGTCACAAGCACTGTTAGTAGCTTGCTCCACTTCCAGTGACCACTTCTGTTGCACAACCACCTCATGTATGCCCTGCTCTACACCCTGCTCACTATGCTCCATGTTACTAACGAACTGCTGCACAACCACTTCATGTATGCCCTGCTCAATACTTTGCTCGGTTCGCTCACTATGCTCTTTGTTACTGACTCTTTCTTCACCGCCCACACACAAGTACGAGCTTGTTTCAGCCACAGCTACATCGAATGTCTCAACTTTGCTCATCAATTCCTTGCCAGTGTCGACAAACGGTATGAGGATGCATGAATCGAGTCCGCCGTAGCTGAATGGAAACTTTGGCATTAATATATCAACATCGTCCAAATTCACTGGCCGGAAATATGCCTCAAAATGCTCCCACACGCCTGCCTTTGCAGAGGACTCGATACCTGGCTGCGTCGGGTGGTCCGCGTCAGCCACATCCTGAGGCTGAATCTTCTTATGCTTCTTCCGCGCGTCACTTGCCCCTGCCCAGCTCACGAGCCGCGCGGGCAGCGTCGGAGCCCTAGGAGGCGCCGGCCCCTCGCCCTCGAACGCCGAGCGCAGCGACAGAGCCTTCCTGGCCTGCGCGTACAGGTCGACGCCGACGCCGAGGGCGGCCCCCTCTGGCAAGCCCTCGGCACGGGCCATCTCCGCGGCGCGGCCGCCTCTCATAAATCCTCCGCCGGGGAGGGGGGCATCACCGCCGGAGCCCCCGAGGAGCACGGCTCGTCGCCGGGACGGAGCTAGCGCTAGGGTTTCGTTCCGCGCCCCAGGTGTCCTGTAGGTTCCCTTCCGCTCTGTTCTCTTTTTTTTCGGCCCGAATTTTTCGCGAGTCTCGGATCCGAAGGAAGGAGGTGTCAGTACACGGGTTCAGTTTGCTGCCTGCACTGCACGTCGCATTCTCGCATATACTCCTGCGGTTGGTTGGTTGTTATAACGGGAGACTTTAGTACCTTTCGTTTCTCTGATTCAAAAATTTAATATGCTTATAAAACTTATTCATAATTGATGGATTATTCACGAAACGAATATAATTAGTTTAATTACGTTATGATATGTGATGCTACAGTAAATATTTGTTAATCGTAGATTAATTAAATTTAATAAATCCGTCTCGCGATTAATCCTTCAATTGTACAATTATTTTTTATTTAATTTTTTAAATTAATATCCAAACATCTAATATAGCACAGTTAGCAAACGTTCCTTACTATGCAGTCGCATTCACGCGGACAACAACGTGAGCCCGCTTCCAAACAGAGTGCAGCCTAAGTAAGGAGTTTACAATACTGATGTTATGACACGAGGTAGTGTTGAGTCTAAGATTGCGAGGAAATTGACTAATTAAATAGCCAAAGCAGGACGCAGAGCATTGACAGATATGCACGTCGTCGTGGAAAAATATGGGTACGTATATTTCCCGACAAACCGGTTACAATAAGACCCACGGAAACACGTATGGGTTCAGGAAAGGGATCCCCGAACATTGGGTAGGCCTTGTTAAACCAAGGCCTTTTGGTGTCTCTTTCAGTCAAAAATTAAGGCTTCACAATTACTAGCTAATATTTCTCTCATGATTTTCCTCGTTCATGGTTTGATATTCTGATGTCTTAGGCGTAGAGGAGCAACCTAGTTGTTGGTTTGTTTCATCATAATTTATATAAAAATACACGAATATCTAAAATATCATATTAGTTTTTTAAAAAATACACCATAAAATATGCCATGATATATATATATATATGAGTATTATAGATAATAATATATTTCTGTGTAAACTTAATCGTAAATATATAGAAGTTTGACTTATCACGACACAATCTCATGATATGAGTAACTTATAAGAGCTCATTTTGAACATGGGAATGAAGCGTATGAACATGGAAATTGCAAAAATAAGATGACATGCACTATTAAATTATGTACTGTTTTAAAATATAGAAATGAAGAAGTGGATCATTTGAATGATTAATAGGAAATAAACACATGAATTTGGAAGGAATTTAGTTTATAGAGAAAGAGAGAAAGGAGGAAATTAAGAGAGTGCGCTCGACTTCTATTAGAAAAAAACGTGAGCTACGCACCATGTTTATTTTTCTATGTAATGAGAGCGTAGATAGATAGTTTATAGAAAATGTGCATTCATGTTCTTGGTTCCAAATAACAATTTTGGAAAAAAAATCAAAGAATTTCAATCCTATATTTTTTTCAATCTTATACCTATTTGTTTTAACTTTTAACCGTTGTTGTAGCTATTTCTAGAATCTGAAACTAAAATAAATTATTTAGATTTTAAATTTAGATTGTGAGAATCAGTAGTAGAATTTAAAAATAAATTAAAATTCAGAAGACGTAAAATACCGATTTTTTTCAGGATGATCGAGTTCTCAAAAACTAAGGGGGTGTTTGGTTTGGGTTGCTAAAGTTTAGGGACTAAACTTTAGTCCCTTTTAGTCCCTAAATTGCCAAACATGGGGACTAAAAGGGACTAAAGTTTAATCCTTTAGTTCCAAAAACCTTGCTAAAAGGGACTAAAAGTACTACTTACCTCTCAGCCCTCACTCTCTTTTATTCTTTTAATCCTTAAAACCAAACAGCAAGGAACTAAAGTTTAGTCCTATAAAAAAAAGGAAACTTAGTCTCTAAAGAAAAAAAGACCTAAAATAAACATGTCTTAAGGTAATAAAGAGTCACAACTCATAAGTCAACGACAAAAGCCTGTGTTCATGGCTCGAAGCCAGATTTTGCCTCCTCCAAATCCAAACCATGTCTACCCTCTCCACTGCAGATTTGCACAAATGAAGAACGGCTCACGACTCACGACTACGCGAAGAAGAAGAAGCATCAAGCGATCAGCTGAAGCATACAAGGACAATTTTTTTAGAAAGAAACACACAGCCAGCAGCAGAAAAGGAGAAAGCTAAGCTACTAATGGCCGTGAATATACTGAGAAGATGCAGATCAGATCATCATCAGAGGCCGAACTGACACGGCAGAAACCATCAGGCACCCGTATACAGCAGTAGCACAGTGGCTGGCAGATCGAGCATTCCAAATTTCCAATCCGAGCTCGCCCAGCGCGACCACCCAACCCCAGAGCGCACCCACGCCGCGCGGCGCGGCGCGGCGCGGATGCCATCCAAGAGGCCGTCCCTGAGCGCCATGGACGCTGCTGGCGCGGCGCCCGCCTCGCCATCCCCTCCCAGGTCGAAGAAGCGCTCGTCCCGCCCCAAGCCCCGTGCGGGCGACGGGCGTCCGGTTCCGAACCCTAGCGCCACGGCCCCCGCCCCCGCCCCCGTCCCTGCCGCTGCTGCCGCCGCCTCTTCCTCCCGCAACCGCGAGCGCGAGCGCAAGCGCAGGGCTCGGGGTGCGTTCGCGGACCCCGCCGCGGTGACCGCGCCCGCCGGCTCCAGCCACGGCGCCGTCCAGAAGCTCTGGAGCGACGCCGATGAGATCGCGCTCCTCGCCGGCGCCGCGGACTTCCGCGCGCGCACCGGCAACGTCCCGCGCCTCCCGGACATGGGCCCGCTCTTCGACTCAATCAGGGGCTCACTCTCCCCTCACCTCGACCAGGCCAAGGTGTACTACAAGCTGAAGCGGCTCAAGAGCAAGTACCTTCACGCGGCGCCTGGCGCGTCCGCCGGCCCGCACGAGCGCCGCGTGCGCGACCTCTGTGCGAGCGTCTGGGGCGCCGACCTCGAGCCCCTTGCTGACGGCGACGACGAAGGGGGCGCCGACCAGCGGCGCACCGTCCCCGACGCAGCCGCCATGCTACCGGTGCTGACTGAGATGCTTGATGAGTACTGGAAGACCGATGGTCGTTCACTTTCTGGGGTGTCCCTGGAGAAGGGGCTGTCCCTTCTAGGGACAGACGAGGCGAGATTCATCGAGGCCAAGTGGAGGAGGCAGCTTGATGCAGAGATACAAACACAGATCAGGCGGCACGATCTGGCTAAGGAGGTCTACGGCTTGCTCATGGACGCCATCAAGGGCCTTGGACCTTAGCTCGGGTATGACTGTCATCTTCAATTCTTCATGGATATGAAACTTGCCTGCTCTAACTTCTACTGGAGAACTAGTGATAGTTCTTTGCTCATTCTATAATTTACACCAGCTATTTTGTCAAAATTGATAACACAGTGGTCTGTCATCTGTTCACAAAGGAGCAAAGCACCTGTTCTTTTCCATCAACACACCCCATATTGAAATGTTCAGCAAGCAACAGGCATGCTCCCCTGTAGTATGATGAAAGTAATGTCTTGTCAGCAGGAAGCAAGCAATACCAGCTTGATTTTGGTTCCTATGGTGGAGCAAGCCTAGAGAATTTCATGTCTCATACTGAATTTGTGTATTCTTTGCGTCATCATTGAACACAACCAGAAATCGACCATGCCAGTCCGAGATGGCTGCAACTACTCTGTTTATGTGTTCTGTTAGTTTGTGTATTATACCTAGGATTGGATAGTTGGATTTTGGAGATGGTTTGATGGAATTGTACTGTGCAAAGGAATTTTGAAGGTGAAAGAAAAACAATTATGCATAACACCACACTCCGCACACATATCTAATAGAAAAATACAGCACATGCAAGTAACTTTGCTAATATTTTTCCTGGAGATATATCATAAAATGAACTTATCCTGATAGGTCATAAACCCAGGGTTTTAAGCGACTTCAAATAAAACAAGGTGAACACACAAATAACTTCTCTAGTAAAGTGTGTTCTTCTGCTGACTACAATTGTTCATTGAAACTGCCAAATCAAGTGCACACATGATATGCAGTATTATGATGTGTATATTTGTTATGAAAAGTTGATCTCTTGGCTGCAGCAGAGGTAAACATAAGCTGTGGGGTCAGTTGTTCCACCAATTTTTTTAAGATGAGCCCACTAAAATATGAGACGGTGATAATTGACCCTGCAGGGCCACACGGTAAACTTTTTGGCTCTGCCCTCTGCTACTTACTTGGCTATATCATTGGGCAACCGAAAGACCAGGTACAGATGTGTGTTTGAAATTTTGAATTCTGCTTCGTTAAAGCACTGGCTCATTGCTATCACCCAAAGAAAACAAAAAAATATCAGGAAAATGACTCTGAACAAACAAGCAAGAAACATTAGACATGAAGTTGATAAGTCTGCAATACATAAGTGATATGAGGTGTAGTGATGGGGAGAATTAGATGATGAATGCCATGTACCAGTGTAGTTAGTAGTAGTACATGAAAGGGTGTGCAGAAAAGAAATTTTCAGTACTGAGCAACAAGGCACTTCTTGGGTAGGATAACTCTCCTCATCCCTTATCAGGTAATATGTGTGGAGTGCCTTAGTCCTTTTTGGGCATGTAGCTCAAAGTTTTGTTTGATACCTATAGTAAAGTTGATTATTGTTTTGTTACATAGCATTACATCATCATGTTTAGTTTTTGCTTAATAGAAAGAGCTCATTAGTGATTACCTCAGTGTCTAACTTTGTCGATAATTTGATCAGCTTTGGTTGTTGTCGTGGGAGCGTGAGCATTGCATATAGTTATCCTCATTTATAGGACATGACGTGGTTCTTTTTTTCAACAATTTTTTTGTTCTCATTTGAAAGATATATACTAAAACTTGTCTGGTTTACGCATATCTGTTGGTTATCTTTTATATAATGAAGTACCAGCGAATACTGTGGTAGTCAGATTTGTTGAGCTTAGCAGCTCAGTGCAGGTTACTGGCTAGGGGTCTGTTTGGTTCCTTTAGGAACTAAACTAAATTTTAGTCTTCTCTTTTTTATAGGACTAAACTTTAGTCCCCTGTTGTTTGGTTCTAAGGACCTGTTTGGTTCCTTTAGGAACTAAACTTTAGTTTCCTCTTTTTTATAGGACTAAATTTTAGTTCCTTGGTGTTTGGTTTTAAGGACTAAAGGACAAAAAGAGAGTGAGGGCTGAGAGGTAAGTAGTACTTTTAGTCCTTTTTAGCAAGGTTTTTGGGACTAAGAGCATATCCAAGAGTCATTTTAAAAATTAGTTCCCTACATAATTTTTTGGGATCCATTTTTGAGGATACAAATAGTTTAAATATATTTTTCTCCAATAGAGTCCTTAAAGTAAAGTATGTGAGTATGTTCCCTACAAGTAGGGAATACAATGATTAATTTTGAGTATCCTTTATTTTTGGGAGTCATTTAGAGTATCTATCGGAGGAGTTTTTTTAATTCTAATCCCAAAAATTTAGAGAAGAGAACTCTTTAGAGCTTCTCTTGGAGATGCTCTAAAAGGGCTAAAGTTTAGGGACTAAAGTTTAGTCCCTTTTAGTCCCCATGTTTGGCAATTTAGGGACTAAACTTTAGTCCATTTTAGTCCCCATGTTTTACAATTTAGGGACTAAAGTTTAGTCCCTAAACTTTAGCAACCCCAAACCAAACACTCCCTAGGTCATCCATGTTTGGTGCTCTACTGTTAAAAAAGGATCTGATCAAACTTCATCGCGCTATTGGGCTATTCACAATGGTAGGTTTCATAATATTGTTTCTTAGAATACCACATCAACTTTACAATTAAATGAAATATGCTCTCTCAGTGGAGAGTTTCATTTCACTATGTTCTAGGCTAACCAATGTAATTAAATGCAACTAGCTCTTATTAAATACTCTCTCTGATAAAACGATTTGGCTCTCAATGGGTGTTTCATTTCGTTTCATCCGTCTTGAAAATGGGTTAGCACCATATCATGGTGATGACACTACTTCTTTTCTTTCCTCATTAATTAAATGTCATGTCAATAAAAAATTTGATGTGACATGGTAATTAATACCATGAAACAACTCATGAAACCCTAATTGTGACTAGCCTAAGGATCTCAATTTTCCTTGTTTAAAGCTACCACTAACCAATGTCCTTGTTTGCAGGTACAAGTTGATGAGTTAGATAGAGCTGGGTACATACATATGCAATGCCTTTCTTTAGGCTGATAGAACCACTGTACTCGGCTGATGACTGACAAGGCGAAGAATCAAGTGGAACTCATTTACGACTGTATCAAATAATTTAGGCTCATAGTGTTACTTTTGTCACTTTCTCGCTAGATTAGATGTTAAAATGATTTAGTCGCTTAAGCTGCTTGTAAATCGTTTGCTAACTTTGGTACCTGTGATATTATCTCCGCATTTCCAACTGTAAGAACCCAGCATTTCCAATGTTCGCTGCTAAATGATGTGGTAAAAACAATTTGCTCGTCTTGGCCTTGAAACCGTGTTTGCTGATCATGCATACCTATTCTAACTTTTCAAGCGGGGTAATTCATCTTGTAAGACTTGTTCTTCACATAGAATTGCTCAAGAACATTTATTTTACTTGTGAAGAACCTGCTCAGAAAGCCTTATTCAATCCACAAGATTCCTGTGACACACAGGTCACCAAAGAGTTTGGAATATGCAATAGCATTGTTATAGCATATAAAGCAACATGCCTAGGTACAGGACCTAAAAAAATCTGGGGGCTTCTCATGGACACAAGAGTAGACTTAGGCTAGTGAAAGCTCTCCAGCAGGGACATTCCTTTTCACCAATTTTTCCCATGATTCGTTGGTTTCTTGTATGACCTTGAGAGCATATTCCTAGAAGACAGAAGTATACCATCAGAATGGAGAAGCATCCTCTGTGTTTCAGGATAATTCTGAATAAGAACAGGCTTACCTTGCTTGTGGGCTTGTTGCCAAGAGCGAATCTGTTTGCAGGCTTACCGTCTGGTATCTTGTAGTCTCTGAACCAGTCTCTGATAGCAGTCAATGTTCCCTGAATAGGTAATGTAAAAGGTTGGTAAAAGCAATGGTAAAAATAAAGAAGGGTTAAAAAAATAAATGTATTAGCAACACTTTTTAATGCTGCTTGTCCTAGCAAAAAAACTAACCACATAGATAAAAATGCTTCAAAGTAATCCTAGCTGTTACTGAAAAGAATTTATGAAGCTGCTAGGAATCTAGGAGAATAATTATAGCAAGAGTAACATATCTGCTTTTCTCCAATGTCATGCACGAAAAGTAAGTTTGCTAAACAAATATTTTGCTGTAAAAAAATCCTTAGCCAAGGTCAGCAATTTAAAAAGAAAAAAAAATAGTAGTCATAACATAGGAAAAAATGTACTTTCCATCAATGAGATACCTGGAGAGCAAGGACAAACACTAAAAACTACAAGGACAGACACTCAAAAAGGAAACGAAGACAGTGATCATACCGGAAAATGCTTTTCAACATCATCTACATCATTCACAAGAGATGCTTTAGGATCATCCAAAGAAATGGCAACAATTTTCCAGTCAAGCTCTCCCTCGTCAATCATTGCTAAAGCTGCCAGTGGTTTCACCTTAAGAACATCCCCAATATTAGCACGTCTTTCACCAATCTCAACAACATCAACTGGACATGAAGGACATCAGCAAGATTGATTAGAGTAGCTGAAGATAATATAATAACCATATCTACTGAATACAACAAAACCAAATGTTTATTACCAGGGTCATTATCCCCAAGAGCTCCTTCAACATCGGTGTTTGCAAAAGTTGGGTCCTCCCATGTTTGGGGAAATAATCCATAATTCCAATTAATGTTGTACCTGATATACCACATAATTTCAGAATGAGACATGCATAAAGTTCATCAACAGGGTCAGCAAGAGCAGCACACACAAAGTTCATCAATGGTGCCAGTAACAGCGCAGATTCAATTGCTTGCCAACAAGCGAGTTTCACACTGCAAGCTTGATACCAGCTCTAAAGTTCAATAAGGAAAAAAGACAAACATTTCCACAAAATATGTACAGTGATCTTTTCAAAAGTAATGAAGTGGAAGTAACAAAATAGCCTAGGATTGTTTTGATTAAGAAAAATGACCTAAGAGTCTAAAACCATGACTGAAAGGTTGAACTTGAAAGCCAAAGCAATTCAAACCTTCTATAGCCATCTAGTTGGTTTTGGCAATAAGAGGAGGATGGCTAAATTCAATATTTCAATTAACATGATTGAAGAGTGTATCCCCACAAGATCTGCTTATTTAATACGGCCACATTACAATAAGGAAAAACAAGACCTTGAGTGACCTTACCACCAAACATGGGAGAAAGAACAAATCATAGTAAAGCATAATGTGTTGACTGCTACAGTCTAGTATGCTGAAATACAAACTGCACATCTTTTCACACAAGTGCCACAAAAGAGCACCACACAAAAAACAATCTGCATTATTACCCAAAGTCTACCACCAAAATCGTAAAGCATTAATTTCTGATATGAAAAGAGTTGTTATTCTTAAAGACCAACCTATCAATTTCAGTCACTCGGCACAACAATTGGGACAAACCAACTATAAACTTTGGAATTCTTAATAAAAGGGTTAAGAGATGCGACCTCCTTCTCAACAAACTTTCCAACTATTGCAAAAGTGCAGTCATTTTGCAAGTTGCATCTTATGGGGATGACATCCTCCCTTTCAGCATGGCATTCCCGGTACTTACGATTCAATAACCACAACAAAACTTATCGGGGTGCAGCAATTTTCCAATGATTTATAGCATTCTTAAACACAGACGCAGACATACACTGATACACAGCCACACACACAAAATGCGATTTTGCAAACTAATCACGGTACCCTCTTGTTGTAAATGACCATTATATCCTCGATTTACCAATCACGGGTCCAATTTTAACACGAAAAACAGGAAATTTTCAGAAGAAACAACCATAAACTAGGCATCTGGAATTCCAAATTTCCTCAGTTTTTAATCCTTACGGGTAGTATCGGAGGTTGCCCTTCTTGGTGTCCTGTTTGATGGGCGTGAAGGACTCGTCGGTGGCGACCTCCATCTTTGCGCTACTCTCCTTGGGAATCTCCACGATGAAGTGGAACACCCCGTCGCCGGCGCGCAGCGGCACGTCGTGCCACGGAGACACCTTGCGCCCCCCGCCGTCGACGAGGAACACGCGGTAATCGAGCGTCTCGGGAAGCCCCTGCTCCTTGGGCCGGAGCTCGGCGGTCCTGAGGAGCGCGGTGGTGGTGAGCACCCGCCGCTGGAAACGGACGGCGGTGGGGAGGCGGCTGCGCCGGAGCCCTGCGCCAGCCAGCCGCGTGAAGCGGGTGGCCGCGGCAGCGGATGCCGTGGCCGCCGTCGCCATTCGCAAGGGCTCCGGGGGTCGTCGGAGTCGGCGCGGAGCGAGTGGAAGAGGCGGCGGCGGCGGCGGCGGGAGACTGGAAAATGGGAGCCCTGGATGACGGGCGATTGGCTCTTGCGGTTCGCGTGGTGGCTAGCTGACCAGGTAGGCCCCACGTGACGTGGTCACATGAACGTGCGAATAATTCGCGAATGGTTTGTGGGCCGGATTACCCGTTATCCACGGCCCATTGGATCGCCCCCTAGCGATCCAAGTTGGGCTCCGTGGCGATGTACACCGCACGATCTACAGTGAACGGACCAGATGTGAGGTATCCCGCGAATCCACGGGGATCTTTTACAACGAAACCCACGCATTTTATCGTATTCCGGTTACAACCTACATGCACCGTATGATGGAAAATAGACGGACCAGATGGATGATGTTTTACAGTAAAGCCCTCGCTTGTTATCATATTACCGTTACATCCTACCCTGTCTGGGATTGCTACCCATGGCAGCGGTTGGGCACCGAAACCCGAAATCTAATGGGTTTTTATCTATTAGGATAAATATACGGGTATTTGTGGCAATGCTGTTTTGGGAGACGGCAATGATAAATTGATTTGGGGGTTGGATAAAAAAGGTTTTAATACTAGATCGTTGTATAGATGGCTTGTTTATGGGGGTATTGTGGAGGATCACTTTGGTTGGGTTTGGGGGATTTCGGCCCCCTTGAAAGTTAAAATCTTCCTCTGGCTGGTCATGAGGGGGAGGATTCAGGTGGGAGAACAGCTAAAAAGGAAGAATTGGTTGGGTGACCCAGGATGCAAGATGTGTTCAGAATTGGAGTCGGTGAATCATCTGATGTTCGGTTGCCCCTTATCTCGATTCCTGTGGTGTTTTGTTCGGGATGCTTTATCGTGGCCATGGAGCCTGAGTAATATTCATCAAATTAAGGAGTTATGTTGTATGAAGGTTAATTCTAAAAAGAAAACTGCTTATTTGGGCGTGGTTGCGGCTGGGGTCTGGACTATTTGGTCTATTCGCAATGATTTCGTTTTTCAGGATAAATTGCCTGCCAATGTTAATGTTGTGCTGTATAAGATGTTGAGTTTTATTTTGCAGTGGAAGAACTTAGCGAAGGGGAAAGGCAGGGAGGAAGTGAAGGCGTGCTCCGACTTACTGCATGCAGCAACCACTCGGGGGTCAAGAGGGTGAAAAAATCCAAGCTGGTCTGATCGACTTCTTTTAGCCTTTATGGGGGTTTTAGGTCTTGGGGGTTTAGAAGTGTTTTGGTCGCCCTTGTTGTCTTTTTATTCTATGGTTTGCACTGGTTCTGGAACTGTCTTTGCGTCTATGTGTGCTTGAACCTATCCTGGAGGGGTGTTCCCAGCTGTGTCTGGTGAGTTTTGGAGTGGTGGCTCGGGCTGTGATTGTAAGTTGGTTTCACCAACTGGCTACTGTGAACCCGTTGGTTCTTTGTCTGCTTTCTAATAAAGCAGGATACATCCTTTTTTGGGTGTGTCTATTTCAAAAAAAAAGGATAAATATACGGGTAAAATTGTTCACCCGCGGCGCGGGTTTACTAATGGAAAAAAATAATATTCAACAGGTATGTGGATATAAATATGGTTTTCTTAATATCTATGCCCGTTATCCGATGGGTACCCATCATCCAATAAACTATATTTTGGGGAGTTTAAATCATTGTTGCTATTGTTGTAAGTTAAATCATTGATATATTATGTTTGAGAGTTTATTTATATATGTAATTTTGATCTTATGGTTGAATGAGTGATCGATCTGGTTTGGGGAAGAAATAATACCTGCATGTACGCATGTATATATGAGTTATCCGACAGAACGGTTTTTTCTAACTGGTATGGATTTGAGATAGTCAAACCCGGTTCAATGTAGCCGATTAGTACCTTCCGACCCTAAACGGAGGGTCCAGATCTGTTTGGCCGAAGCCCGCGATGATATTTTGCACGAAACCCCTCGTGTTGTGTTGTATTGTCGTTCCAACCGGGCATATGCGGATCGGAGGCCGGCGACGGTGGAAGAGCATGCGCCGCCGCCGCCGCCGCCGCCGCCACGGCTTTTCATTTGGCACCTCAGGTACCTAAAATCATAGCCCCTGTTCTCTGTATTGCTTGTTAAAATCGTTCCTTTGTTGCTTAATTAACCGAATTGTATGCGTGCGGCTTTCTCTGTGATCTGAATTATTGGCCCTATTCTAGATCTTCTGATCTTCTCGGTGCTGGAGTTGAAAGGTTTTAGAATGATAGAATAGAATGATGCCCCCATAGACCGGGCAAATTTCCAACTATGGTGGGAGCTGGAGGAATTGATGTACCTTACTCAGATGGCAAAACATTGTGGCTACTTGCTAAAAGCATGGTCGCTTGGTGTCGCAGTCACCAAAGCCAATCCAATGCTCAATGGACCCCTAGCTGGCAAGGAGACATCGTGTTCTTCATGTGTCCACCAATGCCTGGCCACTGCAAGATCGGATCTTGTGAGTTGGTGATTGCTTTTGCGAGCATGTAGAGCGTGGATGTGCGTCCCAGAGCAAAGTTTGTCTGAAATCTGTGTAGGCTAGCTTCCATGACCTAGCTGACACGAGCTCAGGACCAGCATGTAGGTCTTCGCTACGAAGAATATGGTGAGCAGCTAGGACAGTCAATTCAATGTCCTAATAACTATGCGAAACGACTTGGGGACGATGGGGAAGAAGCACATAATGAGACCTTTGGCGTGTCTCTTTGACATGACATGGTTGGTATCTTGGAACATGCTTGATCTGGGTAGCAGCTTTGGTCCTACTACCTATTTTGGGTTCTGCATTTGCAGCAAAGCCGACTTTTATGTGCAGTACTAGGTGAACTAGCAAAATCAGTGTTTAGTTATCTTAGAGACATGCTTGATCAGAACATGTGAATGACTAATAAAATAGTTATCTTACAGATATTTCAGTTGGATCATGGTTTATGAAAAAGATTAATGATTTTTTAGCTGTCTGATTGAACTTTCCCCTACAAATCTTTATATCTGCATACCAATGAATCCCCTGGAAAATCTTTATGGTTAGAGATAATGAGTCATCTTGATCCCCCTGAAATTCTTGAGTAGTACTTTTGGGTTTCCTTGACCTTGGGGGAAAGCTTTACCCTGAAAATCTTTATGCCTGAATCATACTACTGAAAATTACATACCAGTCTTTCTTTTTGAGACTATAGTCTCAACTAAAATACAACAATGTTATGATGTTCTGAGCATTTGCACATGCGACTACATACCAGTTTTTTTAAGACAGAGCTGATGTTTAATTATGAAGATATGCATATATACAATACTTTGCAATCATGGAACAGACGAAGAACAGTAGATGATACATGGGCTAAGCTTCAAGTTATGAATTTTTGAGATGAACAGTAGATGAGAATTTGGAGTTGCCCTTAACTATTCCCTAATGAATTTGCATGTAATACAAAAGAAACTAAATAGTGTGATGTGAGGAATATATCTATGACATTTATATAAGCTATCATCACAATTGAACTGTTTTTAAAATAAAATAAAAAGACGCCCTTTATTAGTAAATTTTGAAGTGTGCCATGATATTACTAGTGCTGTGGTGCATCCTTCTGAACTGAAAATTACACAGAACTGATTTCTGTTAAAGTATCAAATCTCGTGTACTTTGTCATTCATTTATATTCATGAATTAAACAGCGTATCTGCTTACATAAGACGATTGTATGCACAACGGATAAGATGCAGAAAAGAAGGGCGTCCATTTTCCTTTCCAACAAAAGGGGGCGTTTTTTTCTTGAAGGGAAAGCAAATGCAGATATTCTGGAACGCATGATCGAAGTAACCAAGAACCCCCAAATAAACAAGGCGATAGTTTAAGCTACTATCGCATCTCAAAAGGCTCGAAATCTCAAATCATTGCTGCAAATGACATCACCTTCAGCATCTAAGCATTGGGCATCATCCTCATATCAATTGAGTATTTGTTGGCTCCCTGTTAGCCTCATGTGACAAGGTTAGCATTGCAATTTTTTTTACAAGGAATAAAGGTTAGCATTAGCTCCATTAGTGTATGTTTACAGTGCGGGCCAGCTGAAACCATTCTATGCATATATATATATATATATATATATATATATATATATATATATATATATATATATATATAACAAATCAAAGTGTTTCTGTTGTCGCTGTTGTGAGTTGTGACCTCCAAGCACAGAAGCGGCTGCAGCTGAAGAGAGGAGGGAGATGACACTGTCGTTCTACAGGGAGCAACGCACGCGGCAGAGGGCAACTTTGCTAATGTAATGGCTAAACAAGCCGGTTCTGATCGCCTCATCAGCCCACTGCTTTGGATGAAACTAGCTGCATGCATGCGCACCACTGTCCACTGCACAAGTTGGCGTGCGTGCGTCCTGCCTTTTCCCCTTAAATTCTCCGGGAAATTGACCTGAGAGAAAGCAGTGCGTCTGATTCATGGCCGAATCAGCTGAGCAGAGGCGAGAGGCAGGCGTTGTGGAATGCGTGGTGTGCCACGCACGGCTGGATCGGATGATCGTATTGCCGCGAAGATACGGCCAGCTCCTCCTTTTGCTTTGCCGGGCGCCGCGTCGCCGCCTGGCCGCGGCCAATGCCCACGTACAATTACAATTTTACTTATTGCTTCGGATATCTACATGATATATTTTATTTATGAAAATAGTTTGAGCAAACTGAAGTCTTAGCTAGCTACTCATATGCCTTATGTAGTGGTTGTTAGGATTTCCTCAAAATAATTTGTATTTTTCTTCTCCGAATTTATTGTCCTATGGTTTTTTGCTCGTTAAAATATGACATTTATCCTTATCGGAAATGAGTCAACTTGAATTGAAAGACACAGTATAATATGATTTGAAAGCTGCTGCTAGTAAATTTATAAAAAAATACAGATGACACAAAATGCTGAATTTACTAAAGACATATGGCTTATCGATAGGGCACCCAGCAAATGCATCCTTGCCTAGTTTATAATTTATGAATAATAAAATGCATTTTCTATGAATAATATCTCTTATATTGATTCACCTTTTCTAACTAGCTAGGCATCAGCATTTAAAGTACTATTTGTATTTTGTATTTGTATTGTTTAAATTTAAATAGTAAGTAAGCATTGTTTTTTCATATTGAAAACCTGATTCTAATAAGACATAGACAAGTGAAAGCATATATTTGTTTAGAAGAGCAAGGCAGCATTCTAGAATTTTCTCACACATTTATGAGCCTAGATATTTACTAGAAGCATGTAGAATCTTTTGTATGGTAACTTGAAAAAATCTAGATGCTAGATATTTTCTAAGAAGAGTGTAGAAACTAAATTAAGGGTTTAGATGTTGCCATGTGTCAATCACCCAATGATATTGTAATCCTATAAATAGATGCATCCGCTCCTTCTTTGCCATTGATTTAAGGGCATGATGAGCGGTAGAGAGTACTAGATATATAATAATGTGATAGTGAGAGAAATAAAATAGCTACTTAAAAGGTTACGTAATCCTCATGTAAGTAGTTATTAATAAAAGATATTTTTATAAATTGTAATCTTTTGGTTTAGCTTTAATATCTAGTCTCCCTAAAAAACGAAGTCTCATGTTCACTTTTTTTCTTAAATTGTTAGTTCTAGGAATGATGATGAGTGGTGTAGTTAGTGCAACTGGTGTATTATTATCCATTTTAATTTTATCTGACACTAGATTGAAGTTTTTTAAGTAAAATTAGATTTGATATAGAAATATAGTTCTACTTTATACAAATACTATAAAGTGATCAATTGTTGTTGTAAGTTGACTTAGATAAAGTGATACATTGCATGATAGAATTATACCATAAAAAGATCAACAATGATTTTAGATCTCAATATTTTGTGTATCAAGAAAGAAAATTAAATTTAAACCATACATTAGAGTTTTATGGAATATTAAAAAAAGCACAATTGTGTCTCGATGTATGCTTGCTGAGGGCTATGAAATGCCATTACATAATTACATCTGTCAAAGAATTATTTTCATAAAAATAATTTTTTCCAATTACATATTTTTTTCTAAAATTACGTTAAAGGATACATGATTTTATAGGCGTTGTTAAGATGTTTTATACAACCTTTTCAGTTAGAAGATGTTGGAAGACAAATTTCAAGATAAGCTACTTTAAAGTTATTAACAATAATGTTCAAATTATTATTCCAGTATATGGTAATCTTAATAGAGACATTAGTAAAAAACATATCAGTCTACTGGTTCAGCACATCAGAAACTTATTCACGATTAGTTGGAAATATCCTATTTATTTTGAGCACATTACCAAGATTTTGTTATATTATTTTCTTCTATTGTTACTATACATGAATTGTTTACTTATGGAGACCTACATGAATTGTATGAAATCACTTGATATAGGGATGCTAATAGTAAAGTGGAGAAGAAAGTTTGATAACTTATCTAAATTAGAGATATTTAATGTGATGGTAGCTATAAATTATAAATTTACCTGTGATAAAAATTGTATAGCTAAATTATTTGAGGTTCTAATATTTCAATATATTGTCCATAAAGTAAAAAAGAGATATTAATCCATACAATGCAACTGCTACGAGAGTGTTTCGGCTAATTAGAAATTTCATTGTATACATCCCAAAATATTGTTTTGTAAGTGCATCTGAAATATATATTTTTTAAAAAAATCATTGGCATATAAATCATATATTCATTTATGTGGTCTTTTAAAGAAAAGACGGAGTTAAACATTTAAAGACATCAGTGCAGCTCAGTTGATGATACTAGCTCATCTTCCTAATTTTCTTTCTATGTTGATTTGGGGTTATCAATTGTAACATTGACATCAAAAAAAATATGTCTTTTTTAAATTTAGTTTCTTTTACCCAATTATTTAATATAAATTTAATTTTTTATTACTTATAGATTATTACTAAGTCAGATTAGATGTTGCAGTATGTGCTACCTTTCACATTTAGGTATTCTCTGCATCTTTTCCCACTTATTTCGGTTGTTACAAATACAACTTATTGTTTACTTCTCTCTTAGTCACTTATTCTTGTCATATTTGTATTTGTTGTTTTTTATACATTAACATGATTGTCTTAATTAATATTTATAATATAGGAGCTTTCAGTACATTAAGAACAGTAATAATTGAGTTGTCTAAAACTTAAAATGAATCACAAACTGTAATGTCGATATCTTATGCATGTCAGCTAGCCCCACAAATTCAAACGAAAAATTGGATAGATGTTATTAGTCATAAATCTTTAGAGGCATCACCAAAGCACCGCCTAGAGCATGCTCCCAGAGAATCTTTGATTATGGTAGAATATGAAGTAAAAAAATAATAGTAAACAGAAGTTAGTAAGATTAAAGGAATGAAGTACAGAAGGAATTGATAATTTAACTCTGACATTGACTATATTTTTTTGTAAATCTATAATAGTGTCGACTATATATTTTTAAACTCTTCATTAGGGTATGTAGCTCAGATGAATTGTTTTTTAACACACCATTGCAAAGTTAATTTTCATCCGGTTGGTGGCATAGACTGTACTCGTTTGTAAGTTAAATTTCATGATAAAAGATAAAATTTTCCTAACAAACAATCAAATTTACAAATTTTGTAAAAGTCTATCATCTGATTTCCAATTCCCAGAAGTTGTTTAGTAATAGTGGCATCTATGATTTCTAAATTTGATTACGATTGGATAACCAAATTTTCGTCCAAAACTAGTCTTTTTTTCCCAGCCACGAAGAAACTCAAGGACGCTGCCAGTGTATACGCCACTGCACATGCATGTCAGCTTTCGTGCTGTAAATTGTGAATTTTTATAGTGGGGTGTACAAATTGATCTTGGATTGTGCCTCCTGACAGAAGCCTAGTCCGCGATCGAATTTTTTTTGTGAAAGACACAGAGAACCGAAGCCGCGAACGCGAGATATCGAGCTAGATGGATAGAACTCTGACGCAGATCGATCCATCATCCATCCATCGATCAGAAGAAGGTTCTTTGTGCCCAGCTTTTCGTGCAGAGATATATATGCTTAGCCTAGTACTCCTAGTATAGCACCACTACTCACTAATCACTATATCTTTTAAGCTCGTACCACTGTATACCACCAGGGACTTACTGCTCATTGCGCCATTGGTATTAATCACCAAACCCGGATGCATGCTACGTGATTAACCAGCTACTTTGAGACGCGAGCAGCAGGGCAAGAAGTAACTAAACAGATTACTTTTCAGAGATGGATCATATCGTTGCAGCTGCAGCTGCAGCTGATGAGATCGGAGGAGGATGCAGCGAGCGAGCTAAAGCCGAGCAGTTTTCCGAGGCGACGCATATGCGGGGGGGATATGGATGCAAATCCTGTTGGAGCGCACCATGCCGGCACGGAGCACTGGGCACATCAGCAAGCACTAGCTACCGGCTTGGGCGTGCAGCTCTGATTGCTTCCATTAGGTGTGGGTGCCCCCCCTCTCATGCCGCCATTGTTTGTGAAAAATACCCTCATTCTCCAATGCAATCTATGCCCTGATTGCTCCATATGCCGTATCATTAGTTAATGGCCCGTTTGTCATAGCTCTAGCAATCTCCGAGCCGGTTAAATCTAGTTTTAAGTATTTTTGAATCTGAAGTTGTAAGTGGACAACATCCAAGTAGTTGGCAAGTTGGGGTGTGTGTGTGTGTGTGTATATATATATATATATATATATAATAGTCAGATGCCGTGTTTTGCAAAAGAGAACTTTATTTTTCAACATGGTATTTGTGTAAAATTTATGTTAAAAAATTAGAATACAAAAATATATTTTTTTTCTTTTTTTCTTCTTTCTCACGTTTTCTTTTCAGTTCGCATGCAACGCGTCGTGCTGCCCTGCGGCACATGCAGCCGGGCGGTTCGGCGCATGCAGCCGGGCGGTTCGACGCATGCAGCCGGGCGGTTCGGCGCATGCGGCCGGGCGGTTCAGCGCACGCGGTTGGGGCGGATGCTGCGCAGCAGGCGAGCGGGCAGTTGTGCGCAGGGCGTGGGCGCGCGAGCGAACCGGCGGTTTGGGTGGTTTTTATGAGGCACAAGTTTTTGCTAGTTTTTTATGGGATGTGGAAAAGACACGTACGTGGACAGAGACGAAAACAGCGGACGAAGTAGCCGCATTATATTTGTTTATATATATATATATATATACACGTGCGCGCGCGCGGTGTTAAAAACCAAAATTCGTCGCTTATCGTGGATTGACTTGTTATCTTTTATCCTAATAATTTCACACGCGTATAAGCGTGAACTTACTTATTTATATTGTCATAACTGTCATACATCTATCTCCCAAAAGTTGTAGCATATTGCAGTTTTCTAAATAAGCGGAGAGACGAATAATTAGCTAATAATGGTTTTTTGGGGGGAGCAGAACCTTCAGATCAGCAAGCTTTTTCCGAGTTAAACTGAAGATAAGAATGACAATTAGCTTAGCAACCAACTAGCCAGCAGCATTTGATGCCCACATCTTATCAGCCAAATAACCCATAGACAGTATTCTCCCTACTGGCCTCTAGGCATGCTTCATCACTTATCAATTCTATTATATTCCAACACTATTGATTCGTATTGTTTTACTACTCAAACCGATATATATCGAGTGATGTATTATATAATATTTGAACTAAGTTTTATATTATATTATATTCAAGACATACATTATAATTAATTAAGACAGCAACATATATTTAATTTTAAAAACCAAATTAGAATGAAGTCCAGAACCAAATTAACTTTGGTTGGTAGAGAAGCACTAGCTAGAATGCATGCATGCATGGTAGCTAGCCAGGGGTAATTAACAGGTAAAAGCCTAGCTAGGAGCAGAGAAGTCCAGCTGACTCGCACGTACAAAGTTAAGCTTGACTCGGACGGCCCTGATGATCATCGTCTCATCCCTGCAGCAACTACTATCCTCAGGTGGCCAAAAAAGAGGCATGAGAAAGTTGTAAACCCATCGATCAGAGGTACGAGCACGTTGTGCTCCCTGCAATATTTTCCAGGCATAAAGCAGCAGGGAAAAGAAGACGAGAGAGTGAGAGAGTGAGACGACGATGCACACATCGACCTAGCTAGCTATCTCCTTTAGCCGGAAGTGGAATATTAAACAAGCTGGAAACATACAAGACAGCACTGCTCGCAACAACACGCGCGCACGTACAGGCAGAGACTAGAGAGAGAGAGAGAGAGGTGAATGAGTCAGATCCATCAATGGCCACAGTGCCACACTTAGCGTCGGAGAGGACGACTAATCCAACTTCGATAGCAACGCTCTTGGCGTCGGCGATGGATGGAGCAGCTAGCTATGGGTATAAATGGGCCGGCGAGCTCGTTGCCTCAGCTCCACATCGATCGATCACAGCCACAGCTGCTTGTGTGCAACTGATCTAGAGAGCTAGCTGCAGGCAAAGACTACGCACATACCAGCAGAGACGACAGTGAGATCGAGAGCTAGTGTTCACTTGCTACTTGGATATTAGCTGATTGTGTTAAGCTAGGACGGTTGAGAATGGGTGTGGGCAAAGTTATGAACGATGTGAAGCCGTACCTGGCGATGATCCTGCTGCAGGTAGGGTTCGCCGGGATGTACGTGGTGGCCGTCGCCTCCCTCAAGCGCGGCATGAGCCACTTCGTCCTCGTCGTCTACCGTAACCTCTTCGCCACCGCCGTCATGGCGCCCTTCGCTCTCTGGTTCGAGAGGTAATTAACTCGCTAGCCAATCCACTCAGCTTGACCTTATCATCTCTCTCCACTGTAATCATTTTCATAGTTAACTAGAACGCATGCATGCATGAATGCATGAATGCATATATGCATATATAGCCGCCTGATATATATGAATATATGATAGGCCGGCCATATGCATGCATTGTTTGGAGAACACACGCAGCCGGCCGCATGCACGCATGTCGTCTGAACTCTGAAGAACCGGTGAACATGCATGATCTATCTGAAACAGTCATGTTTTATCACAGGAGATGGAAGTAATTCGTTTCTTGAATCTTGTTTGGGAAAATTGTAGCTTTCATCAAGATGTCGTGCCTAATTATTCCACCCTAGACCTAAAGTTTTGGGGGGACAATTTGCACAGACAGAAGAGGAAAAACAAGATGCATGGCAAGATAAAAATATCGCCAACTTGTAATTCATGCATGCTCTGTCCATTCGTTTTTGTCTTCGACCATAATCCGCATGCAGCTAAAGCCGATGATTTTTTTTTGGCATTTTAGTCACTTTCTCAGTTGATGGTGCATGCTCCACATCAAGCACTTCCAGATCCTAATCCTTAAAAGCAGCTTGTCAATTCTATTTTGTACGTACCTGCGTCCTGCTTGCCTGCATGCTAGCTGATCGAAAATTAATTATATGCTGTTCGCAGCTCTTAATCTCCCCTGCCACGCGTTAAATCAGCTCACATATATGTACATGTCGCAGTAGAATCTATACATTCCAGATATGAACAACAGCAGGAAGAGCAGAAAATGACATCGATTTCTGACCGACTGACCGTACAATACTACCAGATATCATATCATCATCATCATCATCATATCAGTATCAGATAGATATATACCATACATGGGCATTAATTTGATTAATTAATCAGTGGCTGGTTTATTAATTTGCAATTGTCTGATCGATGCAGGCGAACGAGACCAAAGATGACGCTCATCATCTTCGTGAAGATCATGGGGCTCGCCTTACTCGAGTAGGTTACGAGAGTCAACTACTTGTCAGCTAGCTCTAGTTCTGACACGTGTACGTACGTGCGGGATTCATTTGTGCCATTTTGTGATCAGGCCGGTGCTTGACCAGAACCTGTACTACATGGGGGCCAACCTGACCTCCGCCGGCTTCGCCTCCGCGCTCATCAACATCCTCCCCGCCGTCACCTTCGTCATGGCGCTCGTCCTCAGGTGATTGATCAATTGAGCTCGAGAGAAATAATTAGCACGCGGATTGGTTGGTCAGGATTGAATGAATCAGCTGATGTTGTGTGAATTTATTGCGGCTAATTATTGTTGGTCGATCAGGATGGAGAAGGTGAGGCTGCGGAGCCTGCACAGCCAGGCGAAGATCGCCGGCACGGTGCTTACGGTGGCCGGAGCGGTGCTGATGGTGCTGTACCACGGGCCGGTGGTGCAGTTCCCCTGGACCAAGGGGCAGCACCACGACGGCGGCTCCGGCGCGGCGGGCGCGGCGGCCGGCGGGTTCCTCAAGGGCACCATCCTCATCGTCGTGGCCTGCTTCTGCTGGTCGGGCTTCTTCGTCCTCCAGTCCAACACGCTGCAGAGCTACCCCGCCGAGCTCTCGCTGACGACGCTCATCTGCCTCATGGGCTCCATGATGAGCAGCGCCGTCGCCCTCGTCGCCGAGCGCGGCAACAACAAGGCCTGGCTCATCGGCTGCGACACCCGCCTCTTCACCGCCGTCTACGCCGTAATTGACCAATCGATTACCTCTAATCAACGTGATTTCTCCATAGATTTCCATGCACTGCACGTACTAACTTTGTCGGTGACACTGACACGCACGTAAAATTTCAGGGTATAGTGTGCTCGGGCGTGGCTTACTACGTGCAAGGCATCGTGTCGAGGCAGAGAGGCCCAGTGTTCGTGACAGCGTTCAACCCGCTCTGTATGATCATCACAGCCGTCATGGGCTCAATCATACTCAAGGAAGAAATCTCTCTCGGAAAGTACGTATCCGTACATTTTAGTATTTTACTATATATATATATATACAGTATATACTCAGCAGGATTAGGATTAGTGCTAGTTAATGGCAGCGAATGATGGATGGTTCGCTTGATTAACAATCTGTTGATTAATGTAATTTATTCCAGCGTGATCGGTGCGGTGATCATCGTCGTCGGCCTGTACGCGCTGATCTGGGGCAAGGGCGCGGACAACGTCGACCAGGTCTCCGACGCCGCCGGCAACAAGGGCGGCGCCGGCGAGCTGCCGTTAACCGCGGTGCCCAACGGAGGCAGCAAGCACGGCAACGGCGGCCATGTCTTCGACGTCGAGACGCCGGCGGCGCGCGCGGCGGCGTCCAATGGCCACTACTAGTTGACTCGAATCATGCAAGCAAGCGGCAGCATAGCACCATCAAATCATCCTCGGCCGTCCATTCCACGCTGGTTGATCCGGTCGGTCGGTCGATCGATCGGTCGGTCGAGTACGTGACACGGTTTTTTTTTTTCAACTTTTTTTTCTCTTTCTTGATTTCTCTTAAAAATTCTTGTGAGGGAGTGAGAGTGAGGCTAGCTAAATTTTCACATAAGTGCATGTAATGGATAAGGCCGTGACGTATGCATGCATGTCTTTGGAGTACGTGCTTGCTTGCTTAATTAATCAATCTATAATTCGCCATCGACATCGAGCTCTAGCTGCTGTCTTACGCGGAGCAGCAATTAACTTAATTATAATTAACTGTAGTGCAGAGAGATGCCTTTGTGCTTAATGCATCTGGCGTGTCGATCGATTAGACGAACTACTACGTACGTACGCATGCACCGGCCGGCAGTACTGACATCGTATCTCCGTTTGCTCTTGGCGTGTGCCTCCACTAATCACAGACTTTGCAACTAATTAAGTTCAGCTTGGTGCTGAATGACTTCGATAATCATAATAATATACATATGATTCTTCTCATCTTTACTTCGATCAACGGGCTATTGTGATATATATCTCTGATAGGATCATATCGAACACAGCAGAACAACATACACATCCTCTCGAGACTGCATGCATGATGCGACTGCTGGAAGCCTGAAACTGATGAAATCCTAGCTACAGGAACAGTTCTGGTTTGGATATATAGGGGCCTTGAAACATTTTATTCTGCACTTCAGCTTCTGTCAACTGATACAACTCATAATCTTACCTTAATTGTCGCCAGAGAATCAAACACGTAAACCTAGCTAGCTACAGATCTAGGAGCATGCAGTTTTTGATATATATCGTGCTAGCTTAGCTGCAGCCTGGAGAAGAGGAACAAGATATCAGGGCTTACGAGTTACGACCTGCAGAGATGTGAGTGCCACAGCTGGACATGACGACGTAAGAACACACACACACATCTCTCGTACATGGGCGACAGATTGTGTTGGGTGTACTGTGCACACGCACACTTACGTTGCTCGCATATAGTCGCATATATATATATATATATATATACGATGACATTTTAGCAGATCAATCGGTTGCCACTAACAGTAGGCTTTGAAACAGTTTGGATACTTTGGGTTCAATATGAATGATAAATTAGTATCGGATTGGACTCAAATTATATTATGAAATATTTTTTGGAATCTGATCTTTTTAATTTCCGTACAAGAGCATGGGCCAGCGGATATGCTCCTGTGCATTATGCAGGTAAGAGATACTCTACATCTTAGCTGTACCTTGAAATAATAATAATAATAATAATAATAATAATAATAATAATAATAATAATAATAATTGGACTAGTTTGTGTGTTTCGTGATGTAAATTGAGCAAAACACATGTGGAGAAGTGCACGAGACTTTTTGAGGAAATTGTAAAAATTAGTATCAGTCGGCACTTGGTCGGCCGATTAGTACCACGTCATCACTAGTCAGTTGACAGTCACACTGACTGTCTTCCGCACGCAACGGTCTTTTTTTCGCCAACTGACGCATCAACACTAGTCGGTCGCTCCTGCTGATGTGGCGGCACTTCAACGTTTGACTGACACCACGTTAGCAGGAGTCAGCCGTTGAATGGTTGACTGACGATAACGTGGCGTTGGTCAACGGAAAGAGTTGTTGGCGCATTCTAGTCGGCGCTTGGTCGTCGACTGGCGCTGATGTGACATCAGTCTGCCGATCAATTGCTGACTAGTACTTATTTTTATAATTTTTTCAAACTATCGTACAAATTTGATTTTTAAAAAAATATTATTTCAAAATAAATCGGACTTTTCTTTTGCCTTTGACATGTAAGAACCGGGTCCCACTTGCCATAGACCCACCGCCTTGCAAAGACATCTTAGCAGAGGTAAATAATTCCAAAATAACCCCGCCGCCGCCGCCGTCACACACAAGCCATCCCTCCGCGCCCCGAAAGGCCGAGATCCCAAGGACGCCGGTCGCCGGAGATGGCGGCGGCGGCATCTCCGGCGCTAACCCTATTTCTTACAGCTGCGGTGATAGCCGCCGCGTGCCTCTGCGCGGAGGCGGTGTGGCTGGATTTGCCGCAGTCGGGGACCAAGTGCGTGTCCGAGGAGATTCAGTCCAACGTGGTGGTGCTCGCCGACTACGCCCTAATGTACGAGACCCACCCGTCCTCGCATCCCACCATCGCCGTCAAGGTAATCTGCCCCATTTTTCTACCCGCCTCCTGCTTCGGATTATATGATGCAGTGAACGATTCCCGTTAGGATGGAAATCGATCAGGGTCACGGTAGTTCGGATGAACTTGGTCAGCTCTATGGTAGATGAAGTTTAGTCTGTGGAATGGAGGGGTGGCGTGAAGGTTTTGTTTTTTTTTTCTGGGGTTTGGGGATGCTTGGCGCAGATATATTGTGCCTGGATTAATTGCTGAACTGTATTGAGTGTGAGTGATTGTGCGTTACTGGTGCACTGGGGCAGATGTGCTCGCGGAAGATAGAAAGCATGTGCCTTGTGTTCACAGGATTGTGGTGGACGCTGAAACTTGGAATCATATATTATTCGTGCAACCTTTCTAGACTTGCTTTGCATTGGAGAGAATGATGATGTCAGTATTCTAGAATAGCTGCCTGACTCATCTGGTAGATTGGTATGACTCAGGTTGATGATGCAGCTGTGCAGATTATGATCCTCAAACTACGTAACTCCTTGTGTCTAAATTGTGGTGGTTTCAATCCAGGATGTCACTCATAACAGAATATGTGGTGATTCTACAGGATCCCTAATTTGCTTTTCCAGTGACTTCTGTAAAATGATCCGTGGGTTGTGAGAAGTAAAAGGTGATCAATAAGAATCCATGATGCAAAAGAAATGAAAAGGCAATGACACAATCACAGAAGAATCAGTGCTGCCATTATGTGATGTAAAACTAACCCTGCAATGTATCAATGCATGTATGAACATCTTTTATTGGAATCATTTGCATGAATATGCCAGTGTGTTCCCGGGCTCTTGCATGGGGACACCTCATATCCCACTGTGAGGCTTAGCATTTCTTCGAGAAGCTTAGCAATTTGCTTTTCCAAAATATTATATTATGAATTTCTATATACTCTGCTTATCTTGGTTTGGTAAATGCTTATGCTTTGTGCAGGTTACTTCACCATATGGGAACACCTTACATCACAGTGAAAGTGCTACAGTTGGTCAGTTTGCATTTACAACCTCAGAAGCTGGAAACTATCTTGGATGCTTCTGGATAGATAGTGCAGAGAAAGGCTCAGGAATATCTATTAATCTTGATTGGAAGATTGGCATTGCAACAAAGGATTGGGATGCTATCGCTAAGAAGGAAAAAATTGAGGTGGGAGCAAGCTAGCCAAACTGCTGACCAGTCCATGCGAATATGTGGTCATGCCTCCCTCAAGTCCTGTGGTGATTTCACTGCTTCATGTCTCTAATTACTTGTGATCTTAATTTCCCTTTTGTAGGGTGTAGAACTAGAGCTTAGGAAACTTGAAGTTGCAGTACAATCCATCCATCAGAACATGATATATCTCAAAGCAAGGCAAGTTTTCTATTATACTTCTACCTGGTCACTTGTGTTGTGATGACATCATTTGTGTGGAATGACTTGCTGTCATTGAGACTTTAAATTTTCTAAAACTTGACATGTTATTGGAACTGCAAGATAATTCAGTAGATTGCCTATGGAAGTGATAATGAAACAAATATATTGTCATCAATTCTTGACCCTAGACACATTCAACCACAGAGCAGTACTGTCATGAAACTTGCAATCTGCAGTCCAGCCTACAATCTAGTTTATTTCAAGATGTATTGTGACAGAATCCACTCACTTACTCTCCATGACTAAGAAACAAGTGTGTTATATATTCTGTGAAATGGAAAAATATTATAAATATAGTGGTATGTCTAATTATTTCTTTGATGTATCCATACAGGGAAGCGGAAATGCGAACAGTGAGCGAGAAAACAAACACTAGGGTTGCATGGTTCAGTATTTTGTCACTAAGTGTCTGCATTGTGGTTTCAGTTTTGCAACTGTGGCACCTGCAAGGGTACTTCCAGAAGAAGAAACTCATTTAGATTAGCGCATTTGTTGCGGTACCATGACTCGAAAATTTGCAAATGATGTTAACTTGGAGGGACAGTTTTGTCATCTTAGTTCAAACATTTCACCCTAGCGAGAAGCCGCTTGTATTATATGTAATTTAATCATGGTTCAATTTAGCTGTGTGTGCGCAATACAGTTGCAAATAGCCTGATGTCATTTAAGGAATCTTGTGCTAATGGCTTAGTACAGTCCGAACCTTGTACTAAATCACTCTGACGAACAGGCTTGAACAGTTGAACTCAGTACCTACCATTTCTTTGTATCAGAAAAAAAAACTAAATATTTTTTTAAGAACTTATTTGAAAGTCATGTGTGGCAGAAAGGTGACCCATTTCTAATAGAATCCGGTGACAAGTGTTGACATCATGTTTCACAAAAAAAACTAAATATCACTTTACCAAATCTATTATAACCTCAAATTATCAATGAAGGAAGCGCGCACATTGAACGAGCAAAGCCAAAACAAAAACAATGGGAGCTACACCTCAGAAACCAGAGCTCGAAGGAGGTCGATAAAGCTACAGGTATTTTTGTTCTTCAAAATCGTTCAATTCCAAGCCAGTTGGAATAAGCTACGGTTAAAATTCCATTTGAGTAGCTTTTTTCCCATTAACTTATCATAATCTTTCATATCTTATTTACCTGCCACAAATCCCAGCGTATTCGACGTAAAATTTGTAATACGTCAAGTGATTGCCTGCGCCGCCACGGACTGGGCCGCGCGCGCGCCACACGCAAGGGCCGAACGTGCACGAGGTTTGGGCCCAAAGCATGAACAGCTATTCTAAATGGGACGCATCTCCCCCGTCCACGCCGAGCGCGCACTCGCGGCGAGGCCGCCGTCCGCGATCTGCCAAAATCCAAAATTCTCCTTCGTCGGCGTCGCTCCCCCGCTCGGCTCCGGCGGTTCACGAGATCGGCGACGCGGACGGAGCCGATCGCCGAGAGATTCGTCCTGGCCGCGGAGGCGGAGCGTCGTCGCCTAGGTTTCCGGTAAGTTCGTGGTTTTGTGCCACTTTCGCGTAGAGATTCACTGCGCCCCCGTAATAAACGCAATGTGCCGCGATGGGGCACATCAGCGGACAGCGGTAGTAGTGGTCAGAAAATGCCTTACCAGTTTCCCACATTGCCGCTAATTCAGAAAATTGCCAAACGGGAGTTCTGCAGATTGTCGATTTAGTCGAGCCAAGTGGCTAGTAGAAGCCACTGTGTTGTGCATATGAAGTTGAGTGATCGATAAGGATGTGGTTTATTGCCAAATAAATGCCTCATACTGCGATTTGCGAGACAGCAGACGCGCATTAGTGTCGTGCTCGCAAAAAGACAGCTGGTTGTAAATGGTCAATAGATTGGATTGCCATTCTGTAGTTAATTGATGATTCGGGTTTCAATAGTTCATTTCTCTTCTCTGGAACATTTTTATCACTAACTTTGGAGTTCAAATGATTTCTTGTGTTTGAAGTGAAAAGAGAGTAGTGTACTCATGCTTCTTTTGTGAATAGATAGAACAATGCAACTAGATACTGTTTTCTCTGAACTTGTGTTTTTTTACTGTCGTTTTCATTTTTCTGTGTAGCAATGCTCAATTTCATTCTTACTGCTCATTGGTGTACGATGCCATGCCTCCCAATTCAGAAACCCTGTTAATGAAAATTGATTGGTGGTGACTGAAAACGATTTGAACTGGTTTTTCAAATCAAATGATTATTTTGCAAATCAAGAGAAGCAGAACTTGTCTGCAACATTTTCATATATGCAAGAAAAGGGACCGTTGATAAAATCTACTTACTGGACATAATTTAGTATTTTACCTTCCTAATCTGCTCTTTTGTGACTGCAGGGGTTGGGGACTATGTGCTTGTTTATGATGGAATGATGATTCTTTTTCAAAAATTGTAAAAGGTAGTGAATTTATGATTTTCATTCGAAAATAATACTGGTTTAATGATCAAGACATGTATAACGTGAATTTCTAGCAACTTTAAAGTGACAAATTTATCATATTATGTTGAACTAGTAACTGTAGTATGAATCTACTACAATAACTACCAATTTATAGCAGATGGATCTAAAGTAGTCTTAAGTTCTTTTCACCTCTAACTCTAAGGTGTTAACCTGTTAGCAGTAGATTGTGGATTTGTGGTGCTTGTGCCAGTTATGTTATTTTGGATCTATGATTAAGTTAGGGTATGAATGCAATCTTACTTTCAACTTTTATTTTTGGAGATTGCAGAATATATGGCAGTACCAATCTATCTGCTGCTAAGCACTATCAACTTTTATTGGGCAATTGCTGCAGAGAGTTGTTCTAGTGCTCAAACAAATTTACAGGCGCTGTACCTTTTTTAAGTAGCCGCGGGAGAGATCTACAGGTAACTCGACACCTTACAACTATTACCTACCTACGATTCATGAGACCTTTTTCCTTTTCCTGGGATCTTTGGTTGCACTGACTAGTACTTTTATACCACGAAATTTCCTGAAATATTTGATTTGCGCTAGTTTCCTCAAATTTCAAGCAAATTCCTGAGCAGATAGCTAATGGAAAGCTTTGGTATAAATTAGGAATGCCCTAGTCAAGTAGGTTGTTTGCTCTGGGCTATTGGGTTACAGTGTGAAGTTGGGGTAGTGACATCTTAAGTGACAGATAATTCTTGAACTCCTCCAAAGAAATTCGTCTTCCTTTTGTTTTTTACTTTATTTGCTGGAAAAGTTAAATCAATCAGATGATTGTTGCAGCCTTATTTTTGGAAAAGGTAGCGGTTGAAATTTCGTTATCTAAAAAGTGTTTGCGATATAGCTGTTCCTAATTCCTAAAACTTTTCAGCGTAATGATTCTTGATTCCCTGAACTTTGCGACGTAGCCATCTCTAATCCCTAGACCTTGTAGTTGGGATTGGATACTACTGTCCACATACAATTGGCATTCCTACTTTGGAAAGCAAGCCCCTTTAGTCATTGATCCTGTTTGGTTCCTTTAGTGTAATGACTAAACAGATCCTATTTGGTTTCATGAACTAAAGTCCATAAATATAGTTTAATAAAGATTTTTTTATCTCTAGACTAGTACTCTTCTTCCCGTTCTAGCGTCATAAATGTGAGGATTGGGGTGTTTTTTGTGTTGTTTAGTCTAGTTTAGTCCACTTCTTTGGACTAGAGGACTAAAGACTTTAGTCCAAATTTTAGTCTACCTGTTTAGCACTTTAAAAACTAAAAGTGCCACAAAATAGAGGATTAAAGTTTAGTTCTAAGGAACCAAACAAACCCTAAAGACTGTTTGAAAATGAGAGTAGATGATATGCCCTACCCTAAATACTTTACTTGAGATAAAATTAATAAATTAGTGATAAGAGTAAAAGGTAAAAGTGTTTATTATTAATGAAAAAGCAACAGGTAAAATATTGTTAAGTGATATTGAATTAATAAAATTTCTTCATTTGTGAACCAATGGTAGTTAAAGAGGTAAAATGAAGTCTTTTTTGGACAACATTGAAAAGCAAGAAATGAAGTCTTTTGGGGACGGAGAGAGTAGATAGTTAGAGTTTTTGAGCAAATAGTTTGATGGTTCAATTTTTTGATATTTTTCACACAGAAAGTTTTGGAAAAAAATCACACCTTTAGAAGTTTGAAATACGTGACACACGATAATCGTAGAGTCGAAATTCTCACTGTTCTAATAGATGGGAATGGTATATGGACGTTTTGAAGGCCAAGTCAGGTGAGCCTCAACTATCAACTCCTTCAAAATACATGCTCCTCTTTTCCAGATATTTTCACCGAACATTGTCCAGAAGGCACATATGTAGAAAGTAAGTATCTGTGAAGTACAGCTAAATGGTCCTTCGATCAAAAGGAAAAACCTAGATCTCCCATATTTTATCGCAGGAGTAAATACTTGAAAGGTTGAAAACCATTTCCTCCTGGAAGTAGCAAACCCCCCAAGCAACACATTGTGAATCTGTCATAAGTTCTGGACCTTAATCTAATCTGCTACGAAATCCCAATCTCTTTGATTCCTTTGAACATGAAACTACAACTAGTAGGCAAGCAAGTTTTTTTTCTTCTAGCGAGGCACAAACCCTGTTTTTTAGTCAAGTTACCATCAGAACTAATCTTATCAATTCTGTTATGATACCGTATAGATATTCTAATCAATATTATCTCGTAGCGATCAGTCAACTGTTATATAATATTTAAGCTAAGCTATTATATTGAAGTCATATATTATATAGAAGATATCAACCTATTTAAATATGCTATATTTAATAGGAACAAACATGTAAAATATATGTTAATTAATTGCTTCTTGGTACGTGAATAAGTACACCAATATTGACACATACCGAGATATTCTATTCTGAGATCTAAATTAAAATGTACTCAGAAATCAGAATAGAATTAATGATCAGAACATCACCACCTCACATGCAAAACAGAAAACAAGAGCGCACGGATCAAAAGCGATCCAAGCCGAGCCCCCATCACGCGAATAATCGCGCAAGCAAGAGGAAGCTTCCCTCCCATCCACTGTCCCCTGCACCTAATGCATTCCAGCTCCTTGCCGCGAGGCTGAAAGATCCATCCATCTATCTCTCTCTCCCTCTCTTTCTTTCTCTGTAGACTGTAGAGAGACAGATTACTTATTTATTCGCGCTGTCCGCTTCGCTTTGACGGTCCGACGAACCAGAACGAGAAGGGGACAGATGCAGGGGAGCGATGACAAAATGATCATCCCTGTGTAGCTGGAGCGATCAGATTGCATCATCCTGGAGGATTTTCTTGTGCGAGCTAGGCTGTTAAACCGCGTCGCCGTGGGGGCGCAGGACGGCAGCTATAGTTTGTAGCTTTGTTAGCTCGCCTTGCTCAGCTGACCTCCGCGAGACCTCTTCTTCTCCCTCCTACACCTGCTTGAGCTAGGTAGATAGCTGTTGCTGGTTAGGTTGATAAAACTGCGGTAAATTTGATTGTTTACTGTGGTTTTTGTCTATATTATTAGCTTCATATAAACAGTTATTAGTCTAAATTACTATACACCGGTAACCAGTTTGAAAACCGTTTTCTAGTGATGTCGTAGGTGTCTTCTTTAACCAAAGTCGTCTCGCAAAATTGCAATCGAACTTTGTCTAAATCGAGTGACGTTAGTTTGCTTGAAAAATGGGGATGGGTTTTCTGGTCGTTTCTCAACTTCTTGGCCTCTTGACCCTCCTGGATTCCAGGCTTATCCATGGAAAGTTACAGGAGAGCCAGAGCAGCTGTCACTGCCTCATTTTGTCTTGTTGGTACGTGGCAAAATTGTATGGTGTGTGACACTTACTGCCGTGGTTAAACTACCGGTTTGGTCGTGGTCAAGGTGTGTCATGGGAACATGCTGCAAGCTGCAAGCATGTTGAGAGCAATTTCCTTCGGGTTTTTTTTGCACAGCTATCGGTATTGATGCTACTACACCTACTCGTCGGCAGGTTGGCTTTTGCACAGTCTGCCACTGCTTTTACCATTAGCAGTTTAGCACATGAGCTACAGAAACCAGTACATACCCGGTGTACTATGTGGCATGTGTGACTGTCAGTGCATTCTGGCAGTACCGTAACAAATTGTTTGGTCCACTACATTTTTTAGTGTTAATTTTGGTATTTTCTGATATCCCATGTTAAATTAATACTGAAAATATGGTACATTCTCATAAACCGTAAAATTTCTGCTTAGAAATTCACTGCTAGGTTCCTAGCTGCATTTCCAAACGTGCCTAACTGAACAGCGTTGATATGAACATGAAAGTGAACAGTCATGCCAAAGGCAATAATGACTTTTGGAACACAGTATTCTAAAAATGAAAGAACATGGAAAATGAAGCAATGCGATGTTCTACTTATTGAATCCTAGAGGATTAATGGGACTTCTCAAAGGAAAATAAAAAAACATGAGGTATGAGCTCATGTTTATTTCCTATGGAATGAGTGTGTAGGAAGCCAATCCATATGAATTTTTCTTATCTGATTCCTTTGTTCCAAAGAGAATCATTCATAGGTGATTTTTGTAATGATTTAAATCATTTACAAATCCTACAGTGTTACTTCAATCCAAAGTACCGAGTCTTGAAATCTCTGTGTACCCTGCCTTGACCCAGTGATGTCCTGCGTAAGCAGATAGTGCTACATCCTGCATGAACACAACCTTGCCTTGACCCAGCGATGTCCTGCGTTAGCAGATAGTGCTATATGCGGCATGAACACAACCTAGCCAATAGCCATGCAAACAGAAGAACCCCAGAGGCCCAGCCAGCACTAAACCCTAAACCAACAAATCTAGGCTTATTTGTTTAAGCTTGGAATTATATCAATTTAAGGTTGGATCAATTTACTAAATTGCTATAATATATATTTTAGATTATAATAAACTGGTATAATAAATATATTTGTTTGTTTCGAGTTATAACAATAAATTGGATTGTTATAATTCGAAACAAACTAACCATAGTTGGCAAAGGTATCTTCAAAGATCGAGAGGGTCATCTCATCTCCCTGTTTCACTGAACAAAGCAACACACCCATCGCCTCTTTGTTTAGTCTATCTGGACCAATCGTATGACCTGCAAACGGAGACTGGATGTACACAGGATACCTTGTGCGCCTCCGGCGACGACTGATCAACAATATCCAACTCAATAGGTGTCTGTCGCTTCCGGTCTCTTTTCAGACACGGGAATTTCTTATAAATTTTAAAAAATTTCGATGATAATTGCAGAAATCTAATTTTTTTGTGTTCCGAACAAAGGCTATGGTTTCAAACAGTTCAAATCAGTATCCAAAGTGTACCGGCCCAGAAGTAGAAAACTCATTTCTCTATATTCTTATAACTAGATACTCAAACTAGTTCTTAACTAAAATCCAAAAGAAAAGAATAGGTGGAGGGGCTCAATGAAAGTTGTTCTAACGAATCGAGTTAATTACGTTGTGTTGGTAGTGAAACTCCCTCTAAATTAAAAACATAAGGGCTTTATAAAATTGTATAAATATAATGCACATACAGATACTGACATAGCAAACGATTAATCATAGAACTCGTATCATAATACTGTATATACATATTACACTCTCCGTTTCAAAATGTAGTGTATTTAAAGTTCGAAATATATTCCAAATATAGTAAACTAATATTTAGTTAAAAGATCATTTTTACCTCTAAACACGCAAACTATCCTTGAACTATTTTACTTTTGATCCATATTCACCCATTCCACCCACCTTGAAAAGAATATTATAATGTTTTTACACATCTTCTTAATACACACGTCTAATACATCATATATATTTATTTTGGAAGGGATGTGTATTTTTCCCGAACTCAAACCTTGTGTTTAAGCCCCCGGCAATTGCTAGTGGAGTAGTACATGTGGTTGTACGGCTGAGAGAGAGAGGGGGGGACACCGAAGTCAAGATCGCCCACGCGGTGGGGTCGTTTGCACCACGTACAGTTTGCTGGCCTGGAAACCGGCTGGCCGGCCGCCGGCCACCGGCGGCGGCGGCTGCCGGGACCGGACGGACGCGGACCACTCGTACTTTTCGATCTGGACGACGATGGGCGCCGGCCGGCTGGCCGGCCCTGTACGGACACACTGTATCTATCGCTGCTACGTACGTACTGAGCTATGGCTTGCATAGCGACCGGGAGAGATGATGGAGTGCATGTGAATGTTTGTCACTCTGGACTGAGGAAAATCTCGTGCAGAAGATCGAGGTTTGTGTGAGTAAGTGATGATTTGCATATATATATATATATATTGACCGAGTGTGAGCACGCTATCTCTGTATCTATGCCCTGCACTAACTTTATTTTAGAATATAATACATTTAGTGTTAAATACATATATTAAGTGAAAGGAATGTGATCAAGTTGGTATCAAATCTAGTAACTCCGATTTTGAATGTGCTCAGACAAGAATAGTACTGTGATAAGTGCCTTCCAAAAAGTCCTCATATCACATCTTTATTATATGGCTTTCAATCAAAGTCGATCTATGTTGCCTTCTCCAAAATAAATATAAAAATTATATGATTTTTAAATAAAATCGGGCCACACGGGCTTCTTAAAAATGCATATATTAATAGATAAATAAGAAGTATATATTGTTTTTTCGGTGATAGGATTTTTTATTATCTTTTAACTCATTCTTAACTGTCATTTGAAACCAGTATTTTCTTATTAACAAGATTTTTTTTACTATTTATTAACTCTTTTTTAACTGAGCCACAAGTTCAAATTGAGCATAAAAGGTCCGATCCTGCTCTTCCAACAAACACTCAAAGAGACTTAAGGGAGGCTAGTTAAAGATTCTCAATAACTAGCTAGTTTGTAGTTAGATAATTTGAGTATATAGGATGAAAATCTAGAGAATAATTTTAGATCATTTTTAAATTCTGCAGCTGCTGATTCTCACAATCTAAGGGCTCCTTTGGTTTGAAGGAATTTTAGAGGAATAATATAGGATTTAAATTCCTATAGAAATTGATACTATTTACTCCTTTGGAACGGAGGATTGGTGTATAGAAAAAATGAAGGAAATTTTACTTTTCCTTATAATTCATAGGAAAAATATAGGAATTCAAATATCTACTGCAACCTCTTTTTTCCTTTCCTTTGCTAAGCCCAAAGCAAATCAATGCATAAAACTTCAAATGAGATAATATAAGTAGTTTTAATATGAATGTTTAGACAAAATCTTGTGATTAGTTAATTCCCGTGTTCCAAACAATACATCTCTATTTTTTCCTGTGTTTTTAAATCTTTTATTTTCTACATACATTTCTATCCAATTCCTATATTTTTTCTATTCCTGTATTTTTGGGATTTTGCATTCAAAAAAACCCTAAGCCAAAATTTGAACTGTTTATTTATGTTTTAATTCTAGAGGTAGCTTCGACAGAATCTTCCCGATTAGACCGAAGGTTCTGCTGCTTTTCCAGTCTCTAGTAGCGGTAGCTAGCGTATGTGCTGTGGCTTTCAGTCACGCGGGTTGTAGCATCTACGTATCTACTTTCAGACAACCGGCTTTCCTGAGCGGTCCCTCATGATCGGGGCCTTGGCGGCGGGTGTCGGCTGAGCGGTCGGAGCTGGTGGAGTGGGGCGAGAATGCCCGGTGTTGGATCCACTAACGGCGTGTGGCGGCTTGTAGATGGGCCGAGGATGGTAAGCGGGTGCTGGTGACGGAGGAACAAAGCGGGGTCTCTGAGGGTTTGATGCGTTGTACTATACGCTACGTACCTACTACAATACGATCCACCAACCACTACATTTGGCGATGGATCGTGTCCATCGGTCGGATGCACAACTTAATTATTCTAACAAAAAACTTTATTTCTAGAATAAGTTTAAAAATTAGTGGTGACAGTAAAAATGTGTCCATCATTAATAAATTAAAGTAATATAAATGGAGCCTTTTGAGCAAGTAATATATAATATATTCATTCTGTGTTATAGGTCATTTAAATTTTTATATCTTAAATTTCTCTAACTGTAATTAATTTTATAAAAATATATTAATAACTACAACATCAAACTGATTATATGAAATTCACGGTAAAATGCTCTTATGTATTGTTACTACTAATATGCATATATATATATTAAAAAACTAATCAGATTATAAAAAATTAAATTAAAAATCAACCGATGTATAATATAAAATGGACGGCCAGTTAGCATTATTATTAATACACGTATGGTACGGATTGAACGGTATCGAACAGCTAGACAGCTAGTAATGAGTCGAGTCCTCCGTACTGCACGACAGCATGCTTCAGAGTACTTTAAATTGTAGATGTTTTTGGGTCGCATCAACTCATAATTTCCAAGATAATAATTTATCTTGATATGTCCGCAATATACCTTCTTTAAAACTATATTTCCGGTCACAATTTCTTGGTACATGCCCACAATATTATTTATATTATTTCATTTTCTCTCTATCCCCTCTCGTTCAATCATTTTGTATCCTTGTCTGACTTAGTGTCTTACTTAAAACATATCGTCTCACTAGATCTCTATTTTGTTTTCTGTCCTCGTTAATTTAGTTGTTAAGATTTTTGAGGGTCTGTTTGGAAGAGTTTCTGACAACTATAACTAGTTCAGACTTAGGTCGAAGCGGGTGCTTCTTGCTTGCTAGCCCCTGCTTAACCCATCACTCTCCTATGTTTCTTTTATTTTCTTTTCCTTCTTTTATCGTTTTCTCTGTTGTGTATATTCCAATCTTTATTTAATTAATATCGGTAGTTTTCCTGTTGCTTCTTTAAAAAAAATCCGAAGCTAAAACAAATGATCCAGAACGATCTAGATTTTAGCTTAGTTTGTAAAAATCAGTAACAGCAGAATTTAAAAATAAACTAAAATCTAGAAACTAAAAAACATATTTTTTTCAAGATTTTCATTAGCTAAATATTTAGACTATCCAGCTACCACAATCTCTAGCTAACGTGCAAGCTCCCCAAACAGACCGAAAATGCTTAGTGGAATGTGGCTGCTGGTGTGCTAGGTGTGGAGGCTAGGGTAAGCTAGAGGGTAAGCTAGATTGATACGAGGCGATCGGTCGAGTGGGACGACATTGACGTGCTCGATCCGATCCCCTTCTCTCGCCATCACCTCGACGCGGTTTCCCTGCCAGTGCCAGTGCAGCTCCAGCTAGCTAGCGAGCTGCGCGCACAGTAGCACTCCATTTCCATCTCGCGAACACGCACACCGGATTCAATTCAAAGCAAGCGCCGTTTGGTTGTCTCTCACGCCGTCCAGTAGGCAGTGTCAGTGTGAGCATGGTTTCCCACTACTGTGCATCGCATGCACGCTAGCTGCCGTAGTCTCACGATCTACTCTCCATTAATCCGTTCCAAAACGTATCAACGTACATCATATCCCCTTAGGTTTATGTGTACGTATATTAAATAGATACCGAGAAAGAATCTGAAAATGATTGGATGCAGTAATAAGTAATGAAATCCAAATATGTTATATGTACTTTTGAAGAAAAAGCTATCTTTTATCAATGGTTTGTATGTGGGATAAATTTTGAACTATAAAAAATGTTTATGTTTTGGGACCTATATATATTATATGTTCATCGAGTATACATGTTCCTGGGTACAGTCACAACTTGGCAGCTGTTCACGTACGGTTGAACGTAATTAGCACGAGGTTAACACAAGGGACCTCACTGCATGCATGCATGCGTGTCTTGTTGACTTTTTGTAGCAGCTTGTTAGGTGGCCTGCAGGGCATGTACGCGTACGTTGTCGAGGATGTGTCGTCGGAATACCACTAATAACTAATTAATACAAGCAGGATTTGTCTCGTGACGACGTACGTACGTGTGTCTAATTAAACAGTAGTCGAGAAGAAATACAGGTCCAGTCGTCCAACTACAGCAATTAGTTCCAGCTAGGATGCTCATGCTCGTCGTACTTTGTCAACACACACCCTGTAGACCTGCGCATCCTGACATTGGAGGCTGCAAAACAACAACTCAAATTAAAAATTCCAGCTCTACGAGCTTAAACCCAGCCATGTACATTATAATTAGGACATGTCACGTCTAGAATTTTTTAACTAGATTAAACCTAGCTCTAAATTAAAAATCACAGATAAAGTTTCAATGATGTATTTTGTTGAGCAATCTATTTTTAACTTTGAGCTAAAAATAAAGGTTTAAACTATTTTTATTATACCATACAAACTCCATAAAAAAACTTAGAGTGTCCTTAGAATGGATAGATGACTCGATGCTACTAGCAACATTTTAAAGTATATTAAGCTCATACTTTTAAGAAGGTCAGTATTTTAATTTTTACTAATAATTAAACTAAAAATATCTATTTTAATATTATGCATGTTATATAGTTATATTAATATTTTCAACCACTTTTACATATTGATATATCGATAGTTATTAATAATATATAGCAAAATCCACTAGTTTTCAATATTTTATGTTTAAGGCTGTATAAAAATATTTGTTCATACATGTTGTGAGGTAGTTTAGCTACATATTGTATTGATGACTTTTAATTACCCTGTAACTATATATGAAAGTAACTGTTACTATAGATGAAAACAACATGGTCAGATAACATATACTAATTGGCTACGGTGCAATGTTTACTCCTGTATATTCGATCGAACGATTACATTCATAAATTTTACTAACAATTAAGTTCAACATTTAAATTTAGTGTTACACATACGATACATACATAATTTAATATTCGAAAATAAATCAATAATATACTGTTACCTTAATAGTTATTAATGATATGTATCAAAAATAACAAATAATTAACATTGTATATCGAAAATCACATAACATTATATTTTATAATGTGACAATTTATATGCATGAACCAATTCAGCTAGGCGCGACAAAAAAAAAAGAGGTGTTGGAGTTAATTATGCAGTGGATGTGACCTATAAATAAGCCATGGGACGCATCACTTCACAGCAGCTGACCAGCCGGTAGCCACACACACGCATACACCTACTCCTACTCCTACTTGCACCTGAATCATAATTCGCCATCGCCATCGCCATCGCCATCGCCATTGCCATCGATCCGTCGCACGTCGGAGTATCAGAGCATCGTCGGAGCGTAGTCGGAACGGGGTGTGTCGTCGGCGGTTTGATTGGGAAATGGTGAAGAGTGGGGAGCGGGAGGCGCCGGGGAACGGCGGCAATGCGGCGGCGGCGGCGGCGGCGAGGCAGGGAGGAGGAGGCAGGAGCAGGCAGTACAAGGGGGTGCGGATGCGGAGCTGGGGGTCGTGGGTGTCGGAGATCAGGGCGCCCAACCAGAAGACGAGGATATGGCTCGGGTCCTACTCCACCGCCGAGGCGGCGGCGCGCGCCTACGACGCCGCTCTGCTCTGCCTCAAGGGCTCCACCGCCGACCTCAACTTCCCCGTGCACCTGCCGTTCCACATCCCGGCGGCCGCCATGTCGCCCAAGTCCATCCAGCGCGTCGCCGCCGCGGCCGCCGCCAATGCCAGCAGCCCGCTGCGGCACCAGCACGCCACCGCCGCCTTCTCCTTCTCCTTCGCCGCCGGCGCCGGCGCCGACAACGACTCCACCGCGGCCGCGCCCACAACCCCGCCCTGCAGCTACGGCGACATGTCGTGCTCCGCCGTGAGCTCCCCGGAGACCGGCAACACCGACCACGACATGGCGCCCGACGACCACCCGATGATGATGGGGGACGACGACGACGTGGACTACGCCGCGCTCGCCGACGTCGAGGCCTTCTTCCAATCGCCCAAGTGCATGGACTACAGCATGATGGACCCATGCAACACGTTCTTCTCGCAGGCGCCGGAACCGGTCGCCGCCGAGTACTGGGAGGAGGAAGGTGAGATCAACCTCTGGAGCTTCTCCTCCCTCAACTGATCAATCGAGCTGAGCTCAACCGACACACACGTCGACTCAGCCGGAGAGGGAAACTAATTAAGCCTCCACTCTCCAGTGATCACCATTAAGCAATTCAATACTGACCAAGTAATTAGTGACCAAGAATTGGCCACTGTATATAATTAAACATATAATCATTTCATTTATATATATATATTAATATATAGTTATCTTATCTATATATATGTAGTTATTCAATGTATTAGGGCTGCTGCCTGCTGGTACTTATTCAGTTAATTCTAGGTTAATTCTGCATTAAGAGGGAGCTCTGATGAAGCTACATGTTTTAAGGCAGCTTTCCATGGAGCTAACTACCCTCAATTGCATGCCAGAGTATCAGACCATGTGTAAAAGTTCTCTTCCTGCAAATGCAAGCAATGAACTATGATGCAATAATATATTACATTATACTCTCCTATCTACAAGCAAAGCATTGCTCTTTTTATTAGTGCAGTTATGGCACGACGGTATCTACCTAGTCGTCGACGCAGGATTTCTGGGATCCTTACGACTGAAATTAACTCTGAAACTTCACTGTTCGTGGCCCCTTTCTTGCTGCTTCTGACACTTGATCTGTAGTACTGTAATTCTTATATATATAAGTAGCATTTATTAGTTCTGTCATTATACTTACATCCAGCTCGATTGCATATGCATCTCGGCTGAAAGTGCCACGGTTGTCTCGACCTCTCAAATTGTCAAATCTAAACGATTCTTTTGCTATTCAAGATGAATGTATTTCTGTGACGACGATGTCTGTAACTCGGATACCATACCGTCACGTTGGGATCACTACGGCTGTCAAGTGCAAGTGCAGTATGTTATGTTTGCAAGAGATCGAAAGGTAGGGTTGTTGCGAGTTCTAGTCAAAAAGCAACGCAAGATTTCCTTTCTCTATCATGTAAAACAGCTGGATTATCGTAATTTCACATGATTAATCGCCGCGTCCGACTCCGTCCAGATGAAAGCGACGGCGAATTCACTGAAACGAAAGGCGTCACGTATCGGGTATTGGTCTCCTCACACTCGCGCCCGAATCCGAACCTGCGAGTAATGCGGATACGGGTATAATTCCATAGCAGCCTCGCACACATATCAGTTTATATCATCATGATCATGGTTCTTTTCATTCCGGTTAACGCATTCCACTTTTAGGATATAAATGCAAATGCCACAGTGAGGAGTGATGAAAAATGACTTGCTCGAATTCTTGAAACCACATGCATCTTATTTCAAAATGCTTAATTTTTCGTGTGTTCTATATTCCTGCTTCATGCTGATATGTTTTATTATATTATACTTATCTCTATCTGTTCATGCTGATTTTCATTGCCTTTTATTATTGAGAGACACTCCCGATCAAATTTTTTAACCTTTTTAATTGAAGAGCTTAGATTAGTAACGTGCCTTTGTTTCCTGATTTATTCCATCTCAGCTCTCAGCTCAAGCAATCTGGACAAGTTTCTGATGTCCACTGGGAAGCAATCAGCTTATGTAGACTTGGAGGTAATCTTTGGATCATCACAATATCTTCAGAGGATTTCATTTATATACTAGGAAGGGATTCGAACAACATTGTTTTGTGCAGGCTTCACCAGCTCTAGGCAAGAATAAACCTCCTGATCTAGCAGATCTTGTACCATCAGGTGTCCCAAATTCCTCAGTACCAGTTGAGAATATGACACCTACAAACGTTCCTGGTCAAAATGATACGCCCAAAGAGAAAACACGCCCTCCCGGTGAGCTGTTATCTACCGAACTCATATTTCCTCTGCATATACAATTTATAGTTCTTACATTTGGGCTGTAGTGCTACTATAGATAGGTATTACTGTATTATGGTGAACACAAAAGAGTGCTCTACATTACCAGCATGTCATGTTGGGGGATTCTGATGGTTCTGATTTTTGTTCTAACATCGTCTGTCACTATGGATGGAGTATTACCCAATAATCCTGTTCAGCCACGGGTGTGGTCCATGGTTGTCACGGCGTCGCCTAGGCACCGACTAGGCGTCCAGGCGATCCCCGCCGAGCGCCATGCCGGCTCGCCTCGCCTGATGGAGTTAGGCGCCCGCCTGGCCATTCAAGGCGTCGCCCAAGCGTCTCTAGGTGGCCGACTAGGTCAATGTGCGGTCGCCGGCCGCCGCCTCCGCTACCCTCCCCTTGTGCCGCCGGCCGCCGCCTCTTATACCCCTCCCCGTGCGCCGCGCCGCCGCCTCTGCTACCCCTTCCCCTTGCGCCGCCGCCTCTGCTACCCCTCCCCGTGCGCCGCGCCACCACGTCTGCTACCCCTTCCCCTTGCGCCGCCACCACCTCTGCTACCCCTCCCCACGGCGCCTCTCTCCTCTCTGCCTCTCTCATCCTCTCCCCCTCCCCTGCTCCCTCACTGCAGCAGGCGGCAGCAGCAGCACGCAACAGCAGGCAGGCAGCAGCAGCCTAGGCGATGCCTAGGCGTCCAGTCGGTCCCCTGGCGACTGGTTTCGTCGGACCGCCGTGACAACCATGGTGTGGTCAGTTGGGCTCTTGAGTTGAGGCAATAGATTATGCCTCATGTGGTATTTTGCTCAACCCCACATGTATGGATGAGGCAAACTAACTGCACGTCTCCAATTATCAATTCTACAATGGATTTTGCTTCTAAAGAAACAACTATTGTTTAACCAAATGAGACAGGAATACATGACAGTGTGAGGATGAAACATTTTTAGTTGCGTCTTGTTTGTCGTTTATTCATTAACCTGCATTTCTGTTATAAAATTTCTTGTGTTTGTGGTTACCCCTTCATGTTTCAATAATCAAACATCACATACTTTCTCCTTGATAAGAAGTGAAGGCTAAACCTAAAGTTCAGAACAAGGGTACCGAAAAGACTCAGAGCAAGATACCTACGGCTACAAATGGCACTAATGTTGAGAAATTTCTAAATGATGTATTTGACATCATGTCGCCATTGTTCCTTTCTGAGGTAATAAGCTTGTGCATCAGTGCATGGTGACCTTGTATAAGGCCTGCTCCTTTTGTTGATGAATAGCTCTTGCAGGTATCGAAGAAACTGAATGTTAAGCAGGAAGAACTTTCTTCAATATTAGATAGAAGATGGCTTTAGAGAACGAGCTGCTCCTGATTTGGAGAGTGTGACGCTTAGTTCCCTGCTGCTATTTGTTAGCACTGAATAAATATTTGTGTTCATAATAGGCAGTCAAAATCCTATGGTGCAAAGCAGTGTTTACAAATCGTCTGATTAGTCGCGATTAATCGCGATTAATCGGCCTGGTCGTTTTCCTGGCTCCGACTAGGTGCTCCGACCCGATTAGAGTGACTAGAAATCTGGTCGTCCGACTAGTCGTCGACTAGTCGCGACTAGTCGGCCGATTAGTGGCATTTTGGCGACCAGGAGAGAAGGGCAACCGACGGGGAAGGCAGGGGCCAGCCGAAGGAGAGGGCTGACGACGGTGCACGGGCCACGGCGGGAGGAGTGGGCCGGCGGCGGCGTGCCTTGGAGTGGGAGGGGCCACTGGTGGCGCCGGCGGGAGCGTGAGGAGAAGGCGGCGCCGGCGGGAGCATGAGGAGAAGGGGACGCCGGCAGGAGTGTGAGGAGGAGGCGACGCCCTACGAGATGGGCGGCGCCCTGTGAGGAGAAGGTGGCGCACAGGGGCTTCTGAGTCTCTGTGGCGGCTGTGAGGGAGAGAAGAGATGTGAGGAATCTGTGGTGGCTGAGGAAGAGGGGAGATGTGAGGAGTGAAGCTAGAGTTTAGTTAATGGGCTTGGGCTTTTCAATTTTATATTTGGCCCATACCTGGGTATTTATTGTCATATATATATATAATGTAAATTTTCTAAAATATATGGAATAATTAAATAGACCGACCAAGATCGACTAATCGCGATTAGTTTTCTGGTCGGTACCATGACGACTAGGTTCGACTAGGCGATTTGTAAACATTGGTGCAAAGCATATAAGTATGTAACTGTCGTGTATGTGTTTCACTGCAGATGAGTCTGAAGAATGCATCATACACTGCTCAGTTTGGGTTTGAAAGGGCGGTCTCCTCGTAAGTAAACTGTATTTTTAATACAAGGGACTGACTGTTAGTTGATTTAGTGAATTATGTTTGCCATCCAGTGCAAAATCGATCAAATTACAATTATGTTTTCCATTGATCTATATCGTAAACTTCATGCTTGCTCAATTATTCTCCTTGTTGAGCTCAAATCAGAACCCCGTAAAAGCGTTGAAAAACACTGGCTAAATTTACTCTCCTTGTTTAGAACATTTCATTGATCGTTGTTGCATAATTATTACATTGTCTGCACAACTTGGATTAGTCAACTTTTACATCATGTGTTCTGCATCTTCATGGCTTTACACCCGCCATTTCGTTCTGAAATTTCCATGGCCGTCCATGTATTCCTGCCGTTGCCAAGAAAACATTAAGTTAGCACAACTGTCAGTAAGCTCCATTCCTGTCTGCTACAAGGTAATACAAAATGGAAGAATGGTAGCGATCAGATTACTTAACTGATCAAACAGGCAGTTCTCTTGGCATGATTGATGGGGATCTCCATTTGAACATCTAGATTCTAGATAAGAAACAAAGAGCGCCACCAAGCATAGAATGCTGAAATAAAAACAGGAGAGAAAACACTTCAAAAATATATAATGTACTTTCTATCTCCAATAAAGATGTTACTTTTAAAAATGTTGATAAATTAAGGTTTTTTTGGGATTGGAAATGAAGTCTTTTTTACAAAGTGAGTGCAAATCAATCAAACCAACCATTGAAGCAATCCCCAGAAGCATTTCCCCCCATTTTGTTCTTCCATTGTAAATTTGCAGATTTGTAGTACATTATTGTGTATTAGTGGAGTAAACATCGGTAGATGTAGATGAGATGAAGAGTTTGATCAGGAAGGAGAAGAAGAAAACGCAAGTAGCGACAAGAACAAAAGACTGGAGAGATGACAGGTCATTACCGCCGGCGTCGGCCGCCTCTGGCCTGCCCCGCCGCTCGTACTCCCTCCCGTCGTCGGGCTCTTCCAGCCCCCGCGGCGGCCACAGCCACGAGAAGGGGCCCCACCTCACGATCGTCTGCGGCCCCCTCTCCTGCTCCATGTTCCGGTCACCGCCGCTCCCGCTGCGAGCTTGGCTGTTGCCGTTGGACCTGGTGGCGGTGCCCGGCAGCTGATACCGGCATACTGGGCAGGAGTTGTGGAGGCGGAGCCACGGGACGATGCAGTCGGAGTGGTACACGTGCTTGCATGGCAGCTGGCGCGCGGCCTCCCCGAGCTCGAAGTCCTCCTTGCAGACGGGGCACTGCGAGCCGTCGGACAGGTGCGCCCCGGTGATCCGCACCGTTGGGAGCGAGTCGATGGCCGACGACGGCGCAGGAGCCGGCCCCGGCCGGTCGTTCTGCGTTATGTCTTCGATGAGGTTGTTCATGTTGGTGTTAGATAAGCCTTGTCACGTTTGTTTGCATTGCATTGTAGTTTACTTTGCACCCAAGTTAGCGAGAAGTTAGAATCTGCATCGCGCGCACGACTGCATGTTGCGGACGTCGTGCGCACATGGGGCGTCCCGAGCTTTGCTCTAGGCGCCAGAACGTGGCCGGATATACGCAGCTCTGGCCATGATCCATATAAGTAGGATCCTTTGCATGTTTCCTTTCACATAATAAAAAGAAGAGAAAACCCGAAAAGCTGCAACTTCATCTGCAGCGCAAACCACTGTGTTCATTTTGTGTGTGTTCATCTCGTGTTCACGTACGTGCCCTCGGTCACGATCGCCATTACCGGACTTGGGAAGTCCAACACTTGGTATCAGAGCCGAGTTTCGCTCGTCGGTGCGCGATGGCGGACAACAAGTCGAAGTCGCACTCCGCTGATGAACGCCGCGGACGTTCTCGCTCGCGCAGGCCGCGGGGAGGATCCGTCGGCGGGGAACGCATCGTCGAACGAGTGGTGGAAAGGGTTGCGCCGGCGGGGCCGGCCAACTATCCCATCTTGACCAAGACGAACTACAACGAGTGGTCGTTGCTGATGAAGATCAAGCTGGAAGCGCGTTCGTTGTGGGACGCAGTCATGAAGGGGGACGCCGAGTTCCATGTGGACCGGATGGCCCTCGACGCGATCTGCAGCGCTGTGCCGCCCGACATGATCGGGACGCTCGCCGTCAAGGATACGGCAAAGGACGCGTGGGAATGCCTCAAGACAATGCGGATCGGCGACGAACGTGCACGCAAGTCGACGCTCCAGAGGCTGCGTCGGGAGTACGAGCAGCTCTCCTTCCGTGATGGGGAGTCCGTCGAGGACTTCGCCATGAGACTTAACAACCTCACCAACCAGCTGGCAACGCTGGGTGACACTGAGCCGGAGGACAAGATCGTCGACAAGTACCTGCGCATTGCTCGTCCGAGGTATAGACAACTCGTGATCTCCATTGAAACCTTGATGGATGTTGGGGACTTGACAGTGGAGGACATCACCGGCCGCCTCAAAGCGGTCGAGGACGACGGTGACCCTGGCGGCGGGCGTGACGGCGACAAGTTGTACCTCACCGAGGAGCAGTGGTTGGAGAAGTACAAGCAGAAGGAGGGAGTAGGGTCGCGCCGTGGTGGCGGATCCGGCGGCCGCGGGAGAGGCGGTCGTGGAGGCAGAGGTGGCGGATCTGGCAGGAAGACCGGGTCAAACGGCGAGAGTGAGTCCGGGCCCAAATCGCCAGCAGATCGCACCAAGGACAAGTGCTACAACTGTGGCAGATCCGGCCATTGGGCCCGTGATTGTCGCAGCAAGTCCAAGAAGGAGGAGGCCCATGTGGCTGACGAGGCCCATGTGGCCCAGGACAATGAGGCCACGCTTTTTCATGTTGAGGAGGTGGTGACTCAGCAGACGCCATCGGCCGAGTCGCCGCACATCGCTGCGGCGGATCTGGCGCCCGCGCTCATCCTCGATGGAGCTCCCTCAGGCGCGATGGCACTGGCGGCACCGGCCGTTCCTTCGGAGACTCTCCCTCCGCCGGCGCCCAACACGGTCGTGGAGCTGGTGGAGGAGAACGTCTTCGCCGCCACGGACGGCGCCGGGGATCGGAGTCCTCGGCGGTGGATCTTCGACACCGGGGCGTCAAATCACATGACCGGCATTCGTGAAGCGTTCTACAACCTCGACACAGGTGTGGGTGGCACTGTGAAGTTCGGCGACGGCTCCGTCGTGCGGATCGAGGGGTGTGGAACAGTCATCTTCGCCGGCAAGAACGGCGAGCATCGGACCCTTGGTAATGTCTACCTCATTCCACGCCTCACCGCCAACATCATAAGCTGTGGTCAGTTGGACGAGCTCGGGTTCCAAATCCTGGTACAGGGAGGCGTGATGTGTGTCCGGGATGAGAACATGCGTCTGCTGGCCAAGATTCATCGCAACTCGAGGAGGCTGTACGTACTTGACATCGACGTGGCTAGGCCGGTCTGTCTAAGCGCGGTGGCCGGTGAAGATGCGTGGCGCTGGCATGCCCGGTTCGGCCACGTGAACTTCGGCGCGCTTCGGAAGATGGCGAGAGAGGAGCTCGTGCGCGGGCTGCCGCTCCTCTCTCAGGTGGAGCAGGTGTGCGAGGCATGCCTGGCCGGCAAACACCGACGCGCGCCGTTCCCGCACCAAGCTCAGAGACGCTCCACGGAGGTACTCGAGTTGGTGCACGGGGACCTCTGCGGCCCAATTACGCCGGCGACTCCCAGTGGGAAGCGATACTTCCTACTGCTCGTCGACGACTACAGCCGGTACATGTGGCTGGCTTTGCTGGCGACCAAGGACGCAGCACCGCAAGCAATCCGGAACATCCAAGCGGCGGCTGAGCGAAAGAGCGGGAAGAAGCTGCACGCCCTGCGTACCGATCGTGGGGGCGAGTTCACGGCGGGTCACTTCAACGACTACTTCGCCGAGCTGGGAGTTCAGCGTGAGTTGACGGCGCCGTACTCCCCGCAGCAAAATGGCGTCGTCGAGAGGCGGAACCAGACGGTGGTCGGCACCGCCCGTAGCATGCTCAAGGCCAAATGTCTTCCGGGCATCTTCTGGGGTGAGGCGGTCACCACGGCGGTGTACACGCTGAACCGCACAACGACCAAGGGCGCGGGGGGGAGGACTCCGTACGAGCTCTGGGTGGGCAGCACGCCGGCGGTGCACCACCTGCGCACCTTTGGATGTGTTGCCCATGTCAAGACGACTGGGAACCTGAAGAAACTTGACGACCGCAGCAAGCCTGCGATCTTCGTCGGGTACGAGCCGGGATCAAAGGCGTATCGCACCTACAACCCGGGGACGAAGCGAGTCTGCATCACGCGTGACGTGGTGTTTGATGAGGAGGCGAAGTGGAGTTGGGACGGAGAGCAGCCGGACAGCGATTTCGTCATCGACTATGTGACGGTGTCTCACCCTGAGGTGGTGACCGTGCACCAGGAGACGCCGGGTACCTCCCCTGTTCCGGGCGCCGCATCCCCTATTCCAGCTATGGCGTCACCTGCGGTGACCCCTGCGCCGAGCCCTGTGGTGAGGGCGGCATCCCCTGCATCAAGCGCTGCAGCTGCGGCTCCATCCCCTGCATCGAGCACCCTGGATGCGGACCACGACGACGCGCCGATGCGGTATCGGTCTGTTCGTGAGCTGATGGAAGCCACGGCACCATCGAACCAGGCGCCGGGGGAGCTAGGCGAGGACCTGCTAATGGTAAACACTGATGAACCAACGTCATTTCAGGAAGCTCAAGCATTCGATTGCTGGCGCAAGGCGATGCTTGATGAGATGACGGCGATCGAGGCGAATGGGACTTGGGAGCTGGTCGATGCGCCGACAAATCACCGTCCAATCGGGCTCAAATGGGTGTTCAAGACAAAGAAGGACGCCGGGGGCGTCATCATCAAGTACAAGGCGCGTTTGGTGGCAAAGGGCTACGTGCAGCAGCCGGGCATCGACTTCGACGAGGTGTTCGCGCCGGTAGCGCGGCTCGAGTCCGTGCGCCTGCTGCTGGCATACGCGGCAAGTGAAGGATGGCCCGTCCACCATATGGACGTGAAGTCGGCCTTCCTCAACGGAGATCTGCAGGAGGAGGTCTTCGTCTCGCAGCCACCAGGCTTCATCGTTGCTGGCGCAGAGCACAAGGTGCTGCGCCTGTCCAAGGCGCTCTACGGACTACGGCAAGCTCCGCGCGCGTGGTATGCTAAGCTGGATGCTTCCTTGGAGGAGCTCGGCCTCCAGCGTGGCGAGGCAGAGCACGCAGTGTACACGCGCGGTGACGGAGACCGGCGACTGATTGTCGGGGTCTACGTCGACGACCTCATCATCACTGGCGGGAACGACTTCGAGCTCAAGCAGTTCAAGGAGGAGATGAAGAACACGTTCCAGATGGCGGATTTGGGCAAACTGCGCTTCTACCTCGGGCTGGAGGTGAACCAGACGAGTACCGGCACTGCGGTGAGCCAAGGCGCCTACGCCAAGAAGATTCTGACGGCAGCAGGTTTGGCCGGATGCAATCCGTGTCACACGCCGATGGAACCTCGACTGAAACTGAGTAAGTTGAGCACTGCTCCTGCCGTCGATCCCACTGAGTATCGGAGAATTGTTGGCGCGCTCCGGTATCTGGTGAACACAAGGCCGGACCTAGCATATGCCGTGGGCTATGTAAGCCGGTTCATGGAGAAGCCAACGACCGAGCACCTCCTGGTAGTGAGGAGGGTGTTGCGGTATGTCGCCGGGACAGTCCACCTGGGTTGTTTCTACAAGAAGAAGAAGGAGGAGCTGAAGCTGACAGGGTACAGCGACAGCGACTTGGGTGGGGATGTTGACACCCGGAAGAGCACCACTGGGGTCTTGTTCTTCCTCGGCGACAATGTGATCACCTGGCAGTCGCAGAAGCAGAAGGTGGTGGCGCTGTCGAGTTGTAAGGCTGAGTACATCGCAGCTGCCACGGCTGCCTGCCAGGGTGTGTGGTTGGGTCGTCTCCTAGCAGAGTTCAGGGGGAGAGAAGCTGACCCAATCACTCTGAAGATCGACAACTTGTCAGCAATTCAGCTGAGCAAGAACCCTGTTTTCCACGATCGGAGCAAGCATATTGATACAAGATACCACTACATCAGAGAGTGTGTCGAGGAAGACAGGGTGCAAGTCGAAGCCGTCAGCACCAATGTTCAGCTGGCAGATGCTCTAACGAAGCCCCTTGGGCGTAATCGTTTCATCGAACTGCGAACAAGGATTGGCGTCATAGATGTTCAGGAGGTGAGCAAGGCTTAGGGGGAGATTTGTTAGATAAGCCTTGTCACGTTTGTTTGCATTGCATTGTAGTTTACTTTGCACCCAAGTTAGCGAGAAGTTAGAATCTGCATCGCGCGCACGACTGCATGTTGCGGACGTCGTGCGCACATGGGGCGTCCCGAGCTTTGCTCTAGGCGCCAGAACGTGGCCGGATATACGCAGCTCTGGCCATGATCCATATAAGTAGGATCCTTTGCATGTTTCCTTTCACATAATAAAAAGAAGAGAAAACCCGAAAAGCTGCAACTTCATCTGCAGCGCAAACCACTGTGTTCATTTTGTGTGTGTTCATCTCGTGTTCACGTACGTGCCCTCGGTCACGATCGCCATTACCGGACTTGGGAAGTCCAACAGTTGGGCCCCGTGAAGTAATCCCCGGGGTCGATGGACGGGGGCGTAGACGGTCGCCGCGCCACCGGCGCCGTTGGCGGAGACGGCAAGCGACGGCGAGGTGGCGCCTGTGCCGGCGCTCGCTGGGGCGCAGGCTGGCGAAACGCGCGTCCTGGCACGGCAGGCGAAGGCTGGGGGAAAGCGCGCCCTGGCGCGGCAGGCGCCTCGCCACCGTATATGAGCCAGCGGCGCGGGTGCCCGTTGTAGTGAGGCTGGAAAGGATGCGGGAAGAAGTGCGGCGGCGGGAGCGGCGGGCGCGGCGGTGGGTCGATCTCGTGGAGGAACCTGCCAAAGCAGCGCGGGCAGAAGACGTCGGTCTCCGGGTAGGAGATGATGCGGAGCGCGCGCCCGCACTCGTAGCACCAGTACATGCGGCACGTCCGGTGGTGCTGCACGCCGCCGTTCGCCGGCATCGTCGACATGATGGGACCAAAGCAGCTAGGAGTAACCAACCACCTTTAGCTCTCGTGATTTGTACGGGAAAAGGTTTACGTCTGACGCATTGGGATGGCGTCGGTTTTAAGGCACGAGCTCCGCCATGGAGAGAGCTCACCTCGCCTAAGCTGATTGGGAAATTGAGCGAGGCACGGGTGGGAAAGAATGGCTTTGCGCGGACGATGAAAGATTCCGCGCGCGGCGCCGAGGTGAGACGACGACGTAGTGCGCAGAGGGCGCGTGCGGGTTTTCGGCGCTGGTGACTTGTGCGTGGTGCAAAAGCGCGCGGCTTGCTTGCCGACCAGGCGGATGAAGAGGACGACGAGATCGATGGCGCTAGCTGGAAGTAACTGTGGCGGGCTGGGCTGCGGAGCCGTGGGCGTGGAGACGACGCGAACCGACGAAAGGGAGAAGCAAACGCCGCGGCGAAGAAGAGCAACCGAGTTTTGAATCGCAGGGTGGAACTGACTGAGAAGGCCAGGAAATGGGAACAAAATTATGTGTGGGGTCTTCACCCTTTGAGAAATGAGATTGGCAAGCAATCTCTTCCGCACCCGCACCATAGATCGCGACCGTAGATGATAGTCGGAGTCTTCGATATTAGAGGAGTTGCTTCCCTTTTTAGATAATCTCCATGTTGTAGACTTATAATGAATAGTGAAGAGTATTTGACGGACCAGAGACCTTCCTTTGCTGCTGCTTCGGTCGGCAGTGTTGTTTAGGGGTGGTAAATTGGCTTGGAAGCTCGTGAGTTAGGTCAAGCTTGGTTGAGACGAGTCGAGCTTGACTCGACTCGTTGTGCCACCGAGCTGAACTCAAGCCAAATCTTTTGGCTCGGCTAGCATTCAAGCTAAGTCGGCTCGTTGACTCGGTCATCGACACATGGGGCAAATCTGTCTTTTTTATCTAGTGGATAAAATCATGGATTCGTGTGTAGTAGATGTTGGATATACATGGGTTTGTCCCATTTTGATTTATTCAATAATACGTTAAATGCAAAGGCCCACAATAATGCTACGGTGCACTAAAACTTTTAGTCCCATATTGAATGTTCACATGTCTTTGCTCAACTTAAATAGATGTACTGATTGTGTGTCTATTGAGAAGTTGAGACAGGCTAAGGGCGTACGCGGCGACGGTAATGGAACCGTGTTTTTCCACTGTGTCGCGCCACCCTAAAATACTGCGATGACTGTTGGCCTTCCGTCTCCCCATTCATGAGAGAGCTTAATTGCGGAGACCGATGGCCTTCCGTCTCCCCATTCATGAGGTGACCGTTGGCCTTTCGTCTCCCCATTCATGAGGTGACCGTTGGCCTTTCGTCTCCCCATTCATGAGGTGACCGTTGGCCTTTCGTCTCCCCATTCATGAGGTGACCGTTGGCCTTTCATCTCCCCATTCATGAGCAAGCTTAATTGTGGAGACCGTTGGCCTTCCGTCTTCCTCTGTATGAGAGCTATATAAAGGGAGCAGTAGCTGGACAGAACGTTTCATACTTCTTTCTTCTTCCTTGCGTCGTTGCCTCAAACCAGCCCCGTCCCAACCTTCTGCGCGCACAGAGAGTTGGGAGAGCAGGCCTCCGAAGCCACGCCCGTGATCGAGACACCTGCCGGGTGTGCGGGCGATCAGGTTTTTGGGGAGCGTCTTCGCGACTGCTCGCTCCATCCTGGTGGTCGCGGTTGCTACACACGCCATCGTCTTCCTCCCGGTGCCCGTTCGTGGGACTGCACTGCGAACAACGTCCTGCATCAAGCCCTGATCGACTACATCAAGCAACACGTTATGACGACTAACGTGAATGGAGAAACCGGTGCTTTGAGCATGGGTCCCTCCGCTGGGTACATCCTAGCAACCTTTGTGTTCTATTTCTTTAACTATATCATCTTGTGTTTGATGATAAATATGTTTCAAGCTACTGCTATTTATGTCGTCATAATAATCGCATGCTATTTATGGATTAAATTTAACATGAAAATGCCTAAATTCCTAACAATCCAAAAACCTGATGTTAGGCATTTTTCTGTTAGTGGTTTTGCTGCTGCATTGAAGCCGAATGCTTTTGACGGTACATGCTATAAGAGATGGCACAGTAAGATGGTCCTATGGTTGACGGCTATGAACTGTTTTCACGTGGCACAAGGCAAGCCTGGGGATTTGGCCCCAGGCAGTTCTGAGGAAGAGACATTTGATACGTCTCCTCAAGGACAGGCCTTTAAGGTTGCTGATAACCTTTTCAGAGGTGCCGTGATCAGTGCAATTGCTGAAAAATACCAGGACTCTTACCTAACCTTCAAAACTGGCAAAGAGTTATGGGATGCGCTTGAGGCAAAGTTCGGTGTTTCTGATGCTGGTAGTGAGCTGTATGTGATGGAGCAGTTCTACGACTACAAGATGGCTGAAAACCGTCCTGTAGTCGAACAAGCTCATGAGATACAGGCTCTAGCAAAAGAACTCGAACAGTTTCCCTGTGTTCTACCTGACAAGTTTGTGGCCGGCGGTATTATCGCCAAGTTGCCACCTTCTTGGAGGGATTTTGCTACCTCTCTAAAGCACAAGAGACAAGAGTTCACCGTGGCTGAACTCATTGGTACTCTTGATGTTGAGGAGAGGGCGAGGGCAAAGGACACACGCGGGAAAGGAATTGAGTCCTCTAGTGCCAATATGGTGCAGAAGAAAAATTCCAATAATGCATCTCGTAACAAGAAGAAGAAGAACAAGCAAGAGAACGTAAAGCCTAAACAAACATCCACATTTAAGAAGAAAAAGGGCAACAAAGAAGGTGGATGCTTTGTTTGCGGGAGCACTGAGCACTGGGCGAGTGCGTGCCCAGACCGCAAATTTAAGCATGAGAAGAAATCAGCTAACATGGTGATATGTGAGACCGGTGAAGGAACACCAGGGTATGGTAATTATTTACCTATTGTTCTTTCAGTTTGTCATTCGCCTGAATGGTGGATTGACACCGGTGCTAATATTCATGTGTGTGCTGATATTTCTTTGTTTTCTTCTTATCAGGTCGGCGGGACTGGATCCTTGCTGATGGGAAACAGATCATCTGCGCGTGTTCTTGGTGTTGGTACGGTCATTCTGAAGTTTACTTCGGGAAAGACGATGCCATTGAAGAACGTGCAGCATGTCCCCTCCATCAAAAAGAATCTAGTTAGCGGATCTCAAGTGTGTCGAGATGGTTATAAACTCATGTTTGAATCCAATAAGTGTGTACTTTCGAAGTATGGTACATTTGTTGGTAAAGGTTATGACTGCGGAGGCTTGTTCCGTTTATCGTTGCATGATGTGTGTAATAATAATGTGAACAATGTTATTTCGAATGAGTCGAATATTTGGCATTCACGACTATGTCATGTTAACTTTGGTGTTCTATCGCGGTTAGCAAAGTTAAATTTAATCCCAAAATTTGATTTAGTCAAAACTTCTAAGTGTCATGTGTGTGTGCAATCTAAGCAACCTCGCAAGCCTCACAAGGCCGCGGAGGCGAGGAACTTGGCACCGCTGGATTTAATTCATTCTGATTTATGTGAGATGAACGGAATATTGACTAAAGGTGGCAAACGTTATTTTATCACATTTATAGATGACTCCACTAGATTTTGTTATGTGTATTTGTTAAAATCAAAAGATGAAGCGTTGTATTATTTTAAAACTTATAAAGCTGAAGTTGAGAACCAACTTGAGAGGAAAATTAAACGGTTACGGTCTGATCGCGGTGGAGAGTATTTTCCAAGAGAATTTTCTGATTTTTGTGCAGAACACGGGATTATTCATGAGAGGACACCGCCATATTCCCCACAATCCAATGGGATTGCCGAAAGAAAAAACCGTACTCTAACTGATTTGGTTAATGCCATGTTAGAGACTTCGGGTCTATCTAAGGAATGGTGGGGTGAGGCGATTTTGACTGCATGTCATGTCCTGAATAAAGTTCCCACAAAAGACAAAGAAATTACACCATTCGAGGAATGGGAAAAGAAAAAGTTAAATCTCTCATATTTGCGTACTTGGGGTTGTTTGGCCAAAGTGAATGTGCCAATTAACAAAAAACGCAAATTAGGACCTAAAACTGTTGATTGTATTTTCCTTGGTTATGCTTTCCACAGCGTTGGATATAGGTTTTTAATCATAAATTTTGGGGTACCGGACATGCTAGTTGGCACAATCATGGAATCCAGAGACGCTACATTTTTTGAGAGTGATTTCCCTATGAAAAATACACATGACACATCTAGCACTGAACCTGAAATAACCCATGAGCATTTTATTCCGATAGAACACATTGAGGAACCCCATATGAATAATTATGACGAGGATGACAGTATAACAACTCGAAAGAGTAAGAGACAAAGGATTGCAAAATCTTTTAGTGATGATTATATTGTGTACCTTGTGGATGACACACCAAGAACTATTGAAGAGGCATATTCTTCTCCTGATGCTGACTTGTGGAAGGAAGCAATAAGGAGTGAGATGGATTCTATTATGTCTAATAGTACTTGGGAAGTCGTTAAACGTCCCTATGGGTGCAAACCCATTGGAAGTAAATGGGTGTTCAAGAAAAAGCTTAGGCCTGATGGTACGATTGAGAGGTACAAGGCAAGGCTTGTGATTAAAGGCTATTCACAGAGGGAAGGTGAAGATTTCTTTGATACATATTCACCGGTGGCTAGATTGACCACGATTCGGGTGTTACTTTCCTTGGCTGCCTCTCATGGTCTTCTCGTCCATCAGATGGACGTTAAAACAGCTTTCCTGAATGGAGAGTTAGATGAGGAGATCTACATGGAGCAGCCTGCGGGGTTTGTAGCAAATGGTCAAGAAGGCATGGTGTGTAAATTATTGAAATCATTATACGGTCTTAAACAAGCACCCAAGCAATGGCATGAAAAGTTTGATAAAACTTTGACATCTGTCGGTTTTGTTGTGAACGAAGCAGATAAATGTGTTTATTATCGGTATGGTGGGGGCGAGGGAGTTATCTTGTGTCTTTATGTTGACGACATACTGATTTTTGGCACTAGCTTTGACATGATCAAGGAAGTGAAGGACTTTTTGTCCAATAATTTTGAGATGAAAGATTTGGGAGAAGCTGATGTTATTCTTAACATTAAGCTATTGAGAGAAGACAATGGTGGGATCACACTTGTGCAGTCCCATTATGTGGAAAAGGTTTTGAGTCGCTTTGGGTTTAGCGAATGTGAACCTGCTCCTACGCCTTATGATCCTAGCAAGAAATTGAGGAAAAATCGGAGAATAGCTAAGGATCAATTAAAATATTCCCAAATAATTGGTTCGCTCATGTATTTGGCTAGCGCTACGAGGCCTGACATCTCGTTTGTTGTGAGCAAACTCAGCCGGTTTGTGTCAAATCCGGGAGATGATCATTGGCGTGCTCTTGAGAGAGTATTGTGCTATCTAAAAGGGACAATGAGCTTTGGCATTCACTATACCGGGTACCCGAGGGTACTGGAGGGTTATTGTGATGCAAACTGGATATCTGATGCTGATGAGATATATGCCACGAGTGGATATGTGTTCTCACTAGGTGGTGGTGCTGTTTCCTGGAAGTCTTGCAAGCAGACCATTTTAACGAGGTCAACTATGGAAGCAGAACTCACAGCGTTGGACACCGCCTCGGTTGAGGCTGAGTGGCTTCGTGAACTCCTTATGGATTTACTGGTGGTTGAAAAACCCGTGCCGGCTATTTCTATGAACTGTGATAATCAGACCGTGATTATTAAGGTGAACAGTTCTAAGGATAACATGAAGTCGACTAGGCACATAAAGAGGCGTTTGAAATCTGTCAGAAAAATGAGAAACTCCGGAGTGATAGCGTTGGACTATGTCCATACGTCTAAAAATCTGGCAGATCAATTTACTAAGGGACTATCACGCAATGTGATAGATATTGCATCGAGTGAGATGGGCTTGAGACCCACTTGAAGTCTATCATGGTGGTAACCTATTCTTTGTGATCGGAGATCCCGTGAATTAGAATGGTGAAACAAGCTAGTGGTAGACTGAGAGGAAAGACCCTTAACAAGGTCCATTTCAGATGTATTTCTTTCCTAGCTGTATGGCAGGTTGGTGTTTTCACCTTAATGTGTTCCAAGTGGCTTGTAGAAGCAAAGATGTTGTCCTACAGAACATTTTTGAGGAACACACCTATATGAGTTCAACTGCTAGTCACAGTTTATGAGATTTGGGTAATCTCTAGATACTCATAAAAGGCCCTGGAGTGTGACTTATATGCTCCAACCAGAGGGGATGCGTTTGGCAACCTAGTATCAGTAAATGACTTGGATGAAACTTATTACACACAAAACTGTCAATTCAAGGCATAGTCCATTGTACAATTGTGAATAAGTGTAGTCTTTGCTCTAGGTGGATGTTCAACTTAACAGTCTCCACCGAAACACTGGTATATTAAACGCTTGAAAGACGAGAGCATTTATGTGGCTTCGCATTGGTGGGGATTGTTGGATATACATGGGTTTGTCCCATTTTGATTTATTCAATAATACGTTAAATGCAAAGGACCACAATAATGCTACGGTGCACTAAAACTTTTAGTCCCATATTGAATGTTCACATGTCTTTGCTCAACTTAAATAGATGTACTGATTGTGTGTCTATTGAGAAGTTGAGACAGGCTAAGGGCGTACGCGGCGACGGTAATGGAACCGTGTTTTTCCACTGTGTCGCGCCACCCTAAAATACTGCGATGACTGTTGGCCTTCCGTCTCCCCATTCATGAGAGAGCTTAATTGCGGAGACCGATGGCCTTCCGTCTCCCCATTCATGAGGTGACCGTTGGCCTTTCGTCTCCCCATTCATGAGGTGACCGTTGGCCTTTCGTCTCCCCATTCATGAGGTGACCGTTGGCCTTTCGTCTCCCCATTCATGAGGTGACCGTTGGCCTTTCATCTCCCCATTCATGAGCAAGCTTAATTGTGGAGACCGTTGGCCTTCCGTCTTCCTCTGTATGAGAGCTATATAAAGGGAGCAGTAGCTGGACAGAACGTTTCATACTTCTTTCTTCTTCCTTGCGTCGTTGCCTCAAACCAGCCCCGTCCCAACCTTCTGCGCGCACAGAGAGTTGGGAGAGCAGGCCTCCGAAGCCACGCCCGTGATCGAGACACCTGCCGGGTGTGCGGGCGATCAGGTTTTTGGGGAGCGTCTTCGCGACTGCTCGCTCCATCCTGGTGGTCGCGGTTGCTACACACGCCATCGTCTTCCTCCCGGTGCCCGTTCGTGGGACTGCACTGCGAACAACGTCCTGCATCAAGCCCTGATCGACTACATCAAGCAACACGTTATGACGACTAACGTGAATGGAGAAACCGGTGCTTTGAGCATGGGTCCCTCCGCTGGGTACATCCTAGCAACCTTTGTGTTCTATTCTTTAACTATATCATCTTGTGTTTGATGATAAATATGTTTCAAGCTACTGCTATTTATGTCGTCATAATAATCGCATGCTATTTATGGATTAAATTTAACATGAAATGCCTAAATTCCTAACAGTAGACAACATCAAATCACACATTCTCATCATTGTGTGAGCATTGATCGAACTATAAACACCGAACAACGGATACATATCATCTCCTCTCCTGATGGTTGGGGCCACCGATGACCTCGACGACCAACGATCCCTGACCCACTACTCCCACCGGTCACCGCTACCGGCACTTGGCATTGTCTCTTTTTTTGAGAGGAATGAGTCCTCAACGACACCGCTTTCTGAGTTACGGGAGCACAACACATTGAAAGAGTTTGAAAAAGATAAGTGGACAGTGATACTGAGCCCAGCCAAAATTTCGACACACTAAACTGGCCTAACCGAACCTCTCGAGCCAAGAGCTCGGCTCGTTGCTAGCCCAGGTGTTGTCGCCTCCGCCACCACCTTAGCCAGTAGTGTCATTGCCTGAGCACGCCGTATTCGTCACCTATTAGGGGTGTTTGGATTGGGGGCTAAAAATTTAGCGTCCATCACATCAAATATTATAATAAAAATCAATGAAAAGTACATAATTTAGGAGAAAAATTTGTTTGGAAGGAGTATATTACGGACGGCCCAGATTCCTGGAACCAACCACAAGTTGAACGGACAATGACACCGGGGCCCACATGCAGCGAGGCCCATGCATCGCCGCCTCCAAAAAGATTGATGCCCTAACAACTTGGAAGCCGTCTCCTCCCCCTCCGTATCATTCCCCTCCGCCTCGTTGTCACCACGCCAAAGAGAGGGAGACGAATCCGCCCGGATCTCTCGTCGGCGGCGATGGCGCTCTCCGACCGCTCCCGCGAGTCGCTCCTCCCGAGCTTCCTCTACACCTCCGCGGCGAGATGCTTCGTCGGCGCCTCCCGCTTCCCCTACCCTTCCCCGGCTCCTGCCGCGACTCCCACTCCGGCTGCCGTCGGAGGTGGCGCGCCCTTCATGATCCAGGCTCCCAAGGAGGGGATCGAGATGTACTCCCCGGCGTTCTACGCAGCCTGCACTGCCGGTGGGATCGCCAGCTGTGGGCTCACCCACACGCTTGTCACGCCGCTCGACCTTGTCAAGTGTAACATGCAGGTGAGGGTGCACCGCCTAGATCTGTTACCTGCTGGTCTCGATGCATATAGGGGTCCTATTACCGCGTAGATCTGGCGGTATTTAGTATGTTCAGATGTTCAATGGTGGGGAGAACTTGTGGTTACGAACTTGTTATAGCCGTCTAGATTTTGCGACCCGTAGACGTAAATCCAGTCGCGCTGCTGCGCTTCGCTGTACATATAGCTTTGTCTGTCGTTAAGATCTGCAGTTTTTTGGGCCCCCGACATGTTCTTCGTATGTTCCAGAGCGCTTGCCTCTCATTGATTAGTTAGCGTACAAACCTATGAGGGGTTGCTACAGTATCTGTTGAGTGAATTATAATTACGGTAGACTTGTTTAGTTGTGTTTGCGCTGACTAATTACTAATTAGGGTATGAAAAATTGATTCACGTGTCTGGTCATTTGAGAATAAGTTACACTAGTAATCCTCTTCTATAATTGATTTGGTGACAAAATTATATAGATGACTTTGTGACTCTGCTACCCTTCGGTTATGTTCATCTACTATGATACGTTCAAGTTCCAAGCTGAAATATAATTTGCGGCAGTTGATTTGTTCTTTTGTTGACCCTCCAATAGATTGATTCCAAGTCATGTTGGTGTGGCCAAAACTGAGATTGCTTTCATATGTATTTAATTTCATGCCATTTTTTCCTGTACGAGCCAAGTTAATGCTGTTTTGGGGATGTCACCTTGCATTGTTTACCCTTAAAAATCGTGCTAATTTATTGGGACTTGGGAGTTGGGAGACACATTTCTACTTAAGTTTCATTGTTACAATTTTGTGGTCAGCTCCTGTAACTAGTCATTTATAATATTTTTATACTTGATAATCTAGTTAGTATCTGGTGTTGGTGAAACAAAATGCTTGTTTCTATTGGCAAAGTTGCTTTATGTTTATCCCTTTTGTAAGGCGAGTAGTGCTTTTTACTGGTTGTCAGTTTTTACGATGTTTATTAAAATTTAGTTTGAGATGGCTTGGTGGGTATGTAAAAAAAATTGCAATTGAAACCAGGTTTCTGTTAGGATTTCAGACATAATAAGTTTTGTTTTATTGTTTCAGATTGATCCTACAAAATACAAGAGTATAACATCTGGATTTGGTGTCCTTTTAAAAGAGCAAGGAGCTAGAGGCTTCTTCAGGGGATGGGTGCCTACCTTACTTGGTTATAGTGCTCAAGGCGCCTGCAAGTTTGGTTTTTACGAGTTCTTTAAGAAGTACTACTCAGATATTGCCGGCCCTGAGTATTCCAAGAAGTACAAGACCCTAATTTACCTCGCTGGATCAGCTTCTGCTGAGGTGATTGCAGATGTGGCTCTCTGCCCATTTGAAGCTGTGAAGGTCCGTGTGCAAACACAACCTGGTTTTGCTCGTGGATTGAGTGATGGGCTCCCAAAGTTCGTTAGATCTGAAGGTGCTCTTGGGTAAGTGTAAATGCCATTTTTTAATCTTAGAAGATAATATATAACACCCCTTACTTTAGTTCCTTGCCCTGGTAATTCTTACTGATTAATAATGGCAGGCTTTACAAGGGAATTGTTCCTCTATGGGGTCGCCAAATTCCTTGTAAGTATTACTTGTTACTTTGTTTCTTTGATTTTCTTTTTAGTATTTTCATATTTGTAACTGCTACAGTAGACAAGCATTAAAATCAGATGCGCCAGAAGGACCCAAACTGCTCCTGTCTGTGTGATAAATCCACCCCCTCTTGTTTTACTTTGAAGGCCACACTAGCCATTGCTGCTTTATAACTTCCTAACTTGTCTCATCAAATGGTTTTGCTGTTATGAGTGGACTTCTATTGCTTCAGCCTTCAATGGCTAACCATGTGGATACTATTCAATATTCCTTCTACTTCAATACTCAATATATGTTACAGTAGTATATGTAATTTATTCACTTTTCGCTCAAAATTAAGGATGGTTAGTACACAAGATCATTGGTTTATCACTGAATTTAATATCTACTGAAGCTGCCAATTTCTACATACTGCAAGTGGGTTACTTCCAGAACAATGCAAAAACAAACCCCTGTTATTTGTTACTACTTTCTTTGGGATGTCCTTGAAAAATATGTTCCTCATATATATGTCCTTGAAAAACCCATGCCACTTTGCTTCCTTGCTTCCTTGTGCTGCTTTCTTAGCTTTGAAAGTGTTTGTATTTATTGGTGGATAATTCCATTTCGAAATTCCTCCTTATATGTAATCGGTTTGGTTTTTAGACGTTGCAGTTATGACTTATGAGCTTATGTTGAAGTTTACTTAAGTGTTTTCCTATATTGTGATTAAAAATTGTAGTTGTCACATGTTATGTAAATATGATGTGATATATATTTTTACATAATAGAATTGAATGGATAGTGCTACAAGGATTCACCAATGAGTCTTTTCCAGATACTAGTTCTATGACACGCATGGAATTTCTCTGTGCTATGCTGTCATGTTATTTCTTCTACTCATCTGTTTAATCCTTCATGGTGTATCCAGATACTATGATGAAGTTTGCCTCCTTCGAGACCATTGTTGAACTTATTTACAAGCACGCTGTTCCTATTCCGAAGTCTGAGTGTACCAAGTCTTCCCAATTGGGTATCAGTTTTGCTGGTGGTTACATTGCTGGGGTCTTCTGTGCTGTGGTCTCTCATCCAGCGGACAACTTGGTCTCTTTCCTGAACAATGCCAAGGGAGCTACAGTGGGTGATGTAAGCACGTCTTCTACTAATAAAGTCCACCTTGAGCTACTTTTATCTGTTATCTTGATGTTACCTTCTTGTAGCCTGGAAAGTTGTATTTTCTGTAGGTTGTTAATTTATTGTCTATCTTGTTGTTCCTATCGTGTTAACTGGTATATTATTGTTGTACTATCGCAGGCTGTTAAGAAGCTTGGTCTTTGGGGCCTTTTCACTAGGGGACTTCCCCTTCGTATTGTTATGATTGGAACCCTTACTGGTGCTCAATGGGGTATTTATGATGCTTTTAAAGTCATGGTTGGACTGTGAGTATCTCATTTGCTTTCTAATTAGTTATTGGAACAGTAAACCACTTTTTTCAGGAATTAACAACTGATGAGCCATTTTATTTTCAGTCCAACAACTGGTGGTCCAGCACCAGTTCCTGTAGCAGAGAAAGCTTTGGAAGCCAGCACTTGAATTTCTGCCAAGACATTGACATTGCATTCCTGCAATTCTTCTTCGGTGGATGTGATTGTATCAATCACTGGAATTTTAGCAACTAAATCTTATTTTTAGTGGATGATTCATGTGTCATCCTTTTGATGAGAGGAACTCATTAATCAGGTGAAGACGTGAAGTAGTCTTTTTTGCCCCTGGGAAGTTTGACGTTTGATACATAATAAAATTTTGGACAGCAAGGCTGTTAGAGCTCTGTTTTTTTGCACCACCTGTACTGACAACTACTCGCATCCTTTTTTTCTGTGTTTCCTATACGCATACATACCTCGAATTAATGCTGTTAATTCGTTACTGGTCAGAAACCAGTATTTCAATGGCAGGCCGGAATCTTTTGTTTCTAGTGGTCAGTCTCTATAAAACCAAGTTGCGAACTGCCATCGCCAATCTGAAGATCTGAGTCATTCTGTTGACTTTGTTATGTGCTGGATTTGACCAAGTGACAACTATATGCCACTCTCCAAAACTAATGATTGTGATGCACAAGATTTTCTTCAGGATCTTGCGTTCAAGATTTTTTATTTGTTTTGCAACAGCCTTTGTTGCATAGTGGAACGTGTTTGTCTTGTTGGCAAAGTTACCTGAATTCATCTCTAACAAATGCATCTGAACTGTAAGTTGTAAGGTACACACAATTCCTCCTCTTGTTTAACCGGTTGCTGCTTGATGCAATCTTTGAATGATGGACAAGACTGGGATTGCACGGCCAAGCCAAACCCTAAAATCGGATCCTCAGTCAACAGCGTATACAGTACGAAACAAAAAGTCTAATGATTAAAGTATTTGAAAAATAAATACTTATAAAAATAGTGCCGAAACGATGCACCTTGGGAATACATGAAGATCTTAAAAAGTGGAGTGCAAAGCCAAAGTGAAACACTGCCATATCGAAAAAAAGTGAAACACTGCCAAAATATAAAAAAATCAAAAAAGTTAAAATATGAAACAAACAATTTTCTTCTCGTGCATGGAGCAGGTTGACCTTCTCCCTACTAAAATAGGCGCAACTCGTTCTCTACCCAATGAATAACTAGCAAATCAAAAAGTAGTATTATTTAATTTGAAGGATTAATATTTATACTTAGAACATATGTATGACTTAACACTATCTTCTCAATGTATGGAACTAATAATAAGGTAAAAAAAATTCTTAGAATCTCCTTATTTTTACACACTGTGGTTCCTCTAAATAAACATCAGTTTCTAAACTGGTTATCATAGTCATGATGCACACATGATGTATCTTGTTGCTTCTAGCTCATGAAAAAAATTGCATGGATATATGTATCTTAACAGCAACTTGCTCGGGTTTTGCCTCTTTTTTTTTGGAACAACTTGCCCGGTTGAGTGTACATCGAAATTCCAGATGAGGTCATTAATTGTTTAGCTAGCTTATTAATATGTACTACCATTTATCTGACGCTGCTACACGGTACAGGCTATACTGCTGCTGCTGATCATGGCTATGCATGGCAACATATATAACTATAAGCACTCATAATTAACAAGCAATTAAAGGCTTATTTGGAAAAGCTTTTAGCAACCGTAGATACTTATCAGAATCTGAAGTTCTTAGGTATAAGCCTAGATTAAAAATAGAAACTCAATAACTATGTAATCAAGAAATAAACTATAATTTAGAAACAGGAAAATACATGTTTCCTCTTGTTCTTAGAAGTTGTTTAATGCTTATCACAATTTGAAGATCTTGACCCTGATAATAAAGTAAACCACCTGAGGTTAAAACTAGCTGCGCTTTAGTTTTTTCAATCGCGCCCACGGCAACTTGCACGCGTGCACGTTGATAAATTGCGAGGCAATCAAGCAACCAGATCTGCACGCATGTGAGGTACAGATTCATGTGTTGATCTCCACGCTACAGCGAGCGAGCGAGCGCCGCCGGAGAAGAAGGAAGCCTGGCCGGCCGGCCTGCCGGCCGGCGTGGGGAGGATCGTCGGAGGTCGGCCACGACGCCGCGCACATCACGGATGACATCTTTAGGCATGCAAGTGGCACCGGATCGGATTAAACAAACACTCACGCGCCAGAGATCCATTAAACAAGAGAATAAATGGAGTTGAGGCTGTGTCATCTTTGCCTCCCCTCCCACGGACAAATCATGTATATTATATCTGTTTTAGTTTAATTATTATCTCTCGGAACAAAGAAAACAATTTAACTAGAATACTAATCATTAACAAAAACCCAGAAGAGGATATATTAGCCTGTCGATAAGTAGCAACACACACATGCATATGATTGCACGCTGCAAAATTGTACCTTTAGGGCTGGTTTGGGAGCCCAAAATCCCAGTCCATTCCCTGGGGATGGGCCGGGATTTTAAGCTAAAATCCTGGCCCATCCCCAGGGAATGGGCTGTGATTTTGGGCTCCCAAACCAGCCCTTAGAAAACCGTATCAGGTCACGTTGAAACGCAGCCGTTGGCTCGCATCAAGCGGGAAACAGGCGGCGCAGCTAGGTGTAGGCGTGTAGCTAGCAAGCGGCAGCGAGAGTCGTCGTCGCGTTGCATTATTATTAATATTATAGTTTTGACGCGGCCGCGGATCGATCCCATGCCCAGCGCGGCCAATGGCGCCGCCCCGACCTGCCCGAGTCAACTACTCTCCCACAAACCCACCCGCCCCGCAACCGCAATGCCATCGCGTCACGGCGGCGGCACACATGAGATGACCTCGAGCCCGGCGCCGTTCCATGGGCTCGCCAGCGATGCGCAATCCGCCGCTCGTCCTCCTCCTCCTCGTCGTCGTTTTTCTAGTCCGCGTCCGCGCCGGGAAGATCGCCACGGAGGTGGTCGTGCCGGAGTTCGTGGCGTCGTACCTGCTATTCATTGACACCTACGGCGTGTTCCTCCAGTCCGGCGGCGGCGCGTTCCAGGCCGTGGTGTACAACCCGGCGGGGCAGCAGGACCGGTACTACCTGGCCGTGCTGCACGCGCCGTCGAAGAGCTGCGTCTGGACGGCCAACCGCGCCGCGCCCATCACCGACCGCGCCGCGCCGCTGCGACTCACGGAGCGGGGGATATCCGTCGAGGATCCCAACGGGACGGTGGTGTGGTCGACGCCCGCGTTCTCGTCCCCGGTGGCGGCGCTCCGGCTGGAGGACTCAGGCAACCTCGCCCTTCTCGATGGGAAGAACCGTACGCTCTGGCAGTCGTTCGACCGGCCCACCGACTCGCTCGTGTCGCCACAGCGGCTCGCCGTCGGGGGCTTCTTGGCGTCGGCCGCGTCGGACTCGGACTTCTCCGAGGGGGGCTACCGGCTCGACGTGACTGCGGCCGACGCCGTGCTGACATGGATGGGGTCCCTGTACTGGCGCCTGTCCAATGACGCCAGCTCCACCAAGGATCGCGTCGGCGCCGTCGCGTTCATGGTCATCAACGGCACTGGCCTGTACCTTCTTGCGGCGGACGATAGCGTCATCATACAGGCCGCCATGCCGCTAGCCGAGTTGCGTATCGTTAAGCTGGGCGTGGATGGGAAGCTGCAGATCACAAGCTACGCGTCGGCAAACGCCTCGTCTCCGTCGTCCACGGAAGCTGGGTTCGTGGCGCCGAGCGGTGGGTGTGACCTGCCGCTCTCCTGCGGCGCGCTCGGGCTCTGCACGCCAAAGGGAAACGATTCCAGCTGCACGTGCCCGCCACTATTCGCGGGGTCGCATGACGGGGGCTGTGCACCGTCCGGCAGCTCCACGGCGATGTCCGCCGCCTCCTGCGACGGCGATGGTGCTGCCGCACCGGCCTCGTATGTCAGCCTTGGCGATGGCGTCGCCTACTACGCCAATAAGTTCTCGCGGCCAGACCACGCCGGCTCCAACGAATCGTCGTGCCAAGCTCTCTGCTCCGGCAACTGTTCCTGCCTCGGCTACTTCTACGACGACTCATCGTTGTCTTGCTACTTGGTGCAGCACCAGCTCGGCTCACTGGTAAACGCCAACACGACGAGAGGCGGGATGCTCGGTTTCATCAAGGTCCAGAGCTCGCCGTCACAAGGGTCGGCGAGCAGTTCTTCTTCCAACAGCACCCTTATCGCCATCCTGCTCCCGACGATCGTCGCGTTTATACTCATCGTGGTCGTCAGCTCCGTCATCATCGTGTCCTGGCGTAAGGAAAAGAGGCGCGCAAGTAGGCCGACATCGCGATTGAGAGACGTGCAGCTCCGGCGAAATCGCTCGCCGACGTCGGATTCGGCGCATCTTGTCTACGGTAATGACGTCAACGACGGCGATGACATCGTGATCCCTGGACTCCCGACTAGGTTCACTCACGACGAGATAGAGGACATCACCAACAGCTTCCGCATCAAGATCGGCGCCGGCGGGTTCGGTGCAGTGTACAAAGGCGAGCTCCCGGACGGCTCAGCTGTGGCCGTGAAGAAGATCGAAGGCGTCGGGATGCAGGGCAAGCGCGAGTTCTGCACGGAGATCGCCGTGATCGGCAATATCCACCACGTCAACCTCGTCCGCCTCCGCGGCTTCTGCACTGAGGGCCAGCGCCGCCTCCTCGTGTACGAGTACATGAACCGCGGCTCTCTCGACCGGTCTCTGTTCCGGCCGTCGGCCGGGCGACTGCTCGAATGGAAGGAGCGGATGGAGGCGGCGATCGGCGCGGCGAGGGGGCTCGCGTACCTCCACTTCGGCTGCGACCAGAGGATCATCCACTGCGACGTCAAGCCCGAGAACATCCTCCTCGCCGACGGCGGACAGGTGAAGATAGCCGACTTCGGGCTGGCGAAGTTGCTCACGCCGGAACAATCCGGGCTCTTCACGACGATGCGGGGCACGCGCGGGTACCTTGCGCCGGAGTGGCTCACCAACACGGCGATCACCGACCGCACCGACGTCTACAGTTTCGGGATGGTGCTTCTCGAGCTGGTCGGCGGCCGCAAGAACCGCAGCGAGCACGTGAGCGACGGAGGCGGTGGCGACGACGACTCCAAGTCCTCGACGGGCAGCTCGTCGCGCGGCTCACGGAGCGTCTACTTCCCCCTCATCGCGCTTGAGGGGCACGAAGCGGGGCAGTATGCCGAGCTGGCTGACCCGCGCCTGGAGGGCCGGATGGTCGCCGGCGAGGTGGAGAGGGTGGTAAAGGTAGCGCTTTGCTGCCTCCACGAGGACCCGCAGCAGCGGCCGAGCATGGCGGTGGTGGCCGGCATGCTCGAGGGCACCATGGAGCTGCGGGAGCCGCGCGTGCAGTCACTCAGATTCCTCCGCCTATACGGCCGGGGATTTTCCGGGCCGGCTAACGGCGGGGACAGCGGCATCATCCAGGCCTTGAGTGGTTCCATCGGAGACCGCACACGGTCGGTGACGACGACATTGACAACGATGAGCGGGGGCGCGTCGTGCATGTCGTCGTCCCAGCTCTCCGGGCCGAGATAGCGCGGCGCACCCGCGTACTACGCCGGCGAGAAAATTGCTCCGTCGTTAGCGTTAGATTGTACGGTTGCGTTGATCATTTTGGTTCACATGTAAACAGAGGGATTAATTTGTGCATCGTGAGGTCTATACAAATTTTGTCTTCTTTTTTCTTCATCGTGTTCTTTTGGTGACATTTTTCTCGTGAAAAATGTAAGGGCAATTATAGTTGTTGGTGGAAGCTGATCGCCTGATCGGAATCAAAATACTCCATCAATTGTCTATTTGTCTGTCTGGTCGGTGCAAATGGTTGACCCAGTGACGAGACAAATTCTAAAGTGAGATCGTAATCCTTTTGACTTTCGATCAGCGTGTGTTAAAGTGTATGGAGTACTACTCAACAAGTTTTGACCTTGCTTTGGTTAGCGTACACTCTTGTATGGACAAGGTGGTGCGGTCAATGGAAAGTAGAGCACTACCTGTTCAGAAAAGAACCGGACAATCAGATCTGATGCGGATCAAATGAATAGTGACATGCAGTACTGAAGCGAAAATAAAATTAGCAGGGTACCCTTCTCTTAGTTTTTTTTTAAAAAAAACTTCAAATTTATACGTGGTTTTAAAAAAATTACAAAAATAGCATCCGGTCGGTTGACTATCGGTCGACTAGCGCCACATCAGCGCCAGTCAACTGTTGGTCGGTCGACTAGCGCCCGCCCGTGCCACATCGCGCCAGCTTCCGCCCGAGCCGCATTAGCGCCCGCCCTCGTCTGCGCCCCACCGCGCCCCTACCCCCTCGCCTCCTGTGGACTAGAGCCCCTTGCCATGTCGCGTCCGCTCGGCTTCCTCGGGGGTCCCCCGCGCCCCCGCCCACTCGCCTCCCGCTCTCCGGCCTGCCCCTCGCTCTCCGTGCCGGCCGGCCCCCGTGACCGCCGCCCGTCGTCTCGGCTCCCTCCTCGCGCGCCACATGGATGGGGGCGTGCGGTGTGGCGTTGCGTGGGCCAAGCGCCAGTCGGCCAACCATCGACTGGCTAGCACTGACGTGACGCCAATCGGTCGACCAAGTGCCGACTGGCTGCCACGTGGCATCAGTCGGCCGATAGTCGGTTGACCGGATGCTAGATTTGTAATTTTTTGAAACGACCAAACAAATTTGATTTTTTTTAAAAAATATTATTTAAAAAATTCATTCTCTATAAATACATATACATGTGTCATAAGAATACAAGAATACATATGCGGTGAAAATTTGATTAAATTTTTTATTTTTCAATTTTTTTGGGAGCTCCGCCCCTGGGGACATGGCATACTTATATAGTTATGTGGAGCATACAAATTCACAGATTGCTTTCGCAGACGATGAACACCATCGTTTGCATAATTAGTGTGCTTGCCTACTGTGAGATTCTACAATGGCAAAGACACCTCTGCTCTGAAGAACACTTCTGATTTCTGAACTGTTGCTTCTCGTGCTTTCAATCCTTAACTTCCCCTTCAATAAATTTCATCAGATGATCTGTCGATGGAATTTTTTCGCTTATCGGTTTTGAAAATCTGAATAAAAATATATTATTTAATAAAAAAATCGAGAAGGCCCGGCTTTTTTCTGCATACATCAACTAGGCCCAACCACTAATGGCACAGCCCATGTTGGTGTATCTGGGCCGTTCCTTTGAGCTTCGGCGGCCCAGATCGGGGACAAACGTGTGGTAGTCTTCTTTCCACGGAAACCCTTGTTCATAATATGATTTTCTTTTTTCAACTCTCGTTAATTTAGATCGCTACCATTGGTTGCGGTCCAAAGCCTAGATTTTTTTGCACGAAAGACCATGGACTAAAAAAAAGAGAGAGATTTGCTATTCTGAAGAAATGATGAGGTTTTATTCTACAGCGTAGCTAGGGTTCTACAGTGGCCACACCACCGAAGAACTGACGAAGTTTCATTGTGACCTGTTGCTTGCCGTGCTGAGGATTTCGCACGCCTACGACAACTACGTACTACTACTGGAAAAGGCGTCGTCTTCTTGTAAGCAACGCTTGCCCGCTTTACGTCCTTCTCATGTAAGCGACGTCGTGGAAGACTGGTATTACTCCATTTACAAGTGTCTCCCGCCTTTAATTTTCCGGTGAAGAGCTCGATCCAAAATGCGATATCCATCTCATCTGAAAATGCGATAAACTTAGTGACGCACAGTCACACACCTGTCCTTGAATCCACGGTACCGAACAGGACACGCCTAACTATCAGACGAATCAAACGCCATGTTTTTTTCGCAGGAAAAATTTACGGTCAAAATCTTCAGACAACCACACCACCGTACGTGTTTCCGCCAATTTGCAGGCGCCAATCGCTTCCCGCCGTCAGACCAATTGCACGACATGATGAGCAATAATTAATGAGAGGGAAGATAAGCTAGCCGGCCATGGATACCCCCACAACGTTTGGCGATAACTCCAGCATCAGTTCGTGAATCTCACACTCTCACGTAACATCCGGCGATCCAATAGCTCGAATCCATAGCTTGTTTCTGACCGAGAAAGTGGGGAAAGGAACGCATTACGCACCAAGCAATAATCGAGCATGAGCAACTGGCTAGTTTTGGATATGGAGATAGCTTCAAAGCATGAGCTTTACATGTCACATGCTGGCATGCATGCGTTCATGCTTCTTCCTGCACGTTTCTGTACTTCCGATCGAATGCTGTCGTTTTTACCGGTCTCGATCGCACCTACCAGTCTCGATCTCCTTGCTGCTGACAAACTGTACGCAAACTTTGATCATATCGCCGCCAGCAGCTAGCAGACAATCTGACAGTGACACAGTCTACTTATTACTTAATTAAAGTTACGACAAAGGCACCGCATTTTCAATGGTCAGATCGAGCAAGTGTTCGTCAGGTCGTTGCCTTTGCACGAATGATAAGCTCCGGCAGACCAGCTATAGATGAGTAGAGTTACGCTTCTCTGTGACCGGCCAGTTTTATATATGTTTACAAATTGCAGAAAAGAAACTTAAAGATTCGCGCGTTCGCATACCATATGCCGCACGGGTTTCGAATGCATCATACAAATTTTACGCAAAACTAATGATTGACCTGTCAATTTCCAGCTGTTTGTTTTATCAAATTTTTTTGCGTAATCGCGCAGAGACGAACGCGGTTTTACACCCGCTGTTCGAATTGGTCGCTTTGAATTTGTCTGGTTAAATTTCATGGACGCTCTTTGCACCAATCCGATGTATGTATATGTTTGACACGGCAAGGTCAGCTACCTAATTGCATAACCACTTCGATCTATATATACGTCGACGCTAGCTGTGCTTCAACGTACGGGAAGAGCAACGTACGAGCTGTGTGGACGGTAGCTCGGACCTTGCTACTGGTGGTTTTCTTGGCATTGGTCGGGAGCTAGCATGGCCGGCGCCGGTAGGGGAGACGGCCGCGACGGCGGCGGAGACGGTGACGACTTCAGCAGCGACTTCATGGTGTTGAGGCCGGACAGAGGCGGCCTCTGCGACCTTGCCCACCTCCTGTGGTCGGGCAAGGTGGCGGACAACGCCGCCGTGGACTGCCCCATCGGCACCGAGATCGCTGGGTGGCGGCGGCGGTGGGCCGTGTTCATCTCGCTGGTGGCGCAGATGCTGCTGCTGTGGGCGAAGAAGCCGGTGGCCCTCCTCGGCAAAGCGACGGAGTACTGGATGAACCTCCTCACCGAGAATGGCGGCGGCGTCCTCATGCTCATCGCCAACGCTCTGCAAGGTACAGAATTTTACCCTCGTGTCAGCCCAGCTTAGCTGAATCCTCTCGCGTAGCTCTACTTGACACTTCAACTTCTCCTGCACCACAGATGATCATTTCAACAAGTACTCAATATAGCAAATCTACCATGTTCCTATTTCTGTATTTCATATTTGCTTAATTGAGATTTTCTAGTTATGTCAGGTAATTAAACATTCGAGGGCAACATCATACTATTTAATAGTAAAATGTGTCGTTATGGGCTAATGCTTGAAGAAACCAAGTTGAATGTTTTCATTTGATTCCTAAGGAGGACAATCGTTAACTAATCCATTATTTTTGGTAACCTCTGCCCTAATAATGCATCCATGGTCATACACATGCAGTTGCGTATGGTTAGAAGAAATGCCAAACATAACTTGCATAATTTGGCTGACGCCATAATTCATTTTCTGTTTTGGAACATGAAACATGTTCTTCATTTCGTCCTCTGTTCATCGAGGCATGCGCAATGCAGTAGTAAATAGTAATGTAAGCAAGAAAAAAATACGATAATTTCTGTCTCTGCAGGAAAGGTGAAAGTGCCGGATAGAACATCCATCAACTACCGTTCTTGCATCGGATTGCTTGACACCAGAATCGAACTTGACAAGAAGATCAAACCAGAGGACAGCAACTACCACGCTGCCCTGTCGATCATGGCGGCCAAACTGGCCTACGAGAACGAACTCGTCGTGAAATGTGTTGTTCAGAACAACTGGCAGGTCAGTGAAATTTCGTTTGAACTCTGCAAAAATGATATCTTGCAAAAGTTTGTACTGTTTGGCATTGCCTCACAATTTGTTTCTTCCGCAGATGAATTTCTTGGGCTATTATAACTGCTGGAATGGTAAGATTTTCGACGAAAAATAATATGAGTTCGTGCACGGCACGTTGACTATCTTGTTAACTTGTTCGGATTCTCCTGCAGAATTCCAGGAGGAATACACGACGCAGGCCTTCATGCTGGCCGACAAGGCGGCGGACGCGAGGCTCGCCGTGGTGGCGTTCTGCGGCACGAAGCCGTTCGACACGGAGCAGTGGTGCGCCGACGTGGACTTCTCGTGGTACGAGCTCCCGGGCGTCGGCAAGGTCCACGGCGGTTTCATGAAGGCGCTGGGGCTGCAGAAGAACGGCGGGTGGCCGAAGGAGCCGGCCGGCGGCGGCGGCGGCGGAAAGCCGTTCGCCTACTACGCCATCCGCGAGAGGCTGAGGGCGTTCCTGGACGAGAACCCGCGAGCCCGGTTCGTGGTCGCCGGGCACAGCCTCGGCGGCGCGCTCGCCATCCTCTTCCCGACCGTGCTGGCGCATCACAAAGAAGACGCCATCCTGAGCCGGCTGCACGGCGTGTACACGTTCGGGCAGCCCCGCGTCGGCGACGAGGGGCTCGGCCGGTTCATGGACAAGTACCTCGAGCAGCCGACTAGCCGATACTTCAGGTTCGTGTACTGCAACGACATCGTGCCGAGGGTGCCCTACGACGACTCGACCCTTCTGTTCAAGCACTTCGGGACATGCCTCTATTTCGACAGCTTCTACAAGGGACAGGTTGGTCAAAAACATTTCATATCTTGTCCCAAAATGTTTTTTTTTTACTTTTTTTCTGTTCAGTTTTCTTCCAAAAATATTTCATTGTTTCGACGAACTAAGAATTTTATTCCTTTAATATCATTCATCCATCGTGTCCTCGTGTATTAACAATAGTATCCTATCCTGCATGAAGGTTTTAGATTAGGCTTGAAGAATTAAGTAGACAAATCTCAATGGTTATCTCAAATAATAAGACAACGGTGTTTTTAAACATATTTAAGTCTCCTGAAAGATAAGATAATACCCTACTAATGTGTGTAGTATGGTATTTAAGGACTGAAAATAGTTTTAAGTGTATAAATAGATGTCTTTAGCTAGAAAAATGTGTCTGTAATAAGTTCTCCTAATCTCTTTATATATGAGAGAGATCATGAGTTATAATTTATAATTAATGCATCTCACGAACTAATCAGTTTAATGAAAAACGGTCAGTTCGTAGGCTATAATTTCAAACGTTATTAACTCTGTTTATTAGTCAACTACTTGCCACAAAAATGATGGTTTTTAATAGGACGACCTAATATTTAATCACGGACGTCTAAGTGTCAGGAGTCGGGGGAGCCTTCTGATTATCGGACTCGGGAAGTCTTCAAACCTCCGATTGCTATTTGGCTATGGGGAATTTGACCGTTGGTCGATCAATTTTAATGTTGTCTATCACCCCTTTGTCTACCCGGTCCTCATAAAGTACTCGAAGAATACCTTTACTTATAACTTCACAGTATTAATTTTATGTATGAGAGCATTACAGTTTTTATTTTCACCACTAAGTATTAACTGTACACTAGCAGTAGTAAGCACATTCTGTGCAAGTCGGATAGAATTTGTGAGGTGCTTCCTCAAATAAAATCGATTAGCCTGAAAAGGCGTGGAAAGGGGTCGAGTGACCATGTGACACGGCTAAGCTTTCAAGGCAAGCAAGCATAGCTTGCAAGCAAGAATTTCATGCCGAGACCACCCAGAGAAAAGTGAGAAGCTCCTCTCTTCATGTTCATGGGCAGCATCCACCGCCTTGGTAGACGCTAGCTAGAATAGTGGGACACCGCAAAAACAGGCAGATGCGGCCAGTAGCAGTGTAGCTCACAAGCTGAACTGACTGGCCATGTATGTTTTCGTGCAGGTGACGGAGGAGGAGCCGAACAAGAACTACTTCTCGCTGCTGACCGTGGTGCCAAAGTACGCGAACGCGGCGTGGGAGCTCGCCCGGAGCTTCGTCATCGGCTACGTCCACGGGCCGGAGTACGGCGAGGGGTGGCTGATGAGGCTCGCCAGGGCCGCCGGGCTGCTGCTGCCGGGGCTGCCGCCGCACTCGCCGCAGGATTACGTCAACTCTACCAGGCTCGGCGCGGCCTCGCTTGAGCCGCTCAGATAGTCAGATAGCTCCCCGGCGTCGGAGCCAGTAAATGTAGTAACAGGCTTGTAATTATTACAGGGTGAAATGTCACAATTTCGTCAGAATTTTGACTATCCATGTCGATGTAAATTCATGGCCTCACACAATACATTACCTCGCAGCTGTCACCCATGTGACAATAATTACGAGGTCGCAGCCTTGTGCAAAGCTATTTGTTGTGCTGGAGCGTGGAGGTGCACAAGTAATAGGTAAAAAATCAAGCGTAATACATGGCACAACAAGAGTTTCTGAATGTGGCGCGATTGCATATCAAATCGCAGTATATTGCTTTGGATCTTACAAAAATAACTCTCGCAGAGAAGCCCGACAGCACGTCGGCTACAGTCCAAGTATAATAATCTCATCAGTCATCACGGCAGCGAAGCATCTCTCCAGCCAGAATGGAAATGGTTATCGGCTACTGTTGTCAGGCCAGATGGAACAACCGTGAATCCATGTTAGTTCCAATGTTGAGTTTGTTGAGTTGTTTTCTCGGTGGCAGAAAGGAACGGAATACAGTCTCACAATTCCATTTCCTCAAGATGACACGAGCTGTTTGGTGTAGTAGGGCCAGCATACTCTATAAACAACTGGAAGAACAATCAGCGCTGCGCCAATAAATAGTCTGTCTGCGATCTCTACCCCTAACTGATCTGGTAAGCATAGTTCCACTAACAGGTTTGCATAGCCCCACATCAATCACTGAAGTAACTTTTCTTTTACCGTGATCCTCATCAAAATGCATATCAAATAACATAGCCAGGCACAAAATTTGGTGAGTAAGTATATAGTCTTCATATGATGAATGTATGACCTCAAGGATGTGAAGATTCACCTGTACATCGAAAGGACAGTAAGCATAATAAGTGGTTAAACTTCCCTGAGAAATAAATTAAACAAGAAGTCAGAGCAGATAGCAGTACAATTGTACAAACCTCAGCTTCCATTGCTCGAAGGTCATTGTGCCATTTTAAAGCTTCAGTTTTTCCTGAAAGCAATTGCAATCTGAAAAATGGCGGCCTAACAGGATATTCCATGCTAATCTTAACCTGCAATTGAGATTCACATTTGAGCATTGTACATGGAGATACTTAAAAGAAGTCTGACAGAAAAGGTGACTGAAGAATTAACCTTGGCTTCCAGCATAACTTTTGGACCATTCTTCAAAGTTTTACTCAAGACCAGGGTGAACTCCCTGGAAGCATAGTCCTCCCAGGATTTTTCTGTAGCGGGGCAGACTTTTTCAGCTTCTTGGTCAGCAAATGCCTGTTCCTCCAGCTCACTGTCACTATACATCAAGAGATCAAGGTCGTCCTCATTTCTACCAAAACTGTGTGAAATGCTTAGTTTAGATGGTGTGGCACTCTTCGATATCAGGGACAAGCCTCTAGAATGGTTCCGAACCTCTGGTGACACCTCAGAATGTGATATTTTAGAACCATTTGGAGTGTTTTCAGCAGGAACCACAGCCAGAACCTCCCCATCCTCCCTGGTACTCTCAGTTTCTTCCCAATGTGTCACAGATCTTCTCTCCATATCACTGTCAACACTTCCTGCAGCCCCAACAACAATTAAAGCAGAGCGAGGTGATGGCTCAGGAAAAAACCCTGTCAATGACCAACTATGCAGACTACACAATGGAGTGCGTGATGTCCATGGTGCACTTTCATGTTCTATTTGAGGCCAGTTCAGCTTATTTAAAGAATCAAGCTGCCACCTGTAATCAAATAACTCAAAAACAGATAGGCGTCATAAGTAAAAAAGGGGGAAGAGAGGTTACTAATCACAAAGGAAATGCATAGCAGTCATAAGTAAAAAAGAGACAATATGTTCACAAACTATGCTTGCCAAATATTTCATCAACTCATGTAGCATGTATTAGAATGACAAGTGCAATGAATCAAAAGCTCAGCCAAAAATTGTCAGCCAAAGTACAGTCCCCATCTATAAGGACAAGTATTGTGAAGCAGTTACTCACTTAAGAGCCATCTGTGAAACTTTACGTGAGCGGATTCTCTGCAAAATCGTCTGTGCACGATTCTGCTGACGGTACAGAGCAAGCCCAGATGACAAGCCCGCATTTCTCAATGCTCTGTTAGAATCATCCCCAACCGATAGAGGCACTTCTGGCAAGAAATCTATACCAGCTAGATGTTGTGCCCACTTGTACGGCCGTGAATCCTTTTCACTAAAGTTTGGAACCTCCCCAGAATAAAGTTTAGCCATCTGCATAAAATTGATAAAAGATATCTTTTAATATGATAATATGGACAAGCTAAACTTGTAATACCAAAAACATTTGGTCGCAAAGCTTTGCATGTCCACGTATAGACAGAACTAAAATGGTGTGAACTATTAAGTTGATATTGTTACTTGTTAGGATCAAAATCAACTGATTTGAGACACACACACACGCACCTGATGAGGCAGCTCTAACCCATTGTCATCTGGAAATAAGTTGCATAAGATATCGTGGTCCAACCCCTCTGAGTCTTCAATCCCAACACAAACAATGTTCAACTTTGCCAAGTATTCAAATCTCAGGACCATGAGTTTGTGATGCTTGGCTCCAGAATCTTCAATATCGTATACATGGAGAACAACTTTAAGCGGATGAAGGTGATATGCCACTACTGAATTACTAGCTTCCTTCACAACATTTTTTCTTGATCTTGACCTTCTTCTTTGAGCATCTTCTTCATCATCAATTGCATCATCATCCACCCTAGTATCACCATTTGACAAAGTGCCTGCTATTGCACATACATAACTAGATAAGATACATGCCTTATAAAGAATATCTTCTAGTTTACCCAGTTTAACAGTAATAATATATTATATGCAAATGGAACAGAATCATTAGCGATTTGATTTTAACCACTATGCAAATAGTGAAGCAAACATGCATTATTTGCAAGCCGCTTCATTATTAATGGAGGACTGAAACAGGTTATACAGCTTCCATAAAAATACAGAGGCTTCTATGCTGCTAAACATGGTCACAAATTATTTACACCAGAATCACATATTCACTAAGAAATTGCATCTGTTCATTCAATCATTGGATAAGCCACATTTTTTTAAATAGTAAGCTCAAAAGGGTTCTTTACCGATCATGGCAAACATGAAAAGAATTATAATAAATGCCATTATTCTTGCAAGAATACTACCACTTCTGTAATATGAAATCAGATAAACTATATTCCAATGAGATGTTAACCAACCATTTTCCTGCTTGGCTAGCTGTTGAGCAAAGGTTTGAGCATCCTTTGTACTTCCAGTGATCTCCACTTCAATATTCTCTCCAAATGCTTCTTTCTGTCCTAATAACTGTGTGTAAGTTATATATAAAGGAATTGGAAGCAATTCAGCTGCATGGTGCTGCTTTAGTTTCATGGTATGCTGCATCCCCAGCTGCTGCTGCACTGGCAAAGATGCTTTCTTCAGTGATTTCAAATGTGAAGGGAGGCTTGAGAGGAACCTTTTCTGATTTGCAATTGTGTCTAGCAAACTGCCCTTCTGCTGCTCCAGTTTCTCGTGTAGCTTGCACAGCTCTTTACGCTGTTTCAGATTTCAAACTTCTTTTTAGATATCAGAAAGCTAATCATACAAGAGGTGGTAAAAAAAATGCAGGATGATGAATCTGCGTTTCAGACCTTGAATCAGATGAAATCAGATCCCACCATATCCTACAAGTTCTAATCAGTAGTCATGCAAATAATCATCATGCTTAAGTGAAATAATGTATGAACTGACCTAAATCCACATACCTAAATTGAGTTCCTGGAATAACAGTGTTCTATTACAAAATATTTGGACATAGCACATAGCAGTAATAATAAAGATGAATTTACCAACATTTTGTACATATACATTTGAACGTTTGGGAAAATCATGCATGCCAAGTTAAAATTTTATGTAAATTTTAATAACACTCTAACAGTCAACTCAGCTTATGAGGTGTCTCATTCTTTCAATTATTTATATATCCTCCAGAATAAAACACCAATTATTTATATATCCTTCAGAATAAATTATAGGGTTAATTGCATCCATGTCACCGTTATTTTCGAAACCGAACGAAATGCCATTACTATTTTCATATTTGCATATATGCCATTATTAATGTCAGAAACGCTCCTGCAAGCCATTTTCTACACGTGTGCTGGCAACAGGCCCACTTGCAGGCGTTTACTATTTCATATTACCAATCCTATCCTTCTTCTTCCTCTGCCAACTTCGGTTTCAACGTCTTCTCCATTCCCATGCCACTACCGTCGTTGAAGGAGAAGGATGTAAAGCTCACGGAGCATCGACACACGGACGGCGTGTCTGTCAATTTCAACGGCCAGTTCGCGGACGATGGCGACAAGGTGGTTTTCGTGTCCGAGAGGGCCGTCACGGCTGGCCTGTTCCTCGGCCGGCCAGGGTGTGACAGGGCTGAGGAGCTGCCGACCGTGGAGGGGAGCCTGTTCCTTGACCGGTCGACGACGAGGGACATGAGGATGTACTTCGTCTCCGCCCACCAGAAGCCACCAGTGCCATTCAGGAGCTTGGGCACTGGGCACAAGCAGACCGGGAGAGGCAAGGGGCACAACACGCACGGTCCACGGATGGTCCAGAAAAATTACTTGATATTTTCAAGGTTTAACATGGCCGACCCCTGATCCAACTAACAGGAGCAAACTTCAACTGAAACCAGTTTAGAAATCGCAAATTGCGCGCTAATGACAAGGAAAATTCATTTCACATTTTTAACACGATCAGTGTCTAATCCCCAATCTGAGGATCACTAGATCAACCAAAACCGCAGCTTGGCGCTGGATCCATAACGGAATTCGGAGTATGCAGCAGTGGATCAACATTGGAGGAGATGGGAAAAGTAAGGAAGATGAACATTGTCGGATGAGGGGTACCCTAGGCAATACAGAAAAGTTAATGTCTATAGGTGGGCCCGCAGCCGCCAAACGTGTACAAAATGGCATATGGGGGTGTATCTCTGAATTGTAATGGCACATTGGTAAATATGAAAATAATAATGGCATTTCGTTCGGTTTCGAAAATAATGGCATGAATGCAATTAACCCTAAAAAGGCTAAAATATAACATCAGCACCCTCCCCAATGTAAATGATCTACACAACCCTGTACACTCTCTCTATGATTCTCAAATCCTTTAGACAGGCAATTGAACAAAGCACAGTAATCTATCACATGGCAAGTAAATCCCCTGTTTGGGTAGGAACTGATCACAGTACACAACCTGGACGAGCTCGAAGTTGAGACGCTTGAGCATGAGGTCGTGGGACGAGTCAGAGGCAAGCGTCTTGTCTCGGATGTCAGCAGGGGCGGCGCGGTGGAACTCCTCCTCGGGCACGAGCTCTATCCCGGGGTACTTCGTCTGGAAGTCGAGACACGTCCTTATGGCTTTCACGTAGTGGTTCTTCTCGTACAGCAGGTTGTGCAGCAGCAGCGTAGTGGAGTCCACCGGCGCCTTCGCCGCCTCAGTCTCCCCCTTCACCCTGTCCTCCTCCATCAGTATCTCCCTGTTCGCCTGCGCAAATCCAACCACGAGTGGGCAAAGCAGATCTAACGCTAGAGTTTCAGCGAAAGGCGATAGGGTTTTGGAGCGGCACGGACCTGGCGTAGCGTGATGAGGAGGAGGGACATCTGCGCGACGAGTTCCCGAAGCTCAGACTTAGGGGCGCCGTCCTTTTTGATGGCGAGAATCCGGGCGGCTACTTCCTCCACGGAGGCGCGGGTTTCCGCGAGAAGGTCGTGAGGGGAGCGGGGATTTGAGGCCAACATGGTGGCGTTGGGTGGTCCAGCCTGCGCATCAACGTCCATGACCTCCGCCGCCATCTGTCCGGCCGGTGCTGGGAGAGACGATGCCGGAAAGCTGCAGTGGCGTGGCTTCTGGAGTTCCGGGCCCTTGACCTATAATCAATTGTTCCGCAGTTCAGGCCCAGTTTGTATAGTGCGCATTACCAACTAGGCCCATGAGAGGAGAACCAATCGGCCCAAATGGCACATGTGCTAGAATTACCAAATGAAATCGGAGTTTTTATAAGAATTTGGAACTTTGTTTCAGTAAATGAAACACATACATTCCCTTAGACTTCTTACCTAAGTTTAACGAATATACGGATTTCTTCAGTAGCTATAGATTATTCTCCACGCATGATCATCAGGCTCAAGATGATCATTTATCACGACCAATCCATCCGCGACCAGTTGAGTTTGAGCGTTTATGCAATCCAGCTTGAGCCAGACCGGTGGAGTTGTTGTAATCGCAAGAACTATTGGCATGGAGAGCACAGGACGCCGCCAGTACAGGTGCATGACGCATTAACGCGAGGCGCTACAAGAAAGGGACGTGGTGATGACTTCATCTGACAGCAATATTGCAGGAGCGCCAGTCGCAGTGCTGCTAGCTGCTACACTACGTGACTTTGGTTCTTAAAAGCATCACCGCCCAACCATGTTGCAAGCTGTTTATGTCACTCGAGACGAGAGAGCAACAGGGAGCAGCAGCACAAGTGGAGTCCACAATTCCCTATGTTGCAAGCATGTGTTCATGCAAACATGCAATCGTCATTTTTTTTTCATCAGCGGATGAGACGAAGCTCCTAAGCAAGAATGCTACTTGTAGTCCTGCTACACAACCCAAATTCTACAGATCTGGCTTGTAAAACCAGTTTGAAAAATGGTTGAAGTTAAGCCATGTTCCACTCCTTGGAACCAAGAAAATTTCACGCGAGACAGAGGGATCCTCTTCGCCGCCAGTGGAAAACGATGGTTTGGGCCGGTGGCAGTGGGCAGCACGCAGCAGTGGCCCGCGGCTGACGCAATTGCCTGGCAAGCATGGCACCGGCTGACCGAGCGGGACCCAGACATAGGGCCCACACCTGTCCGACTGACACGCCACGTGATCCGTCGCTGACACGTGGGACCAACATGCAGGAGGTGCTGTACAACGCTCTCCCCCTCGCGATCTCGACGAAGAGATTCGCGCCAGGTCAAAACTCACCCTTGGGCCTTGGCCCCACCCGGTGGGACCGAGATCTCATGTGCGTAAACGTGAACAGTACGTGGTGGGCCCCACGTGTGTGTGTCCCCTACGAGTGTGAAAAGCCCCACGCCCTCGGTTGAAACTTTGCCGCATTCGTCGCCACCCGCGTCGAGAAGAACTCCCCCACTCCGCTGCCACTCTGGGCAGTCGCCTGCTTCCTCCTGGAATGCGACCGCGCGCCCGAGCATGCGTCGCCTCGAGCCCGCGCTAGGGTTTCCCGACTCCACCGCCGACCGCCGCCACGCTCCCTCCCGGCGGAAGAAGCCGCCGCCGCGGCGAAGGCGACCGGCGACCGCGGCCGCAGCAGTAAACACTCCGCTCTTAACCTCCTCCGCATTGTCGTCTTAGGCATGGCGCGCACGGGAATAAGGTATTGCTAGTATTTTAGTACAAGGGGCGCAGTAGAAGTCAATAGATCCAATCCAAAGCACGCGCCGCTCGCCGGAACTCACATGGGATCCGAGGTTAGGGGCAAAACTCTTCGCCAAAGCAAAGGATAAAGCCAAAAAGAGGCGAGCAAATTTGAACAAAGCTAGGCAGCAGCGTCGCATCTGCATGCCTGCTTCGTCGTTTTTCTATCATTGCTATTTTGGTCTTTTCGCCGTCCTACGGCTCGCGCTCGCTCGCTGTTTCAATTCGTATCTGCCTCATAGCGCACTAGTGCGGCGACTGTGCGGTGCCCGGAGCCTCGTCCTGATTGCTACCCTCTATTGGCACTTTCTGCAGCCGCCGGTGGGGCATCGCGGCGCGCCCGATCCAGATCCAGCGCCATCGTCACTGCGCCTCCACGGCATCGGCATCGGCAGCCACGCCTCCCGTGGAACGGCAACGCGAGGTGGGTGATTGATACTTGGTGGTGTTAGTGTTATCCCGGTGCGGCGGTGCCTGCACGTTGCGGGATTTGTCGCCTCGCGTTCGGCGTTCGCAGCTAACGGTGCTCACACGCAGACGACGAGGAGGAGGAGGAGGAGCGGAGAGGCGACCATTCCGGCTCGGATGAGGGGGAAGCGGCCAGTGACTCCTTCTCCCATTCGCTGAGAGGTAATTAATCTTCCCGTGTACGGTTTTGTGCTGCAGTGGATGTGATTGCTGACTTTTGTTGGAACCGTTGGCTGGTAGAGTGCAGGAAACAACGGCACCTCAGAGCGGAGGGGACTGCACTGCTCCAGCCACCGGCTACGCATGAGCTCAACGGCGGAGGTGTTGGGTGCATCGAACTGCTCGCGCTCTCACCGAGGTGTCTGATTGGGGGTAACGTGGGAGGAATGAGCAAGAGTTCAACTGCATCATCACGGAGCAGATCAGGCACGTTTCCGAGCCCCGGGACCCCGAACTACCACCGGCATTGTGCTAGCAGCATGCAGTACCCTAAGGGATGGAGCTCGGAGCGGGTGCCGCTGGGAGGAAGCACAAATAGGAGGTACGGGGGCAGTGGGGTTGTGCTTCCTTTCCACAATGGGAGGAAGCTGCCATCAAAATGGGAGGATGCGGAGAAGTGGATCCTGAGTCCAGTTTCATGCGATGGGATTGGAAGGATGTCAGCTCCGGCGAGACATCATAGACGGCCCAAGTCAAAGAGTGGTCCACTTGGTCACCCAGCTGGAATACCGGGTGCTTATGCGGCTGTTTCGCCGTTTGTTCCCTGCTTTGATGGTGTTCTAGCTGCGGCTAATTTTGCAGCACATTCTCCTTTCTCTGCTGGGGTTCTCATGCCAGAGCATGTGCGCAATGGCAACTTCAGCAGTGGAAGAGGAAGATGTGGGGACGATGGAAGCAGCAGATCATACTCGGCAGAGAAGGAACCGTATATATTGAGATCTGCGAGTATACATGCATGGACAGAGACACTTATGGAGGCATCTGCCTTTGCTAATATCTCGGAGGAAGCCACACAAGGTTTGAGTTTGTCTCTTCTCCATTGGTGTCACATCTTTATTCGTAATCCTTTCATGCATCATGATTGCTGTTTCTATTGTAGTGTGCACTTTCTAGTTTCTTTCCATGAATTCTGTATATGATTTACTGATCACGCTTGATATAAATATAGCAACTTGGGGCATTTGTCTAGTATGTGCGTATAACCCAAGTAACAGCTTGCCTGTTGTCACAAGCTTTACATATGCTGAGTTTTCCATTGAAGTTGGGCTGTGCTACATTTTGGCAACATCATAATTGTGGTAACATTCTAGTTTTAGTGGTTTGTGAAGCCCCGTTAAGGTAGTATTGCATGCCATTTGATCAATGTGTAGCGAAACATATCAGTACATCCATTCTATTGTTTCTCCCGTATGTGCATTTTTATCCTGTCGTTTTCATAGTTATGTGATTTAACAGCAAAGATTGTCACAAGTGTAACATTGTACTACTACATGCTAATACATATAAAGTTCAATACACAAAGGTGGAATCTGGAGATTTCAATCTTACAGCTCCAGTGCAATCAAATCATAAATTCAGTCATATTTAGATCAATACACACAAAAACTTCTTTTAATTTTCCTACTTCAGATTTGTAATCGTGCAAAAAAATCTTCCTTTTATATATGAACTTGAACATTGGATGCTTTTGCATGTGGAAATTTTGAGAATATTTAAATGAACTTGCATGATTTTACTAGTTCTGAGGCCTAATCCATACCTGATGTTGTTGTGAAAGATTGGATATGGAACTGAGAGATTTATCTTCATATATCCATGAAAAGCTAGCATATGTTCTGTGATCATCTACTTCTGTAGATGGATGGTGTCATTTAGATGGACATTATAAAGGCTTTTGTATAATAATGAATACCTTCGGATAGGTTATATCGAATATATGCCATATCAGCCTTTCTTAATAAGGAAGTAAATAGATAAAATATTTGTACATAAAAAGTGATGTTAAGTAATTTTTCTGTTTTGGGAATTTTGCATGTTTAAATCAACTAGCTTCAGATATATCCTCACATATGCTGATTAATTTTATTTTTTGTACCCTATGTACAGATGATAAATTCCAAGGCCCACGAGGAGAAACTCCTGTGATTTCCAGTCTAATAATAAAGAAAGATGTTGCCACACAAATGAGTCCTCAGGACAGTATAACATCTTCTCCAAAAGCAAGGCACTCATGTTCCAGTTTACCATCAGGACATCCTATTAAAGAACCAAATAGTCATGCACCTAAACCTGAAGTCAGAGATGTGCAGGTAGATGATCAAGTAACTGTGACACGGTGGTCCAAGCGACATGTAACACGGGGCTCTGATAAGAGGTCAACAAATATTGTTGAGTGGAGGAAGAAGACAGTTGAGACCCGGGCTCCATCTTTTGATGAAAAAGAAAGAGAAAGTTGCTTATCAAAGTAAGAATATGTTTTATGTTTGCCATTTTCTCTACTTCTAAATTGATTTGCACTACTGCAGTACTTCCTGATTTCCATTTAAGGCTTGCACCTGATTTTCCTATAAAACAGAAGAAAATAGGTTTGCATCGCTTCTTCCTATAGTGTTCAAGGAATGCCAGAATGGCTTGCACTGATAGGTGTATTATTACCATGTTAGCTGAGGCCATAAATTGTGACATGTTATATTGCTGAGACCTTTCTACTTCTGTTAAGGTGCAAGAGGGAGGAAGCAAAGATCATTGCCTGGGAAAATCTGCAGAAAGCAAAAGCAGAGGCAGCGATTCGAAAGTTGGAGGTAGTTTATCTACACTTTCACAATATGATGTGCTTGTATAGTTGACATTCCTAAACGTTACTGTTTCTTTCATTTTGCAATTATGGTTTTTTTACAAAACAAGTTGTGGTTACATGTTCTGCCCTCTGCATTTCAGATGAAGCTTGAAAAGAAAAGATCATCATCGATGGACAGAATTTTGGGCAAATTACGCTCTGCTCAAAAGAAAGCGCAAGATATGCGTAGTGCAGTTTCTGTGAGCGAAGATCAATGTGGAGTGAGAGCAACAAAGAAGGCATCTTACTTGAGCAGAACTGGCAAATCTTTCAGTTGCTGTTTCACCTATCATGCTTGCTAGTTGTGACACAGTTGGTCGCCATGGGTGCAGCAATGGATGTAGGAACATTTCGGTGAGATTTGCTGACGCACATATAATGCCTCACTAATTCCAGTCCCAATGTTCTGTTGCCCGCAGTTGATTTTATGCCTGCGAAGTTGTGTACATTTCTAATAGGCAAGCAGCCTCACTAGAGCATTTACTTCACTTGAAAAATTTGCTAACATGACACACATGCAGCTGTAGGACGTTGCCGCTCAAGTCAGCAGCCAACAAATCATTATTAGGCGAGGCAGAATTTTTCTTGCTGTGGCAGCTGGAGGTGACGGGGGTAGTTAAAGAGAGCTTACATGGTCTGATCAATGAAACACCTCTACTCCTCTAGCACATCTGCACATGTGGAGTAGTAGAAATCAGTCATGGAGCGAAGTCTAGTACTGTAGTCAATGCTATGGATTACTGCTCCCGTTATTCTGCTCCTCTTCCGTTAATATAGTTTCTGTACACCCAGTAGAAGCTCATTAGAGAGCTTTATGCTAGTCATACACCAGATTGGCTTGGTTCTCAATTCTGATTCAAATGCCTCTTTCAATATGTAGTGCAACACTTGGGGCCCTTGTACCATACTGTATTGAAAGAGGTGAGTTGCACGATATCGCTGCAGCTTGTTCTCTCCTGCAGTTTTGCTCTTTGAAGCTTGTTGTGCTGTTCTGTTCCGAGGCTCATCTGGGATAACTTTGGCTATCGTGGCTTTCGCGGCCGCCGTCCTCGTGCACGGCGGTCACGCCGGTGAGGCCACAGCCATCTCTCTGGGAAAATGATTCTGCAGATGGAGATCAATACACGTCGCAAGTCAGAGACACAAAAGTAATCAAAGGAGGATATTGTTGTAACTTCTGCATACGAATAAATGCATTTCAGAAATGTAGAAATACAATATACATAAATATATATCTCCAAGAGATTTCTGTGAAAAATGAAGCTCAAAAGAGTTCTTCTAAATAAGTCTCTTTTCTAATCCATTTCCTAAATCATCATTCATCTCTCTCAAATATAAGATTAATTTGGTAAGTCCTTATTTCCATTTGCATATATTTTTCTCTTGCATGTACATTATTTTTCACGTACGTGTTGTTATAGGTTGGACAATACATATATTTAAATATATCATAGTTTTTTCAAAATTATTATATATTATAAATCATATTTATAGGATTTAAAAAATTAGGATCGAAATTATAGGAGAACTATTATAGATTAATTAATTTTTAAGGTGAGATAGAGTTATGATCCCATATGTAATATAGCCATATAGGGAATAAAATTTAGAGCATCTCTCGGAGATGCTCTAAGCTTTGCATAATTATTAAGAAGACAATGCCACAGTGAGTTTTTTTATAGAACATTTCACATCCAAATTTTAAAAACAAAACTTTTAAAAATTTATTTATATAATATTGATACCAATCACACCCAACCCTCTACCTTCTGGTGTGATGCAGGGAAGAATCACCAGAAGACAGAGGAGATTAGATGCCGAACACAGAGAGAGAGAGATGGCCGGAGAAGGGTCGCCGGAGCGCCGGCGAAGGCAGAGAGCCGGCCAGCCGCACCCAGGAACCCCACCCCTTTGCAAGGTAAGATTTATTTCCTGGATAATCTTCTCAAAACATTTCTAGGCCTTTATATACCAGGCCAACAAACAAAAGAAACAAACTCCACCAATCAAGGGGAGGCCTACAACTACCTTATTCAAATCAAAACAGCATCTCAACTAATTTAGCAAAATATCCCAAAATATTCAAAACTCCCCTGATCCTGTGCGCCTCCTAGGACTTTATGCCGCCACCCCCCTTTTGCCTCGACGCGTATATTTGCGTCCCACAAAGGCGTCGATAACATTTCCCTCCTCCCCGACAAACAGCTCGTCCGCGAGCTGTACCTCTGGAAACCGCTGCTTGAAGTCTTCCAGCTGCTCCCATGAAGCATCGGCCGCAGCTTGGCCCACCCATTGAACCAGTAATTCCCAGACACCTCTGTTGAGCCGAGCTCGAACCACTTGCGCTGGTTTAGGGAGGACCTTACCATGCAAGATGTCCGGTAGCGGCACAACCTCTTGTGGTGCCACTCCTTCAAACTTCTTAAGCAGTGCGACATGAAAAACATCGTGAATCTTTGCCTTCGGTGGAAGTTGCAATTTATAAGAGACTTCACCAATGCGCTGCTCCACTTGATAGGGCCCATAATATCTAGGTCCCAGCTTGGATGAGGCTGCAGCTGATATCCCCACGGCTGAACGTTGTTGCAATTTTAACCACACCCAGTCACCCACATTGTACTGCACCTCTCGGCGGTGTTTATTGTGTGTCTGTTGCATTGCAACTTGAGCCTGTAGCAACCGCCCCTTAATTGCTTCAATGAAGTCATCTCGGGCCATTAGCTGCGTTTCGACCGCTGCTACCCTTGCTGTCCCCTGCTGGAAGGAGCGAAGCGGTGGGGGATCCCGTCCATAAACAATCCTAAAGGGTGAGCACTTCACCGCCGTCTGATAGGAGGTGTTGTAGCAAAATTCGGCCCATGGAAGCCACTGTAACCATGTTTTCGGCCTGTCTCCTGCCAAGCAGCGTAAATACATCAATATGACCCGATTGACCACCTCCGATTGGCCATCTGTCTGTGGGTGAAATGCAGAACTGAGCAATAGTTTCACTCCGGCAAGTCGAAATAGTTCTGTCCAAAAGTTACTAGTGAACACCGTGTCTCGGTCACTCACAATGGAGCACGGGATCCCGTGTAGTCGAAAAATCTCCTCAAAGAAAGCCTTTGCCACCGACGCTGCCGTATATGGATGGCCGAGTGGAATGAAGTGCGCGAACTTGGAGAATCTGTCCACCACCGTTAGGATAACCGATTTACCTCCAACTTTGGGAAACCCCTCCACAAAATCCATTGAAATGTCACTCCAAACCTCAGATGGTACTGGGAGAGGTTGGAGTAATCCAGCCGGGTGTAGATGTTCTGTTTTATTCTTCTGACAAGTTACGCAGCCTCTTACAAACTCCCGAACCCGCTGACTTGCTTTGGAGCTGTAGAAGTTAGTCCGCCATCTATGCAGTGTCTTCTCAATCCCTTCATGTCCACTGTTATGAGCATCTGCTAGTATCAGGGGCCAAACTGCTGATGCTTGGGGAATAAATACCTTCCCTTTATAGAGCAGGAGGCCATCCACCGATGTCCATCCCTCTTTTGCTTTGCCCGCTGCCATTTTTTCACGAAGGTCTGCTATCTGTGGGTCGCTGTCCGCTTCTGCCCGTAGTGTGTCAAACAACTGAAACTGCGGTGCAGAGAGGGCATTGATGGATGCCAAGTCTTCATCGCGACGAGATAAGGCATCGGCTGCTCCATTCAGCTTACCCGCCCGGTACTCCACAGAGAAGTCATATCCAAACAGTTTGCTGACCCATGTGTGTTGCGGAATTGTAGACAGCCTTTGATCCAGAATAAATTTGAGGCTATAGTGATCCGTCCGAACCAAAAATGCGCGCCCCCAGAGGTACGGACGCCAGTTCCGCACTGCTTTCACCAAGCCAATTAATTCCTTTTCATAGGCCGGTAATTTCTGGTGGTGGGGCGCCACTGCTCTGCTGAAGTAGGCAATGGCCCCATCCCCTTGGTGCAGGACAGCACCGAAACCCGAGCCAGAAGCATCGCAGTCCACTACAAATGGTTTGGTGAAGTCCGGCATCTACAGCAGTGGTGCTGTCATAAGGGCTTGTTTTAGTTGACAGAATGTGTCGTGTGCCTCTTCAGACCAGTGAAAAGCCTCCCGCTTGAGCAGCGCTGTGAGGGGGGCTGCCACTGTCCCATATCCCGCGATAAATTTGCGGTAATACCCTGTGAGGCCTAGGAATCCCCTGAGTGCCCGTAGGGACTGCGGACATGGCCATGCTTCTACTGCAGAGATTTTATCTGGATCCATGGCAACGCCTTGTGCAGAAATTACGTGGCCCAAATATGTGACCGATGTCAAGCCGAATAAGCACTTGGACTGTTTGAGCGCCAGTTTGTGTGTTCTGATGACATCAAAAATTTGTTTGACATGCTGTAAATGTGCTGCCCAAGAAGGACTAAAAACCAGAATGTCATCAAAGAACACAAGTGCAAACTTCCGGATAAACGGTTTTAGAATCTCATTCATCAAGGACTGAAATGTTGAGGGGGCATTGGTAAGTCCGAACGGCATTACCAGGAACTCGAAGTGTCCTTGATGTGTGCGGAAGGCCGTCTTCTCCACATCATTGGAATGCATCCTGACTTGGTGATAGCCGCTGCGGAGATCTAGTTTAGTGAAGAAACAAGCACCCCGGAGCTCGTCGAGGAGTTCATCAACCACCGGAATTGGAAACTTATCTTTCACTGTCTTAGTGTTGAGTTCCCGGTAGTCCACACAGAATCGCCAGGACTTGTCGGCCTTCTTTACCAGGAGTACAGGGGAGGAGTAAGCTGATGTGCTCTCCCTTATAATACCTTGCTGTAACATATCTGCGCACTGCCGTTCAATCTCATCTTTCAATAATTGAGGATATCGGTATGGCCGCACAGCAATTGGTGGTGTCCCAGGGAGGAGTGTGATGCGGTGGTCGTGTTTGCGTTGGGGTGGCAAGCCGCGTGGCTCCTCAAAAATGTCAGCATATGATTCGAGGAGGGCCGTCATCACTGCGCGGGGCTCGGTCATCATGGCACACCGAGGGCCCGGTGCGCCCACTCCTGTCCACCTCACGGTTCGGCCATGCCTCCAAAATTCCATGGACAATGCACTGAAGTTCCACAATATTGGCCCAAGCGATCTCAGCCATTGAACACCTAGCACCAAGTCGAAACCAGCCAATGTAAGCCCATAGCAGGTGATGTCGAACTGCTCCGTGTCGATGGTAATGGGCAATTTGGAGTAAATGCCATTGCTGGTCACTTGGTCGCCATTAGCCACGCGAACAGAGAGACCCGGTCTTGGATCAACTTGAAGCCCCAACCGAGCCGCCACCTCCTCCTGAATAAATGTATGCGTGGACCCCGAGTCCACCAAGGCCACAAGATCAACACCCTTTATTTTTACTTGGAGCTTCATCGTGTTGTTGATGTCGATCCCAGTAAGGGCATGGAGAGAGATCCCCAAGTCCTCCACCACATCCTCTTCTTCCTCGTCGTCCTCCAACTCCAACAGAAATATTCCCTTTGCTTGACATTTATGATCAGCAGAATATTTTTCTGGGCAGTTATAACACTCCCCGTTGGCCCTCTTTGCTGCTAACTCCACTGCTGACAGCCGCTTGAAGCGAGGTTTAGTCTGCTGTCCTGCCTTCCCAATCTGTCCAGGAACACCGCCAATCTGTCCCGGAGTACCGGCCTTGCCCGTGCTGGTCTGGGAACGGCTGACCGCTTTGCCCTTGACTCCTTGTAATTCCCTGCGCTCGTATGCCCGCGCCAAACTCATGGCTGTCTGTAAGTGTGTCGGGCGCTGTAGCTCGACGTCGGTACGCAGTGGTTCACCAAGGCCTGCTGTGAATAGATTGACCTGCTGCGTGGCCGATAAATCATCACAATGACACAGTAACAAGGAAAATTGTCGTTCATATTCCTCCACCGTGCCTGATCGATAGAGTTCCTTCAATTCGGCCAATCCATTATGCCGTAGGGGCGGCCCAAATCTCATGTGGACGAAATCAACGAACCGTGGCCATGTCGGCACGCCGTTGTCCCTTTCTAGGCTGTAATACCACTCTGCCGCCACCCCCTCCATGTGCAGCGAGGCAATCCATACCTTCTCTTCAGCCATAGTGCGCATCCCGCGGAAGTATGTCTCACATTTGTTGATCCAGGTCAGCGGGTCTGATTCGCCGTTAAAGGTAGGGAAATTCAGCTTCGGCCGACGGAAACCTCCATCATCTGGGCGCCCCCGGCTGCCCCATCCCCGGCCGCCATCTTCCTGGAATCCCCTGTTGCCTCGGCCGAAACCCTCCTGCAATCCCCTGTTGTCTCGGCCGAAATCCTCCCGGAATCCCCTGCTGCCTCCCCCTCTAGCGCCTCCAAGGTCTGACCGGCCATAGTAGGGGGTCTCCGTTCCTAGATGTCCTCCTACATCCCGGCCATGGTCCTGCCGGCCACTCCCACCAACGTGTTCCTCTTGATTGGAGACGGGGTCACCATTGGTGTCGACGTGGACAGCACCTGCCACCTTCTGTTCCCCTGCCGGTTGTTCCACCAGTGCCAACCGCCGGTCATGGGCATCAAGGCGACCGTTCATTGTCGTCATTTGACCCATCAACCGTGTGACCGCCCCCATGAGGGAATCGAGCTTCTCATCCACGGTCATGGTCGCAGGATCGTTCGTGGAGCCGGACATGATGTCGTTGCTCCGGATGAATCTGATACCAAATTGATACCAATCACACCCAACCCTCTACCTTCTGGTGTGATGCAGGGAAGAATCACCAGAAGACAGAGGAGATTAGATGCCGAACACAGAGAGAGAGATGGCCGGAGAAGGGTCGCCGGAGCGCCGGCGAAGGCAGAGAGCCGGCCAGCCGCACCCAGGAACCCCACCCCTTTGCAAGGTAAGATTTATTTCCTGGATAATCTTCTCAAAACATTTCTAGGCCTTTATATACCAGGCCAACAAACAAAAGAAACAAACTCCACCAATCAAGGGGAGGCCTACAACTACCTTATTCAAATCAAAACAGCATCTCAACTAATTTAGCAAAATATCCCAAAATATTCAAAACTCCCCTGATCCTGTGCGCCTCCTAGGACTTTATGCCGCCACCCCCCTTTTGCCTCGACGCATATATTTGCGTCCCACAAAGGCGTCGATAACAAATATACCTTTTTAGCAGCGCCACACGATGTAGAACGGCAACTAGCCACTGTTCAGGCGTGGCAACTTCTGTCACGCCACGGGTTTTTATCGGCAGAACAATATTATACTGATTAAAATTTAAAATTATATTTTGCAGAGTTAAAAAAATAGAAATCCTCACAATGACACGAGACTGGCCCGGCCCGGCCAGGCCCGGCCCAGCGGCCAGCGCGTCAAATCGTCAAGACCGGTTTGTGGAGTTCCCCTACCACCACGATCCGATCCGCACCGTCCACCTGTTCAGTCCTCGCCAGCTCAGATGCACCCACCTCGCGGCGTCCCATTGGGCAGCCCGTCGCGTCGTCACCCGTCGGCGTCGTGCGGAGGCCGCCACGTTGCGCATCCACCCCGGCGACGGCGAGGCGGAGGAGCCCACACGTTTGTGTCCAGCCCAAACCCCAATAATAAAAGCTTATCAAACGCGACTACTCCACTCAGGAGAGCCACCACCGCCACTGACACCCCGGAGCCACCGCGGAAAGCCGATTACCAGCACGGCCGGAGCCAAGCGCAGCGACGCCAGGGGATCCGAGATCTGAGGCCTGCGCACAAGTGGCGGATCGTTGTGTGCGCGGTGCGGAAAGGGGGAGGAGCGTGCTCGTACTTTATTACGCGGCGCGCACAAATCGAGATTGGAGCGCCCCGTCGTGGCGTCGCTCTCGTGGCCGGCGTTTTAAACGCGTCCCGCAAGGCTCCTCTCTGTCGACACCTGTCCGCCTCGTCCGAGAACATCATCCTCGCCTCGCCGCCGCGGTCTCCTCCGCGTCCGCCTCTCAGGTTTCCGTCTCTGGTTTGTACTTGGGGTTTCTAATTCTATTGATAGTTTTGGGCTTTTGGCGGCGTTTTCTCCCCCGTGAGTTGCGACTGGCCATCTGGCTATATAGTCAAGCACGCGCGCTCGTTGCTCCCCGTCTCGGGTTTGCCTGCCTTTGCGGCGGACGGTCGGGTCGGCTCAAGCGCGGATCCTGCGGGGTTTTGGTGTGTTTTGCGGGGCGGGAGCGGGAAGGGTGAGGTGTTGGGGATTGGTTGGATTCGGACATGGATTTTTCGGGAGGGAGCGGGAGGCAGCAGCTGCTGCCGCCGCCGATGACGCCGCTGCCGCTGGCGCGGCAGGGGTCGGTGTACTCGCTCACGTTCGATGAGTTCCAGAGCACTCTGGGCGGGGCAGGGAAGGATTTCGGGTCGATGAACATGGATGAACTCCTCCGCAGCATCTGGACGGCCGAGGAGTTGCACGTTGTCGGCGCGGACGCCACGACGTCGTTGGCCGCAGCGCCGACGGAGCACGCGGTCGGGCCGCCCGGCCAGAGACAGGGATCGCTCACCCTTCCCCGCACGCTCAGCCAGAAGACCGTTGACGAGGTCTGGCGCGACATGATGTGCTTCGGAGGGGCCGACCCTGTGCCGGTCGCCGCAGAACCTCCGCCGCCGGTGCAGCGGCAGCAGACGCTCGGGGAGATCACACTGGAGGAGTTCCTCGTGCGCGCCGGCGTGGTAAGGGAAGGCATGTCAGGGCCGTCCGTCCCACCGCCACCGGCCCGTGTGGGAGTATCACCCCGGCCCCCGCCTCCACCGCCGCAGCCGCCGGTGCTGTTCGCTCAGAGCAATGTGTTTTCTCCAATGGTGCCGCCGCTCTCCTTGGGGAATGGATTGGTCAGCGCAGCTATTGGACAAGTAGGAGGAGGTGGTGCCGCCCCATTGGTTCCTCCGGTGAGGCCGGTTACGTCCAATGGTTACGGCAAGATGGAAGGCGAGGACCTGTCATCGCTGTCGCCGCCCTCTGTGCCGTACGTTCTTAATGGTGGAATGAGGGGGCGGAAGGCGTCGGGCATCGAGAAGGTTGTTGAGAGAAGGCAACGGCGGATGATAAAGAACAGGGAGTCTGCCGCGAGATCGCGCGAGAGGAAACAGGTGAAAACTTCTTTTGTTTTTGATGCTGTCGAATTACCATGTCTTCTGCTTCCTTGTAGTGACATACTGTCATACTGACATGTATGGCAGTAGCACATATATTTTCTCTTTTAAGGATGTTTTCTTCGATGCGACAACTGACAAAAAATAGTTTCGAGAATTGTTTATAATCATCCTGATCGTTTTATTTGTACTTTTGTTAAATCTTAAAACAGTTAATTTTAGAATGTGTGCCATATTTCTGCAAATTTTATGCTATATTAGTGCAAGTATACTGAACTGAACTTAACTTGGTATACATGCTATAAACATATTTTTTGTATGTTATTAAGACAAGCCTTATAAAGTGGCGTTTCAAGAATTCATTTTTTTCTCTTTGCAATTGATTTGTTCTTCCTGCTATGGAACAGACTTATATGATGGAGTTGCAAGCTGAGGTGGCAAAACTTAAAGAGCTGAACGAGGAGCTTCAGAAAAAGCAGGTACGCTCTATGTCCTGTTTGCATTTCTTGTTTGAGTTGTATTCGTTTTAACTTGGAGATACTTGGTATTTAAGCAGTGATTAGCAGACTCAGGTAAACTTTTAACTTTCAAAAATCTGGTACTTCACATACTAGCATAGTTTTCATTTACTTGTGAGACGTTGCTTTCTGTTTATCACAACTTGTACTCTGTTTAGTCTTTTGACATTTCAAAAACCATACTTATCATTTAGTTTCTAACAATAGCTGATAGGCCCTTCAGAGCATTTGACTAAGTGAAGTCAAATTTCACCAAATAGAAAAATCATAGAATGCTTTCAAATATTATATGCATACTATTAACTCTTAAGTTATCCCTTTCTTAATTACTGCTTTAAAGTTAGTTCTAAACTTACAAATTGCCCAAAACAGTACTAAAGGAATGATTTAAATTACCAAAACCAGTTCTGGTTTCAACTGATTAAGCCTTAGCATGTGAACTTACCCATGTCTTCTAATGTGCAGGAGGTAATGTTAGAGCAGCAAAAGAATGAGGTAATTCCTTATCACGGGAAAAAAATTTCCCTGAACAGATACTATTTTTGCTCATTAACGTCTTTTATAGGCATGTTATGCGTTACTTTTCAAAAGCACTACAATAACCCATGGGTGTCTTTACATGATTGTTAAAATCAAAACTGACAACATGCTTATGGCTTCGCGCTATGATTATATTTTACTTGTGCTGCGTGGTGTGAACTTGCAGTTTTGATATACTTGTTTGCATGGGAAACGTTATGTTCTGAATTCTGATTGACAGCTACTGGTCTAAAGTTTTGGCTTTCACACAATTGTCTTATGCTGTATGAGACTTATCCAATGATGAAGTAGAGCTGGGGAGAGAAATGGTGAAATAATGAAGCTAGGACAGATGCTGATGTGATTGATTGTGTTTCCCTACATCAGGGGTTAGGTGTTAGCATTTGAGTGGCTTATACTGATTTAAAGAAATTCTTTGAATTGATCAACCAACTGCCATCATTGTTGTATTACACTAACTTTAGCCAAGTACAACATTTGTAGGGCTAGCACATATTTTTCATCTAATCGATGTGTATCATAAACATTTGGCATTCCTATTTGGCTATTTCTGCATATAGAGTTAGCAAAACAGAAGGGGTCGACAAGGCCCAGTTTGGCAGCCACTTTCGTCGGCCCATATCTCTTGACCCTCTTTCTAGAAAGGGAGATTTGCTCTCATGCCACACATAAGTTGGTGAAATTTATTTTTTTGTTTCATATAAGTGTATGACATGTGATCCTTGGATCCAGTTGTCAAACACACAGGACGTGACAAAAAAATAAACACCACTCAACTTTATACCACTCAACTTTGTGGCATAAGAGCAAAAATTCCTTCTAGAAAAGGTACAACTTCTTGCTAAAATGGAAATGAACAGACCAGCTGGTGTAATTCTCATAAACTTGAGATTTCATTTTTCAAATAGTAAAACAAACCTCAGTTCCTGCGTAGCGCAGACCTCTGGTTGGATTTGATGACTTTACAATGGGGTTCCTTAATTTCTGTCAGCTTGTTGCCTGAGAGAAGTCTGTTGAAAAAGTGATTTTTCCTCTAGACACCAGCGCGTAAAGTCTCAACTCTCAAGACTACATTGTTCGAATGGTTTCTGCAGGTTCTGGAGAGAATTACCCGCCAAGTTGGACCAACGGCAAAGAGAATTTGCCTCAGGAGGACACTGACGGGCCCTTGGTGAAGCTGAAGAGCTAGTTACCTGTAACTAGAACCGAGTCCTTTCAAAGTGAGCAGTGAGTATATTAGGTTAGTTCAGATTCAGAATTGTCAGATCTGCCCTTGTAGACCAACCATTAGTCTGTGGGCTTGTGTATCTTGGGCGGACAGCCTCCATAGTTTTTTGCTGTTTGGGTTGTGTTCGAGTAAGCTCCCGTGCCTGCTGCCTGTGTTGTATTGCTGCTATAGGATCCTGTGCTGTGTTAGAGCTAGCTATGCCCCTTTTCTCGTGTATTCTTATTGCCATTCAGATAGTGCTACTATGTTCCTTTTTCCATTCTTATTGCTATTCAGATAAACTATCTTTGGACGTAAGTCAAACTCTAAACATAAATAAGATGAGATTTCAGAGGGTGTTTCATAGCCACGCTGTGTAGTGTTTCTTTATCACAACAATTAGAAAACACGGCTGCTGTCGAATAGATTAGATACTTTGTGTGATTGAACTGAAAGTACATGTATATGCTCCTAATTAATTTGCTCTTTGGATGATTTTCGAAATGTCTGGAAATTGCTTTCTAGACAATTTAGGAGTATTGCTTGATCTACTTAAAGCTCTAGCTTGATCTGGTTTTTCAGGCACAAAAATATGTTGCTAGAACTAGATCTAGCCTCGTGTTAACTTGGTCCGGTAATTAAAATTCATTTTGAAGTCGTTTATGCATTTCTTATGGTGCTCGAAATAGCCGGTCGAAACCACATATGCTGGATGCTACAAACATCTCAAGCCGGAAAATCTGGATCCCAGAAATTCTGGAAGAGACCAGGCACCCTCTGTAGACATTTTATATGAACAACTCAACATATATAATATAAGGTTAGAACAAATCAAAAATTCTCTATAGAAAGTATACGCTTAAAAGGCTTGAGTTCAAAGCCTTGTGCCGTCGCACACCTTACACATAACAAGGACGAGCCGTGTTAGGCCTGGTCATGTGGCGGAGGTGGAAGAACGTGGCGGTGTTGTGGCCATCCTGACTCACCAGACTAGCTCTCTTCTGGACAAGCATCTCATCAGGTCTGCTCTGTTCTGTTCTTTCACCAATCGAGTAACTAAATATAGTCTGATAGTCTCATACTCAGACCGGTCAGGGTAAATCCTAAATCGTAGGACAGGACACGGTCGTGTGCCGCTCGTTTCTGGACCAAATTCTGACAGAGCTCAGAGCTTTCAATTCTATGTCGAGCTAGTAGCTACCACGTCCGCGAGCTGTACCTGAAACTGAGCTCCGGATGCGTGAATGCCAATTAAAACTCTCCAACCACTGCGACTTGTTACCGTGACGCCGACGTCCTCCTGACGAACGTGACGGGCGAAGAGAACGAAACGGCTAAAGACAGCTCGCCGAGACGACGACAGAAAGGGACGGCCAACTGTGCGTCCATCCTTTCCCATTCGGCCGGCCGGCCGGCCGGCCAGCCGGACCACAGCTTGTCCTGCCACCCGTAACAAACAAAAATTTCCGTAGAATGCACTGCTTCACAGCAGAGCACCGCACAGAGAAGACGCTGCTGCATCGACAGAGCTCAGTTCGCCTCATCCCTGAGGAAGGATTTCAGCTCTGCTCTCAAAGAATCTTTTTTTTTTGGCCGCGATTGAAACGCAATGGCAATAATCATTTGGGAAAGCAAATCAGTCTACCTCTTATGGATTTACATGAGCTGTGAATTAGGGGATCGACTCGACTAAACCGAAGACTAAAGAGGAATTAAGGTGGATGACTGAATGGTATTATCATGGGTGACTGAAGAATGTTAAAATTCGGTTCCAACTGTTGAAGATAGGAAGGGGAGAGCGGCGGCGGGCGGCGGGCGGCGCCCCCACAAACCCTAAATTCCTTTCTTCCTTTTCCGCGTCATTCGCGGGGATTCTTTTCTTCTCCATCTAGTTTTTCCCTTCTCCCGATGCAAGAGGGGTCAATGGTGTCGCCGGCGCGTTCCGCTAACGGTTGCGCAAGGACAACGCCACCACCTGTGCCCACTGCTTCAGCCTCATCTTCACCGTCTCCGGCGTGTCGCCTGCGCCGAAGCAACAACCAGGATCGGAGTAAAAAACAAAACTTTAGTTAACCAGTAATCTTATAACAAAACACTAATTGCGAATGGTTACATGAAAAAATCTCTTCTTTCCGTAAGATTCACAGGTGCCACGAGCATCAAAGTATATGTGAGTAACCTGGAGAAAGGATGGACATGGGGCTCCCGAGCGGCGACTCCTCGGACGCCTCCGACGAGGAGGCGCCGCACGTGCACGTGCACGGGCTCGCGCCGGTGGAAACCTCCGCCGCGCCGCGCGCGCCGCCGCCGCCATGCACGGCGTAGTAGAGGTCCAGCGCGGGGAGGGTCTCCACGAGGCGGCTCCTCCCGGCGCCGCACACCGGGCAGCCGGTCTCGAACCCGAACCCCAGATCGATGCAGCCGCGCAGCTCGTCGAGGTCGTCGTCCGTGACGCTCCGCGCCCGCCGCAGCGTCGATTGTTTGTGCATCATCCCCCGCCGCCGCTCCCACGCCACGTCCCGCTCGATGTCGGGCGACCACGAGTTCTGCTTCTGCAGCCCCGTGGCCGGCGCCGCCCCAGGTCCCCTCCTCTTCGCGGCGAAGCCGCTAACCATCTGACTAACCTTCTCCATGACGGGCCGCCTCACTCTTCTGCCGCCGGGCCGCCGCCGTCCCCGCCCCCGCCCCCACCCCGCAAGGCGATGGGGGATTTGGAGACGAGAACTTCGAGGGCGAAGGGGCCGTGAGGATTTTTATCGGCCGCCGCCGCCGCCGCCTTTCCTATGCGGTCAGATGCCTGACGTCTGCAGACGTACACCACTAATATATATAGCTAGTAAATTTATTCTTTATTAATAATTAAGTTATTGTAAATATTTAAATTTAGTATTGAATATATTTTATAGTTAAAATTATGTTCATTTTTTATAAATATAGTTATCGATAATATATAATAAAAATAAGAGCAATATAGCACTGGATCCAACGGTGTGTTTCAATCAAAAGGCAATTTATTTGCATTGAATTGGTTCACGAGGGATGAGTCGTACGTAGGTCAGAAAATGCGTTCAAAATTCAACCGTTTTTTTTGCGGATGAATAGGTCAGATTGCTGGGTTCATGAGTTCATTGCGACCAGTAAAATTATTTATCGTAGAGACTTTTCTTGAGACGACACGGTAATTTTTTTATAAAAAAATAATTAACTTGGACTGTGTAATCTAATTCTTCTCTAAAGATTATTTATATGACTACTTAAATTTGGATTTAAGTATTTTTGTGAAAAAACGAAACTACAAAAGTCTTCTAAATAAGTATCTTTCCTAATCTATTCCCTAAATCATCATTTATCTCGGTCAAATATATGATTAGTTTGGTAATTCCTTATTTCCGTTTGCACATTTTTTTGTTGCATGCACATTGTTTTCTCTGCTATGTGTTGCTATAGGTTATACGATACACATATTTGAATGTATCAAAATTTTACACAAAATTATTACATATTATAGACCGTATTTATAGGATTTAAAAATTATGGATCGAGATTATAGGGAAAGTTGTAGATTGATTAATTTTTAGGAAGAGATAGAGTTTAGGATGATTCTTATACGTGATTTAGGCAATAAAATTTTGTAGGTTTCTTGGAGATGCTCTCAAGTCCGTTTAGTTATGTTTGCTAAAAATTATATACCAAGGTGTGACATGCACATCTTTCTTTAAAAAAACTTTTGGGATGGTCATAATATTTGGAAATAAATGTTCAGATATTATATCTCTGGCATGGTTGGAGAGAGTTGTCACCGTAATATTATACTCCATCCATCACATAATATTACCGTGTAAGATCGGAATGAAAATTCGTAATATAATGAATATGGACGGTGTTATTGTACAGATTCGTTGTACTATGATTTCATATCCAATTTGATTTTAAATTATAATATTACAAGACAGATACAATAGTTTATAAAATCTAGAATATGTATGTAGCGAAAAGCTTTCGCTACCTTTGTCATGGATTATAGATGAGACTTAGGGGGTGTTTAGATCAGAGGGTTAAATTTTAGCCCGTGTCTCATCGGATGTTTGAACATCAATTTAAAGGACTAAACGTGAACTAATTATAAAAATAATTATAGAATCGGAGAATAATTTACAAGACGAATTTATTAAGCCTAATTAATCCATAATTAGCAAATATTTTATGTAGCATCACATTGTCAAATCATGATATAATTAATCTCATTAGATTAATAATCCCCCGATTACAAATAGATTTTATAAATAGTCTACATTTAATACTCTAAAACATTACATAAACATTCAAGGTGACCCCTTATGTTAATAATACAACGGCAATGTTTATTCCAATGACGACATCTATCAGTGGATTAGTTGGCATGTGGGACTAGGGGTGAAAGTGGTTCGGATAGTTTCCGACCGTATCCGGAAAAACGGATTCGGATTCGGATTTTTTTGATTCGGATACGGATTTTTCGGATACGGATTCGGATTCGGATATTTTTTTTCGGATACGGAAACGGATATGATATGCCTGATATCCGTCGGATTCGGATACGGATTCGGATAATCCGGATAGTTCTTATTCGGATATCCGGCCCATTAAAAATACAGGCCCACTAGCCACACTGCAGGCCCACATCACATAATAGGCCTTTATATGGCACTATGGCATATTTGGCTGGCAGGCCCACTGCCATGGCGCCATGGCCCAACCGCCCAAGCATTTTGAAATAAAAAATCTTCTTTATTTTTTTTAAAAAACATTTTTAAAAAAACATAAAGAATATTTTTTAAAAAATATATATATTTTTAAAAATGGGATAAATTTCTATAAATTTAAACAGATAAAATTTTTTAATAAATAAAAAATATTTTTAGTTCTTTCAATTTAAATTTTAAAAACACAATGAATTAATGAAAAATAGCAAATTGACATATAACAATATCCAAATTTTCCATAAATTAATATATGTTGTATTTTAATTATAGAAAAAGTTTAAACAAATATTTAACTATTACTTTGTTTTTAAACCTAACACATTTCTTTTAACATTCGTACATGCAAACTTTGTCAAAATAATTTTAAATTTTTATCACAGCATCTATGTATCGTATGATGATACCATGAGACGTATCGTATTTTTCAGACTTAATTTGAATTTTTTAGAATTAAAATTTCATTAAGCTCTACGTTGTCCATCGAGTGTCGTAATATTTTTTTAAAAAATATCTTTCAATTTAGTGGATACTGACTTAAAATAGACTCACATGCATGAATATGATTTTTCTAGAATTTTTAGTTCATTATTTCATGCACTTGTAGTTCAAATTTGATAAATTTCAATATAAATCAAAGAAACATACATAATGAATTAAAAATAGCAAACTTATGTATAAAAATGTGAATTTTTTTTATAAGATTAGATATGTTGTATTTTAATCATAGAAAAAAAATCAAGTTTAAACAAAAATTTAACTATTGATTTGCTTTTAAACCTATCACATTCTTCTTAACATTCTAACTCATTACTCTCAAATCTCCATCTTTCTTAACATCGTAGATGCAAACTTTGTCAAAATAATTTTAAATTTTTATCACAGCATCTTTGTATCGTATGATGATACCATGAGACGTATCGTATTTTACTGACTTGATTTGAATTTTTTAGAATTAAAATTTCATTAAGCTCTACGTTGTCTATCGAGTGTCGTAACATTTTTTTAAAAACAAAATCTTTTAATTTAGTGAATACTGACTTAAAATAGACTCACATGCATGAATATGATTTTTCTAGAATTTTTAGTTCATTATTTCATGCACTTGTAGTTCAAATTTGATAAATTTCAATATAAATCAAAGAAACATACATAATGAATTAAAAATAGCAAACTTATGTATAAAAATGTGAATTTTTTTTATAAGATTATATATGTTTTATTTTAATCATAGAAAAAAATCAAGTTTAAACGAAGATTTAACTATTGATTTGCTTTTAAACCTAACACATTCCTTCTTAACATTCTAATTCATTACTCTCAAATCTCCATCTTTCTTAACATCGTACATGAAAAATTTGTCAAAATAATTTTAAATTTTTATCACAGCATCTATGTATCGTATGATGATACCATGAGACGTCTCGTATTTTTCAGACTTTATTTGAATTTTTTAGAATTAAAATTTCATTAAGCTCTATGTTGTCCATCGAGTGTCGTAACAATTTTTTAAAACAATATCTTTCAATTTAGTGGATACTTACTTAAAATAGACTCAAATTCATGAATATGATTTTTTTAGAATTTTTGGTTCATTATTTCATGCACTTGTAGTTCAAATTTGACAAATTTCAATATAAATCAAAGAAACATACATAATGAATTAAAAATAGCAAACTTATGCATAAAAATGTGAAATTTTTTTATGATATTATATATGTTGTATTTTGATATTAGAAAAAAAATTCAACTTTAAACGAACATTTATATTTCAAATTTATAATTTTAAACTTTATCTCTTTCACTCCAAAAATAAGTAAATAGTCAACTTTGACTAAAACCCTATCGACCCTAATTTTTCTTTCTCTCTCCTGGTCTCTCCTACTCCTATCACCTCTCTCTCCCCGTTCGTGATGATTTATATGATGTTAACTATTATTTGTTATTTGTGTATTGTGATCGTGAATAAATAAATACATTATTGATATTCGGTAAGTATTCGTAACCGTATTCGTATTCGATTCGTATCCGCTCCGTATTCGTATTCGATGATATCCGACTCCGTATCCGTATCCGGATTATCCGAATCCGAATTCGAATCCGAAAAAATATATGAAAAAGGATATGATATTAGTGATATCCGTCCGTATCCGATCCGTTTTCACCCCTATGTGGGACAGCGAAGATGGCACTAGAGCAAACAACTAATGTGACCATCCAGTATTCACATTGACGTAGCTGGAAGCACAATTATGAGAAATGCGAAAATTTTTAGCTTTGTATATACAACAAAAACTGCATTGATTTCAGTTAATCGAAGGAGGCCTTAATCTGTTGATTAGATTTTAGTTAGCGACGTGATCATGTGAGAATCAATTGCTTGCGCATTAAGAATGACCGATCGACGGTTGCTTGATATGATTGCGTATTAACGACCACTCACTCGATCGTCTCGCTCTCTCCACCAATTCAGTCGTGAATCGTGATCCTCTCGACGTACATCGATTCTGCAGAAATACAGACTGCAAATCTGATTCAGACCACACGAGATTCGTGTTTGATCAACAGGTTCAACGAACATTTTACAGACGTTAACGCAGTTTGCAAGTGCAATTTGTAAATACAGTAGCAGCGTGTCCCAGTACACTGTTGGATCATATCGAAAGTTCCAAACTTGCCTTGAACTAGCAGGAAAACGAGATCGATCCCTGACGTGCCTTGGACTGTGACATGCCATAATTTGCACGCCATGCCTTGCCTCGCTTGAATAATCAGCGCTTCTAAGTTCTAGCCTGCCATTACGGCGTAAAATTCTGCTGAAATTTCATATGAATTTCCTAGAAAGCAACGTACCGCTCCTGAAGTTACTGATATTACTGACGAGCAATGATACAGGAACAACGTATGCCTTTTTTTTTCTCTGTAGTTGCAGGTATTCGGAAGATTTCACGGCTTTGGTAGGGATAATGATACGCATACATATGCTCTGTGATGTTGTTGCGTGCAGCTCAACTGACAAATGATTTAATTTTCCGCTGCTTTTGCCTTTAGTTCTGTTCTTTCTGTGTAAAATAATGAATCAGCCAGTGAGGAGTAGAACCGAACTGAACTGAACTGAACTGAACTGAGCTGAACTGAACTGAACAGCAGCAGACCTCTTTCTGGGCTCAGATTGGCATATGCTTCTTCTAACGACTGATCTGCCAGCTCTGGATTGAAATTTCAAAAGGAGAAAAACAGTCACTTGCTCCATCATGAAGTGACATAGAATCTTACAAGTTTACCTGCATAAACTGCATCTGCACTGAGACGGCAGCAATTAAATGTTCGTGGAAGAAGGCAAGAGTATTCAGACAAATGCAGCACCTAACAATGAGCTCACCTTGGACACATCTTTCTACTCTTTTCAGAAGACTTGACCTGGGTTGCAACTAACCCAAAAACGAGACTCAGTGGTCAACGCATTAGAGCCACTAATTCAGCATCCACCTGGAACCCCATCAAATTCATTAATCTCTGCCAAAGTTTGACAGAATCAGCAGGGTGTAACTTATTAGACACCCAGAGTACAGTGATGCCTCACATTATACGCTTGTTGCTGTGAGCTTAGGGTAGAATCGAATCGAGGTTGCTGTTGCCTACTGGATTTGCCTTCGCCATCACGATACTGCAACCGGAGAAGCATGACTTGAAATACACATTAAGTTATTAATCAGATCTTGCTATCTGTTGGCTAATACAGAGATCTGCAGGGCAGGCAGTGCAGTGCAGGGCAAGAGTAGTTATCATGACTAGCGTCCGACTCCTCCGCTAAGGTGACATTTGGTTCTAGAAATAAGATGAAAAGGAACGAGATAGTGTCTGGGAGTCAAAAGAGTGCAGCGCAGCCAAGAAAAGTCATAACAAAGTATGTTTAATTGACTGTTGATTTGGCTCTATTAGAGTATTAGACTAAGGGTGCGTTTGACAAGATTTCAGCTCTATTTTCTTTGTTTCCTGTGGTAAAGTAGGGTCTAGCCAGTTTCAAGCGCTCCACTTCAGCTTCGGTGTAGATTTTATCAAACAAGCCCTATTGATGTCTGCCCGAGTGAACTTATCCTTCTAAAATATAAACAATGTATTTTTTTACATAATTTTCAACTATATTGATAGTAATTATTTCTCTTATATATTACCAACAACCGATAAAATAGCATAATATAAAAAACATTTGTAAATATTAATATAAATTTATGACATACGTAAATGTTTTAACTTACTTATTAATCAAAAATTATAAATGTTATTTTTATATAAAAAATATACAAAACCTTGTATTTTAGAACAGAGTTATATATTTTTTTTGTCCTAGGCGCTCGTATCGGCGCAGGCCATGACGATTTTCCCGCATCGCAACTGCCCCTGTTTCCACGACGCAGCACGATCTGGCGGTGGTTGCCGGATAAACCGGGTCGGCGCTGATCGGCCGGCGGCAGCGCTTCTTCAGCTTCAGTTGCGGCTTTCCGGTAAGCTTCAGCTGACCGTGGCGTCGTTGTGCGGCGCGTCCGACGCCGGCGCGGCATCGCACATCACCCGGAGGTTTGTTTAGCCGTCTCTACGGTTGCGTTCTCTGACTCGGCCTAATGGCCGATGCCTCCTAAGTGACTCAGCAGGCAGGTGCAAACTGTTATTCTCTACTCACCACTTCACCGTCGCCAATCCTATCCGACCAATCCGGGACGAAACTGATGTAGAAGAGACCTTTTCTGAAGAACGCAAGTGACCAACTTAGTCACATTACTTTCACAAGTGTTTGAATAACAATTCATAAAAAGGTATGAGATAGAATATAAAACAAGATATATATATATGTTAAATATAATAAAATTCAGTATGGTTTGGCTTATAAACATAATAAAAATTATTTCACCGTCATTTTGGAGCCTACAGACAATATTACATATTTATCTTTTTTTATCTTCGAATATGTTTTTCCATACTCCAAGTGTATATTCATGTTTAATAAAATATACGTTTTTAGATACAAATATATATATATATATATATATCTATTACCCAATCTGATTCAAGGAAAAATATAAAATAATATATAAAACAAGCGATATAATATCTGAAACGTGATTTATAATTCAAAGAAAAAATAGAAAAAAATCCTGCCTGACCGGACCGCACCCTGCTCCTCAGATTTCCGCTATCATTTGGGCCGAACTCTTGGGCCTTTATATGGGCCGAAACGCTTGTGCCTTTATATGGGCCGAACGTATGGGCCTTTATATGGGCCGAACGTATGGGCCTTTATATGGGCCGAACGCTTGTGCCTTTTTATGGCCCGAACGTTTGGGCCTTTATATGGGCCGAAAGTTTGGGCCTTTATATGGCCCGAAAGCTTGGGCCTTTATATGGGCCTACAGGAACCATCTGCCATGAGCCCACGATGCACGGGGTGAAAATATCGTCACCGAGGCCGGAGAAACCAGAAAAGAACGGGAGAAAAACAAGGTGCCACGCCGGCTCCGCTACGAGGCCAGTACGGAACGCTGCCGGCACAGGGCCGGACGCCCGGAGACAAGAAGAGGAGATACCTATCCAGTATCCACACCTCCGTGCAGCAGCGCGCCTCACTTCCCAGCCACTAAACTAGCCTCGCCGGGAAGACGAAACCGCCGCCCGACGAACGACTAGCTGTTGCCGCGCGCGCAGACCACGGAACGGCGCGCACCCGTACCATGCCGTGACGCCCGACGGCCACCACGCCCCGCTTCCACCGCCTCGATAGCCGCAGATGCACCCCATGGCCGTGGCAGTGGCCGCCGCGCCCGCCGTCTCCTGCCCGCGCCTCGTCCCCGGCCGTAGCCTCGTCTCTGCATCCGTCCTCGTCGCCCGCGGCCGCGGCCGCGGCCGAGGCTGCGGGCTGGCGGTGAGGGCGCGCGGCCAGGGCGCGACCACGCCCGACTCGGCTGCCATCCTGCGGCGGCCGGTGGTGGCGACGACGGCGGAGGAGGAGGAGCAGGAGAGCGAGGCGGAGTCCTCTCCGGCTGGTGGTTCCGGGGAGGACGAGGCACCGGAGAAGGGGATGAAGGGGCCGGAGCGGGAGTGGGTGGACTGGGAGGACCTCATCCTCGAGGACACCGTGCCGCTGGTCGGCTTCGTCCGGATGATTCTGCACTCCGGCAAGTACGCAACTTTCCTCTCTTCTCACTTTAATTCTGGATGAGACGCCCTGTTCAGATTTTAGTACAGAATGGTACCGGATTTCGAAGGATATGCTATTCCTATGCAACTCAATTAATCAAACAAATGGCATGTGGGATTAACTTATCTTGCATCATGTATGCCTCATGTAAGTGGAGGATGACTATGCAGTAGATCGATTGAACTTAGGGGTTTAATTGACTGTTTGTGCCAACTCGTTCTAGTGTAATTTATGTACTGCTGCTTTTGGCTGTTGTGTTTCACTGTTTTGCATAAGTTAGATCAAATTCATTGTTTGCTGTTTTGGTGAGGAATTCAACCGGAGTTTACATGGACAAATGGCATCATCTCTGTATACAATACAGGCATACAACTATTCTCCATTAGTCCTTATTCATGTACTTTTAACATGTTTTACATCCTGACATTGAACCATCGTTTGATCTCACTCAATCGTAGCACCTGGCTGACATTACCAAAATTATGACACATGTTCCTTCAAGAAAGCACTACTGTACCACATCTTATTTGTTTTACTAATAATCGTAGACTGTCTTGTCCCGTGTCCTCACTTGGGAACAAAAGTAGACTAGAAACAAGAGCTCACACTTCTCACATATGTTAACCTTCACTAGAGTTGGCAAGACAAGTATCTGTTACTATCAATTGGGCATCGTGTTGTCATCTCGACGCACACTACATTAGATTTAGGTAAAATGCATTCATTCACACCAAATGAAGTCAAATGCTCACAGAACTCAATACATGTATAGAATCACACAAAATATGATTGTCTCACCTCTTACTATTAGTGCCACGTGTCTTGTGCCTAATATTTTCTGTCATGTGCAAAATGAGGCTTGGGAAAACTTTGATCAACTGACACACTGTTGCATTGTTCCTTAAACTATATGCTATGGTTTCTTACTAATGAAGTATAATAAGTCAGAAATTGCTTCAATGTTTGATTCTTCTTATAGTATGAGGTATGCCATGTGGTTCCATGCTTTTCCTACAATCAGCAAGCTATAACCAAAAACAGAACTGAAGTACTAAAGATACAGCAACTTGTTTATATTTTATTATCTGTTAACATCAGGAACTATACCCTTCTTCATAAATTAGGTGTTGCAACTTAAATACATGCTATACCTGTAGAAATTTATTAAAAGAGAAAGGAAATGATACTGAGACTGCTGCAGGTACGAAAGTGGAGATCGACTGAGCCCAGAACATGAAAAGGCAATTCTGGAACGGTTGCTTCCATTTCACCCACAATACGAGATGAAAATTGGATGTGGTATTGACTACATCACGGTATGTAAACCATAAGAATGAAGAAAGTCTCCTGAAAAATAGATGGAAGTGAATTACTCAGTTGTTTTAAAAATAAAGAATAAGGAAATTACTTCTTTATCATTGTTATATCTCTTCTTCTTGTTGAGTCTTGGGCACAAAAGGTTGTTTTATTATATTTATACTCTTGATACTCGTAGACATACAATTTGTACTTTGTAATTTAACTTTATTTTTTCTAATGTATCAAGGTGATATAATCTCATGAATCATGAATGCCAACAAAATTCAGCATGTTTCGTTTTCTGTTCTGAATAGAGACTTCAATGTTTTTGACAGCTTTTTTAGTTTGCCTGTTTGACTTTCATATGGTGTACTATATAACTTGGGTTGTTTTCCCTTGAATAATGCTGAATTAATTATGGTTATGAGCTTCAAATTGCGATTTCATTATTCGCCATCTGTATACTAACCTTTAGCCCTGCTCTGCAGGTAGGGTTACATCCAGAATTTGAAAACTCAAGGTGTCTGTTCATAGTTAGGAAGGATGGTGAGCAAATTGATTTTTCATTCTGGAAGTGCATCAAAGGCCTCATACGACAAAAGTACCCCTTGTATGCAGATAGTTTTATTCTCAGACATTTCCGCAGGAGGCAAGATTACTGAGTTAGCTACTAGTAAAGTTGTTTCTTGTAATATCTCTGTGATTTTTGCTTTTTTTCACTTGCCCTTAATGTAATGTGATCTTGCATACGTTCAAGCACACGTGGAAGGTTCCGGTCTAAGCAACTCATTGGGCTTGAATGCTTGATAGCTGATACTGTTTCTTTTTCTTGTGTGCGTGAGAACTCGATTAGCACGCAGATAAACTTCGTCTGAATTTGGAAGCACTCATTCCTGAGATGTTAAATGTCTGTGCCTGTAGTTGTCTGTCAGTTTGTTTTTCCTATGAACAACATCTGAATAAGCTTTCAGAAGCCATGAATTGTCGCACCTTCATTTCAGATGCTACGCAGCATTCAACAGATGTGATTTTTCTCGTCTCCGATAGCAATGCCACTGGTCCCGAGACCACATCAAAGTGTCGGAAACATTCTTAACACAACACGCATGTGCATCCACGTATCAGCTCATGTCATGTTGCAAGATTTCCCCATTTTTGCATGCCCAAACATTTCCGAGTAAGAAGCAGTGGTACGCCTCTTGCCGGATCGGCGCTGCGACCCTTACGACTGCTCACGGGCCGCTTTCCTCGTAAGAATCCTTTGCTGCTGTGCTGCCGGTGTAGCTACCCTCCCTCCCTTTTACCTACGGCCACCTTTTCTTGTCGTTGTCTCTTGTTATTAATTAATAAGGTTCTGTTTGGTATAATTATAACTATTAGATTCGTGTCGGATCTGAGATTTGTAAAATAAAATAAAATGGTTTAAATTTTATTTTTCATTCAAAATAAAAACTAAATTACTTAACTAACTAAGGTACTAAGGTGACGTTTAGTTCCCTGAACTAAAGTTTAGTCCGTGTCACATCAGATGTTTGAACATCAATTTGAAGGATTAAACTTAAACTGATTATAAAAATAATTGTTGAATTGGAGGATTATTTGCGAGACAAAATTTTTAAGCCTAATTAATCTATAATTAGCAAATATTTACTGTAGCATGACATTGTCAAATCATGGTGTAATTAGGCTCATTAGATTCGTCTCGCGAATAATCTACCAATTATGAATGGATTTTGTGAATAGTCTACATTTAATACTCCGAAATAGTATCTAAACATTCGATGTGACGGACTAAATTTTGGACTAGGGAACCAAATACCCCCTAAATTTTTAACTAAATACTCTCAATCTATCAACAACTCTAGTTCTACAATTTCTTAAAACTTGATTAGACCAGCTTTAAAAAATTTTAAAGCTCGAGCTATACCTAACAGCACCTAAAATAAATAAATAAATATATATTATATATGGATAAAATAGTAAATAGCATAAAAACAAATATGGTATCTCTCCACCGCATCATAGCCGGGTACTGTTGATTACCCACTGCGAGATTACCAGACTGCCCCGGAGTTGCCCCTTGGATGGTTGGATGGATGGAGAAGGACGAGGCTTTTGCAGATGCGTACGTCTGAGATTTGCCCCTTGGCTCCGATACAAAACAGTCCACTGTTTTCTATTCCAATTTGGCCTCTCAAAAAGCCATGGTGTTTATACAAGCTTGAGGTATTTTATCTCGATGTTTCCATAGCTCAATTCAATTCAAAATTCAACTGTTACATGTGCTGTACCAATCTACTAGATGTAATAATAATAGCAGTGGTAAAAATAACAAGGAAGTTATTACCTGTGTAATGATAGGATCTTTAAAACTCATGAATTTTATATAATTTTCATAGAAATTAGTTAAATTTTCCCCAAAAATCCCTCAAATTTCCTTGCAAATGAGACCAATTTTAAAGGGTTAATTTTTTCGGTGCCACTATAATTTTTATAGTTTGCCAATATACTATCGATGTGTCACTGACAGATGAGAGCCACTACAGTCACTCACGTAGTATGTAGACAATTTTTGAAAATTATAATGGTATCGTGAGTAATTTTCTCAATTTTAAAAAGTGTTTTAAACACCGTGTGCCGGGACGCGGGCACATCGGTAAATTTCCGTCCAGTGGCTGCCATGTCTGGCCGGCTCCGCCGCATCTGCCCTTTTGAACTCCCCAAGAGCCAGAGCAGCGCGCCGCGCCCCCTCCTTCCCACGACATATACAACCACACGCATCGCACCCATGGCCACCACCACAGCGCCCCACCACCAGCCATGGCGTCGTCCTCCGCCTCCCTGCAGCGCTTCCTCCTCCCGTCCTCCCACCCCCACGCGGCCTCGTCCCGCCGTCGTCGCCCCGTGCAGTCGTCGACCGTGTCCGTGCCGTCGTCGTCGTCGTCGTCCTCGAAGCCGGCGGGGGGCGTCTCTGCGGAGCGGCTGGAGACGAGGGTGGAGGAGCGGGAAGGAGGGTACTGGGTGCTCAAGGAGAAGCACCGCACGGGGCTCAACCCGCAGGAGAAGGTGAAGCTTGGCAAGGAGCCCATGGCGCTGTTCATGGAGGGCGGCATCAAGGAGCTCGCCAAGCTGTCCATGGAGGAGATCGAAGCCGACAAGCTGTCCAAGGAGGACATCGACGTACGGCTCAAGTGGCTCGGCCTCTTCCACCGCCGCAAGCACCAGTGTACGTCTCAACGTTAATTGCTCCTTCCGCCGCAAGCAAGAACTATCTCTCATTAAAAATCAATTTGCAAATTCGTTTACATGACGCATGGAAGCTTCCATCTCCTGTTCTGTTCTATTCCATCTCCTGTTTACGTATGATCACGCTGAATCTTTTTAGAACCCTAAAATATTTGATAATTTGACATTAAAAAAACATTGTTTTGGTTATTTAGTATTCTAACGCACTGAAATTGTTAACTAGTAAACAACCAAATGAGCTAAAATTTGATAGATTATTAAATCTTTGACAAAATAAGCTCATTGTGAAGTTGGCCCAAAACGAGGTGCAGATGGGCGGTTCATGATGCGGCTGAAGCTGCCCAACGGCGTGACGACGAGCGAGCAGACGAGGTACCTGGCGAGCGTGATCGAGGCGTACGGCGAGGAGGGCTGCGCCGACGTGACCACCCGGCAGAACTGGCAGATCCGCGGCGTCACGCTCCCCGACGTGCCGGCGATACTCGACGGGCTCTACGCCGTCGGCCTCACCAGCCTGCAGAGCGGCATGGACAACGTCCGCAACCCCGTCGGGAATCCCCTGGCCGGCATCGACCCCGACGAGATCGTCGACACCCGCCCCTATACCAACCTCCTCTCCTCCTACATCACCGGCAACTCCCGGGGCAACCCCGCCGTCACCAACCTGTAGGTGATCGTCCCCATATCCGAGACTCCGACAACTCTGCTCTCATCAGCTAGCTCTCGATCGTCTCGTGCTCTGACATGCTTGCTTGCTGCTGCGTCGCGCGTCTGTTGGCAGGCCGAGGAAGTGGAACGTCTGCGTGATCGGGACGCACGATCTGTACGAGCACCCGCACATTAACGACCTCGCGTACATGCCGGCCGTAAAGGACGGCAAGTTCGGCTTCAACCTCCTCGTCGGTGGGTTCATCAGCCCCAAGAGGTGGGCCGAGGCGTTGCCGCTCGACGCATGGGTTCCCGGCGACGACGTCATCTCGGTGTGCAAGGCCGTCCTCGAGGCGTACCGTGACCTCGGCACCCGGGGCAACCGGCAGAAGACGCGCATGATGTGGCTCATCGACGAACTCGTAAGCGATTCTTTTTGTTTTCTTCGTCGTCCACAGCATTGGCTGCATTTTTTATCTTGAATTATCAATGTGATCGATCTTCTGCAATATTGCCGATCCAGGGGATGGAGGTGTTTCGGTCGGAGGTTGAGAAGAGGATGCCGCATGGCGTGCTGGAGCGCGCCGCGCCGGAGGACCTCATCGACAAGAAATGGCAGAGGCGGGAGTACCTCGGTGTGCACCCGCAGAAGCAGGAAGGGCTGTCCTATGTCGGCCTTCACGTGCCCGTGGGCCGGGTGCAGGCGGCGGACATGTTCGAGCTCGCCCGCCTCGCCGACGAGTACGGCTCCGGCGAGCTCCGCCTCACCGTGGAGCAGAACATCGTCATCCCGAACGTCAAGAACGGGAAGGTGGAGGCGCTGCTCGCCGAGTCGCTGCTGCACAAGTTCTCCCCGCAGCCGTCGCTGCTGCTGAAGGGCCTGGTCGCCTGCACCGGCATCCAGTTCTGCGGGCAGGCCATCATCGAGACGAAGCAGCGGGCGCTGCTGGTGACGCAGCAGGTGGAGAAGCTCGTGTCGGTGCCCCGGACTGTGCGCATGCACTGGACCGGCTGCCCCAACAGCTGCGGCCAGGTGCAGGTCGCCGACATTGGCTTCATGGGCTGCCTCGCCAAGGACAGCACCGGCAAGATCGTCGAGGCGGCCCACATCTTCGTCGGCGGCCGCGTCGGCAGCGACTCGCACCTCGCCGACGTGCACAAGAAGTCCGTGCCGTGCGACGACCTGGCGCCGATCGTCGCCGACATCCTGGTCGAGCGGTTCGGCGCCGTGCGGAGGGAGAGGGAGGAGGACGACGAATAAGGGGCACAGCTTGCTCCAAAGTAGACCATTCCTTCGTCAATGGCGGCACACCTGTATCACGTTTCGGTTTGATGTTGTCGCACGTTACCGAGGAACAGAGGATGATCCGACGATGATAAATAAAGAACAGATTTGTTCCTAGCAATTTTATTCACATATTTTCAAGAAGCTTTCTTTCAAAAAAGAAGAGATTTTCACACCCTTTCAAAGTCCAAACTAGAGACGTGCCGGTCGAGTCCCGTGACGCCACGTCTCCGAGGTGGATTGAGATTGCGCGTCAACCCTCCAACATAAACCCCCAAGATCATCATAAACTCTGGCATAACCGATCGATTATCGTGTGACGCGATGGAGAAGAGCAACCTCAAGTCGGCGGAGCTCCTGGAGCAGATGCGCATCCACCTCGCCTCCGGCGCCGGCGAGGAGGTAGGCTTCGTGTACCAATTCAACATCTCTCCCGAGGTACACACACCCATCTGTTCCTTCCGTCGTAGACTCTGTCGCCGCGCACTAACTCTGCGCTTGCGGCGTCGCCGTTGCGATTCTCTCAGAGGCTCGGCGTCGACGAGGAGGTCTTCGCCGTCGACCTCAAGAAGGGCGTCGTCTCCAAAGGTAGAGCTCCCCCTTCCCCGTCGATCGCTGTCCGTCGTCTCTGTCTCGGTCTCTTGTACATGTCATCGTCCTCTGTTTTGCAGGGCCGTGCGAGGGGAAGCCGGACGCGACCTTCTGCATCACGGACGACGACTTCATGGCCATCACCAGCGGCAAGCTGAATCCTCAGATGGCGTTCCTAACGTGAGTCTGGAAATAACTCTTCGATTCAGAGATTTTTTGTTCCCCGGAAGAAAAGGTAGAGCTTTGTGATGACTGATGATGTACGTCGTTTGTGCAGGGGTAAAATGAAGATCAAGGGGTCTAGCTCTAGGGTTCAATAAGAGATTCGCTGCCAAGTAATAAGAGATTAGACAGTCTAAAAGGTTCAGAGATGTTCGTCGTCGTGGCAATTCTAGTTGGTCTGGAGCTTGTTTCATACGACTTTTTTTTAATGTTACTTGTTTTTATAATAGGGTTTTATGATACCTTCAATAATAATTGTTAGTCATTCAATTTAATAGATCAAAGGTCCAAATTTAAATACAAAAATGTATTACCTCTTATTTTTTTCTTTTTCCCTTTCTTTCTCTTCTTATCCGTTGGGTCGACTCGGCAATGGGAGCAAACGGTCAGAACGGGGTGGGGCGGCACATCAATAGAGGCGAACAAGCAGCGATGAAATGGGGAGATACGGCAGCGGGAGCGAATGGGCAGCGGCAGGGCGTCGCAGCAGCGAGGGAAGACAGGCGACGGTGAGGCACGACAATGGGAGCGAATGGGTGGCGGCGGGCGACGCAACAGTAGGGGCGAACTGGTGGCGGAGCAAACGGGTGGCGGCGAGGCATCACGATGGTGGCGACGGATGGGTGGCGATGGGGCGGGTGCGCGTTGCGACAACGACAGTGACGGTATGTGTAATTTTTTAATTAGTTTAATTATATTTAATCAAGAGGTATGATTGATTTTTCCTCTTACCTCTAATAAAAGTAAATGGCACACCATAAATGGCCCTTTTATAATGGGAGATTTTTACTGTACACCCAAATAACTGTGGACCGTTGATTGTCCGTTGATTGTATGGTTGAGATTTGATTAGGGTGACCTATTACCTTGCAGGAGGTAATAGGTCACATCTCATTCCTTTTGAAAGCATACGTGTGGAAAAAAAAATGGTTTCCATTGTTCAGCTCACTTTCCAATGAAAATTTTGCGCAGGTTAGTAAAGAGATTTGTTTCCGTTTATTCCCTAATGTCATGCACCTTCCTTTCGGCTGAGCGCAGGCGACAAAATATGGTGTATCGAAAAATAAATGAAACATGAAATCTCTAATAGCTCGATGGTAGAGGCAGTTGTACCAAGATTGCTGGTTGTGGGTTCGATTCCAGTTTAAGGCATGCATTATTTTTTTTGGCAATCTTCTCTCCTGTGCTTCCCCATTTTTTATGAATGTAGACTATTTTTGAATTTAAGAATTGTTATTTTTTTTAAATGTGTATATATTATTGAGTAATTGATGCATAGTATACGTTATAAAATATCAATATAGTATATAATCATGTAATGTTGGTCAATTTGATTTATGAAATATAGTGTACATATCAAAGTATCAAGCATAGCTTAGTATATGTTACGCAAATGTGAAAACTTGTAGAAAACACGTATGACTAGTATAAGTGGCGTTGATCGGAATAGTGGAAATGTGATCGATATTGAGCAGTTAGTTACTTATATTGTCTGCAATTGGCTTGAAAGACATAATGTTACACACCGCTCATTCTAGCTGGATACCGAAATGAATTTGAACATAACTAGTCACCTTCACCTTTACGCGCCTCCGCTGTAGGCACAAGCGGAAGCAAGAGACGGGTATTTCTGCTTTAGTCAAAGGTTACTCCTGTCACATCAAATGTTATCAAACATAGCTTAGTATATGTTACACAAATGTGAAAATTTGTAGAAAACACGTTTGACTAGTATGGGTGACAGTAACCGGAATAGTAGATATGTGATCGATATTGAGCAGTTAGTTGCTGATATTGTGTACAATTGGCTTGAAAGACATAATGTTACACACCGCTCATTCTAGTCAGATACCAAAATGAATTTGAATATAACTAGTCACCTTCACCTTTACGCTCCTCCGCTGTAGGCACAAGCGGAAGCAAGAGACGGGGATTTCTGCTTTAGTCGAAAGGTTACTCCTGTCACATCAAATGTTATCAAACATAGCTTAGTATATGTTACACAAATGTGAAAATTTGTAGAAAACACGTTTGACTAGTATGGGTGACAATAACCGGAATAGTAGATATGTGATCGATATTGAGCAGTTAGTTGCTGATATTGTGTACAATAGGCTTGAAAGACATAATGTTACAGACTATTTACAAAACTCATTCATAATCGGAGGATTATTTATGAGACAAATCTAATGAGCCTAATATACAATATGATTTGACAATGTAATGTTACAATTCATAATCGAGGGATTATTTGTGCATTTCACATAGCTTTAAGTATTTTTCCTATTTTTTTAGTTATTGTTTGTATATGAAGAAACAAGTTAAGAGTGAAATTATGAAATATCATTTGAATTTTGTAATAGTTATTAAGAAAAAATTTAATTTAATTGTTTGAATATGGGATTTGTCTCTATGGAATTGACAAAATTTCAAAGTTGTCTTATAATTTGTTGTGTTTCATAAGTTTCAAAAATCATTTAATGAGTGGACCCACGTTGCAGTCATATTTTAACGCGCGTAATGGTAAGTAATGCAATTTATGGAAGGAGCGTGATCTTCGTTTAGTTACATGGCAGGCGCAATGTCATGGCCGCGATTTTCGTTCGTCCTTCGCCAATTGCCCGTACGCAGTGCTCCTCCCCGCCGGTCGTGCCTCGTCCCCCTGCTCCGTCTCACCTGCCTGCTGCGGTGCTCCCTGCCGGTCGCATCTCGTCCGGCTTCTGCTATCAGCCTGTCGACAGCGCCTCGGCCGGCTGCTACAACGCTTCATCGTGGCAGTCGCACAACTCTGGCAGCTCATCGACGTCGAAGGCAGTGGATTTGCCCCGCATATTGAAAAGACAGAGGTGTGCGCCGGCTATAGTAAAGACAGAGGTAAGAACTACAACTTGAAAATTGAAGTTATTTCGATTGTACTGGCAGAGGTAAGAACTACAATTCTGAATATTGGTTGTTAATGGTGTTTACTAGGTAAAAAACATAACTATCATGTCAGTTGATAATCAAACACTAGAAGATTTAGCAGAGTTTGAAGATATTATTCAGAAGACATTTTTATCAGAGGATGAGGCATATGAGTTTTTTAATTATTTTGCTAAGAAGAAAGGATTTAGTTTAAGGAAGGGTAAGGTTAGGTACTCGGCTAATAGAGTCATGATGTGTCGACAGTTTATATGCTCAAAAGAAGGTAGCAGAGAATTAAAGCATCTCAAATTGGCAGAAAAGAAGAGGAGACCTCGACCATTGACACGTTTCAAATGCCCTGTTGAGATTGTTATTAAGCATAAAATTGATATGAATCTATGGTACGTGCACAAGTACATTGATACACACAACCATGAGCTGGCTAGACCAAATGAAGTAGTGTTTTTGTTCTCACATCGAAAGATCACACCACATCAGAAGAAAGAAATTTTAGCCTACCAAACAGCAGGTCTAAGGAAATATCAAATTATGGATGTTATGGAGCAACAATATGGAGGTTATGGAAATGTTGGTCATATACTTAGGGATGTTTATAACTTTTCATATTTGAATAAAAAGGGGAAGATTGCTGATGGAGATGCGAGCTCGGTATTGCAATATATGAAAGCACGCCAAGTCGAGGATTCTGAATTTTTCTTTGAATATCAGATTAATAGTGAAGGTCAGTTGTTGAATATGTTTTGGTGTGATGCGCAGTGTCGGCTAGACTACCAAGCTTTCGGGGATCTAGTTATATTTGATAGCACATACCGTACAAATAGATATAACATGCCATTTGTGCCATTTGTTGGGTTGAATCATCATCGCAGCACTATCATTTTTGCCTGTGGCATTGTTTCGCATGAGAATGTTGAGTCATACACATGGTTATTATGCACTCTATTGAAGGCAATGTACCAAAAGGAACCAAAGTCAATAATAACGGATGGTGATCGTGCAATGAGAAAGGCCATTAGAGTTGTATTTCCTAACACATCTCATCGTTTGTGTGCTTGGCATATTGAGAGGAATGCAATGCGATATCTTCACCATTATATGATTTCTGCATTTAGGAAGATGATATACATGCGCAACATTAAACAATTCAAGGTTAAGTGGAAACAGTTCTTTGAAGATCACAACATAGCTAAGTGTGCTAAGTGTCGCACATGGCTGTCAAAGATGTTCAAAACAAGGAAATTGTGGGCGACATGTTTTGTAAAGAGGAAATTTTTCTTGGGTGCACGGAGTAACCAAAGAAGTGAGGGCTTAAACAGTCGACTTCATAAGCACCTAGACAGTAAAATGACTCTATATGATATGGTTGACCATTTTTTCCATTGTGTTCATCGTATGAGAAGAAATGAGTATGAATTGGACTGCATAGCTTCACAATCTATACCAGTTTGTACTACAGAATATGAATTGTTGGAGTTATCGGCTGCTAAATGTTTCACTCCTTCAATTTTCCGTATAGTTCAGAAGGAAGTTAAGAAGGCTTCAGAATTTGAGATTTTAGACAGATTGGATACTATTGTGTGCACCAAATTCACTGTGCAGGCAAAAGTAAGTAAGAAGATTTTCTATGTGGAATGTGATGATGATGTTCTTATTACGAGTGTTACATGCAGTTGCCTGAAAATGGAGTGTGATGGAATACCTTGTTGTCACATCATGGCTGTGTTGATTAAACTTGCAGTTTTGATCCCTCCATGCTGTGTTCTCAATAGATGGACAAGAAATGCAAAGTCCAGTATTGATTTACCTATTGGGAAGCAGGAGAACTCATTGCAAAAAGCTCGGGTGACTGAATTGGTTAACCTAGCAAAACAAGTATTTCAAGATTCAACATGTACCACAGATGAGTTCATAAGAATGAAGAATTTTCTACAAAACGAGGCAAGTAAGAAAAGGAAAAAAAACAGCTTGGAAGACATAGCTAACAATGTAAAGTTAGAAAATTGTCAGGACATGGATATGGAGGCATCATCAATTAAAGTGCAAGATCCAGAAATAATTCTGTGCAGAGGGGCACCGAAAAGGTTGAAAAGTTTCCAAGACAAGAAGAGGACAAGAAGGTGTTCTCAATGCAAGGGCACAGACCATGACAAGCGAAATTGCCAAATGAAAAGGTTAGTTCTATTGAAATTTGGATATGTATTGCAGGTGCTAAATTTTGTACCGAAGCTTTTCATTCTAATATTTTTTATTCCAGTTGAACCAATGAACTTGTTTCACATCCTGTTAAGCTAAGGCACAATCTGTAAGTAACAAACTAATAATGCCATCATTTTTCCTTTTTTGGACTAAGTAACAAAAATATCATAATTTCTTTGTTTTTTTTCAGGGACACTATGTTCGGCAGAGAAAGTGACATACTGAGAAATGTCATTATTTTTTCATGGGGCAAATTCTGAAACAGCAATAATGTATTCTGAAACAGCAATAATAATGTCATTTTTCAGTTTTGAGTTTATAGCAACATTGCATAATGTATTCTGAAACAGCAATAATGTCATTTTTCAGTTTTGAGTTTATAGCAACATTTCATAAGGTGTTCTGAAACAGCAATAATGTATTCTGAAACAGCAATAATGTCATTTTTCAGTTTTGAGTTTATAGCAACATTTCATAAGGTATTCTGAAACAGCAATAATGTATTCTGAAACAGCAAAAATGTCATTTTTCAGTTTTGAGTTTATAGCAACATTTCATAAGGTATTCTGAAACAGCAATAATGCATTCAAGAAATATTCTGTTTGCAAACAGACAACAGACAATATAGTTACAACATTCCAGACATTCCAGACAACAGACAAGGAAGCTAGCTCAGCAGCAGACAGCCATAAAAATCCAACCTTTGGGTCGGCTGCATGTATGAATCATGAATGTATCACTCCCATGACAAATCAGGCGCTCCTGTTCATCTAAAAATTTAGCTAGACGACGTCAAAATCAGCTGGTAGCTAGCAGCAGCTACACAATTCTTGTGTTGGTATCTCGCAAACAGGCCTAATCTCAGACAAATCGTCATCGATCGGCATACACAAAAAAACACTATAGTTACAACATTCCAGACATTCCAGACACCTTCAATACACCAGAAAACACCAGCAGACATATTGCAACATTCCAGAAGATCATAGTTGAAGTCATTAACTATTCTGAAAACATTCCAACATCCAGTTCATGCACATATTACAGTTAGAACCGTGTCCACAGATAAGTTAACCATCCTTACACACGCCTATCGCATTTACATCATCCTTTACAAAGTCATATTCATTAGTATCTTTCTGTCGCGCCCCGATTTAATAAATCAGGACTTTATTGAAATTCCATAGAAAATCAATAAAACAAGACGTTCATCACACGACCACGTACAATACGAGCAATCATTCACGGTTCGTAGACCGCATTAATACAAAAGTGAATAAAGATGAAGAGAAACTAATAAAACAAGGGTCCTAGATGAACGCCTCCTTCCAGTCTCGCCTTGACTGGGTCGCTACTCCAGACCTTCATCCTCCTCGTAGTAGACTGACTCTGATGTTGTAAGTCAACGGGGTGAGTACAGATGTACTCAGCAAGCCACCGAATGCAAATATAATGCAAGATAATAACAAGGGAAAGAGTGGCTAATTTTGCGGAAGCAGCATAATTGTAGAGCTTTAAATGAGAGCAATTTATTAGTACGGAAAGGTAAACATGTGCATGTGTATCATCATCTTCTAACTCGAGGGGTACAGTCAGCCCCACCTCGCTCAACAGTTCTTACGTGCCAAGAATAACTCGAACATTCACACGATTGTAATCTAACTGCGAGTAGTCACACAACCCGCCCTTGACCGTGGGCTCGGCTTTTCGAAAAGATTAAATTACTCTGATCAGAGATGTACCACTGTACCCACAAGGCACGCACTCATCACCTACACCGAAGTGTAACGAGATGACCCATCACACGGGAACTCGTGCCAAAACCTTCCATATAGTCCTCCCCGACTCAATAGCACCCTCTTATGGGTTTCATATGGTGTCCCGACGCATCGGAGCCCCACCATACCCCCCCTTGAGCCTCGTCGGTACAAGTCGCCCGCAGGCTAGCCCCTTGCCCCCTCCTCTATGGTGCATCAAGTCGGAGTATTCCATACTTCCAGTTAGGACTTACCCATTAGACTTGTGGTTGGTACGGAAGTGCTTTGCAACAGATCCCGCAGACCGGTCCTTATAGTGTCCCGGGTGCGACAAACCAGTGCCCGAGCTTGCACCCGGAACCCACCATACTTATAACCTAGCCAACTCCAATAGAGTCCAGAGACGAGAATAACAGGGAAATTCATATACAGAATCCAGCTATCTACGACTCGTTCTTTTTAACCTATAGCAGTTGTGCCAGTACATTGGGCACTAGCTAATATTTTTATAGTAGAGTGACAAGGAGTTAAGGCTCAATAAGCATGGCTTGGGTTTGCACACAAGGACAGGGATCTAATAAATATAAGTGTAAGGCTTGGATATTTGTCTAATGCAATATTAACCTATGGGTTATAGCGATAAGTTATTAAAACATGGGCTCAATTATGATCAACTGTTTCCACAGAGGTGGTCGATGACTTGCCTTGATCAGCAAATGGGGATGGAGGAACCTCGGGGTAGAACTCCTGCTCCTCGACGATCTCGTAGTCTTCTCGATACGGAAAAGTAAACAATACATTCACATTCAATAAAACAGATAAAATTCACCAAATAAAAGAACATACATTGTTGTGGGTGAAGTAATATTTATTATTCTGAGTCTTTGCAGATAACAGTGAATTTTAACCTTTTTAGGATTTTTTTCATAATTTATTTTGTTGGAATAATAATTCATCCTAAAGGGTTTTTATTCATTCATTTATTAATAATATTTTGGGCAACAGAAACATACTGTTTTTATGGCATTAATGTGTAGAGAATAATATTCTGGTTTTAACAAAATTTGAATGGTGAAATTTTGAGTTAAAATGAGCAAGATATGAATTTTTGAAGTTTAAACTATTTTCTGGAATTTTATTTAAACTAAAAACAGTCTCTGGTCCACGGTGAACCAGGTTCACCGTGAACCCGTGACTAAGCGCGTGGACCCGAGCGATCTGGGTCGTTGGATCTGGATCCGGCGGCCAGATGCGAGGCGGGCGGTTTAAGTGAAAATGAACGGCTGTGATTAAAACGTGGCGAACGGTTACACGTGGACGCCTGAGATCGCACGGAGGTTTTAAGTGGCGATCGACGGTCGCGATCGCTCGATACCCCTTCGATCAGATCCGAGGGCTTGGATTAAATCCAGAAGGGAATTAATCGTAGCCCTCCGATCGTGATCGGACGGTCACGATCGCGTCCGGCACGGCACGACGTAAGGGGGCACGTACCCCCTTCGTCTCCGGCGACGGCGGGTTCGGGCGCGGTGGCAGCGGCGGCGGCGAGCGCCTACGTGCCTAGCTAAGGCCAAAAATGGACTGCGGAGGTGATGGGGATCACGATGGTACCTCCAGCGGCGAAGATGGGGACTTGGAGATGACCGGCGGCGAGCGTAGACGGCGGAGCTCTTCGGGTTCTTGACGGCGACGGTGATCCGACGACGCCCACGGCCAACGGAGTGGATGCCGAGGACGGGCGGGCCCTGGTGATCACAGCGGTGGCGACGGCTAGGGTGGTGGTGGCCGGGATCGACGGCGAGCGGCGACCGGAGGTGGAGCAGGGGGTAATTCCCGAAACAATGGCAACGACGCTCTGGAAGGCTTAAGCTAGCGCTTTGGTGGTGTGGGCAGAGGGCGGCGTCCTCAGGGGTTTTTATAGGGTCACCGGCGGCGATTAAACGGAAGGAAACCGAGGGTTTCCTTCCCTCTCCGGCGAGGTTGCCTTTCTCCTCGGGTATGCTTCCATAAGCACGAAAACGCGTTGATCTTTGATGGAAGGAGGTCGGGGCGGTCGGGGAAGGTGATCCGAGAAGAATCCAGGCGAAATCGGGCGGCCGGCGACGAGAACTTGGAAGGTGATCGCCGGGAAAGGAAAGGGGAGAGAGGGATTCCATCGGAGAAGATGGATCCGACAGGTGGCCCCCACCTGTCGGCGGGTGAACGAGAAAGGAAAACCTGACAGGCGGGCCCCGTTGGTCAGAGAGCGCGAGAAGGGCATGGGTGGCTGACGGGTGGGCCAGGAGGGGCGCGGTGGAGGAGAGAGGAGCGGGGGAGTGCGCCGACAGGCGGGTCCCGCTTGTCAGTGGGTGGGCGGTGATGGGCTGGGCCTAAAGGCCATTGGAGGGAGGTTTCGTGGTTGAGGCCCAATAGGATTTAAAATTCATTTCTGATTTAAAATAATTCCAGTAATTCGAATATTTGATTAAGGGTTGAATCACTGTTGACAAAAATTTGTAAAAATTCCCTAAATTATATCTTGGTCTCTAGTTCATCTCATAAAATTTTTAAGTCCAGATTTTAAGTATTTCTCCCTGTTTGGCTTTATTTGGGTTCTTTTGGTGATTTTTCTTTAATAATAAATTCAGAAATGATTTAAATAATATTTTCTTTTTATTTTATTCCTTTTAATTTTTGGGGTGTTACACTTTCTCAAGAGCTGACAGTTTGACTTTTATTGATGATATTGTTTCATCATCAGTACGACATGATCCTTTCGTGTTTTCAGCTCCCTATCATACATAATCCATAATATGAAATAAATGCCCTTGTACAGAAATAAAACAATAGTTGGAAAGTCAATATAACCTGCAAAGTTGAATGATCCTCTAGCCGTTCAATTCGTTCAAGAAGTGTTGAAAATTTTGAATCTGTATCGTTCACAAAATCTATCAGCTTGTCTTTGATCCATTGAAGTGTGTCATCTGCATTGTGTGACCCTTCAAAGTTGTGGTCATTGTGAGAAACCTCCTCCGAATTGTCCGATAACGTCACAACTTTACCATCATCAGCTTCTAAACGGATAACAACCTACAAATAAATTATTAGGCTATTACCCTACTTAATCAAAATGCAGTTGCACTGCTAACACAATTGAAATCAACCTTTGCACAGCCTGATTTCTTGACTCCCTCTAGTTGGGCACGCTTTGCGACCTTATTTGAACCCCAACTAGCAATGAGCGGACGTTTATGCTGCAAGCCATAATCAAAACAATCATCTGCTACTTGAAAATGTTCAAAGTACCATATCTGTCAACAAAACAGTACACTGATCAAGATGTACATATTGCATTCATAAAAAAACAACACAACACTAATAGCAATCAAAATACCTGTAGAAAGGCAAGGTTTCCAACTAATCCGGTTCTTTTGCTCGTCTTGAAAAGCTCAAGATGATTGATGAGAAAATCCAATGTGAATTGCGCCCAATTATATCCTTTGAGTTCTTCAACATTTGATACTATTCCACAATATCTGCTGCTAACGTACTCCTTAGAACAAGGAGCCAACACGGTTCCTAACGCATATAACACAAACATGCTACAGAATAGGTCATTGGCTAAACCGTTGCCTATCTGGTCTTCCAAGTGTTTAAATGTTATTGCAGTTTCACCCCTCCCTTTATACAAATTAAAAAGTTTAGGGTCGGCCTTCTTTGAACTAATTTCAATCTTTGCTCCTTCGTCAACTAGGCCTAATATACAATGCACGTCCCATGTAGAAATTGGTACTACATGCCCATGTATTGTAAAACTTCTTTTACCTTCATTATATTTTTCAGCGATATCCTCTACGATAATACGCTGAATAGGCATGGAAGGTATGGTCAGCAAACATTCTAATCCTATTTCTTTAACACGACTCACTTGTTCCTTGGTCAACCTACCACATAGAGCAGCAAATTTCGTCGGCATACACACCGTAGGAGCCTAGTTACCAAACATGACAACATATAAGTAAATAATCATTGTAATTAATGGTTCATGCATTTTTTACTTCTAAATAAATAATCAAGTACATACCATCAGCAAAATTCAATGATTTCCTCTTTATTTTGTATGCTGCTTCTGTTGTATGAGGATCCTTCACATGAAAAACAAGGAAAAATGTACAAATTAAACTAATTCACACACAGACAATGTAATGTTGGAACAAAGAACATTGACATGAACAATCATCTTTCTTTTCCTCTGCACTGATAATCTTGTCAACTGACAATGCAAGTTCTCAAAATACTTGGTCTCAACATACTACACAAGTGCACATTTTACATTCTAAAACAGCAAAACAGTATGGAACAAGCTATAAAAGTTCTGCAATTTTCTGTTCTTGGCAGCTACCATCAGCAACTACATGAGTATGTCAGCATAATGAGGTCCCAAACAAAAGCAATCTCCAATCAATAATCCATCTACATTTACTCCTATCATACCTGCCAAAATCCCCTTCCTCTCTTTCTTCTCTTGCCGAAATCCCTTCAATTCGGTGTGCAGCTCAGGACTCCGTTGTGCAGTCGTTGGCCCTCACTTCAATCAATCGGCGGCCAGGCGACGGTGGAGAGGGAATGCGGGATGGAGACCCGCTCTACGAGATACCACACTTCGACAGAAAGGGCCAAAGGGAATCGGCTGACCTATGCTCAATCCGCCGGCGGCCAAGCGATGGTGGACACGAAATGCGGGACGGAGAACACCTTGCAGCAGAAAGAGAGCAAAGCAAAGTGAGGGATTCCTGCTAACCTCCGTTCAATCCGCCGGCAGCTAGGCTACTGGAGAAGCAGTTTGCGTCGCGCCGACGAGCGGAACATGGTGGAGACGGAATGCGGGAACGACACCAGCGGCGGGAGAAGGGGAAATCGCCGGAAGAAACAAGGGAGAAACATTGGAGGAAAGGAGTGCGGGAGGAAAGAAGGCAACTGCAAAGAGAAAGGAAAGAAATCAGAGTCACGGGTGCGAAGTACTGTAGACAGAGAAAACGGGCACAGGCTATAGCCGATCACAATTTTATTAATTAAAATAATTTTTGTTAATTCAACAAAATCAAGGGCTAAGATTTATTTTACCTCTTACCTCTTAACAAGGATTATGGTGTACAGTAAAGGCCCCCTTATAATGGCATGCAAGTAAATTTCTTTAGTGCCATTACAATTTTAACTGTTTAACAATATTTTATCGGTGTATCAATGATAAATAGGGGCCACCACAGTCTGTGACAGTGAAATGTAGACAATTTTTGAAAATTATAATAACATGTGAGTAATTTTTACTTTATAATAAGTTTTTTTAGATATATATAGGGCATAACACATGGTATAATATTTATCTTCTAAGAAGTAATATTTTAAATTAGTCTAAACCATTGATTTTAATTATGATTAAAAATAAAATAAAATAAAAAATGTCTTATGGACGGAAAATAATTGGAAATCGACGTGAAAAATTATAAAGTTAATGCATCAGGGGAAGTGTAGAGGCATAGGTTTCCTTGAAAAACTTTGTTTTTCGGTTGGAACTCCACGCCGGCATAGCCGCAAAGCCTTTTCCTGCTGTTTTTGTTGAGCGTGTGACGGACTGACGAGTGACGACGTCCACTACGTACATGGCGCCTCGTGTTTTTTTTAAAAAATAATATTTTTTTAAAAGAAAATTTTAAATTTGTATGACATTTTCGAAAAATTGCAGAAGTAGTTACCGGTCGGCACTTGAAGTGCTGACTGGATGCAACATCGGCTCTAGTCGATATTTGAAGTGCCGATCGGAGCTACTACAAGTGCTAACTGAAGCTGATGTGGCAGAATCTAATACGGAGGCAGCATTCAGTCTGCATTTCAAGTACTGATCGGTACTCATTCTTACAATTCTTTGAAATCGCTCACGTGCAAATTTAAAATTTTCTTTTAAAAAACATTATTTCGGGAAAAATCACGCCTCGTCGCCTCCCACTTTTTCCTTCTCTCCTGCTGCAACGAAAAGATGTTCCGTTTTGTTCTGTTGAGTCAGTTTCGATTTGCTCGTCAGGCTCGGCAATCGAATTCCGATTGACTAGCTTCTCTTTGAGTGATGCAATGCTAGGGCATTGAATTGCCGCCTATGGGCTCGCCGGCCAGTAACGAACTCCGGCCGCCATCCATCCAATCCACTATCCCAAACCCAAAGCAACATTCAAGCCCAACCGGGCCCTCAAACAAATTGCAGGATGAGCATTTCACTCCATGCCATGCTCGACTATAAATATACCTCATCAGACACACTCCAGCTGCATCCGAGCGAGTAGCTTAGAGCTGCAGCAATGGCGAACAAACATTTGTCACTGTCCCTGCTCATCGTCCTCCTTGGCCTCTTCTCTAACTTGGCACTGGGGCAAGTCCTGTTCCAGGTAAGATCGGACTTCAGAGATCGATGTGATGGCCGCACAAAGATTTGATTATTGTGTTTGAGTTGGCCTGAGAATGATTGTGTCTGAAGGGTTTCAACTGGGAGTCGTGGAAGGAGAATGGCGGGTGGTACAACTTCCTGATGGGCAAGGTGGAGGATATCGCTGGCGCCGGCATCACCCACGTCTGGCTCCCTCCGCCGTCCCAGTCCGTCGCCGAGCAAGGTTACATGCCTGGGCGGCTGTACGACCTGGACACGTCCAAGTACGGCAACGAAGCGGAGCTCAAGTCGCTGATCGGGGCGTTCCACGTCAAGGGCGTCAAGGTGATCGCCGACATCGTCATCAACCACCGTACGGCGGAGCACATGGACGGCCGGGGCATCTACTGCCTCTTCGAGGGCGGGACGCCCGACTCGCGCCTCGACTGGGGCCCTCACATGATCTGCCGCGACGATCGCCCCTACTCCGACGGCACCGGCAACCCGGACACCGGCGAGGACTTCGGCGCCGCACCGGACGTCGACCACCTCAACCCGCGCGTCCAGCGGGAGCTCATCGGCTGGCTCGACTGGCTCAAGATGGACATCGGCTTCGACGCCTGGCGCCTCGACTTCGCCAAGGGCTACTCCGCCGACGTCGCCAAGGTCTACATCGACAGCACCGAGCCGAGCTTCGCCGTGGCCGAGATATGGACGTCGCTGGCGTACGGCGGCGACGGCAAGCCGAACTACAACCAGAACGCGCACCGGCAGGAGCTGGTCAACTGGCTCGACCGTGTGGGCGCTTCCAGCAACGCCACCACGTTCGACTTCACCACCAAGGGCATCCTCAACGTCGCCGTGGAGGGCGAGCTGTGGCGGCTGCGCGCCGACGACGGCAAGGCGCCCGGCATGATCGGCTGGTGGCCAGCCAAGGCCGTCACCTTCATCGACAACCACGACACCGGCTCGACGCAGCACATGTGGCCATTCCCATCCGACAAGGTCATGCAGGGCTACGCCTACATCCTCACCCACCCCGGCAACCCATGCATCGTCAGTGCTCACATCACCACATCTCTCTATCACTTCCAACCGAATCAACTGCCATGCATGCATGCCGATGAACTGATGAAAAAATCTGCGATTCTTTCAGTTCTACGACCATTTCTTCAACTGGGGCCTCAAGGAGCAGATCGAGCGCCTGATATCCATCAGAAACCGGCACGGCATCCACTCGGCGAGCGAGCTGCGCATCATGGAGTCCGACGCCGATCTTTACCTCGCCGAGATCGACGGCAAGGTCATCACCAAGCTCGGCCCGAGGTACGACGTCGAGCACCTCATTCCCGATGGATTCCAGGTCGTCGCGCACGGTGACAACTACGCAGTCTGGGAGAAAGCCTGAAGGATGACAAGATTTATAGCAGATGAAATTAACCTGCAAATTTTACCCTCTACGTATACGTACCACGACGGCAATGCAACTAACATGATGCATGTATCCGATCTCATGTCTGCAATTGTCCACGAACTACTTCATTTCTCAGTAAATAAGTGAGGATGAGGGACATACGTTTGTACTATTTCAAGAATAATGGCACGGAAAAATGGAATGAAATTTTGCACGTTGCATACATATATTTGCAGTGTGGTTTTGATCTTAATTTGATGGTATGTGAAAGAAATGTGACCTCGAATTTCATCGGAACTCCAGTGAACATGTTTGGACGATAGTAGTCTTTCAAACGAAGCCGAACCAGCGTGACCTTCTTCTATAAAAAAATATGAACAAATTTCGATAAAGAATATAGTGTAACATGAGAGACGAAGACGAGCTTAACAGTCCGGATCACGATTAAAAAATCAACACCAATTTAAGCATCAGAAGAAGTTCTTTATATATTGTTAAAAAACATCTGAAAATAGGGAAAACAAAATAATCCCGTGAAAAATCAGGACAAAAAAATTAATAATTTATCACTTTCAAAACTCGGTTGCTTATAATAATATGCAGGACAAAGTTAATAACGCGTGGATCGGAACGAAAAACAGAAGAAAATTATCAAATATCTCCTTTAAATTATTGTACGCATATTTTAGATATAAAATCCATAAAAACAGCTATAAAATTATATTAGGCTTTTTTAGAGATGCGATATAAAATTAGGAAAATCTTAAAAATACACCAAAAGGAGGCAATAATTCAATTATAAAATTTTATATTTTTCTAAAAACATTTCCTTTTTTCATTGAGATTTTTCTATTTCCGTCGACCAGTGTACCGTTTTAGAACCCAAAGGCCTTACAATTCCTCTCACCGGCCCATGTTGGCGAGGGGCGATCTACCCATATCCGCCGGCCGCCGGTCGCCGGTCGCCGGTCGCCACCACCACCACCGTCTCCCCAGTCCCCACCTCTCTCGTCCGCCCGCCTACGTCTGAAGTTCTGCATCGCGAGGCCTTCGCCTCTCCGCTGCCTCCTCGGCGGCCATGGAGATGGAGGTCCGGCACCCTCCAACCGGAACACGGAAATGACGGCGCTCGTCTACGCGGTCAGATGACTACAACCACAGGTTCGCAGCCACTGGAATGGTGACATTTGTTTAAGCTCGTTCGATTTGTAATTTTGGATTCCGTTTATCGTGGAGGGTCGGCTATCGAGTAGTAGACTACTAGAGTAGGCGTGGTTAATGGCTAGTGCTTGTGAAGAGACGAGCACAGTTTGTAGTACATCCTTGTGGTATGATCAATGCGTCCATGTAAGTGAGATAGTTGCCTCTGCATTTTTGATCTGGGAAATCGGAACTTGAAAGCAATGCGTTCTGCGCGAGTAACTGGTTTTGAAATTTTTGGAGATTGCTCTCAGCACTGAAAGATGTTATGTTATTGTGTATATTAGATTTTCTGAATTGAAAATATACACAAGGTAAGAAATCCCTTTTTACTTTCTAGTGCAAATTCTGAGCGATACAATACTTGTCCATAATCAACGGTTCTGTGTGCCAACAGGTTACTTATCTTCTGATCTGATTAACTGTGTAACAGGGGAGGTGTGGTGAATCTCAAAAAGATATAGAAAGCACAAATGGGCGGTTTCTTTTTAGTGGTAAGTTGTTGGTCGGTTTGGTTCCTTACAGAAATGTACTCCATGTTTTATAATCAGGAACCTGAACTTCACATCTTCATGTACCATCGCAGCTGCAGCAACTTCGAGCCTTAGCAGTGCAGGAGTTTCAAAGGGCAAGAATAGTTGGAAGCTAAAGTAAGTTCTAACCAGTGTCATTATATTCCTTGCCGCTATATCACATACTTCGTCTCATTTTGAATGTTGGTTGATTTAGTGTTAATGCGTTGTGGCACGCCCATTGTTACACTTGCACTGAAATTACAAGTTCTCAGGAAATAATAGTTGTGTAGTCAAAAGGAGCTGGAAAATATGAATATAGTGTCACAACTGAAATTTTTTTTGGGTTGAGCAGAATTCATCTCTTGGTAACTGGGGACGGTACCACTAGGAGATTCCCCTTTTTATGCTCTTGGGCTCTTGTTGCCATCATTTAGCTATCTGTTTCTTTCCACCAATCAGATGGAAACTTTAAAATGTTTACCATCGCTCATAGCCCTGTACTGAACATGAAACAGTCAAGGTGTTACAGAAGACAATAGGTGATGATTCTTCCATAATCTATGTCGTTTGATGAATTTAGTGTCTACCCTATTTCTGCAATGCTTTACATGATACAGAATTTGCTGCAAGAATGCCCGCTCGTCCAGCCTTTGATGATAAAAATGTTTTTAAACGAGAAACGCTTGACATGTTCCTCCACTTCCTGCACCTATCAGTATTACATCTCTGCTTATGTGGATGCATGTGCACCAGCTTACCAGATCCTGAAGAACCTGAAAATTGTTAGCACTGGTGTGCTATAACACATCATTTTAAAGAAAAAGTAAGCACTATATATTTTCTTTTTGAACTTTGAAGTAGATAGATGTTCCTTTTGAAGTGTACAATCAGGTGCTTTATATGCGCCACTCACAAAATAGTGTTCATATGTCTGCTCACCAGCAGGATTTTTTTTTGCTACAATCATGCTTTACTCAAAGTGGATTCAGAAAATAGGAATAGGGCAAGATAATGTGCATATTCCTTTATTGCCAATGTTTTTTGTGGGATCAAGTTATTTTTGTTTTCCATTTCAATCTGAGGCCTTTGAATATTATGGGATGTACTAAAGTTCAGTTGTGCATGAGATTGAGCATTACACTTGGCAGACAAGTTGCATATTGATATCTTTATTTCTATACAAACATATGTCCGACTTTGACAAGCTAAACATTCCTGTAGTTTACTAGCTTTCTAAGCCAGCCATTATAATCTTATTTATTTTTCTAGGCTGTTCATGTCATTTTCTTCATCCATACCTGATTTTCATTTTTATGTAGCATGTCGAGCTATGCTTTCATCACTGAGTGCTTTGTGTTTATTCCAAGTTAACTGAAATTCAGTAGGCTGCATCTATTCTTCTTTGTGCTGGCTGCACTACATGTCAGCTACATTCCTCGTAAGTAAAATATTTTATGTCATTTCCTTTCTTTTCTTGGTCATTCCCAACAATCTTCTCATTTTCCAACGTTTGTCATGTCCAGACGTTACGGTCAGGCATACACCAGACGGCGTCGGACAGGGGATGTGCGACGCACAGCAGAACGCGCGACGCGCACAGCTGGCGTGCGTGAGGAGGAAATCAGGGCAAGTGGCTAAGATGGAAAATAGATAGCTTTCTATTATAATTCCTTCCTAATTAGTAGTTCCTTCCTTTCATTAGTTCCTAAATAAGTGGGCTGATAGCCATATAATCATAGATAGCTTTGTATTATAGTTCCTTCCTATTTAGCAGCTCCTTCCTTTCATTAGGTTCTAAATAATTGGGCTGATGGCTATATAATGATGTAAGCACTAAGCAGACATGAAAGGAATGAAGCAATAAGACTATCTCCTAATCTCCTATTCTCTCTTAAGCCTGCAGTAAAGGGGTCTAACCTCACCGGAGAAGACGGACAGCAGCTACGAGCTACGTAGCCGAGGTCCGGCCAGTCAGGGTTCGACGCCCTTGACAACGTCATGGTCAGCTTGTAGAAAATTATGTCATTTTCCAGGCCAGACCATGTTTTCGAATTTCTATTCAAGGTTGGATGACAGCTATTGTGAGTGAAAAAGGATGGAAATAATCACTTAGATATACTGAAGAAAATGCTTTAACTCATCTGGCTGAATGAGTGGATGCTCTTTCATTTGCAGGTGATGGCCCTTCCAAGTTGTTTTACAGGGGTATACACAGAAGTGCGTGATTGTAAGCTATTTCTCGTCTTTGTATATTTATTTGATTTTCGGAATGTTTATTAGTTGTGTCTGAATTATTTCTTTCCTCTGGACTATAAGACATTTGTTCATATTTTACCACTGCTGGCAATCATCAAGAAACACCCTTCAAGAAACATCAATGTTTTTTCCAGGAATGCACAAAAGACTTGCACAACATTGCATTGAGGGGAGGAAAAAGCATCAGCCTTACTGCACATGTGCAAAAAGCCACCAAAGGAAGAAGTTACGGATAGCCTATTCTTGCAATACATTTTGCAACCGAAAGACCCTGAGCTATGCCACATCATATTAGCAACTGAGGCAACATTGCCCCAATCTAATGCATACTTTTTCATGGCTATTCATTCACTAGTCATTACTGTTTTGATGATTCTTAACCATTCTCTCAGGTACAAACATCTGGATTTTGTTTACTTGTTTTTCAAATTAGTATTTTTTGTCAACTTAACCTTATCGTTGATCTTCACTGGCATTGCTTTATCAATGGTGATGTAGTATGCTGAACTTCTAGAGCTGTTTTTTTTGGAACCTTGTAAACCTTGTTAGCTCATTCAACTCGTTTGCTGCCGTTTCAGATTGTTTCCGTCTCTCCGTAAATGTGCATTTTGTGGGGAAGAATCTATCCAAGAAACGGCAAGGGCACATCTCTACTCGGCATAATTGCATATGACAGTGATGATATTTCTTCGTTGTCTCTGACCCGACTTGCCAGGCGAGGACCACGGGCTGACCTGACAGTAAGTAACATCAGCCATAATAGTAGACCATAATAATAGATTAACTGGAGTAACCTTTCCTGTGCACTGACACCCACGAGACGACCCCGCTGAGGAGTGGAAAAGCTTTCGCGCGCATGTTGGTAGGCCGGACTTCCGCCGCCCGTTGGGAAAAGTCAACTCGTGGATCCTTCTGACCTTCTCTATCTATCCACCTGCGTTTCCACTTTACGTCGCTCTTGCCACTGAATTTCTATTATTATTTGGGAACTGTATACTCCCTCCGTTCAAATATAATAAGGTATTTAACATTTTTATAAATCAAATTAATCTGGTTTTGACTAATTTTATAAAAAATATCAATAACTACAACTACCGTGATGTCACAATGGTTTTATTAAATCAGCTATAAGATATGCATTAACAATTTATTTATTTAATATTATAGATACCATTTTTTTAAAAAAAATCAAAGTTAAAAGTAATATGTATTTAAAGATTATATAACTTATACTCCTGTGTCACATAATACTGTAAAATTTGATATTTTATAATATAACAAATCTAGACAATGATAATGTATAAGTTCATTTTACAATTAAATGTCAAATATGATACTATATACTAGATTACAATATAAGGAATAGTAGGAAACTTAGGCTATGTTTGGGAACAAAGTTTTTTGTAGTTTTGGAAGCAATACTGCAGTATTGAGCAATACTATAGTATTATATACTAAAAGGTGTTTGACAACTCCATTTGAAATCTATGTAAAGTAAATTGTAGTATTATAAATACTGTACTCAATCTACACTATTGAAAACTTTGGTATGAAACATTTTTTCTAAAACTGTGGTATTACAATTGTGGTATTGTCATAAACATAGTATAGTGTATTTTTTGAAATACTATAATTTTTAAAAAACTGTGTTTCCAAACAGAGGCGTTAGATCTAGCATTCAAGCAAAGTACACTTATATTAATCGAGGTGAGCAGCGAAGTCAGCGTCTTCAACATATTGAGAGCGTTCATTTCGCTGGAGCCGACGAGGTTTCGGACCTAACCATTTGTTAGGAAGTTGTGTCGGGTTGAGTCATGGATTTTGAAAAAAAAATATTGTATGCTATAAAAAAGTTTCTGTGAGCTATAGAAAAGCTGGAAGTTATTTGGTTTAGATTTATGTGTAGATTTTTGTTTTGATAATAAATGTTTGTAATTCATTTTATGTTTGGTTGCACTATTAATATGCACTTAATATAAACACCGATTTTTTAATGATGTGTATTTAGATCATTGTTGTAATAAGAAAACTGAAATAAAATTATTTATAGCTGAAATGTATTTATGTTTTTCAATAATTATATATTAACTTTTATTCTCGTAAAACTATTTATTTTTCAGTATTCTATATCAATAGAAAGGGTATTTATTAATAGTAAATGTGGGTAATTATCACCAAAAGCTGTATCCAAGAGAATTTGGGTACACTCAATTTCCTATTTACACTATAAAAATCTATAAATTCTAGAAAAATTAGGTGACCAAAAAACATATTTGATCTAGATTCCAACTCCTGAAGCTGAACCAAACATGCGACTTTAGAGGTGTGATTTAGTGGTTAGTCTCCATCTAAGGCCTTGTTTGGGGACACGGTTTTTAAATACTACAGTATTTTAAAAACTACACTATACTATGTTCATGACAATACCACAATTTATAATACCACAGTTTTGGAAAAAATGTTTCATACTAAAGTTTTCAATAATGTCGATTGAGTACAATATTTATAATATTACAGTTTACTTTACATATGTTTCAGATGGAGTTGTCAAACATTTTTTAATATATAATACTGTAGTATTATTCAATATTACAGTATTTCTTCTAAAACTAAAAAAAAATTGTTCCCAAAAAAGACCTAATGTTTGATGCCTTTTCAATTTATTCACCTCACCGCCACGGGGGTAGGGCTATGAATGACTGGTTCTTACACCAGAAAACGTGCGCGAATATTCTGAACCTTTTCACACGAATAGATCTTCTTTCCTCTTTTGTTGTTTTAAAAAATCACCAACTCTCAGCATGCGTGCATATAACTCTTGCTAGAATGCTAGTTGTTGAAGGCACTATCAGTTACTAATCAAAGACAGTGAAACTTAGTATTGGACTCCTTAAAACCCTCGTACAAGACATCATGACTACTATTCAACCGGAAAAAAGGAAAAAATATATCCTATATGTTTTGGAATTAATAAATATAAAGTCATACTTGTTTGGAATAACACTTTTATTTTTTTTTCACGGTTTAATAATTCTGAAATTAGGTATTAATATATGTACTCTTGATTATTCAGTAGATTCATATGTAATTTTAGTAAATACTATTGAAAATAAAATTTGACTTTACTATGACTCTACATGTAGAATTTTTTTTAGAACTGATCACACTTACTTAAAGAAATCGTTTATCTATGGATTTATGATATTCAGATGAGTAATTTAATTAGGGCTGGATAACGAGCCAACTCAGCTCATTATGTTAACAAGCTAGCTCGGCTCGACTCATAACATTCGGTTCAATTCAGCTCGCGAGCCAGATTTTTAAAACATGATCTAACTAATAAAAAATCAAATAATCACATATCAAATATCAAAATGTGAAATAAATATAGAACATAAAGTTATAAAATTCAAATATATATAGTTTCATTACTATTTCTACAATTATATCCATCCATCAACGTTTATACCTCGATATGATAATTTTATAGATCATAGTAATAAGATTATAATAGTAATTTATTAAGTAATAACTAGACCCTAGCAAATAAACTATAAAACAATGTGCCTCATACTCTGACATATTGTTTTATTGTTGTTTTAGTGAATTGGGTTAACTACTTATGCTTGTTAAGCTCACGAACAACTCACAAGCTAGCTCAAACTCATTCGTTATACTAACGAGCTAAAACATGTTCTCAACTCGTTAGGAAAATAGAATAAGTCGAGCCGAATCGAGCTAGGCACAAGCTGAACGAGCTAATGAGCTACGAGTATTTTGTCGGGCCCTAAATTTATTTTTTTATTTTATACTAAAAATAAATTCTTAAACTAATCTCTGAGCTGGAACCGCACTTATATTAGTGAACAAACTGAGAATCAGTATATGCAAAACGTGCAGCCTGATAACACCAGCTACTGAAGTATTCTCCGGTAATATAATATATATATGCTCCAAAACAAACAAATACAACCCCATCACGAAATAGACGTGTTGATAACAAGTGCTCAAGTTGGCGATACAAGTGTGGTGTATGAACAGATAAAACAACCAATATCGTCGTAATAATAATAATAATAATAATAATAATAATAATAATAATAATAATAATAATAATAATAATAATAATAATAATAATAATGATGATGATGATGATGATGATGATAATGATAATGATGATTAGTGATAATAAAATTCAGCAGCCGTTGCGGCGTGTCTGCTCAGTCCCCACCTGGCCTAACCATCTGAACTGTGAAGCCATCATCCCGCGCCCGTTCCCACCCACGTCGAGAAGAACGTGGCACCGTTCCATCTCCATTTGCCTCTCGCCGGCGATGCACCGTTATCCACAGATCCACTAGTATATATACATACGAGGACATCAAAGCGCAGGGCGACTCGCGAGAGCTCGGCGAGACGGCGAGCAGTGGTTTTTGCCAACTTTTGCCATGGTGCCGAGGCTGGAGCGCGGCTCTGGGTTGCGTCTCCCCAACAGCGAGCTGGAGGACACGCTCTTCATCCGGGCACTCATCTCCGTCGTGTCCGGCGGGGACACCGCCGTGGCGGCGCAGCGCCCGGAGACGGCGCCGCCGCAGCCGCCAGTAGTTGGCGCTGCTCAGGCAAACGCGGGTGCTGCGTGCGCCAGGTGCGGCGTGGACGACGGGTGCCTCGGCGACTGCCAGTTTTTGATGGCGGCGGCGACCGGCTCGAGCAGCAGTGACGAGGATGAGTGCTCGAGCGCGGCGAGCGGCATAAAGGGAGGCGTGGGCAAGAGGAGATGGCGGCGGAGGCGGAGCAGCGGGAACATGTACAGGGGAGTGCGGCAGCGGCCGTGGGGGAAGTGGGCGGCGGAGATCCGCGACCCGCGCCGCGCCGTGCGCAAGTGGCTCGGCACTTTCGACACGGCCGAGGACGCCGCGCGCGCCTACGACGTCGCCGCGCTCGGGTTCCGCGGCCACCGCGCCAAGCTCAACTTCCCGGCGTCCTCGGCCGCGCAGCAACCACCTTCTCCCCTCCGGGAGAACTGCGGGTCGATTGCATCCTCGCCGGCGCACGCGCCGGCGCCGGAGCACGCGCCGGCGCCGGAGCACGCAAGGCCCGCGGCCAAGGACCAGGAGATCTGGGACGGCTTACGGGAGATCATGATGCTAGATGACGGCAGCTTCTGGTCCATGCCATGATTTCCTTTTACTTCCATACTTGTTGGAGGAAGTCAACTCACACGTGTTGCTTCATTTTTCGTTCCATTTTTTTGTGTCTTTTGTAATGTTGTTAAGATTTCTTACTACAAGAGCGCTGAGCTTATATCAGTTAACAACTGCAGTGGTTCATACCATACATTTGTATTAACCAAGTAAAAAAAGTTTGCTTGTAACATCGTGCAAAGTAACCTATATCATAAATTAAAACAGGAGATTTGCTTATATGTCATACATAAGTTAGTGGAATTTATTCTTTTGTCCTATATAAGTGTATGACATATGATCACTGAACCCAATTGTCAAACACATAGAACGCGACAAAAAAGTAAACACTCAACTTTGTGACATAAGACCAAAAACTTCATTAAAAAATGACATATACTGTACATATATGATATATGAACTGAACAAAAAAAGACACCAAACCTACCACTCATTGTGATCGACTAGCTTAAGCCCCCAGCTCATATCTTCGCAATGTCTAACATGCGGGACAAGCTTGCCATTATCAGCTCCCCTCTTAGCTTTGCAGTCGTAGAAAGGTGGAGCATGAAAGCAAGGTTCCATGGACAAAACTTGACGGCAAGGTGGATCAGGCGCAGTGCGGTTCTCAGGCTTGAACAGAAGCCATGGCTTCAAACCACTGAGCCCTTGAGCAACATACCCAAAGGTTGACCAAGCACTAGTGACCATAACATCAGATAAGCCCAACAGATAAATCTCAGCCCACGCTTTCATGTTGTGCATTTTCTTGTCTGACTTCTGATGCTCCTCGTGGCTTGGTTGGTGGAAGCTAATTATCTCACCATTTGCGGTTGGATGTTCCCAGTACATACTCCTGAATTTTTCATAGTATCCTGAGTTCAGAGAAGTGATTAGAACAACTTTTGACCTAGAATTCCCTGCTGAGACAATTGGTTGCTGAGTATTGACCCCTGGCAACAGGTTTTCCCTTAATGTGCATGCAAGAACCTGATCCAAGACATGCTGAAAAGGGCCTGGTTCGGTATCGAAGACTCTGATTTGGATACCCAGCCTTTCATCAGCTCTGGCAAGGTAAGAATCATAATACCTTGTGATCATGCCCCAGACAACATTGGTAGGGTGAAACAAGTAACGTCCCAAGTGATGGAAAACAGAGTCTCTTTGGGGGAAAAGCCTTGTCAGTTCCTCTTGAAATGCTGGGATCAGGAAAAGGGAAGGTACAAAGTAATTATCTGATTTTAGGATCAACCATGGGATAGTTTGAAGATAATGTTGATTATCTTCACAGAAAAAAAGCTTATCATAGTCACCGTAATCATGAGCCAAATGGAGATAAAGAAAAGCTGTGTTAGAATGAATTGCTTGGTCTTTCAGTACGTTTCCATAACTCTCAGGAGAACCATTACTGAAGTTCTTGAACTGCTTAATAGGGAATTTTGACGGCAGTAACCATGATGTTTCAGGGAATGGTTCGCAGAAAAGATCTGACGTGCCTTTATCGCCATCGACAAGTAAAACTCTTTTTGTGAGGATAGCATAGAGAAATGCTGAAACAATAGTTAACATCCTGTTTCCCAAACCACTGTAAGCTACCCAGACCAAATAGTTGCAGTCCATAACTTTAACATCCTGACCAGACTTTAGCTGCTCAATAGCTTTCTTGTATACTTCAGTATGCGGACCACACTTCTTCTGAAGAGCCTCATGTTCCCTTAATCTTTCCAGAAGATATGGAGATGGAAAATGGGATGATTCTTTACGGTATAATACAGATTGGTATCTGCTTAGACATGATTGTTCATCAAATCCAGTAGCTAACAAACCACCAAGTAGTCCGTTGTTGACAATTTCTGAAGATGCTGAAGTGCCATTATCTCCAAACATAAAAAACTATATCAGAATTCAGGTCCAATGTCTTACAGTTAAATTTTCAGGCCTCCTTTAGAATAAAGGAATTATAAAGAATTTTTACGGGAATTGAACTAATTCCTTAAAAATTCTTATGTTCCAAAGGAGGCCTTAACATGTAGAATGAAGATAGAGGAGAAAATGCCTATATCATACTGCACTTAACTAATGCCGAAGCTCGTGAAGGTGTTAATTATTCAAGCATGAATTTACTCTCAGTCTAACGAACATTCGCACATAGGATAAAAAAGTAAACTCATTAGGGCATGCATGACACAGTAGGAAGAAACCTGACTTACTGACAAATGTTTGGCCTTGAAAATCAGAACAGATTAACTCAGCATCAATGCTATGTGGATCATCTGTTAGAAGCTTATCAACATATATCGATATCTAAAAATACTCAGTAACATTAGAAATGCTTAGGCATACACAGTGAAGAAAACAACAATTAAGATCACTGTCCCAAAATTTGAATGTGAGAACTGACAAGTGAGAAAAACATGTAGCATCGTCGCTGACAATTACTTTCCCTCAGCGGCGATCATTATGAAGAAAATATACCAAGTCAGAGGGCAACAAGTTGCAACATTCTAAAGTCCAAAAGTTATAGCACCTACGTAGAATTATCGATAAATACTGATTTTTCAGAACTAGCACTAACTACGACAGAAACGGGAAACCGAAGAACAGGCCATGGGAAATGCATTACAGAGTTCGAACCTTCCTACGTCCTACCCAGATGTAACGTCGGGATCATCACATCCCACACAGCCGTCGAAATTTTCGCCAATTCATTGATGGTCCGAGAGCAGCGGAATTCAAAAAAAAAGGAAAGTGCACGCATATCAGTTCTCTTACCATCGCGCGACCGGGCTAGGTGCATGTCACCACGGCCACTGCCCCGGGAGAAGCCGGTCGGATCAGCGTCGAGGAACCGGCCCCTCCGCGCCGCAGAGCCCCCGGCGAACAAGAGCAGGACAACGGCGCACACCACGAGCGCCGCGGCCGAGAACGGCAACACCGCCCCCGCCCGTCCCTTCCTCCTGCCGCGAGGGCCTGGCAACGACGACGATGCCGGCAGTAGCGCCTCCCCCTTAGGCGGCGGCGGCGGCGGCGGCGGCGGCGGCGGCGGCGAGCGGCGGATCCGCTCCTTGATGTCCATGTGGCACCCCGCCCGAGTCCTCCCTCCCTCGTGTCCGCGGTGGAAAAGCGCGACGTCAAAAGTGCGGCCGTTAAACGAGCCGCTCGGTTCAAATAGAACTATAGAAGCAAGACGAGATGCGGTGGGCCCACCCTCGCGAATTTTTTTGGAAATGATATTTTTAAAAATAAAATTTCAAATTTACAGGACAGTCTAATAAAATTACAAAAATAGGTACCGATTGACACTTGATTGGCCGACTGCTGCCACGTGGCGCCTAGTCAGCACTTAGTCGGTCGGTTAGTGCCACAGCACCAATCGATCGACCAAATGTTAACTAGGGCGCCAACAACTATTTTTACTAACTGACGTCACATCAGTAGGAGTCGGCTGTTCTGATGTGGCACCAGTCGACCATTGAAGTGTTGTTATGTTAGCAGGAATCGGTTATTCAATGGCCGATTGGTACTGACGTAGCGTCAGTTAGCAAAAATAGGTCGTTATGCGCTGAAGGGAGCCAACGTGGGTCTAGTCGGCCGACTGACGCCGACATGGCACAAGTGAGTTGACCAAGTATGATTGATACCCATTTCACAATTTTCTCAATCTGTAAATGCAAATTTGAAATTTTATTTTTTAAAAAAAATATTATTTCAAAAAAATTGCACCCGCGCCAAGTACTCTGATGGATTCTCCGGTGAAACCGTGAAAAAAAACCACAAAAAAGGGCGGTCGTTTGGATGAGCGGCGACGACGTGACTGCACGGTGGCGAACTGGCGACGTCGTCGGTGGAACGGCCGGAGCACGTCGGCGTGTGGGCGAAAAGTGGCCGGCAGCCGGCAGCTGAGGGGTTCCGGTGGTGCGGGAGCGCGTTCTGTGGCCGCGTGAATGCGTGATGCGGCTCCGGCGCAGCGTGCTTGGTTTCGTTTTGGGTGAGCGAGGCATGAGAGATGTTCCGTTGGACATGGAGGCTTCCGCTCTGACACCTCGTACAGTGGATGCCGACAGCTTATTGCTTTTAGTCCCTTGGTGTTTGGTTCCAAGGACTAAAATACTAAAAGAGAGTGAGGGATGAGATGTAAGTATTACTTTTAGTCCCTTTTAACAAGTTCTTTGGGACTAAAGGCTAAACTTTAGTCACTAAAGTTTAGTCTCATTTTAGTCCCTTTGTTTGGCAATTTAGGGACTAAAAGGGACTAAACTTTAGTCCCTAAAGTTTAGGGAGATGAAATCAAACACCCCTATGACCTGTTCGGCCGTTCGTCCGCTCGAACGACACAGTGTGCACTGTGCAGGTCCGGGAGAGCTTTCGTGATTTTTCCTACTTCATTTCTTCACCGGGTGCCGCGTGTCGACTTCATTACTGCAAGGTTGACAAAATTAAGACATTTTAGATTTGTATCTAAAGTGATTTAAAATAAGTCATTCTGCTGCTTTCTTTTAACCATGATATTGATCTGAATTCTAAAGTTTTTGAATCGAGAAGTCTCATGTTCTACAGTACAAAATCCACGCAATAATTGCACATGCTTCATGTCGCAGGTTGGACACGCATAGTTTAAGCAGGACAAGGGAATACAGTTTTTGAAAACTACAGTGTTTTAAAAACTATATTATACTATGTCCATGACAATACCACAGTTTTGAAAAAAATGTTTCATATCAAAATTTTCAATAGTATAGATTGAGTACAGTATTTATAATACTGCAGTTTACTTTACAGAGATTTCAGAAGAAGTTGTCAAACACTTTTAATATATAATACTGTAGTATTGAGCAATACTACAGTATTGTTTTCAAAACTATAAAAAATTGTGTTCCAAACAGTACATAAGAGTACGGCTAGTCAGCAAAAGAAGTCAAAATTTCTCCAACATTTGATTTCATGGTACATCGATCAAGTCTTCGAACTTGGAAGGCGAAAGAGCGATTGACTCTTGCGACCTCCAGATATGTTCATCCACCACAAGGAGGATTCCAGCCCATTATAAAGTCCAACGACAAACAAAAGAACGGACAGACAAACAGACCGGGCCAAAGTACAGCGAACACACCACCACAAAGCGGAACTGTAGTACGTCTGATATCTCTGTTTTTCCCACAAAACCCGGCACAAATTTGCCAGAAACACACTAAAGCAAGCAACGACATTGTATCGAGGAGCACACAAATCCATCATTTTTTCTTCAGTTATCTACAATAAACAATAGGATCAAATACATTATACATCTGCGGGAAAGGATACATCTCTATATACTACTGTCTAGTCCTTTTGAAAAGAGAAAAACAACTCTGTCTCTGTCTAGTTAGCAAGCAGATGTGTCTGACAAAACTACAGCTACCACTGAGTTTGGTTTACAACCTTCAGCCCCCAGCTGACGTCCTCGCAGTGCCTCACGAACGGCGCCACCCTGCCCGGGTCAGCGTCCCTCTTCGCCTTGCAGTCGTAGTAGGGAGCTTGGTGGAAGCACGGCTCGATCGACATGGCGCGGCGGCACGGCGGGTCCGGCACGGCGTGGTCCTCCGACCTGAGCATGATCCACGGCGTCAGGCCGGAGAGGCCCTGCGCGGCGTAGCCGAAGGTGGAGAAGCCGCTGGTGATGAGCACGTCGGTCATGCTGAGTAGGTAGATCTCGGCCAGCGCCTTCATGTTGTGCCTCCTGCTATGTGATCTCTGGTACTCCTCGTGGCTCGGCTGGTATACTTCAACCCTGCTGCCGTCGACTGCTCGGTGCTCTCTGTACTTCTCCCGGATCTGGTCACTGTACCAAGAGGTCAGAGATGTTGTGAGAACGGCAATTGTCCGGTTATTCTCGGTCGCAGTGGCTGGCTGATCTGTCATACTAGTTTCCGGCAGCAGCTTTTCCTTCTGAGCACATGAAAGGATCTGTTCTAAAACATGTGGAAATTTTCCACTTCTTCGCAAGATGCCCTCTTTCTCAAACGTCCTGATCTGAATACCCACTCTTTTATCAGCTTTTGCAAGGTAGGACCTGTAATACCTTACAACCGAATACCATATGCTATTTGTCGGATGGAAAAGATAGCGTGCCAAGTGATGAAAAACAGCGTCTTTCTCTGGAAACAGCCTGCTGAGTTCATCTTGGTAACTCGGAATAAGAAATAGAGACGGTACAAAGTACATGTCAGTTCTCATGATCAGCCATGGCACACTCTGCAGGAACTGTTGGTCATCTTCGCAGAAGAAAAGCTTGTCATGGAATTTGTAGCTGCCGTCTAGGAAGATGTACACATAGGGTGGAGATCGATCTGCATTGCCACCAGCAACCTTGTTCTGCAGCATGTTGCCGTAGCTCTTTGGGCTATTCCGAATAAACCCACCGTATGTTAGAGGGAAATCTGCAGGAATTAGCCACGAAGTTCCTGGGAAAGGTTCGCAGAAAAGGTCACCGATCTCCTTGTAACGCTCCAAAAGCAAAACCCGGTTTGTAAGGAGCGCATAAAGAAACGCTGAAGCGATCTCAAGCATCATGTTCCCTAACCCAGCATGGATTGTCAAGAACAGATAGTTGCAATCTGTCATGTTGATGCCCTGACCGGACATCAGGTGTTTCACAGCTTGCTTGTATGATTTAGTGCCTGGGCCACACTTCTTCTGCAGTGCTTCTTGTCTCCTTAACCTTTCTAAGAGATATGAAGAAGGTATTCTTGTGGAATTCCTGTGATACCGTCCAAACTGATACCTGCTTCGACAGGATGTTTCATCGAATCCCTCGGTCAGAAGACTTCCCAGAAATTTGTCATGACCAATTTGCTGAGAAGGAGATAGATCATCAGGCAGATCATCTTGTATATCTGAAGTACATAAGAGGTATGCCATTACAATAGAGCATTACCAGAATTGACATAACATAACAGTTACTGTTCTCTGAACTACAGTACTAACTGAAGTATGCAAGAAAGACTGTTTCATAACCATTTTTTTGGAGGAGTGAAATAAACATGCTTTTAATATGAAATGGGCGGTTGGTTGTTCTTTTTTACAACATTTTTTCGAGCAATGTCCTTTCTTTGTGCCCCTTGTGGAGTCCATACATCAGAAAGTTATCCTTTCAGCAATTCAATACGGCATTAGGGCCAATTACAGGAAGATGAGAAAGGAAGTTGCTCTTTGATGTCCCCTGACACGGTTAACTATATAAAACAAGCAACATGAATATTGGCAGAGATAGGGCTCAAGCAGTTGGTGTTTGAGCCTCAAGTTCACCTATAAAACTCTATTAAAATTTTATCAAACAATTATGCAACTTAAAAAAAAATAGTTCATTCAGTCCTATGCTGCTATAGGTTATCAATTGTTGGCTTCAAGTTCTGTTGCATTGAATATGAGTATGTTCAATTGTATTACACTTCAGCTGGTAACAGTATTGCTGATGAAGGGGTTAATTATTCAAGTATGAGTACACCCATGTCAGTTCTCTTACCATCGTCCGCCCCTGCTAGGTGCAAGCCAGCGTCGAGGAACTGGACCATCCGCGTCGGCGTCGCAGATCCCCCGGCGAGCAATAGCAGGACGACGGCGCACACGACGATCGCTGCGGCCGACAGCAGCAACGCCACCGCCGGGCCCTTCCTCCCCCCGCGCGGCCAGGGCGACGACGACGCCAGCAGCGGCTCACCCTGCGGCGGCGAGCGGCAGAAACGCTCCCCTTGAGGTCCATGCGGCGCCAGCGCGGCCGCGCGAGTCCCCTCCCTCTGATCCGCGGTGGAGAAGCGGTCGTTTGGACGAGCGGCGACGACGTGACGGCTCGGAACCGCGGCAACGTCGTCGGTGGAAGGGCCGGAGCGCGTACGTCGGCGTGGGCGAGACGTGGCCGACAGGTCGGGGGCTTACACTTTTCTCGTCATCGTGCATGCGGCCGTGCCGGGCTTCCGGTGGTTCGGGGCACCGGACGCGCGGCTCGCCGCGTTCTGCGCCCGATGAGTCGAGTCGAGCGTGTCCGGCGGAGGGGTTTTGTTCGCTTTGGCGGAAATTGAACATTTGACTTAAAGTTGACTCGTGTGATTGCATATTTGTTTTAAAGTTGGTATTTTTGGCAGAAATGTTTCAAACATATTTTTTCGAGTGGATTATTTCTTCTCGTTGTTTTTGCATCTCTGGCAAGCAATATACATCATGCATCTATCTGAGAAAGTGTAAATTACACTGAGTTTGATTCTACGAAATCTGACAGACTGAATCTTACTAACCGTTGAAGGGAAGTGCTTAGGTTCAGTTTCTAATGATTTGTCATGTTGGTATCTTCAAATATGTGCTTTCTGAAGCGGCTCTTGTCCACGAATTGATGTGGCGTTCATTTGATCGGTGGAAATTGGAATCCTGAGAAAATGTATTTGTAGAGTTGAGCTGAGAGTTGTATGAAAATCAACACTGAGATCCAGTGAGAGCTTGTGAGCTTAGCTCCTGCCTCATGGAACTTGAAAACGATATGGCCAATCAAATTGAAACCTGAATTGAATTGCATGAGGGGCGTCGAGCCGAGCGCACGGAACGGTAGAAATTCAGGTGAAGTTAACTTGAAATTCAGGTGATGAGAAATGCATAAATTAATTAAAATGTAAAGAAAATCTAAATAAAATAAATCTGCAACTAGACCTAACAAGTTATGAATATTTCTGCAAGGAATACCAACTTCGGAACAAATCTGCAATGACACCTTCAGGACAAATGTACAATTGCCCCCTTTGTGTGGGGACACACTGACACGATTGAGCGAGAGTGTTCCGTTCGACTTGAAGCTTCCAATAGAGTGTTCAATTGACTTGTAGCAAGTTTTTAGCCACAAATTTATAGCGTTTTTACATCAGTTATCTACATTTGATAAGATACATGTAACATGTGTGGAGGAAAGAATGCATCTGTGTAGTTCTTTTGAAACGAGAAAAAAGAATTATGTCCTAATTACCAAGCAAATGTCTCCGGAAAAAACTCACTGCTACAACTGAGTTTGATCTACAACCTTCAGGCCCCAGCTGACGTCCTCGCAGTGCCTCACGAACGGCACCACCTTGCCCAGGTCACCGTTCCTCTTCGCCTTGCAGTCGTAGTAGGGAGCCTGGTGGAAGCACGGCTCCATCGACATGGCGCGGCGGCACGGCGGGTCCGGCACGACGTGGTCCTCGGACCTGAACATGATCCACGGCATCAGGCCGGAGAGGCCCTGCGCGGCATAGCCAAAGGTGGAGAAGCCGCTGGTGATGAGCACGTCGGTCATGCTGAGTAGGTAGATCTCGGCCAGTGCCTTCATGTTGTGCTTCTTGTTCCGAGATCGCTGGTACTCCTCATGGCTCGGCTGGTATACTTCAACCCTGGTGCCGTCGACTGCTCGATGCTCTCTGAACTTCTCCCGGATCTGATCACTGTACCAAGATGTCAGAGATGTTGTGAGAACGGCAATTGTCCGGTTATTCACGGTCACAGTTGCAGCATCGTTTGTCATGCTGGTTTCCGGCAGCAGTTTTTCCTTCTGAGCACATGAAAGGATCTGCTGTAAAACGTGTGGAAACTTTCCACTTTTTTGCAAGATGCCCTCTTTCTCAAATATCCTGATCTGAATTCCCACTCTTTTATCAGCTCTGGCGAGGTAGGACTTGTAGTACCTTGTTACTGAATACCATATGCTATTTGTCGGATGGAAAAGGTAGCGTGCCAAATGATGAAAAACAGCGTCTTTCTCAGGAAACAGCCTGCTGAGTTCATCTTGGTAACTTGGAATAAGAAATAGAGACGGTATAAAGTACATGTCAGTTCTCATGATCAACCATGGCACACCTTGTAGGAACTGTTGGTCATCTTCACAGAAGAAAAGTTTGTCATGGAATTCGTAGTTGCCATCAAGGTATAGGAACACATATGGTGGCCTAGAACCGGACAGAGATCGATCTGTGTTGCCACCAACAGCCTTATTCTGCAACATATTGCCATAGCTCTCTGGGCTACTCTGAGTAAACTCACCATAGTTTAGAGGGAAATCTGCAGGAATTAACCATGATGTTCCTGGGAAAGGTTCACAGAAAAGATCACCAATCTCCTTATAACGGTCCAAAAGCAAAATCCGGTTTGTAAGGAGAGCATAAAGAAATGCTGAAGTGATCTCAAGCATCCTGTTCCCTAACCCAGCATGAATTGTCAAGAACAAATATTTGCAATCTGTCATGTTGACGCCCTGACCAGACATCAGGTGTTGCACAGCTTGCTTGTATGATCTAGTGCCTGGACCACACTTCTTCTGCAATGCTTCTTGTCTCCTTAACCTTTCCAATAGGTATGAAGAAGGTATTCTTGTGGAATTCTTATGATACCGTGCAAACTGATACCTGCTTCGACAGGATATTTCATTAAATCCCTCAATTAGAAGACCACCCAGGAATTTGTCATAACCAATTTGTTGAGAGGGAGACATATCATCAGCCAGATCATCTTGTATATCTGAAGAAGACAAGAGGTATGTCATTACAGTGGAACATTACCAAAAAATACTTCACGTAAACAGTTACTGTTCTTTGAACTACAGTAACTGAATCTTGCAAGAAAGACTGATTCATAACCATTTTTGGAGGAATTAAATGCATGCATTGTATATGAAATGATTGGTTGGTTGGTTTTTTCCCCGCAAAATTTTGTAGCAATGCCATTGTTTGTGCTCCATGTGGAGTCCATACTCCATACTTCATAAAGATATCATTTCAGCAATTCAATGGGTTGGATTACAGGAATATGAGAAGGAAGTAGCTCTTTGATGTCTCCTAATGCAGTTATATAAAACTAGCAACATGGACATGTTCTAGCAAGATCTTACCATGCGCAGTCTTCCTGTGTATTGTGCCAAGTGCCAACAATCATGATAATTTAGTTCAATTCAAGCTAAAATAATTTTATTTTCTTATACAAACGAATCAGGCTAGCACACTTGGTTTAAACGAAATTGCTGGTTTAGAGGAGTACATCTTTCTAACAATAGTGTACAGAACCAATGCAACCTTACCTATGTTTAGCACCAATGCACCAATGCTGTATTGCTAATTCATTTGCACAGAATATTATTGATGAAAAAAATCTTTTGTGAAATCTCTCATAGCAGCAATAAAAGAACTGAACCTAATCACATCCCATGATCCATGTAACTTTATTCTTTCGCAGCTCTCCTCTTTGAGAAAACGATGGCACAAATCCACAGTAAAATGTAGAACAGTCATAGATACAGGAGAGGCAAACATGTGGAGAAACTGGAGAACAATCTTTATCAAGAGACATCAGGACAGAAATGATGCTCCTGACAAACTAATTGCTCCATGTTTCCTTCAAGATTGAAACTTGAAAGAATTGTCAGATAAGTTTCTGAAGTGTAAACCTCGTGCTACCGTGAACACCTCGTTTTTAACCTGGTTTTTAGCCATAGGCAGCTAACAAGCTGTGTGGCTGGATGGATCAGCCACTCAAATCTACATCTATACGGAGTACATTTGTATCACTACCCTACAAATCTACTTATCTACCACTACAGCTGTACAATTCAAAGGAACTAGTAGATTCATCGGTGCGAAGAAAATGCTACGGGTACAGGCAGATGCATACACACCTCGGTCGCCTCCCCCAGGGGGCTCGATTTCGAAGAGCCACTCGGGCGGGGAGCCGGCCTGCCACCGCTGCAGGAGCAGGACGGCCGGGATGGCCACGAAGCACAGCGCCAGCGCGGCGCGCACCGTGGCGCGCCCGAACCTGCGGCGCGGCTGCTTCGCCTCCGCCTCCGCCGCCGCCGCCGCCCGCTCCGTCTCCAGCCCCTGCTGCAGAGGCAGCCGCTCCTCGTCGCCGTGCGCGGCGCCGCCGCCGCTCCTCTCCATCTGCCTCTCGCTCTGACAGCCTACCCGCCGACTCGCATGAGCAAGTCGAGCAGCCGCGCGCCCAGCTCGCTCTAAGTTTTCCTCGCCGGACTCGGCGAGCTAAGCGAGAAAAGAAGCTGTAGTTGGGGGACACAGAGGTCAAACATGTCCGGCCATCGTCTGCGCGTGTGGGCGCCCGGCTCAACTTGCCCGAGCCGTGCTGACTGCTGAGATAAGCTACACGTAGTGGTTAGGCAACCGGAGCGTGACGGGGACGTGGGGTGGCCTGCATTAAACTAAATTCTTCAAACTTTCTTTAAAATTAATCTATTCTACGGTAGTATTCTACGCTAGTGTTTGGTTTAGTTTAAATAGAATAATATCTTCACTCAATTTCACTTCATCTCTACGTACTTTGTTTATAATAATATTTTTGATACTAATACATAGGATCACCTGTTTAATGTTCCTTCTCGTACAAGAACCAAACGCTATCTAAAACAACTAGTACAAACGTCAAAACTTGGAACAGGAATGTCCAAGTATATTTTTCGCCTTAAATATAAAAAATACCACTATGGCTCTATTTCAATGTTGCTCCGTTTACTGGCGACTTAATAATAACAGAGTACATTTATTATGGTATCAGCAAGTGTTATCCATAATAAATATGGTATCTGCTATGAACAGTTTTGCTAAAATATCACTTCAAACAATGGGCTTCTCCAATTTATCATCTGGACTCATTTTCATTGACTCAGGTGACCTTACATGTCATTCTCAAAAGTGATATTATAATCAAAGTGCACATCTTGTTAAGAGGCAAATTGGCAAATTTTTCTCTACTATGGCATATATGTACAGTAAGAGTATGTCATAACATAACTTGTTTATGTGATAATTTGTTACAACACACCATATGTATTATTTTATTTATTCTCAATATTTTTATAAACATGGTATCTGTTGTAGTATATATGTAAAGTGAGACTACGTTATGAGATAACCTGTTTACGTGATAATTTATTATAAGATATCATACGTACTACTTTATTTATTCTTGGTATTTTAGAATATGAAAAAGGGATTGCCACGTGTCCTTGTATGAATGTTTAATATTATTGTTGCCTGAAATGAGTAGCTGGAATTAGCTTTTGGCCATAAAAAAACCTGAACTACACGTTGCTTTTTGCAGGAAATAAACTGGTAGAGGAAAAAATGCCGAGTTAGATCATGAGAGGGAGGTAATCCGATCATTAATAAAAGTTTCTCATTCCAAAATATTGGGAATGAATAAAATAATATTTGACGTTGTCCTATAATACTTCCTCCGTTAACTTTTAAATGACGCAGTTGACTTTTATCTAAACGTTTGACCATTCATTTTATTTAAAAAATTTATACAAATATGCAAAAATATAAGATATAGTTGAAGTTCTTTTATTAATAAAACAAATTTTGACACATTAAATAAATGATATTTCAAAAAACTTTTTGAATAAAACGAATAGTCAAACGTTAAGATAAAAATCAACTACGTCATTTAAAAGTAAATAGAGTGAGTAAGTCGCTAAAAAACATGTTCTATCAATAGCATAACCTCACTCTACATGTGTACCTCAGTAAATACCAAATTAGAAGAATGGCTAGGACTTCAATTTACAGCTCTACTCGAAATATAAAAAGGTTGTGTGCATTAAACATCAGCAATGCAATCCCGTTTTTATTAAACACGGCGAAGAAACAGGGAACTAGGTAGGTTAGATTGTTTAGAGCATCTCTATTGTACTTATTATTTTTGACTTGCTATTCATAGTAATAGCAAGTCTCCGTATTTTAATTGGCTTGCTATTTTGCTATCCACTCCAATGTACTTGCTAAATGTGAATTGCTATTCAAATGAAACTATATTTAATCAATTTATATATATATAAAGAAAGTGAAAATAATTAAACAATCTCAATATTTAATGGAATAACAGGTTTGATTGGCTTGTTAGAGCATCTCCATTATACTTGTTATTTTTGACTTGCTATCCATAGCAATAGCAAGCCTTCTTTTTCAAATTGACTTGCTATTTTGCTATTTACTCCAATGTACTTGCTAAATATGATTCTCTATTTAAATATAACTATATTTTATCAATTTATATATATGCAAAGAAAGTGAAAACAATTAAACAATCACAATATTTAATGGAATAGCAGGTTTGATTGGCTTGTTAGAGCATCTCCATTATAATTGTTATTTTTGATTTGCTATTCATAGCAATAGCAAGCCTTTTTTTCAAATTGACTTGCTATTTTTCTATTTACTCCAATGTACTTGCTAAATATGATTCAGTTTATATACATGCAAAAAAAATAAAAATAATTAAACAAGTACATTGGAGTAAATAGAAAAATAGCAAGTCAATTTGAAAAAAAGGCTTGCTATTGCTATGAATAGCAAATCAAAAATAACAATTATAATGGAGATGCTCTAACAAGCCAATCAAACCTGCTATTCCATTAAATATTGTGATTGTTTAATTGTTTTCACTTTCTTTGCATATATATAAATTGATAAAATATAGTTATATTTAAATAGAGAATCATATTTAGCAAGTATATTGGAGTAAATAGCAAAATAACAAGTCAATTTGAATAAGAAGACTTGCTATTGCTATGAATAGCAAGTCAAAAATAACAAGTATAATGAAGATGCTCTAACAAGCTAATCAAACCCGCTATTCCATTAAATATTGAGATTGTTTAATTGTTTTCACTTTCTTTGCATATATATAAATTTATTAAATAAGCCCATAATAAACACAACTCCTTCAGAAGCAGAGACACAACAACCAAAAGAGAAGTACGTACTGACGACTGACGGCTCTTCCTAACCTGGTATCGTTTTTTGTGGTCGTGGCCTTTTGTCTTCTCCCCAGAAAAGGAAAATAAACTGTCCATATTGTTTGATCTGCCGTGAACAGCATTTCATTCTACTCCAGTATATACTCCCTCCGGTGTATAAATATTAGTCGTTTAGACAAAATTACACATACCAAGGTGATATTAAATAAAGTTACAAGAGTTGTCTCAATTGGTTATGCAACCTATATTTTAGTGGTGCCACTCAAGTTCAACTCCCGATGACCATATCTCATTTAGTAGCAATGCTTCGATTGACGAGATGACTAATATTTGTACATTCTCAATAAAAATCAAAACGACTATTATTTGTACACCGGAGACTCCACATGCGCAGACGCGCTGGGCCACTCGGCAGCATTTCAGCAGTACTAAGGACATTTGTAGATGCACGAAAAGGTAACCTTAAGAATTAAATACAAATTTCTTACTAACCTTACGACTTAAGATTCACTTTAAGTTTAAGGGGTGATCATAAGGCTATAAACAATGATAGGTTTCATAACGCTGTTTCCTAAAAAATCACATCAGCTTTGCAACTGAATGAAATACCCTCTTTCAGTGGAGAATTTCATTTCACTATTTCCTAGGCTAATTAATGTAATTAAATGTAACTAGCTCTCATGAAATACCCTCTCTCTGATGAAACGATTTGGTTCTCGGTGTACATTTCATTTCGTTTCATCCGTGTTGGAAACAGATTAGCACAATGTCATGGTGATGATACACTTCCTTCTCTTTTCTCGTTAATTAAATGTCATGTCAGCAAAAAAATCTGATGTGTGATGATAACTAATACCATGAAACCCCCATTGTGGATAGCCTAAGCAATAAAGTGCTATCTTTTCGTGGTTCCCACGTAAATGGGTCCACTTTAATGCTACGTATTTTTGTTTTTTTAACAGTGCATATAAGGGCATCTCCAATGCAATGATTAGGATGGTTTCTATAGCATTAATTAACAGTCCACATAAGCAAAAATCTGATGTGACATGAGAGTTAATGAGGAAAGAGGAGAAAAGTTGAGGAAATGGTTTCTCATGCAAGAAATGTTTTCTATCACTAATACCAAGGATGAAGAAACCACTCTACATGCATTGGAAGAGTGTAGTAGTTTCTATAGATGTGGCCCACTTATTTATGATTAGACAAAAGAAGAAAAAATAAATAGGGACAAGAAATCATGCATTGTGAGAGTAAGTTTTTATGAGTAGTTTCTTAGTGACATGTCATGTATAGAAACTACTAGACGGTTTCTTGGTTGGGAATGCCTTAACAATAACAGATGCTAAGCGGTTAATATTAACAACACCGTACCTAGCTACCTACGTGACGTGACAATATCTCGTATGATCGCACAGAAATTTCTCCACAAGGCGTCGTATTCTTTAGTTCATATCATTAGGTTGGCGAATATACTTTTCTAGGTCGTGTGATTTCCGGTTTTCCACCAACTCCACTTAGGATTAGAATAGACAAATCTAGCACTAACAAATTAACCAAGCGGCAGAGGGCAAAGGAATCTAGCTGCTCCATGCTCCAAGCCTCCAATCTTCTCGTGCACCCTTCCTACGATTCTCCCCAGAAAGATAAAATCCATGGCGCCCCCGATCCCTTCCTGCTTTCCAAGCTGTGGCAGCCTGGCATGCCAAGACGAAGCAGCTAGCTAACCCTCGTGGCCTCGTGCACCTCTTGCTGTCTGCTGCCGCTACCGCCTCTTCGGAATCGCAAAAGACACATGCATGGCTGCTGCGCGAGCAGGTGCGACGCACCGATCCATCGCCAAGCAAGACGACTGATGTACAAACAGGTAGGGAGCATGGGGCGGCTAGGGGGGTTGGATCATTGGGACTTGGGAGCATATATGCATACCTTTTTCGCCGTCTTCCGAGGGGAGCTCGGCTTCGAAGAGCCAGTCCGAAGAGGAGGCCTGCCACCGCTGGAGGAACAGGACGGCTGGGACAAGCGTCAGCAAGCAGACCACCAGCGCGGCGCGCACGGAAGCGCGCCGGGTCCTGCAGCCCCTTTTCGCCTGCTCGTGTTCCAGCTCCACGACGCGTCCCGCGGCCAGCGACGACCTCGCCGTCTCGAGGCCGCGCAGAGGATGCTGCTCCTCGCCGCCGCCGTCGCCGCCATGGCTGCTGTTCGACCTCTCCATGAGTTTAGCCTAGCTAGCTAGCTACGTACGCGTTCCATGCTCGCTGCCTTTCCCTTTTTCTTCCTCTCGAACTCGATCGAGGAGGAGCGGTCAAAGTTGGACGTCAACGACCGCGTGTTTGCCACTTGCAAGTCGTGCGGTCGTGCCAAGTGCCCGTTAAGCTTCGGAATACCGTGCCGTGAACAGTACGGGACTTGTCATGAATAAATGAACTTCGTTCTGGCCCATTTGTGTATATCCGGATTGTATTGTGAAGAACGAATTCGAATACAGTACATGAGAGGTTCGTGCAGTTTTCGAGTGTACACGAGTCCAAACGAATAACATAACGAATCTCCCTTCAAAAGGCCTAGTTAATACACAGGGCATGAGCACGACGAAACGTGTACGTACGTACGTACGCCATTCGGAACGTGAAGCTGCAGAGGTGGTCATGACTCATGCGCTACGTACTACAAAATTTAGTGGTCGAACAACTTGAGACCGAAGCCAACGTCCTCGCAGTGGCGGACGTAGGGCTTGACGGCGGCCGCGTCGACCTCCCTCTTCGCCCTGCACCCGAGTATCGGCGGCGAGTGCAGGCACGGCTCCACCGACGTCGACCGGACGCAGGCCACCTCGGACCTCTCCTTGTCCCAGTCCGGCCGGAGCAGGATCCACGGCTTCACGCCGGCGAAGCTGTAGGCCACGTAGCCGAACGTGGACCAGGCGGTCATGGCGATCTTGTCGCAGTAGCTGAGCAGGTATATCTCGGCCAGAGCCTTCTGGTTGTGCTCGTTTGACGTGTACTGCTGCTGCTCCTCGTGGCTCGGCTGGTACACCGCGACGATCTCACCAGTCTTGGTTGGATTCTCGTAGTACATGCCACGGATCTTCTCGTAATATCCAGAGTACAGTGAGGCGATCAGCACGGCCTTCACCTTCCCTGCATCGGCGGTCGTGTTCGCTGGCTCCGCCGTGCCGAGCTCCGGCAATAGCCGCTGCTCCCTGATGCATCTCATCAGCTGGTCATACATGTTCTCGAACTTTATCGGCTTCTCCGGGAAGATCCTGATCTGAAACCCGATCTTCTCGTCGACTCTGGCGAGGTACGCTTCGTAGTATCTCCTTATGATTCCCCATACCGTGTTCGTCGGATGGAAGAGATACCTTCCAAGATGATGGAAGGTGGCCTCTTTCTGCGGGAACATCTTCGCGAGCTCCTTCTCGTACATCGGCGTCAGGAACAGCGCCGGCGCGAAGTAGCTGTCAGACTTGAGTATCATCCAGTTGAACTTGCCGAGCACCAGCTGGTCCTCGTCGCAGAACACGTTGTCAGACAGCTTCAGCTGGGACTGCTCGACGTGGAGGTACACGTACGGCGGCAGCGACGACGCCGGCACGCTGCCGGGGTCATCGTTGCGGACGACGTTGTTCTTGAGCATGTTGACGTAGCTCTCCGGCGCGCCGATGTGCAGGTTCTGCGGGTTGTTGTGGGGGAAGCCTCCGGGGAGCACCCACGAGCTGCCGGGGAACGGCTCGCAGAAGAGGCCCTCCTGCTCCGGCGCCACTTGCATGAGCAGGACGCGATCGGAGAGGAGGGCGTAGAGGAAGGTGGAGGCGATGGTGAGCATACGGTTGCCCAGGCCATTGCAGGGGAACCAGACCACGTACTTGCACTCTGAATTCTCCACGTTGCGGCCGGCCTTGAGCTGCCTGATGGCCTTCCGGTAGCGCTTGGTGCCAGGGCCGCACTTCTTGTGGTACGCCTCGTACCTGCGCAGCTTCTGCACCAGGTAAGGCGACAGAGGGAAAGGGGATTGCTTCCGGTAGAGAGACGATCTGTATCTGCTCCGACAGGAGGATTCCTCGAATGCAGCAGAAAGCAATCCTCCCAGAAGCTTGTCCTGGGACAGAGATGTCGTCGGTGCAGACACATTTTTCGGGGCTTCAATTTCTGCAGAAAAGTTTGCAGTTAAATCTTTGCAGAAAAGTGTAGACTCACAAAGCAATTACGGTCATACATGCCGTTTCAGATTCTGACATCTCGCCGTCTTTAATAAAACAGGACCCATGTAGCAACGAAAATTTACTTTGATGAGGCCTACTACGGAAGCCTTGATTGTTTTGGAATTTACTTTCATGAGGGCATGAGGTCTCACCTAGATGTATCATGCTAAAGCCAGTGGCCACTCAAGTAAAAAGGCAGGGAGACTTTCGTTAAAACAAACAGAAGGAAAGGTCGGACCTTTCGGGACGCCATTCTGCCCGCAGGGACAAGGCAGTAAAAGCCACCGACACTAATCAGAAGCTACCCCATTGGAAGAAACAACGCCAAGGCAGGACAAGATCCGCAAAAGGATGCACTAGTCAGTAGTCACTGCCTCACTGGTGTGTAGTGGCATCACTCATCAAGACAGCTCTGTCATCACAGTGCCGCCGCGTCACCGAACAGGGACTGTTCGTCAAGCACACTGGAAACTGCAAAGCGGCGTATGTTTTTTTTAAGCAAAGGGGAATCTGATCCTGGACTTTGCAAGCAGCATGCTGCATGCATCCCAAAAGTTTACTCAATACTCATGCAGTGGATCGGTGATGATCAGAGTGCAAACTTGCACCATCCAAACCAAACCAGAATGACAGATCTGTATCCAGTTCTTGCATGGATTTCCAGTGATCTAATCAATATGCTGTGACTTTGTGAGTGTGAGCTTGCCGCTACGGTTACAATGCCAGTGTATTAGCACGATGACACCCACCGATCATCTGACGAAATGCCAATTGTCAGTCTACTACCTCTATATCCTGAAAATTACTTACGACAGCAGCTGCTTGTTCATCATAGGCGATCATATCAGAAGTTCAGAACCATTATTCCTTCCCAGGCTGGCGGTCAACCAGTTAGCATCGTCGCCTTACGTTGGACGCGATCTTCAAAATTTCACAGATTCAAACACGGTGAGAGGAGAAAAGGAGCTTACTTTGCGACGTTTGCGTCGTGGATACGCCGCCGGCGACGACCTGGCGACTGCCGACGTTGGGGACGGATGTGGCGGTGGGCGAGGACGAGGAGGGGAAGGAGCCCCAGCGGCCGCCGAAGACGAACACTAGGATGGGCAGGGTGATGAGGAATCCGACCAGCACCATGTGCGGCCGGACGCCGCCGCGCCACCCGGCCGCCCTCTTCTTGTCGGCGTCGGCGTCGGCCAGAGCCCGTGGGCTCCGGGTTCGCTTCACGTCCATCCCCTTCTATCCTCGCGCCGGCCGCAAGCTTGCCGCTTGGAATTGCTCTGCTTCTTCTTGTGATCTCCTCCTGCTTCTTGATTAAGCTCACGTGTGTTGATCCGCGGTGTGGTCCGTTCGCTGGTTCGCTTGTGCCGGCTTCTCTCCCCCTTCCTTCGAGGCGAACTCGTCAAAGTGCGACTGCGAAGCTAGACGGGGGCTTGAGGTTGAAGGAGAGAACGATGCCGACGTGTGCCCGGTTGCTTGTTGGTTTTCTACTTTTCTGCAATAAGTACAATTTCTACTACTTGTTCATGCATCAAGGTGGTTCTACCTAGGCCAGCTTCCAGCAAAAATACATCTTTTTTAAGAAAGGATGGATCGCTGCCGTGCTAGTTGTGATAGAATAGAGCCATCGTCTCTGATCGACCAGACCGTATGTGGTGTTCAGGGTTCCATCTGTACCCACATGGCCCGTGGTTCTCTCGCCACTTATTTTCTTTTTATTTACTCGTGGGGTGACAAGGATAGATCGGAAGACGACTTCCCAAAAATATGTGATTTGTTTCGTTCTCATAAGCGACATTCTGCGGTATCGTCCACTAAATATTTTTGCTACATGTCATCGATAGCAACTAACAGAAATGTCAATCTAACTATATAACTAGATCTAAATGTTTTTAGCTTAGGTATTAGCCAGAAGTTATATTGATATAAAACATCTATGAATTGTATTTTAGAATAGATGTAGTACCCAGGATTAATTTAGATATGGTAGGTGGATTGATACTATAACAAGGACTTAGGACTTGGAATCTTTCAACGCCAAAAAACAAGCATAGCTGAATTACCAACTTGAGCCGGACAGGTTGGTAATATTTCTACACTTATTGTTTAATTTTCACTTCCCAGATGCCCCAAAAGTCCGATCCATCGATGCAACACGTAAGTCCAAGTGAGTGAGTGACCAACTCCCAAACGCCAAACCAACTGGGCTGGGGACAACTACGTAATTTCCATTCTGATAAGGGTAGGTGACATGTCGTCTATGCATCGATCTGACCGAGTCACTTCGAAAGTGCAATGGAAGTGGGGCGAACTGCCTCCCTGTAGCTTTGGCATCTTCTATATAAAAACTGGGTATTTCAGAGCCTATCGCGGCGTGTCGGTTGTCTAGAACAATAATATGTTGGGATTTTTTTAATGCAAACTTGAGGTTCTGTATAATATTTTGGGATTTTTTAATGCAAACTTGAGGTTCTGTATAATATTTTGGGATTTTTAATGCAAATTTGAGTCATTAATTTTAAATATTTTTATTTTTGAAAATAATTTAGAATGTTTATTAGAGTTTATTTTTTTGTTGTAACACTAAGACCCTGTTTGGGAATATAGTTTTTTGTAGTTTTATAAGCAATACTGTAGTATTGAGCAATACTACAGTATTATATACTAAAAGATGTTTGACAATTTCATTTAAAATCTCTGTAAAGTAAACTGTAGTATTATAAATACTATACTCAATCTACACTATTGAAAACTTTGATACGAAACACTTTTTCTAAAACTATGGTATTATAAACTGTAGTATTATCATGAATATAATATAATATAGTTTTTGAAATAATGTAGTTTCTAAAAACAGTAAATAGTTTTACACCGGAAGCAAACTTTAGCAAAACACACAGAAAACGGCGGCGACAGAGAACTACGACGTTTTTTTTTTTGGGACGTACATAAACTCGCTTACAAATTAAATAATTGGTGACTCCTTGAGCAACTAGTTCAAGGTTGAAACAAATAAAATTAATGATAAAGATTAATAAACGTTTTTTTCAAAATATTTTATATTTTCATATAGATTTGTATTAAAGTAAATTAAGTGGTTTAAGAGACCCCAAAACGTGACACGTACATAAAAATCACAAAAAATGATAAAACGATTATAAAATGCTTTTTCAATAGGCAACGCATGCAATGATGTGAGCCGTCGATCGAATCGTACTGAGTACATCAAGCCACTGTTGCCTTTCATAATTAGCAGTTTAACAGCGGAAGTCACGATCGAACAAGCGTATTTTGAAAGTTATGTAAGATCAGAACTTTAATATTAAATATATTTAGACGAAATTCATGATCACGATGCTCGTGTTGCCTCACGAGCGTATAAGGGGTGTTTGGTTTGAGAGACTAAATTTTAATCTTTGTCACATTGAATGTTTGATACTATTTTAGAATATTAAATGTAGATTATTTACAAAACTTATTCATAATCGGTAGATTATTTGACAATATGATACTACAATACATATTTGCTAATTATTGATTAATTAATCTTAATAAATTATCGTCTCATAAATTATTGTCAGATTCTATAATTATTTTTATAATTAATTTATTTTTAGTCAATCGATTTAATGTCCAACGTGAGACGAACTAAATTTGAGAACACGCACCGCACGCTGCCTTGATCGGTCCAAGACCATCCACAACGAGGCCGTGCTGAGAAAGAAGTAGACTGGCCCACTTGTACTGTTCGTCCACGAGCTGCACGACGTGACAGCATCATGTCACCTCCCACATGGCTTGCCCACTTTGTCATCGAGGGTCTCTTCAATCAAAGAGAGGGCATCGGCCTCGCCGGCGCGCGGTTTCGACGGCGTCCACCGTTCCAACGAAAACTCACCCGTGCACGCAGCCAGCCACGAACCGACGAACGTCACGCTATCCCGATACCACTCGCCGCTCGTCACGTTGCTTTTAAGTGTTGGGATCGAGCAGGGGGTTGCATATGGAGAAGCCGTGCTGCTCGCCTTGGACACGACATGGTTAGATGCTAGTGGTGACTGGTGAGTGGCATTAGTATATTCTGCAGGCCGAGATAAAATAGAAATTCCAAAAAAATCTAATACAATTAGAAACAGAATATTCTCTATAAATATTGAACTGTGTGGTACTGATTTTTTTGTGAACGAAATAGTTTCGAACCATCCGATTCTATTTCTTATTGTACATCAAACCAAACACTACTTTAGTACAATAATAATTTTCATTTTTTTAGTTTTTTTCTAAAACACGGCCGACTGAATCGTGCGTGGATATTTTGGCTTTGATGAGATCGTGCGTGTGGTGGGTCTAGTACCGAGTACCGTCCTTGCTACAGCGTGTGGGCTGTTCATTGGGCCCAATGAAGTTGATTGGGGTGGCACGCACCAGCTTTGTGTTGGCCTGTTTACCTTTGCTGATTTTTGCTGGGAAAAAAACGGAGCTACTCCATCTCAAAGGATCTCTCCGTCTGTTCTTGCCCGAAAATCGCTTAAAACTGCGTGAAATTTGTTTTGAGTGTACCTACTCTCTATAACCGTTTGCATAAAATACATGGAATCCAGCAAATCAAGCTATGCAAGAGGATCCAATGCATGCAGCCAGTTGAAAAGTAGGCGGTTTTATCTCCAAACGAAAGCCACAACAACGAGGTGATACACACAGCAACACACAAGAGCGCAAGAATTGATATCATTTCGCCTCCGATCCGTACGTCATCTTCTACCTCAGCATGCCGAGCGGCATGGCCGGCGCCCCCATCACCGGCGCTCCTGCGACGCCTCGGTTCTGCCTGTCTATATTGGCAGACCAACCTTACCAGAAAACACAGCTCGTCAATCCTCCACACGCCCAAAGAAGATGAAGAAGAAAAAAGAAGATTTTTGTTGCGTGGGAGCAAAGAATGTACTGTGCTGCTGCGAAAAGTTGGGCGCTTACCGATCCCCAAGTCGAAGCCGCGGTTCTTGAGCTCCCTGTACTCCTGGCACAGCGCGAAGTACTCGCAGCAGCAATGCACGAGGAAGTCGGGGCACTCACCCTCCTCGATGTCGTACTGCGCCCTCAGCTTGGACCGGTAGAAGCACGAGTACAGGCACCCCATCGCTGTCGACGCGCAGATGAGCGCGTAAAGCGACCCGCCCGCGAGGCATGCTGCGCGCAATCACAACGACACACACGGGATCAGCGAGAACCCAACCGATCTATTAATGGATCGAAATCTTTAGCTCGTATGAAGCACTCACGGCAGGTGCCTTTGTCGACGATGTCAGCGATCTGCCCAAACGTGATGCAGGGGCACAAACAGGTGATGAGACCTTCATGGGAGAGAAACCGGTGTCAATTGGAAAACAAGATTGAGCGGCCATGAGGCCGGCATCCATTGCCCTGGCCTCTGATCTCCCAAGAACACCGAAAACGAAAGACTTACAGTTCCCTGGGTCGTCCATGCAGTGGAAAAGGCCGGTGGACCATCGCGTCAGCCCGCCGCCGGGGCGTGGGGCGCTCATCGGCTGCTGCAGGTACGGTGCCGGCGGCGGCGCCGGCGGTGGAGCTCCAGCGCTGAACTTGTTATACGCGTCGGGTGGTGCTGAGGGATACATTGCTTGGGAATACGGTCTTTTGATTATGCGTTTGCTAAAGCGAAAGGCAGGACCTGGTTCTTCTTTAAAAGGATTCTCTCCAGGCTCCAGTACTCAGGCAAGAGACCCATGAGTCTCGGACAAAATCATCTTCTTTTTTGTAGAACAAGTCAGTCATGTAGTACCACTAAACAATGCACCATCATTGAAGCTTCTTAATGTTGGTTGGAAACTTGTAATGAGCAACTAAGGATATCTCCGATGCAAAAATCTGATTTTTTTCTTCAGAAACAACCAGATGGTTCAGTTGGTGAACTGCGTTAGTTCATCTGGCGGACCAAATAGCAGAACGAAAAATCGATTCCCACCAATTATGCATGAATCCGTTGCCACAGTGACAGTCCAGTCTGTTTGCTTGGTTGTCATGTTGATCTAATGATCTAAACGGTGCGCCCATGAAGCAAGCATGCATTCTTTACTGTCTCGGTTCATTCGAACCAAAATGTTGGATCGGTACCTCGGTTCGGATCATTCCTTCCATGGCTCGATTTTCTTTTGCACTGGAAATGGATGCTTGTTCTGTTCATCTGTTCATCTTAATTCTCTCTGTAGGCTGATAAATGAATGCTATTATTCTACATGACCCGTAGTCTGCATTGCTGCATTGTAATCTGCATTGACCATTCGACTACTCCACAGTCCACATGCTTTAGAATAATCGCATTTTTAGAGCGTAGAAACAGTGGCCACCAACTGTTCCCTTCCTGTTCTCGTGCAGAGCTGATTAATGTAGTAAAGAGTGCTATCCAATAATCCAAAGAAAAATGTAGTTTATTCAGGGAGCAGGAATTCAGACTCTGGGTGGGCATACAGTCAAATTCCTTACTCGTGGGTTTTCTCAACCTCGAAGAGAGATGCTCACATGGGAAACATTGGAGGTTCAATAATCAATAGCCCAATCCCTGTGTCATCTTTGGTTCGTTCGCAACAATAGTAAGATGGGTTACTTGACTTGTAGTATAAGGCAACACCAACTTAGGATTTTGTTAGGATTCATGACTACCGCCTACCTAATGGCTAAGCATGGTCACGGTTGCTTCTCTGAATATACTTGAAGAAATCGATCAGGATCGCATTGTCCATCGGTTCCGACTGACACGACACGTCAGATAAATTAACACTGCTCTCGTTGACCAACATCACTGCATGCGTCGTTGACCAGCGGTCGAGCTAGCTAGCTGCAAGCAATATACAGGGTTCACCGTGTGTCTGCATGCATGCGCTCCGGGCGCAGCAAACGATGAACGGCGAACGCATCTGATTCTTGTTCAAGCAACGAATATAATCTTGCCTAACAATGCGCCAGAATTCCACGGCCTCGTATCGTCCAAGACCGGCCGGCCGGCCGGCGGGGGCCAGCTGCTAGCCGGTCGGCGGCGTGCCAACCGTTCCACTAAACGTGCGGCGACCGAACTGTAAAAGCAGTAGTGTGTATATAAACCAACGTACCCCATCGTCCATTGATCGACAGTATCGTGTCAGAATTCAGGCAGATCGAGAAGGAGGAGGGGGAGGAGGAGGAGGAGGAGAAAGGGAGGGATCAAGCTAAGGGATCGCCATGGCGTTCACGCGGTACCACCGGGCGTTGCCGCAGGGGGAGACGACGGTGGGGGAGTTCAGGGCGTGGCTGAGCCAGTTCGACGCGAACGGCGACGGGGCGATCAGCCGGGAGGAGCTGGAGCGCGCTGCGCAGCCTCAACCTGTGGTTCGCGCGGTGGAAGGCGCGGGAGGCGATGCGCGAGGCGGACGCCAACCGCAACGGCGTGGTGGACCGCGACGAGATGGTCAGGCTGTACGCCTTCGCGCAGAAGCACCTCCACATCAAGATGAGCGAGCTGGAGGACAACTACTACTAGCTAGCTAGACGTACTGTGATCTGACGAAGCGATGATCTCTCTCAAAAATGAAAAGAAACTTAGATATCTAAGCTGTAGATTGGAGTGGATTTGGGTTTTGTGCTGCACTAATGTTCTGATTGTTTTTTTTTTTCAGATTTGTTCTACCTCGTGTTCTGAAAAATGCATAATTTTCTGTACATAGAGATAGGTACCTACATGGTATACATGTATGCTGTAAATACTGGGTTTCTGAATTATGCAGAAACCGGTGATTTATATGTGTGTGGATATTAGTAATCCGAGTAACATCTTGCACGTCAATTATGTCCAAATGTCATTTCAAAACAATTTGATGAGCCAAACTATATGGAAGCAAGAAAAAGGGCTTATTTGTCGGATTTTTAAAATAGCTGCAGGTGTAGAGGCTACAATAAAATGAAAAAAGTCAAACAATACAATGTTGAAGTTATAGCCATAAGCCCATATATGATCCAAATCCTCGCGGGTAAAGATGGCGATGGGTCTATACCCATCGGATTTGATCATCTCAAACTTATATCCGTTAGAAAAAAATCTTTTCATATGATAACTTATATATATATATATATATATGGGTACCATTTCCCACCCAAACTCATACTCATGCAGGTAAAATATACCCATAGATACCCATATCTATCAATAGACACCACACACCAAACATGCTAAAAAATAACAACTACGTATCTATCCTCACAAAAACAGTGTTTCATCTAATTAGACCGATTACTCGTTGGGTCGTTGGGTCGTAAGATCAAAATTACGTATATAAATAAATTCTTAAATAATAATGATTTAAACTCTAAAAATATAGGATATTAGGCCCAAAACATGGGCCCAATTGCATATATAGGCTTCTGGTGTAGCACGCCACACGAGTCCAGCCGATTCCACACTCTTTCCCGCATCTTCCTCTGCACGCTTCCCCCTCGTACCGCCAATTTTTTTTGCAGCGCCTCTCCCAATACCCGCCTACTCTCTCAGTCCGAAAAATTCCCCAACGAGCAAGCGAAAAATCCACGCGATTCGGCACCAATCTCCACTACTGATCCACTGGAGGGAGGTGAGCTGATGCCTCCGAGGAGCAAACGGGACCCCCTCGGCAGCGGCGCCGATGAGGAGGAGGAGATCACCGTCGTCTCGTCCGACTCGGAGTCAGAGTCGAAGTTGGAGCGCGGAGTGGAGGACGGAGACGACGACGACGACTACGTGGGTGAGAGTAGTGACGCGGCCGGCGGCGGCGGAGACGACGACGAGGAGTATGATGGAGGCAATGGCGACGCAGGTAATGGCGACGAGGGCGGGCGGCTAGTTCGGAGCGGGCGTCGCGGCGTGATGGCTCCCGATCTGGAGATGAAATCACAGAACGTGGATGCCCTCGTCAGGTATGCTGGGAAGAGCCCACTTCGGCTGTTAGATTAGTTGATTTCTTCCTCGATTTATATGTGCGTGAGACTGGCCTGTCGAGGCATAATAATAGACTCCTATGGCTCACATGTGCGCGGATCTAGATTTTGATGGCGGTGAGATTGTTCGATGAGTGTTTGACTGTTTGTATTTGTTATTGATTTTTGAGTAAAATATGTGGTTGGTCCATAAACTTGCGTCGAGGTGTCAAATAGGTTGACGAACTACCTAAACTTGTCTAAGTTATTCAATTTGGTCCAACCACACGTTTGACCCTCTTCGTGTCTACGTGGCTTGCCAAGTGGCTCCTCCGTGACGATGAGTCAACTCACGTCTATTCTTTTTTGCGTTTTGCCCTCTACCCGGTCTCATCCCACTCGTGAATCGGGGAAGAAGAGGAGTGGGGTGAAAAGAGTGAGATGAGGCTGTGTAGGAGACAAAACACAAAAAAGAATAAGCACGAGCTGACTCATCACTACGGAGACGCCACCTAACAAGCCACGTAAGCGTGAAGAGGGTCAAATGCGTGGTTGGACCAGATTAGATCACTTACACAAGTTTAGGTGTCCTAATATGCATTTTCTAAGTTTGTGGACCTATTTGACACCTCGACGCATGTTTATGGACCCGTCATGTATTTTACTCTTGATTTTTTGATCTTCTGTGCAATTTTGCATTATATACCTTCCCCCAAAGGCCAAAACCCAGCCTGTGTTTACTGTTTAGATGTTGACCCCAGCTTGTCTGCATTTGGTCCGTTTCCTTTAGAGAAATTTAGGCTAAAAGTTCCATATCATAGTTGAAAACTCACTCTTAGCTTGTTTGGACAATGGAAGGGTCGGATTCAATACTCCATCACCGTGTGGAGGTAGGCCAATGGTATTTGAACTTATGTGATATGGGGAGTTTAGTTTACCTTTTGTATTCCTTGCTTTGACCCTAATAGTTTTGACGGGTTTATTCCCTGAAGGAGGCCCGTCTAGAATATCAAAGTCAAATGCCTAAACCCCCGAATATTGATAACTTGATTTAGGCCATTTGGGTAACTATTTAAAACGTGCATTGCTTACTAACTCATACATGCTAGGGATTCTATTATATTCAATATTATCAACTATCTCTCTAGCAGGATATAGTGTTAGAAAAATTGGTGATCGGTAGCTTATCGGCCGACGACCGAGTAGGGATTAATCAATTAATCAGGGGATTATCTGAATTAATCGGTCGATCAATTAATTGGTTAAATATTGAATATTAGAGTTATAGTTAACATATTATTCTAGTCAAACCATAGCCTTGACTCCTTGAGTATATAAAGCAAAGCCCTCAAACCCTTCTCCACTCCTCTCCTCCAAGCCTCCCGGCCGCTAGCCTTTCACCTCCTCCCCAACCACCTGTTCAGCCATCTGCTTCTCTTCCTCCCTCTCTTCAGTTCTCTCCCTCACGTGGCCCCTCTCCTCCCAAGCACCTTGCGCCAGCCAACCTTCACACCGCTGCCCCCTGCACCACACGGTACAATGACTCTGTTAGTCAGTGCCATACTCATTATTTATGTGACCTACTGAAGTCCAGAAATATATTATATTTGATCAGTTAATTTGACACTGGAACAATCTTGCTCCATGCTATATATTAGTTTTACCTCATTCTCTTTTTACCTACTGTAAAGTTGTCGATTTCCATGTTCTTTAGCTTTCATCAGAAACAAGATTATTCTATATTAATCAAGCAATCAACTATAGCCTGACAAACACATTATCTTGTTTGCATGTTTATCTTTCTTTCTGGTTTTTGTCAGGGGAAACCTGGTTGTAAGAAGGCAACCACTTATTCCACGTATTCTTTCGGTTTCTGATGCTGCTGCAGTAGCTCGAAGACCATTCAAACCTCCATGTCAAAATGGATACAGTGAAAACAATGAGCAACTTGCTCGGCGCCTTTCAGCTCGTAAAAGATTTGTCCCATGGGGTTCAATGCAGCCACTTGCAGTTACAAATATTCTTCCACAATCACCTGTTGTTGCTAGTGATGATTCATTAGAAAAGGAGGAACCTCTTCCACCTGGCATAGATCCATTGATTTTGTGGCAACCTGAGGGATGTGGCAAGGAAAATAATAATTTTGTTGCAATTGAGGTTGATCACTTGCTTGTACGTTACCTTCGACCCCATCAAAGGTAATGTACTCTTATGTATTATTTTCTGGTATCCATTCTTACACATCTATGATCTATCATATCATTTTGATCATGCTAACCTTTTTTGGTTCCCTTATGGTAATTATAATTTATAATTGGCCCTAACTTCTGGATGGCAGGTTCAACTTATTCAGTGCATTACAATATTTATATAGAATGTTTTTTGTTGAGAGAAAACAGTAGGTTAGGGTTAGAAACCTACTGAGATATATATATTGTCGCAAAATAGAGTAAAATGCACAAAGTGGTGATATTATAAAGTTTTAGCTTAGCTTTCACTTTACAATATGCATGGTAATGTTCTAATGCAGGGAAGGAGTTCAGTTTATGTTTGATTGTGTCTCTGGGTTGTTAAGTGATGATGGAATTTCTGGTTGCATTTTAGCTGATGACATGGGGTACTAATCTATTATCTATATCCCTCCCTGTTGTATATTTCTTACGCTATTCAATCTTAAAGCTTAACCTCTCTTATACTTTGCAGATTGGGGAAAACTTTACAGTCAATAACTTTACTATATACCCTTCTTTTCCAAGGATTTGATGGTAAGCCAATGGTTAAAAGGACTGTAATTGTAACCCCCACAAGTTTAGTTAGCAACTGGGAATCTGAGATAATTAAGTGGTTAAAAGGCAAAGTGCAGCTGCTTGCGCTTTGTGAAAGCACACGCGCTGATGTTCTTTCTGGAATTGAAAGTTTCTTAAAACCCTTGAGCCGTCTTCAGGTTTTCAATTTCCCATTTATTTTCTTCTCTATATTATTCTAGTTGTGAACCAAACAGTAAGTTGATGGCAATGTCTGCTGAAAATATTTCTTCATTTTAAATTTCCTTCAGGTACTCATCATATCTTATGAGACCTTTCGCATGCATTCTTCAAAATTTGAAAAGCCAGGAAGCTGTGACCTCCTCATATGTGATGAGGCCCACAGGCTGAAAAACGACCAGACCCTAACAAATAAGGTATATTAATTTGTAAATTTCATTACATCCCAATATTTTATACACATCTGAACTGTTTGTACTTAGATTCCTCTTAGATGTTGTTTTCATGAAAATACTTAATGTGGTAGGCATTGGCTGCCCTTCCTTGTAAACGGCGTATCCTGTTATCAGGTACCCCAATGCAGGTAACTTTTAGCTTTCTGTATTCTTTATTTCTTGAATGTAGCAATGGTTTCCAATATCAATCGACAAAATTTTCTGCTGCAGAATGATCTGGAGGAGTTCTTTTCAATGGTAAATTTCACAAATCCAGGAGTTCTGGGGGATGCTACATATTTCCGTAGATATTATGAAGTAAGTATGGAAGTTAATACAAATAATAATGTACTGCAAACCTATGAGTTGGGAGGTTGTGAGGAAAACATTAGAGTTCATTAGTTCAATTATTTCCTTTTATTTTCTATTTTTCTTGTGTGCCTATGATAATGTGGGATGCTGTGCCCTGTGCATCCAATAATTCTTTGCTTTATCTCTGATATTATTCACTCCTTACTGAAGGCACCGATCATTTGTGGAAGAGAGCCCACATCAAGTGCAGAAGAAAATAATTTGGGATCTGAGAGATCTGCAGAGCTCAGTGCAAAAGTAAACCAGGTAAGACTCTTCCTTCTGATTTCTGAAGAAGCTTGTTCACCACTATATATTATGTTGACCATGTTTATGATTCACGCATTATGCTGTCTTGCTCCTTTAGAGTTGTTTTGATGCATTTCCTTCTTTTTTGGGGGCTAATCAGAGATTAATCATGTTTTGATGCTTTCTCGATGATATCCAGTTTATATTGAGACGGACAAATGCCCTGTTATCCAATCACTTGCCACCAAAGGTATGCTTGTCTATTTAGTTGAACTCTTTCGATTTTTTGTTTACTGAAAATTTGGCCCAATATTGTTGTTTGCACATTTGTACAACTGATATCCATCCAAGGTTCTAAAAGGCGATATGTGGTTTCATGTGGTCAACTCACATTATAGTGCTTACTGCTTATACTCCATAGTCGCTCACTCATGTTGCGTAAGCCTTACAAGATTGAGACACCTGTTCCCTGTATGTGACCTTGTAGAATGTAGACCTTATTTTAGAGCACTGGATCCATCTTTCTTGATATGGTTCCTTTTGGAAATACAAATGTTATTTTTTTCCTTACTTAGCATTGCTTAACAATTGTATACAGATGGTTGAAGTAGTGTGCTGCAAGTTGACTTCTTTGCAGATTACACTGTACAACCACTTCATACATTCGAAAAATGTGAGTACCTAACTTCACACTGTTCTGTGTTCCAAACACTGTTTTAGTAGGCACATGTTAGTAGTGCTACACCTACAATAATGTATTATTTGTCCTATTCAGGTCAAACGCTTGATATCCGAAGAAACAAAGCAATCCAAAATTTTGGCGTATATTACTGCTCTTAAGAAGTTATGCAACCATCCAAAGGTAAATAATTTGGCTGCTTCGCTTGAGATGCATTTCTTACACACTTTCATCAAAATTATCTTGAGAGTTATGCTTTCATTGATGATCTGCTAATTTTTACTATAACTTCTCTTCCAAACATAATAAACTGGTGAGAACCCTGCAACTTTCTGCTCTGGTTGTTAGCATGTGGTATACTGCATTGAATACTGAAATTCATATATTTTGAAGAAAGGCTTTGCCATAAATTGTTTAATGCAAGAGGGAATTTTCTTTTTGTCTATCATGGTATTTTGATAACTTATTGACTTATCGTGCACAGATTTATAGTGATATAAATTGAGTATATAAAATTCAAAAGGAGTCTGAATCAAATCTTGTGTTTATTCCCTTGTTGATTACCTTTCACTTTCAGAAAGGAAGTTAGTATGATATGATGGTTATAAAGAAATTCTGGGTCATTGCTTGACTTTTGATACTATTGCTACTAGCCATCCTGCATATGATAGTTTCTCGCACTTTCACCTTCACAATTTGGGTTATAATAGGCACAACATAATATTTGTCATTTGATCATATTTCATTGCAGCTGATCTATGACACCATAAAAAGTAATAATTCAGGAGGCTCTGGTTTTGGTGACTGTCTGCGCCTTTTTCCTCCAGAACTGTTTTCAGGAAGGTATTTCACACTTTCTCGGTAGCTTCACAATTAGCTCATCCAATTTACATGCATTTTTAATTTTGTGCAAGGTCTGGGTCATGGACTGGTGGAGGAGGAATGTGGGTAGAACTGTCTGGCAAAATGCATGTGCTGGCTAGATTACTGGGGCAACTCCGTCAGAAAACTGATGATCGCATTGTTCTTGTATCAAATTATACCCAGGTCAGGTTTTTATGGTGTCTTATTTTAATATGATGCTGTCTTTAGAAATTGTTGTTCATCACAAAGTTGTATCAGGAAACATAAATCTGTACACTGGAGGCAGCAACATGATTTTTTTTAAAAATACTATGTATGGGGTATATATATTTGCTGACTATAATGTTCACTTTGCTTGCGTATGTTCTAGTTCTTCATTACATGAACGGACCATTTAGAAGAACTTCAAACGATATACATGCTATAATCTGCAGCTACAGTCTCTATGTCTGACTTGTTTATGTCCTAATCTCATCACAGTGTCACACAATTAGATTGGTTGGTACATTGTACTGTGTGTTAAGGTAAACGATAGGGAGAACAGAACTGACTTAAAAGTCTATTTGGGATATATGCCTGGCTTCCTTCTGTAACTGTCAAAATAATGTATTTCAAAGTGTTTGTTTCCATCCAATCATCCATGACCTTATTTTTTGCACATCTTATAAATTCTTAATAAAGAACCTATCCATGTTTTGTATCACTTATTCTCCATAATTAATATCAACTGAGTCATTGAGTGTATATGGTGCTTTTAAAACTGCATATGATGCCTTGTTTTAGTTCATGATAATATATGGTTAATATAATTATTTTCCTCTTTTGGATATCTATACAGTTGGAATGAAATAATTTATCATTGTCTTTTTCTAAAAGTTCAGACATTAGATCTGTTTGCACAACTATGTCGGGAAAGAAGATACCCATATATTAGACTGGATGGAGCAACATCCATTAATAAAAGGCAAAAGTTGGTGAACCAATTCAATGATCTATCCAGAGTATGTAAGATCTGCCCTGTACCCCATTTTTGATAAAAGCCTGCCCTGTGTCCTGAAGAACAGTTCCAACTTTGAACACAAAACTATGTGTGTTTGGCAGGATGAGTTTGTCTTTCTACTTAGTAGCAAGGCAGGTGGTTGTGGGCTTAATTTGGTAGGTGGAAATCGATTGATTCTCTTTGACCCCGATTGGAACCCTGCCAATGATAAGCAGGTTAATGTCTATGCATCTCTGCTTCATTACCTTGTGAAGGTTCTTTTAACTCCAAACCATGTCTGATCTGACCTTTTCCATTTGTTAATCTTTGCAAAGGCTGCTGCTAGAGTATGGAGAGATGGACAAAAAAAGAGAGTATACATATACAGGTTCTTAAGCACAGGAACCATCGAGGAGAAGGTTGCCAATCTTGAATCTTATATTTTTCAGATATCGTTCACTTTCATAAGTATTGTCCAGTGAAGAAATGCTGAGTTGCTATCTACTTTCTTGTGCTGACATTTGTATACAGGTATATCAGCGTCAGATGTCGAAAGAAGGCCTCCAAAAAGTTATCCAGCATGAACAAGCAGATAACAAAATGCAGGTTTAGTTACTTGGAGTGATCTTTTGCTTTATTCAACAGAAGATCTGTATGATAACAAGCATGAACAAACAGTTAACAAATTGTATTCACAACTTTTTTAACAGGGGAGTTCTCTTTCAACAGAAGATTTGCGTGATCTTTTTACCTTCCACGATCAAGTCAGGTGAATTCTGTTCCTTTGAATTGTGGGGCTCTATTCTTTCTTGTTTCCCACTTTATTTGTTATGTTCACAGAACTGCTAGTACCAAAGGCATTAATGAAAGAGTTCCATAAACCGACAGGAGCCAGCTAACAATTATAAAAATTAGACCTGGCCTGATGGACACTAGGAGGAAACTCGTTAAACAAAACATTATCATTGCTTTCTATTTTTAGTTAGCCATCACCCATCAGTATCTGGACCAGCCATGCCCTGCTTGTGGTCAATTCTACTGTTCCTCTATTTGGAGGAATATGTGGTATCAGCTGCCAGTCTTATGCATATGTATACTTAGCATTGCTTTCACTTTCACAATTGTTTTGACTTTTGAGATCAAGAACACTGCGAATTGTTTTATAATGTAAAATGTTGGGCAGTCAATTTCATTAATTATTGAAAAGTGTGCATAGAAATATAGAATGTTCAATACTAAGTGCACCCCCTAACTTGCTATTGACATAAACCAGACTCTAATTCTGAAGCAAGGGCTAAATGCCCTGTCATTACAACATTTCAAATGATGTAGAGGCAAATATCAACCATTCATTATTTTAATCTAAATTCTGTACCTTAGTTTATGTTTTGCACCATATTATTTCTTACCTTCATTTGGTGAGCAGGTCTGAAATACATGAAAATTTGAAGTGCAATCGATGTAACAAAGATGGCTATGTGGTTCTTGATGGTAATGATCTTGATTCAGCAGCCACTGAGCAGAAAGATTACATTGATATTGGTGGTTTTTGGGAGATCTCAGGATGTGTGGAGAAAATGAATAGTTCAAATCAACAGGTAGTCTTGCGTGACACCCTTTATGTTTTTAATTTAATGTTGTAGTTGCTTTAAAGCTCATGAACTTTGCTGCTCTGCTCTATTTATGCAAGATTGGAAGACCTTCTGAAGAAGATCTAGGAAGTTGGGGCCACCATTCTGATCCATCAACTGTACCTGATACTATACTCCAGTGTTCTGCTGGTGATGAGGTGATGGCCTCAGTGCATTTGCACCTTAAGTCTTATTTATAGTAGAACCCACACTCACACTTCTCTTTATTCCCATAGAAGTTTCTGGCTCTTCCACTGCATCGACTTGTTTGATTCTTCATTATATTTAGATGATAAAACAGAGAAAGAGGGAAATTTAGGCATATCACATACAGTGTTCTAAAAGGCGCTAGGCGCTAGTCGGGCGGAGACTGGCCGCCTAGCGCCTAGGGGCGCCTAGGCGGCGCCTGGACTGGGCAGGGGCGCAGGGGCGCGTGCGTGTCTCGGTGTCTGCCTCTGGGTCTCTGGGTGAGCAGCAGCAGTGCAGTGCACCGGTGGACCGAGCCGCGCCGGAGAACGAGCGCCGCCGGAGGCCGGAGCACGACTGCACGGGGAGGCCACCGGACTGCCGAGTGCCGAAGTCGTCGCGCGCTCCGTCGTGAGGGAAGATGGCCAGAGTCCAGACGGAGGCGCGGCGAAGGCCGAAGTGGCAGAGCGGCGGCGAGCCCGCGGCGGAGCGCGGTGACCAGCGGCGACGTCAGTGGCGGCTGGAGTCGAACAACAGTGGCGGCGGCGACGCTTGAATGCCAGGAGCCAGGAAAGCTAAAAAACCCTAGCCATTTTTGCTTTTTACCCCCTGGAATGCAGTAAAATAGCGTCCTGACTGTCGCCGCCCAGAGCGCCTAGGCGCCGCGGTCAACCGCCTAGGGCGCGGTTGACTCGCCTAGGCGCCTGGCGCGCCCAGCCGGCCGTCGAGCCCCTCCGCGCGGCGCTGGCTCGCCGCTCAGCGCCTAATGGCGCCTAGGCGCCCGCCTAGGACCGCCGTTTAGAACACTGATCACATATACTACTACAAAGTGACTGGTTTTTGAGGCACGCCATTACAAAGTTTTCCCTTTAAGGGATGTCACTAGAGAGTGACCCATAACTATGATATCCCATTATTGACAGTTTTAGGCTATAATGCCCCTATATTTTTCACCTCCTACTCATCCATGGTCATAGCTAGCTCTTGGCAGCCCATCCACTGAGCTGTGCTTCTGATCACCATGTGGACATGTGGTCCTCAAGGCAGATATCACAGCACTGCTCCTTGCCTGTGAAGTGACAGCATGGTGCACTTGTGGGAGAATGGGAATAGGAGATGGGAGGCATTTGAACTTCTCTGGCACAATCCACATACTATGTGTATTAGCTTATCCACATCCACTACATCCGTTCCAAATTTAGCAGTTTGTAGTCAGCCAAGCCAAGGGCGAAAAGTTGCATACCTGAATTGCCAAACGTTTTATCTTGTTGCTGTATGTTTGGTTAAGAATGGTATATGTCCACAAGGACCACAACTATAAGCATGGATTATAAATTATATCAGGTACTATATAGCTATCTACGGATCAGCGAATTACAGTTATTCAATTTTGTGTGCATGAACTTTGGAAGGGAGCTTGATTGTGCTGGTTCTCTCCATTGCTGTGCAAAAATCACTGGAAGCTGACATGCATTGAGTCCTCAGATCGGTGATTTGTTTCTGCTAAACTAAGTTTGGTTCATTTAGATGTCGTGGTTTTAACTTTGAAGTTTGAAATTTGATTTGTGGGAATCAACCTAGTGTTTTGAAAGTTTGGCATGTGATAGCTGTAGTACTATATTCGTGACTAGGTTGAACATGAAAGAGTAACTTGATCCTAGCTGATTTGTAATAATGGATGAGCAAGGATGAAGGAAAACTATCTTATTGAATTATCAATTATCTCTCAGAGTGGCTACTTTTTAGTGACATTCAGAGTTGCACATATCTTAATTTCTCCAGAAGAAAATACTTGCTTGAGAAACTGTCCTCTTAACAGTTATACAATTTTACCTTATGTCAAGGACAAAAAAACCTTTGGAATACAGAATTTAGGACACTTGGTTTTCAACAAAAGCTAACAACCATTAACAAATGAAAACACTTGCAGGTGTCTTTTGTATTCACCAATCAGGTCGATGGGAAACTTGTTCCAGTTGAATCTATGGCACGGCCTGCAACTCATCAAAAAAATGAAATGACAGTTAGTGCAGAAAAAGAAGTGAGGAAAAACAATTCTTGTAATGTACCTGGAACAGAAAAGCGATCTCAACTTGGAAAAAATCTGAAGATGATGGGATTCAATTTAAACAATTCATCTCTGAAATGTCCAATTAAATCCAGGAGAATGCTGCCAAACAGCTTGCAAGGGCTGAAAAAAACCAGTGGATCTTCAGACGGTCCACAAACTAAAAGGCTTCATGTTGGCAATGATGTGTCCGATGATGATTTTGTTTGAGTGTGGTGGATGTAACTCTACTCTCAACAGATAACATGTGAATGCCACATCTGTCCCTGAGGAATTGGCTGCTTGTTTCAGTGCATATAATGCATACAAGTTAGCGAGTTGATGAGCCATGTGAAGCTTCCTTTACTGTAAATGTCACATGATTTGGTGAGTTAGCAACCATATGAAGGAATTCCCTTATTAACCCGTTGCTTTGCTCACTGCATAGCATTTTTGTTTATTCAAAACAAAAAGGTGAGTAACCTTTAGGTGAACCATATTTTATAATTTGTGAATCATGAAGATCAACAGATGATTAGGAAAACTGACATGATTGTTGATTAGCTGCAGATTATTGCAAGAGAGGGATGATGGGATAGAAGTGTAATGCACTAATCCTTGTTCACATAATTACATTACTACCAAAGGTTCAGTGCTTTCTGCCTTCACTTTCAATTCATTATAAACTTGCAATATGATGTGGGCTCTGTAGTCTTGCTACAGGACTCAGGCCATTTGTGTGTGATCTTGCATCCTTGAAATATGATGTAGGTTTTCCATACTCCATTCTAATGCCATATTGGAATTTATAGGTTGTTTTTAGAAAGTGTGTGGTCTTGGACTAAAAAACACTTTCCAAAACTGTCCATGTTGCAGATCATTGTTAGCTCACATTCACCTGTAGTTTTGAAATGTGTTTGGTTCTATGATTGTATTACATACTTCCCTGTCGCCTTTGGAATTGTACCCCCATGCCTAAAGTTGTTAGGAGTAGCCATTACACAAATAAAGGTTCAGAAAAGAGATCTGCCATAAGGATAGGAGACCAACTAGAAGATTTATGCGTGTTATTCCGACAAACGACTAGGCCAGCCACTTGGATGTTATGCTTTCATCTCCAGCTGTCCTTTGTTTGGGCCTTTCCATGTGGGTGGCAGGAACTTTTATGATAGGTGTAATAAAAGCTTGATGTTTGCACCGTTCCACTCTCCCTTTTAGCATAGTCAAATCAAGTAGTCCTAAATCCAGCCTAGCGACTATTTTGTACCTGCTGTGTAGAATGAATAGAAGAATCCCTCCATGCTTATTCAGGGGCTTTTGTTTCTTAATTCCCATAAAAATAAATACCAGTATAATGTCTTATAAATTGAATATTTTTGTATTCTCCATTGTATTTCTGGTGTTTTGCCACTTAGAGTTTGGGTCCTGTTGCTGATTAAGTGGCACAGTTATACTACACATGAGATTTTCCTCAAAAAAAAAAAAACTACACATGAGATTTGTAGCATCAGGGAAAAATCATGGTGTTCTCTCTCTCTCTCTCCCCCCCTCTCTCTCTCTTTGTAGGATTAAAGATAGTAAGTTGAGTCACAATGGAGCTGATCTTCATTAATCATTCCCATCCTTCACATGTGCAGTCACAAAAGTTAATACATCGCTGGAAGAAAAGAATTGGTGCTGTTCATGTGCTCACATGGGTATTCTAGATCTTAAAAGCTTTGCTTATACTAGACTTCGAGTCTTTGACCATATTCATGCAAGTTTTTTTTTAACGAAACAGCAGGAAGTTAAAAGAGATATATACAAGAGGTTAGTGACTCGAGAGTGACTGTTCGTGCAAGTTAAATTGTAAATGGGAGACTCTAACATAGAATATTTTCCTGGTGAATCATGATATACAAGAGGTTAGTGATACCAGAGAGTGACTGTTCGTGCAAGTTAAATTGTAAATGGGAGACTCTAACATAGAATATTTTCGTGGTGAATCTTGACTGGATCTCATTTTATCTCAGTTACAATCTTTTTTCTCAATTTATTCTCTGCTTCTGTTAATTGTTGCTATCTGATGCTAATGTGATGCTCTTTGTAAGGATGTTGGACACATAATCCTCACACTTTAATAATTGGACGTGTTAAAGTCGAAATATCTTTGGGGGAACATTGTGCACATTCTATCCAAAATATTCCTCTCCTGGTATGTTAAGATCGTTAGCTGTGCTTGGGTGCTAAAGGGGCATACATAGATACTTCAGAAAACTTGAGCTCTACGGGAGGCTGGGTGCATTCATATGTCAGTTTAACATAGTATTATTTACAAACCCATAGTTTGAAAACACTTCTAAACTTTTAAACAATCCCAGCTGTTTTTCCATTGATATAATACATTGCAAATACGTAACTGAACCTTGAATCATAAGTCTAAATGTGTTTGTTGTACAGTTGGACATTGGAATTATTTCCAGTTTCAACTCTTTATTATTAAACAGAATACACCCCATCTGTGGCATAAACCTTGTTCCCGTGCATACTTTACACTGTTATAAGTTTTTTTTTGGCCGGGTACTGTTATAAGTTCTTGAGAAGAATGTTATGATTGAGATGATTGGTATTGCCTGTCTGCTTATTAACTTACCATTCAAGCATACTGCATTCCACCTTTTAGCATGTTTTACTATGTGAGGCACTGAGGCTTCATGAAGCACATCAGCATTTACAAATGGCCCTACTTCCAATAGCTAAATAGTTGCGACCTGTTACAAATAGGACAAGCATTTCTGTGGAACAAGAACGCTTTGACTGGTCCATTGTGACTTGTTGGAGGCACAGGACTAAGGACTCTCATTATCATTGGTCATGGAGGTGGAACCAAAACGAAGAGGATTCTTGGGGATCACATGGTCCTATTCCGAGAGGTCGATGTCGCCAGCTCATACTGCTAATAAAAAAACCCTTCTAGTATCAAATCGGGTATCTTTAAGCTATCTATTGATTCTTATTGTAAGCCTGTGTGCATGTGTGTGCAGCTTACTCAAAACTCTCACTTTTATCACTTCATGGAAGGTTAGGACTTTGAATTCAGGTTAATACCAAAATGCTAGTTGCACAAAAATTGGAGATTTTTTTGAATCGTGCCCTTCTTGCCATTTAATTTCATGTCCTAGCGTTCAGCATTCGAGCTGGATTTAAACATCAGACATGAGCCAGTTTTTTTTCGCTTTTTTCATATATTTATTTTTACCAAACAATATAACTTAGTGTTTTTTTGGTGTAGCTTTAACTTTGAGGGTTGGATTTAGATTTTGTATAGTAAAATAAGATTGTTTAATTTTTATTTTTGTCAAATAAAAATTAGATTGTTTAATTAAATACTCTTAATCCATCTACAGCACTAAATCAATTTCCTTGAGCTAGTTTTGATTAGCTCCAAAAATTCTGTATCTGAAATTGTATCAAATGCAGCCTTAGTTTAATCAAATTTCTAGCATTTCTGTCGACTTTTCTGATTCTTTGATTGCAGTTTGTACTTCTATGCTTTTTTTTTTTTTGATAAAAGGCAGCCCCACTTAAAGGGTGCCCTGCTTTGATAGAAAGCAGATAACGTAACAAAAAACATAAGTTCAAGTCGGGGTTACCGACGAGCAATAACGCACACAAGACATGCTCCAGCCACCCTCCCTGGCACAGTTTCAGATATATACACAGGCAACGCGAGCGAAGCTGGAGACATTCCCCCAGAAACCACCACAAAAGCAGACACAACACAACCACACCAACAACACTGCGCACGAAACTAAACTAAACCAGCTAACCAAAGACACCTTCCCAGAACTATTACTGTCCATCCGCTCCTACTGCTCTTTGCTCAGGAAGAAGATTTAGGCTTCGATGGTCGAGACGGATGAGTTGCTGAAGCCTTGCACGGAGCAAGCTTAAGCACCTTGACGTTTCCTCCTTCATGCGCACTGCCACCAGCGGAATCCACTGGGTGAGAAAAACAACCATTTTATGAATGATTTGGAAAACATTTGTATACATTTTATTTTGAAACACGAACTCATTCCGCATCAACCAAATAGCCCAGGAGCCAGCCCCCAAAACTTGCATAGTTATTAACTGTTGTTGTTTATTCTTAAACTTGCCCACCATATCAAGAAACCCTTGTCTGTTAATCTGTTCTAAATCCCACTCAAGCGCCTCCTTAACAAACACCCACAAAAATTGTGATAGCATACATTCGAACATCAAGTGATCTACAGATTCCAATTGGCCACAAAGTTTACACATAGGATTCCCTCTCCAATTCATTCTACTTAATTGGTCACCCACTTGGATTCTCCCTTTTAACATAAGCCAAACAAAAATTTTCACTTTGAGGGGTAAACCACACTTCCAGATTCGCATACTATCAACATCCACAACCCCTCTGTTAATGATCATCCTATATACTGACTTAGATGAGAATTTCTTATTATCAAGAAGCCATAGCAACTCATCTGATCTATCATCCAGGGTCACACTATTACATATGGAACAGAATTCACGCCACTCTCCCAAGTCATTTTCCCTCAAAGATCTTCTCAGTATCCCAGCATCATTGAACATGTCTATGGCCTCAGCAATCGTAGCCTCTTTATCCCAACAAATATCAAAGAGTTTACTAAATCTTATTTTCATGGGAACATCTCCATTCCAGACATCACTCCAGAAAGACACCCGAGTACCAGCTCCAACGCTAAATCCGCAACCCAACCTAACCCATTCTTTGACTTTATTCAAACTTTTCCAAAAATAAGATCCCCCCACCATATTTGTTTGAAGTATCCCTCTATCCATGTCATATTTTTTCCTCAACAAGTCATAGCAATATCCCTCCTTCCCGTTTTCTAAATTATAGATCCATTTACACATTAAAGCTTTATTGAATGCTCTAATATCCATAAAGCCCATACCACCCATCTCTTTCGGCGCACACAACGCCTGCCATTTAACCATATGGTATTTCTTCTTGTTAACTAGCCCCTCCCAAAAGAAACGAGATCTAAGTTTGTCAATTTCTTGACAAATCTTCTCAGGGAGCAAAAAAACCCCCATAGTGTACATAGGGATACTACTTAGACATGCATTAACCAACACCATCCTCCCACCATAAGAAAGTTGCCCATTTTTCCAAGATGCTAACTTTTTTTCTATTTTGGTAATCACCCCCCTAAAATCACGTTTGTTCGGCCTCGAGATATTAATTGGCATCCCAAGGTACGTCATAGGCCATTCACCACAGTTGCAATTAAATGCATCAGCCACAATAGAAATTTCTGCTTGGGACAGACCTATTCCAAACACTTCACTTTTTTGATAATTGATTTTCAGACCAGATACCATCTCGTAACAATAAAGTAAAAATTTCATCGTAAGCAAGTTATCCTCATTAAATTCCATCATCAGAATCGTATCATCCGCATACTTATTCATTTGTTAGGAAGGTCGCTTTCTGGGATCATCTGGTGTGTTCTTCAGGTCCTCAACGGCTAGCCTTTGCAGGCGCTGCTGGTCCCAAATCCAGGGCAAGAAAGCTACCACCGGTCTACGCCCCGCGACGTCGGTGGTTAGACCGTACTGATTTCTTGTTCCTTGGTATTCGGTTCATGAACAATGACTTCAATTCCCCTGTCTCGAATGCCTTCGGACTGTTGCCCGGTATGATTTTGTGTGGTGTGGTGGATCATCATGTGTTCAATGAGGAAAAGGACTGATGTCTTGGGCGAATTGGAGCCTTGCTAATTCCCATGCAATCATGGATGGATATTTGGGATTGCACAAAAGGTTAGCTTCTTGTTCCATACTCAGAAACCCCACTGTCTTTATGTCCTTGGACTCAATTATTAGTCGTTGCGTGATAAGCACTGATGTTATACTTGCAAACAAAATCTAGACACGCGGCTATGATCGATTTTGGTGTATGCTCGTTGATGTTATCCACCGTACTAACCAGTACCGCCGTTCTTGAAAATCGGTTGGTTGGCCAAATTAAATGGGAGGCTCAGCTTCCCAACCCAGGTTAACCTCACAGAAGTGCTTTTATTCGCTTCTGGTGTGCATTCTGAACTTAACCTCGATGGACCAAATTATTTGTAATTCAAAGCCAGTTGGTTAGAGCAAGTTTAATAATATAGCTAGTTGTTCGCTTTATATTTGTGTCATGTCACATGTAGCTAATTTAATAGTTAACTCATATAATAGTTAGTTGGCTATATGTATCATGTATTTAATGTGTAGTATATTACACTATCTCACAATATTCATTGGAACCTGTGTATGAGTGGGCTGTTAACTAGTAGCCCGCTTTTATTCTCTCTTATTCCTTCTCGCCTCCACCTCACTACTAATCTGATGTGGCAAGTCTTATAGTCTGTTTACATAAACTTATTATACTTGTTCTTACTTGGTTGATTTATATAGTCGGAAACAGGACGGTTTCCTTTCTATTTTGGGATCAATCTGTCTGCTTCTCTAGAGCCATGGAAAAATGTGACATCTGCGTCTCTAGAATTTGCAAAATTTTTTTGAAGTTTAGCTCGCCGGCTCGAAAGTGAACCTCGAGTGGTTTTGATCGGTTTGGGTGTGAGGTTGGCTTGGCACGTGCTTTTGCTTCCATAGGGGTAAAAGAGTTGGGCATCACGTGTACCGTGTAACTGAGGGTTAGCAAAAATCGAGTCTATCCAACTACCAAGTGGCCTTATAATTTGAGCAACTGGTCCTTCACAGTACTACTTAGCAATGCATGAACGTGGCGCTGGACAGCCATTGTTTGACCATAGTCAAACCCATACCCAGCATATGCCACCAATGTAAGCAACCATCTAACTATTTAATAACAAAAAAATTGTTTCTCACACCGACGCTCTCGATCCTTTCTCCCACGAGCGACACGTACGCCCATGCATCCGATCCGTATAGAGATTTTCGATCCATCCTTCTTATCCCATTTCTCGCCTTACAAAAATCAGGGCTGGCTTCGGAACGAACGATCCCGTCTTCTTTTGCCGTCCCCACGGCATAAACAACTCATTCTCTTTGTCCTTCTTGCGAGCAATTGTCGTCTCCGAAATGTAATTGCAACAAATTAACAGTAAGATCCAAGAAACACGTGTTTACAGATTTTACGGTCATTGACCGCTGAAAAGGTGAATCGGCACATGGTTTGGCGTTTTGGATCTTAGGTTGAGCTGTAGATTCTAAAAATGTTGTTGTGAGTTTTGAGTTGTTGAAAAATTGATGTGAGGCGTAGAAAAATTAAGAAGTTGTTTGTTGGAATAGTTGCGGATTTATATTTTGATAGTTCATAATGTTTAGTTATATTATTGATGTGTAATTTTACATGTAAAGCACTATAATCATGAAAATTTGTAATGTTTATATTAAAATTATATATTTTTAAATTACACTAAATGATATATTTTACTAAATTTCACTTTTTCAAATTTTATATGAACTGATTTGTTTTAATAGCATGGTATGTAATATTTATTTAAAGTTGTAAAATCTAGATTATATCAGTTTTTAAATTTGTACTACGAGAATCTGTGGATTTTAAAAAAGCTAGGTGATTAAAAAAATTGTTTGGCTGAAATTCCAGCTTACGAGAACGAGACAGGAAGCTAGTTCAAAATTTTGAACCAGACAGAACTTGCACCGTTCATGCAGTAGTCAATCTTGCATTCACTGATTTGTCCATTTGCATTCAGTGACTTGATGTTGAAAAGATTAACTGTTATATGACCAATCTGGCATTCTGTCTATTCCATGTTGCCCTGTGACTGGGGAAAGAAAGAAAAAAGTCAGAAAAAATTAATACTATTAGAGTTTTTCGTGAAAGATAATTTTGTATTTTTAATAAAATATATTATATCATTGTGTAAACGTCGTAGAATCACCGGTAACAGTTACCTGTTGTGATTGAGCCCAACAACGCGAGCTCACACGCCTCCACCTTTTAAACGCCTCGCCACATCGCCTCCATCCTCGCACATCGCAAGGCGGATTAGAGCTCGCTCACAGTGGAGGAGGGAGAGCATCTCGAGAGGGAGCAGAGCAGCAGCGCGCGAGGAAACGATGGCATGCATCAACATGTACAACCCGGACGGCGGCGCGACGTTCGGCGGAGGGCAGCCGCCGGCGCTGGGCCCGCGCATCTCCTTCTCCAGCGACTTCGCCGTCGAGCCGGCGCCGGCACCGGCGGTGCAGAACCGGGCGATGAACCTGAGGTGCCAGGAGGAGGACATGAGCTTCGAGTTCTCGGTGGGCAGCCACCCCATGATGGCCGCCGACCAGCTCTTCTCCAAGGGCAGGATCCTCCCCCTCAAGGACGGCGGCTTCACCGCCGGGCGGCCTCCCACGACGCTCCGCGACGAGCTCCGCGGCGACGACAGGGCGCTGGGCAAGGGATCCAGCCGGTGGAAGGAGATGCTCGGCCTGCGGAAGCCGCACTGCGCCGGCGGCGCCGGCGTCAACAGCACCGCCAAGCACATCACCGACGTGCCCACGTCCAAGCAGGTCAGCGAGACATGATCGCCAATCCACATTTCACACCATGTCGCACACATGGAATACACATCTCATCAGCAGATCAACGAGTGACAGGTCGTCTCATCATGGATTCTTTGATGCAACTGCAGGAGCTATGAGGGGAGACATGAGGACTCAAGTCACATACACACATGAAACTCTCCTCTCCTCTCCTCTCCTCTCCTCTCTCTATCTATCTCTCTTGCATTGTGCTTGTTCAAAGGCTAGTTTTTGTAGATGATTGTTCTGGGTTGTTTGTGTGCTAGATGCCAGTGTGTGCTGAAGAGCAAACAATTGTGTATCTTTTTTTTTTAATTTTTCCCCCTTCATAAGTGATCTGCTCTCTCTAGCTAGCTCTTCACTGGATATCAATCTTTACTTCCTTTTTTTCACTTTCCCCTCCATATACATCCTGTTTTCTCCACCCTGTACAGAATGCAGCGCTTGTGTAGATGGGGAATTTTATGGTGCAATCATTGACCTGCCAGATGAGCAGATCTGTGAAGAGAGTAGCCTATAGTGATGGAGCCTTTCTGGCCTGTGGGGATCAACAGTGTCCCCCTTTGTCTCAGTTGCATGCTCTGCTGTATGAGCTCATGAAGAACAGAGGGGGTAGAGATGACCAGAGAAAGAACAGAGGACAGTTGCCCTGAATCATGATCCTTTTTGTTTCTAGCAAAGTGACAGCACTAGATGCAGGGCTCATCTATGCAATTATGCAATATGCATGTAAGAAGGCTCTCATCCAGATCCGCCAAATCTTTTTGGTTTTAAATTCAGCTGGAACGTACGCCTGGAAGTAAGGCATTGGTACGAGCTATGCTGCTCAACTTTTCCATCTTTACCGGGCAAACAGGAGTGTTAACTAATGCAGGGTCACTTTAGCTACCGGATTTTGTGGTCACTTTGTCCCTGATATAGGCCATCAACTCGGTAAGGTGTCCAGCAACAGGACGTGTATATTGTACTAGTCTAGTGTCAAGCTAGATAAGTGGCACAAGGTCTGTTGGAAGATTGAAGCTGATGGCTGGCACAAAATGATATAGAGGCAGAGTTGTTGGGGGGATGCAAGATTCAATCCTTATCATGTAACAAACAGTTATTAAAGCAGAAAACATGCACAATCAACATGGTAATCTATGCTGAAAAGTGAAAACTCCTTCAGAAACCGCATCTGTACTTCTGAATCTGTTATTAGATAAGCATTTGTTTGGCCCGCTTTTTGGATTCTTTGTTTACTTGTTTCGGAATCCTTTATCTTTGATTTGTGGATAGTCACAAGCAACTCTCCAATTTGAAGCTAAAACAAATGGTTCTGATTCATAACCTTGAATCTGAGACTAAAACAAACGGTTTTGATTCTTAACCTGGATTATAAGAATCAATAGGTGCGAAATTTAGAAATGAATTAAAATTTACAAGCTGAAAAACACCCGCTTCAGCCGGCTAATCACACCAGTTAACTGCTAAATAGATTATAAATGCACAATCCAATCGGTCAAAGAGAGAGCCGCCAAGTACAGAACGAATTGAACGTAATCAGTGCCGTTTTTTGTACCTGTTGCATGTTGGTTTGATGGCAGTCACAAGATACATCCAGTGAATCTAAACCTAGTGATGGTTAAGGCTGCAGGACAGAACAAATGATAGAGGCAGCCACAGCTAGTCAAACGAAGGAAATGTTGCGTCAACAACGTACCAAATGTTGCTACATTGTCGTCCTCACAAGAAACCAATGATGAAAATGCAATTATATAACGGATAAACCATGATTGATGCGTGCAATGACAAGAGGCTGCTTTGCCTGTTTACCCTCCCTTTTGATCAGGCATTAAAAAAGTAAGTAGCATCTACAGTGAGGACAAATAATACACTCCCTGAGTTCCTATATTACAAATTCTTGCCGCTTATTACATTGGTCACCTCAGTTCATCACATGCCTTATGCTCAAGTTGAAACGTGAAAAAACTTATGTCTTTGTATTAGCTTGTAGCGGTCGGAGATTTTTATTAGCTAGCTGGTTTAAGTAACTAGGTAATTTGAGTATTTATTTGGTGAGAATATGGAGATGTTATTGTTTCTTGGCTTTTTGATTCTAATTCATTTATAACTTTTGCATCTATTGATTCTAATAATTTGGATCTAAAATCTAGACCGTTATTTCAGCTTCCGAAATTTTAAGACTAGCATCAGAATGGCTAAAGTGATAATACATCTTTTTCCAGTCAAATTTCGAGACTAAACGGTTACAAAATATTAAACTTTGATACGTGAAAATAGTACCAGTAGATTTAACATAGAAACTTTACATGTTTACAATAGTTTTTATAAATATATAAATAGAAAATCATAAAAAAACATATGTGTTTTGGATAATAAATTAAACGGAGAGCACGCTGTCACTCACCGTGTTGGCTAATTTACCCGCGCCGCTATATAACAAAATCAAAAGAGTAATTTGAACTCCGTAGACATCGGTCTCCCTTCTCTTCTCTTCTCTGTGGGACAAACATCTGAATCTGAAGATGTTGTTATTGGCAATCAAATCCTGTACTCTCCCTCCCACGGAGATTAACCCATCATATCGTCCGTCCTCGATCCCGTTGTGCTAGCTTTGTGCATACTGCATACTGCATAATAGCACCTGTGGACACTGACCAGTGGTGTGGGTCATGGCGGTCATCGCCTCGTCTTCACGCCGGCCGGTCTTATCAACAATGCAATGCAATGCAATGCACCACCATATGTCGGTGCATTTGCCGTGATGCGACGCGACCACGTTGGTTCGACCTAACGTACATACCAGTTTCAGTCGCCCCCGAGCTATCCCCTCTCATGGAGTGGTTCAGTGGTAGGAAGATCACTGCTGCAAAAAAATGATTTTTACTGTACAATTAATTCAAAAGAGAGACCTTAACAATTTAAGGTCGTTATAATACAAACCCGGTTTAAATCATGAACTCTCCCTCCAAGCCTTATCTTTCGATTGCTCCGACCACTCCCCCCTTCTTCTTGTAGAGGATGCGGCTCCGATCTTCCTAAACTCCTTCCGTTTGAAGCATTTCTAGTTTAATATAGTAGGTTTTCGTGTTCTGACAACTTACAGCAGAATGATCTAGATCAACGTATTATTCATCGATAGAAGTCCGTCACCAATAGATCTAGGTCAACCAGCCGCCTATACCAACCTATGACAAAACGGTCTAGATCAACCTTTCATCTATCGACTGAAGCCTGTCAATCACCCTAAATCAGCATATGCCGATCAAGGATCATCGGCCTCCATCGGCATACATGAACCGATGTAAGGTTATTTTTACAGATTCTCAAAACCGACGAGATTTTAAATTTTTAATTAAAAAATGTGTTATTAAAAAAATTCCGGGACGGCGCGTGCCCGGGTTTTAGCGAGATGAGTAGCCCACGCCAAGCAGGCCGGCCTGCTTGTGCTGCTACTAGTTCTGGGCCAAGCTCGTTGTTCAGGCCGAGCTCAAAGTAGAGATTTCTTTCTTCACCCTGCACGAGACGCCTGGCTGTAGACTGTAGTGTCATGTTAGGCGTATGTGCGTATACGGGTCTATTTAGGACGACGGATTTGGAGAAACAAACAACGATAAACAGAATAAATATCTATACTCTTATTTTTTATATTTCATAGTTACTAAGTTTTATAATTTGATATCAAATTTTAAATCGTTTACAGTTAGCATAAGAAGCTGTCCAAAATAAGTTTGAATCCAAATCAAGCTCGTGCTAGTCGAGTACTCACCAGGCATACATACACCGTATACTACTCTGGTTTTACTGTACGCGCATCGGCAAAAAGGTTTCGATCGGTCCGTATTCAATATGCATAAGTATGCAATCTCGACGTACGTACGGATACTGATTATTATTTTTTGCCACCTTATGTAGTGTTTGGTTCGGTGTACGATGAGAAATAGAACGAGATGTTTCGGAACCATCTCGTTCGTCAAAAAAATTAATATCACACGATTCAGCATCTACAAGGAATATTCTGTTTTGGGGAACAATTCGATTTCACTTGATTTCACCTCATCCCTCGAACAAAAAAACAGTAGCACCCCATAATTCAGGAACCATTCCATTCCATTCCGTTTCTCATCGTACAGATAACCAAACACTACCTTAAGACTCATTTTGGAACACAGGAATTTCATATGATTTTTACGGGATTTAGTACAAATTTCTCAAAATTTCTTTAAAATTACTCCATTCCAAAAGGAGGAATTAACGTATTTATATTTCTAATCCGGTGTCTAGCTAGATCCAATGCATTTGCATTCGTACCTTGCGACCATCTTGCATAAATGCATGCACAAATTAAAGCACGCAGCAGCTAGCCGAAACGAAGCAGGAGATGCTCGTCATCTGTACGTACACGCAAGTACCGTTAATCCTCTGCTCAAAAACACACGGCTGCCTATGGCATCCAAGCACAAAACCAACCGTCCTTCGCACTAGCGACCGGTCGATTTATTACATCGTTCCGTTGCGTCGCCTACACATCGACGAGTTATTGATCCACATGCTACCTGATTCTTGTCTATTTACAAAATTGAATCGTTGCCGCTGCCATGGTGCGGCGGCATGACTTAACTCCCAGCGGCATAGCGGTGCAGTAGCTTGGCAGCGATCTTTGCGCGTGACAGTGACACACTTTTTACGAAACAAATCAGTTTTATAAAATAAAAAAGAAAAACGAAAAATAAGTTTAAATAACAAAATGGCAAAAAAGCAAATAAATCAGCAAACTTTGTGGCAAAAATACAAATGACATCAACTTTATGGCATTCGAGAACATGCCAACAAACTTCGTGGCAAATGAGCAATTCTCCCGTACCAATATTACCATGGACATCACACTTACTGCAAAAAGCCAGTACTCCTGGTACCAAACTAAAAAGCGAAGAGATGGCGTTGCAAGAAGCATCCATGATCAAGCTAGGTACGGCGTCTGCAGCAGCAAGCAAGCTCTGCCATTCCTGAAGGAATTACAGTGACCTCTGACATCCTCTGCAGGTTACTGTCACTACGAACACCAACTTTGTGAATTCAATTCATACCGAGATGCATCGTGCATGCGCTTTTCTGAGTTTTTGGCAGGAGTGGTGGCTTCTCTGTTAGTCTCAGCTATGAAAGGGAGGAGATAAAATTAAAAAATGGGCTCAACGAGCACTCCTTCTTGAGAAAGGCAAGGGATCTCTGTGCAAGTGCAACACTGCTACTATAAAGTACAGGGCTTCCGGTTGGATTTTTTTAAAATAATATTTTTTTAAAAAAAACAAATTTGTATACCCGTTTGAAAAATTTGCAAAACTAATGGTCACCGACTGGAACTGACGTGACAGAATCTGATAGGGCTGAAGTGCCGTCCGAAGCTGACGTGGCAGAATATGATAGGGAGTCAGCATCCATTAGATACTTGAAGTGCCGACCGCATGCTACTTCTATAATTTTTTGAAATGGACATACAAATTTGATTTTTTTTAAAAAAATGCTTCTGGTACACATGACTATCTGAGTGATACTCGCATGTCATTATAATTTTTAGAAATTGCCTATATGCCACTGTGAGTGACTGTTGTGGTCCCCATTTGTCAGTGACACATCGATGGCATATTGGCAAACCGTGAAAATTGTAATGGCACGGAAAAAATTAACTCATATTAATATGGGGTTTTTCAGGTGCAACATTACCTTCTAAGGAATAAAAAACTCATAAATAATTTCGATTCTTAATATATATCATTTACTGAATTAAATATCATTATAATTTGTCGTAACTGATCTCCAGTCACTTTTTTCCACAACAAGGGACGCTGCTGAATAGTTGGAAAATCTTATCCGAAAAGGAAGAAGAGTTATTAGTCGTTTGGCCGATGCTACAAACCAGAGATCAGGTTGCTTTGTTACCATGCAATATTGAATTCATGCATAACCTAACCGATGATGACACTTTTTGTTTCAATCCGTAGAGAGATTTTGTACCGTGCATGTACAAACAGAATGTAATGTGATATTATAACTTTTTACCTCTCGGAAGATAATATGTCACTATATTTAAATTGGATAAAAATAAAGGTTCACTGTCATTTGGTTACCATAAAATCCTCCTACAACTTACTACAAGCCAAACCATGCCAAACTGTTAGAAATATTCACAATATTTTTATTTTAATTTTCATTAGGAGGAAAAATTCATAGATGAACAATGATACATATAGAAATACTAGCAGAAATTTAATGTACTTCAAGAAACACATGCTATCAATAAACATATGAACTACTTACTTGATCAACGAAATAGCGGAAGATAGCACGTAGAGGAAGTAGTCGCGTCGTGGTTCACACGAGTGGTCGCGCACAAGCGCTCCCCATAAACCTGATTACCGCCCCGTGCATGTGTTCTATATGGCAATGGTTTGGATCGACCCACTCTACTTTCAATCTGGTGCACGCCAGAATACGTGCGCGCGTGCGTGTGGATTTAGTAAAGTTCTCATGATTTTTTTCTATTTAATAAATAGAGATAATTTCACCTTATAAATATGTCTTTATCTCATTGAATAAATAATACGATATTAGGGTCTGTTTGTTTCAGCTTTGGATTATAACAATCCAGTTTTTTTTCATAAGCTGAAACAAACAGGGTAATCTATTCTATCAGCTTATTATAATCTGAAGTTCAAATCATAACAATTCAGCAAGCTCATAAAACCCAGTTTTTTTATAAACTGGATTTTTATAATTCAAAGCTGAAACAAATAAGCACTTAATCATGTATCTATACTTTGGAATTTGAGCAGTCCAATTTTCAACTAAAACTGGCGCTCTGCACTCTGCTACTTCCGGACTCGAGAGCTACCTGCCCCAAAAGGGAGCTACAAAAGCCACAGTTTCAGTGCCACTTGGTGGTTATTGTTACCAACTCCGGGATCCTCACCTACTTCTTCCCCAGGGTCTAGCACCAGTGCACCACGATCCCCAAGCAAATCGGCCATCGGTTTCTTTTAATGTGCTTTCGATCTACGCCATGCACCTCCCTGCAATTTTCTGCGCGCGTGAGCTTCTCTTTTGATTTCACCAACTGGCTTCTGTGAATTCTGATCTGCTGGTGCGATCGTTCATCTCCCAGACAAACGACCACACACGATTTCCCAAGATCTACCCGGCCCCAATCATGAATCATCCATGGATCTCTCGGGTTCGGGTTGTGTAGTGATGAACCCTGGCCATCACTACATATATTAACTCGTCATAAATAGACGTGCTCGAGCTAGCCGCCGGTTTCCCTTCCTTTTATGCACGTACTCCCTCCGGTGTACAAATAATAGTCGTTTTGGTTTTTATTGAGAGTGTACAAATATTAGTCATCCCGTCAATCGAAGCATTGCTGCCAAATGGGATGTGACCATCGAGAGTTGAACTTGGGTAACACTACTAAAATCTAGGCTCCATAATCAATTGAGACAACTTTTGTAACTTTATTTAATATCACCTTGGTATGTGTAATGTTGTCTAAACGACTAATATTTGTACACCGGAGGGAGTACCATTCCACCACCACCCCATCAACCGTAGCACAGCTTGTTCACTGTCTTTTTTTCCCATTATGTTAAGTTAGGGCATTTACACTGGGATGATGGAGACTCAACATGCATGTGGCTTCGCCATCCTCATAGGGCACAGCTCATCGAGCCTCAACACGCGTGATGGCCTGGATGGGGTCGTCCATCTAGAATTTGTATTAGGCTTCGGTGACTTGGAGAAGCCACTCTGACAGTGTGAGGCCACTTGATCCGAAGCCTCTAGCGTGCCAGCATCGGATCGGACGGAGTCTAGCTGAATGTTAAGGCTGCAGGTTGGGACACGCGTTGTAAAACGCCCTCAGTGCAAGTAAAACGTGTGCACAGTTTAAGGACCATGGAAAAAAATGCTGCAGATATTGTGATATCTCTGTTATAATAGAATACAAGTTGAAGCTCCATGTTGAGGTAGGCTCACAAATATCCAAATGGACCAGAAGGCCAAGTGACAAGTTAGGAGCAATGAACCATACATTAAAGGTTTCGTATCCTGTTCACAAATGTACAAGTCAGATCGTGACTCTTCATCCAAAAACCAACGAATATAGGTTTGGAGGAAGTTTTTGCAAACTAGCAAGGAGAAGCCAGGTGCACCACGGGAGGTCTTTTTGCAAAAAGGCATTGTCGTGGTTTTTTTTTGCAAAAACATATTGTCATTGGTTTTTAGATATAAGTTCACAGCATGTCTTGTGTATTTACGTAGAAAGAGGATTTGATACAGGAGCTTATTAAAAGCTTCTTTCCTTTCAGTGCAAAGCCAGCGACAACGGTGGGCATTCTGTGACCACACTTCTCAGTTCTCTCTTCCTCTCTTCTTTCTCCTCCTAGCTAGTACTAAGTTTTTACCAGCGACCGAACACAACCCAGATCCCGATGGAAATAACATTCCCTAGCCCCCTTTCGCATCTCTTCCGGTCTTCCTCCCGCACACGGCACACGGCGACGTGCACAGGATCCAAAGCCATCTCTCCACGTAACACTTGTTTATCCGCACTAATCATAGTTCACAGCTTAGTTTAGTCGCACTTTACTGCGTGGTTAGCATCCAGTGGCTGGAAACGGCATGCCGCCAGAGGCGACTTCCATTATTGGTGCAGTGGGGGCGATCGGTCTCGGCCCTCGGGACCCCATCTTAGCCTTATTTCTACGGCACGCCATAGAACTATAGAAGCCTCCACTGCAGTCTGCCTGTACTATACACGTACTGCTGCTGCTCTCTCTCTCTCTCGCTGGATGGATGGATGGATGGATGAATTATGCCACGTCTACTCATATACAGAGCCAAGAAAGAATTTGCAGGTAGGTAGGTTGACCTGTGATGCGTACGTGCAAATTATATGGAGCCATACATGCATTTTCCATCAGTTATACCAAGATTTTTATTTAAACACGACAATACATGAGTTTAGCTTGGTGAGCTGAGCACACACTAGTCAGTACTACTGCAGAACGGTAGCATTCGAGGAAAATGCAGGGAATTTAACGGTGGTGGTTAGCTTAAATTTGCATGCAGAAGAGCTGCTGCTGTACAGTAAATTTCCATCCAAATACAGGATGGAGGCAATTACAGTAAGGGGATCTATTCCTGTCTAAGAAAACATCTGATAAATACTGGTACGAAAACTGCTACTTTAATGTCTAGTACAAGCTAAGAACAAAGTGCAGAGAAAATGTGAAAGAAAAAGAGTTGAATCGGTGGTTGGTTAGGCTATAATGCTTCTTTTTTAGTCTCCCTTTCCCGTCTATTCCCTTTAGATGAAGATGAGCATCTTTTCTTCTTCTTCCTCGGCCTCTCTCTCTAGCTCGCCTTTCCTTTCTACACGGCGCCCCTGTACTTTTCCTTTGTAGCTCGAGCTTTGCACGCTAGCTAGCTCGCTTCAGCTGCTGACCACCGGGGTCCACTCGAACCGGCCGGCGTCGAGGGGCACGCCGCGCACGACGTCGAAGTTGTACCTGTGTGACCATGGGGGAGCGCACGCACGTTAGCACACGACGCCGGCAGCGGCAAGTTTACGGCACGCGCGCGCCGCGAAAGACGGAGAAGAGAATCGGCCCCGCGCTCGCGAGCGGTAATTTCTGCTGCTACGGGTGTAGGAGTGGTACTTACTTGGCAGCGAAGCGCTTCGCCTCGGCCTTCTCGGCCGTCGCGAAGAACTCCTCGATCTCGGCTGCCGGCGGCATCAACGGCCGCGTGGCTTCCTGAGCAGTTGCGGTTGCTGAAGGTAATAGCCGGCGGCGCTTCTGCCCTGCCAGATCCGACTCTAGATCGCTCATCTCGCCGAGCAGAAAGCTGGATGGCGTCGTCTCCCTCCTGTAATTTGAAAATTCGAACGCAAAAGGAGTCATGAGCACGACAGAAAGCATAATTCAGCAGAATTCACCGGAAATGGTGGAGAATTGTCTCACCTCTCACGGTCGCGGCCGCCCGCCGAGCCCTCCGAAACATGCTCGCTGCCTGCCTGTAGAGCAACACCAAAACCAGACCAAATCACGCACACTTCAGCAACACAAGCCTGTAACTAGAGATCTGAGATCGTTTTTTGAATTCGAATTCTAGGGTTTCGATTCCCTCACCTCCGCAACTTCGGAGCGGCACGCAAGGCTCCTGTCCCGAGCCGCCATGTCCACCGAAGACGCCGTGCTGGAGCAACCCGAGAGGCCAGCCGCATGCGCCGCTCCGTTCCCGGCACCCGCAGCCGCCCCCACCAGATCAGCTCTCGCCGCCGGCGCCCGCGGCGGAGCCTTGAACAGCAGGCGGCTCCTCAGCTGGAGATAGCAGCTACCGCTGTCATGGCGAGTTCCCACGGCAGAATCCCCGGCCGCCGGGGGCAGCAGCAGCGCCTTCCTCCTCCTGTTCGACGACGCCTGCACCTTCGCGACGACAGCGCCCTGCGTCGCCGTCGTCCCCGCCGCAACCGACGCCGACCTCGACCTCGTCCGGACTCCAACGACCTGCGTGACCTCCATGGCGGCCACCTCCTCCCCCGTGGCCCCCTTGCACTTCCGCATGTACTTCCCCATCTCTGCGTGCGCCCTGCGCCGCCGCCTTCGCTTCGTTGCCGTTTCCCTCTCCCGCACCGCGGCGCCGGTGGGATATGGATGTCCTCTTTGGATTCTCTCCCCTTTCTCTCTCCGTCCACCGCTCGCGTAGACGCGTGCGCCTACAAATATAAGATGCCACGAGACGGGGATCAGATCCGGATCCGACGGCTGGGAGAACCCCCACCCGGCGCCCGCCGCCCTGACGGCGCCGTTAACCGGATCTGGCCGTTGGGATGCGGGCCGGCTGCGCCGCGCGGTTTTGCCGGTCGTTGTCGCCTGTCACGGCCGGTACGGTCCTCTCAACGTGGCCCCATTGAGCCGCAACTGGGTAAACGGAACGTGATAGCCACGGAACGGAAGCAGCCAATGACGGAATTACCCCCGACCCCGTCCTCAGATACCCGACACGTGTGCCGGTACAGATCGGACGGCTAGCAGTTCGAAATTTGCACCACACGCGTGGAGGGACATCGCGACGGGATCACGAGAGAGACGTCACGTTAGGTGAGTAGCAGTAGCATGCATTACACAGGATTGTTGCTGAAAAAAAGGGTTACGGCCTACGGGATCATGGTCTACAACTGTGGAGCAGTAACTCTCAAAAGGCTTCTCTGGAAAAGCGTGCAGTTTGGCACGGCGATCAGGAGAGAGAGGGGCTCACTGGCTCAGCCACAGCCAGGCCGCTGCTCCAGATTCTATCTGGCGTCCTGTCCCGTCCCGGTGCGGTGCCGCACCGCGCACGACGTGTGTTTTTTTTCTTGCGCTTTGATTTCCTTGTCGGCGTAAAGCGCTCCCTCCTGCACGAAGCGTACGACCGACCATTAGCTGTGTGCATGCAGCGCGTAATCTAAGGCTAAACACACGATCCAAAAGTAGGGGAATGTGGACGTATATATCACGTACATGCGCCGAGAAGGACGGTGATACTGAGCGTGATCATTGATATGATCTCGCGCCGGACCGTGAAACGGCAGGTTGGCATGCAACAACAAGGCGTAAAATGCGATCTGTTCGGGGCCGGCGCGGGTGCCCGTTTTTGGCCGCTGCCGCGTCGTGCCGTACCGCGTGTACAGACACACACACGGAGGCACAGGGCCAGCGCTTACGCGTACTGCGTGGGTGATGACTGATGAGTACAGTACAGGCTAGGCGTACAGCATCCTCCCTCGCCGAGGCAGAATCTGAGAATAATCACACTGCCTCTGTCGCCGCGGCGCGCGGTGCAGCAGGCAGCAGCAGCAGCGCAACGCGACGGCGCGAGTGGGGCGCTAGCTAGATCGATTGTGGCGTACGTCGTCGCTACGGGTCGTCGGCCGACGGCCGTCGAGCCGCGCATGCGCGCACGCACGCACGTGTCACGTGTGGTACGCTGGTTTTGCGATTTGCATGGCCCGTCGTCTGACGGGGGCTTCGACTCCTTTGATTGATGAGGCGACGTCGGGGGCCACACTTCTCGTCACGAATTCGTGGTGGATCAGCGGCTCTCTCCGAAATGGCCAGGCAGGTCGGTCGCTGCCTGCTGGTTTGTTTACTCGTCCCTCTCAAAAGAGATACACTTCGTTTAATAAGCTGTACTATGACATTATTAATAACGAATATTTATCTATCACTAAGTACCACGATAATATTTATCAGTTATTAAAGGAAACACATCAGCTCACCTATTACACCCTTTAGGATTCGTGATTCGTTTGGTTGGTTGGATAAGATAGAATAGAATCATCACATCCGGTTTTTATGTTATTTGGTTCACGGGCATGTTAGGTGGGACCATTCAGTCAGAGAGAATATTTCTCTAGATGTTGGATAGTCTCATTCAATTTTTTCCTACATGATGAACTCATCCACCTTTTGTTGTGAGATGATTTCATCTCGTCCATGCTCATGTACCTCCCAGCAAAAAAAACTCGATAATCTCATCATATCTAATCAAATAAAAAATTAAATCATTCCATTCAACAAAAACCAAATAGAATCATCCAATTCACCCATATCCTCCAACCAAACACTACATTAGTGACGGCCGGCCTTATATATTTGCACTTTCAGACATGTTCACCTGGGCACACCACGCATGGGAGTATTTCTGTTTTTAGTAAGGGCGACACAGTGGAACTTCTGTCGACAGGGAATTGAAGGATCATTGATTCATTTCCCTGTCCACTCTAAAACTCATAAGCTTTCTTGGATTTTGCATGGCTATCAATTACCTGCTTTATCACTTAATGGAATGCTCGCATCACTCATCCAAATTATTAACCCTGTCCCAGGGTGCAATGTCACCTGCGTATGCCATTGGATTCTCTGGTTCTATTGTTTTCTAATAGGATGGCATACTTGTCCTTTCCGCTTGTAGTCTAAAGGATCAGGCATGACATGGGAAAATTAATAATAATGTTAGCCGGCAGATACAGATCGACCGTCTTTAGTTTCACATAAATATTTTCTCTGAACCCTATCGATCATCTCTGGCTGTCTATCTACCTATCTATCTGCGAAACAGATAGAGAAGAAAAGCGGATCACATTCACGTGCGTGGCTTCATTTCTGACCGATCGTCGATCGATGTCTTGTGCGATCCTCTGATGTCACATGCGGCTCACTTGCTTAGACAAGATTGTCCAGCCGCGGTAAAATTAATTAGTTAAGTAGCACTTGTTGAAAATTGGCGACGAGATGGCCCAATTATTTAATTCTAAAGCATGTGTATATGATTAGTACCATATTGACTATTTATTGGGGTGGAAATCCACTTATAAGGTGGAATTATCTTTTTTATTAAACAGAGAAAAGTCACGAGGATTTGGCTAAATCCTCGTGACTTTTCTTTAAATGCACTGTTTTAATGTGATTAAAACTGAAATTTGAACGGTCATCAAACGCTAGAATAAATATTTTAGTTACAGATCGTTTTGAATGCGTGATTTAAAACTCCCGTTACTAGTATTTGTGGCATAATTTATGTGATATAAATTTGGTAGTTACTAGTAATAAGTTCACAATTTTATTCTGGTATAATTATGGTTGTCTATAAAAGATTGGAGACGTCCAATCTCAACACAATTTTGTTGATCTCTATTCTCTTGTTCTCCTTCTATGTTGCACTGCTTTGAGTTGTTGTGTTGCCTAAACTTCATCTGCTTTCTTTCCAGCGCTTGCCGGATTGAAAGAAGAGCGGGATCTCCGAACCATTGCCGTAGAGAGCTCCTGCATGGGGCGGCGATTAGTTTTTTGAACAGCGCTTCTACGCACCCGCTCGTGTGAACCTCGACTTCGACTACTTCCTATACGCGCTGCCTGTTGTTACTTCGGTTGATCAAGTAAGTAGTTTTTTGATAGCACGTGTGTTCTTAAGTACTTGAAATGCATGCTAGGATTTCTTTATACATTGTTGTTCATTTATAAATTTTTTCTTCTAATAAAATTTAGAATTAAAATATTGCACATGTTTCTAACGACATTGTCTCCTCGATCTCTGGTTGATGAACTCCTCCACGAGGAAAAAAATTCTGGGTTCTGAGTAAAATAACAGTAGATACAGCTAGTTAATTAGCCTACATGGATTACCCTGGCATACAGTTCTATGCAAGTTAAACGATGGTAGGAAACACTGCATCCAAGAAACATACCAGACAGGCGAAGCATGTAACGAATGTTCCGTTCAGAGATCTCGCAAGTACTACTACTCCACTGCCATAACAGTGACTGTCTTCAATCAAAGGGCGTGCACATGGATGCTACAGGAAGAACTGAAGCTACTACGTGCTCATTAATGGTACATAAAGGAAGAAGAAGATTGATAAATTAATAATCCATCAGTTGATAATTACTAGGGTACATGATGGTAGCTTGAAGGACATGTCCTTTTGGTAGTAAAATCTTTAGATGCCAAAAAAAGGCCAATCAATCAGAGCCCCCTGTACAAATCATTGTCATTTACAGGAACAAGAAAAGCAGTAGAATAAGGATCCATGAGTTGATGATCAATTGGCAGGTTATCACAAGTTGCTAGCTAGACAGACATGTCCTTTTGGCAGTAATATATGCACATAGATGCCAAAAAAATTACAGCAGTGCAGGAGATACTGAAGAAACACCAAGGAAAACTTACATTACAGTGTTGTGGCAATGGCAAGCATAGGATCTTCTGTTTTGGCACTTCCCAATTCTCATCAGTGAGTCAGTGACAGTGATCACGCGTGGTCCCCACCTCCCTGTGACTGATGCAGTTGCAGAAGCCATGCGTGTGTGTGTTGGAACAACGTCACTCACACAGTAAATTGACACAGCAGATCGGCACGGGCTGGTGAAAGCAGAGAGCATGGACAGATGCTGCCATGCTGGTATTTATTCTAGGTCCGCGTGTTCTTTTCCTATCGTTTTCGTAGCTACACCTACACGTCCTTCGACTGGAGAAATGAATGTTAGAGATATTAGATTGATAAGGATAGTTTGTTTAGTATTTCATGTATCGGATAGACTATGTGCTGTCCTCCCGCTGAGTCTGTTAGTGCATGTGAACCGGATAGCTAAGATTGGTTAGGCTGTTCCTCTCGTTAAGCTCTGGTTGTTGTAGAAGTCCGGATCACATGCAATGACGACTCAATCTGATGTAAACGCCACGCTGGGGGCTCTTCTCAGCATTATTTAACACGTAACAGCGGCCCTGAGAAGGGTAACAACGCTTTACCCAAATCTTCACATGGTATCAGAGCCAGAAAAAACTCTCACTGAGTCTGCGGCAATGGCCGGCCTCACCAAGATCTCCACCGGCAATCCTTTTGTTGGTATGGCGGTTTCGGAGAAGCTGAGCAAGGGGAACCATTTGATCTGGAAAGCACAGATCATGGCGGTAATTAGAGGAGCAAAGCTGGAAGGCTTCCTCACCGGCACTGCAGTGGCGCCACAAGAACTCATTGTCGTGAAGAAGGACGACAAGGAGACGGTGGTCATCAATCCGGAGTATGAAGATTGGCAAGCGACCGATCAACAAGTTCTGGGGTACATACTGTCTACCATGAGTAGAGAGGTACTCGTACAGGTTGCAGGATGCAAGACTTCCGCAGCCGCTTGGAAGACAATTGATGGTATGTTTTTCTCGGTTACAAAAGCAAGAGCAATAAATACAAGAATAGCTCTAGCTACTATGAAAAAGGGCGATCTCAGCATTACTGAATATATTGGAAAGATGAGAGCTCTTGCAGATGAGATGGCCACATCAGGGAAACCTCTTGATGAAGAGGATCTAGTCTCGTATATACTAACGGGATTAGATGAAGATTATGATTCAATTGTTTCATCTCTTGTGTCAAGAGTCGAACCAGTTTCTGTAGGTGAACTATTTTCGCAGCTCCTGCACTTTGAAAACAGATGGACGCTACGGCAAGCAGAGACACAAATTTCAGCAAACATTGCCAACAGAGGGCGTGGTCGCGGTGCACCGCCAAACCGTGGCCGTGGCGGTAATCAGCAAAACCGTGGCAACCGAGGAAGAGGAAGGAGCAACAACGGCAGTAACGCCGGAAGCTCTGGACACAACTTCGGAAACCAGAAGACATACAATCAAACCAGAAGCACTGATAACAGGCCAAAATGCCAATTATGTCACAAAAGAGGGCACACGGTAATTGATTGTTGGCATAGGTATGATGAGAATTTTGTGCCTGATGATAAATATGCAGGAGCAGCAGTGACCTCGTATGGGGTAGATTCAAACTGGTACATGGATACCGGAGCTACTGATCATGTGACAGGAGAATTGGAGAAATTAACCATTCGAGACAAATACAAGGGTAATGATCAAGTTCATGCTGCAAATGGAGAAGGTATGCAAATTAGTCACATTGGTCATTCGATTGTCAATACCCCACATAGAAATCTTTATCTGAATAATGTTTTGTATGTCCCTCAAGCCAGCAAAAATCTTGTTTCAGCACATCGTTTTATATCAGATAATTCTGCTTATCTTGAATTACATCCTAAACACTATTTTGTCAAGGATCAAGCCACGAGGGCGACAATACTTAAAGGACGTTGTTATGGCGGCCTCTACCCCCTGCCCTGCGGGACTGACCAAAACGATCAGGTCCGGGAGGTCAACGTCGCCATGAAGCCATCCCTTGAGCAGTGGCATAATCGTTTGGGTCATCCCACGTCTATCTTAGTTGAGAAGGTTGTCAATAAATATGATCTCCCGTATTCAGTTGAGTCCAATAAAACTGCTGTTTGTGATGCTTGTCAACAGGCAAAGAGTCATCAACTTCCTTTTTCTAGATCCACTAGTGAAGTCAATAATCCTTTAGAATTGATCTATTCTGATGTGTGGGGACCTGGTCCTGCTTCTATTGGAAAAATGAAATATTATGTCAGTTTTATTGATGCATACAGCAAGTTTACTTGGATCTATCTCCTTAAATTCAAATCTCAGGTGTTCCAAAAATTCATGGAGTTCCAAAAACTAGTTGAACGATTGTTCAGTAGAAAAATCATAACTGTTCAATCAGACTGGGGAGGTGAATACCAAAAACTCCATAAGTTTTTTCAAGGAGTTGGTATCACTCATCATATATCATGTCCTCACACACATCAACAAAATGGATCTGCTGAACGTAAACACCGTCATATAGTTGAAGTGGGTTTATCTCTGCTTGCACATGCATCTATGCCAATTAGTTTCTGGGATGAAGCCTTTTTGTCTGCTGTTCATCTCATCAACCAAACTCCTGCAAAAATTCTTGACTACAAAACACCCCTAGAACATCTGTTCAACCGTGTGCCTGACTACAAGAATCTAAGAGTTTTCGGATGTGCATGTTGGCCTAATCTCAGACCTTACAATACCCGAAAAATGCAGTTTCGCTCAAAATGTTGCATATTCTTAGGATACAGTCCATTTCATAAAGGATACAAGTGCCTTGATCTCTCTACAAATCGAGTTTATATCTCTCGAGATGTTGTTTTTGATGAAAATGTATTTCCTCTATCCAAGAAAACTCGAGTTGCCTCCACAAATTCTGAATCTGCAATGTTTCGGGGTATTCAATCTAATGATCTTGTGACTAATCATACTAGAGATTATACTAACAACATTGATGCAGAACAAGCAAACGACGCAGATGAACACCAGCAAACAGCAGAAGCAACTACAAATAATGAGACAGACTCTATCGGGCATTCATTGGTCGACACATCTGAAGCCAGTGTCGATGCTCCAATGCCCGATTCCCCTGTCGATCACTCACACGCCGACACAAGTGAAGACCACAGTTCTGCACACGATCAACATGTAGATGAAGATTCCCACAACTCGTCTGCAGCAAGGGGGAATATACAACTACAACGACCAGTGACCCGTCTTCAAAGAGGCATCAGGAAGGAAAAGAAATACACAGACGGTACTGTTAAGTACAGTTTTCTTTGTTCAACAGGAGAACCTACAGATCTTTATGATGCATTAAATGATAAAAATTGGAAAAGTGCTATGGACTCAGAATATTCGGCCCTAATGCGAAATGGGACGTGGCACTTGGTTCCTGCAAAGGAAGGCAAAAATGTTATAGGATGCAAATGGGTCTATAAGATTAAAAGGAAACAAGATGGTAGTCTTGATAGATATAAAGCCAGATTAGTAGCAAAAGGTTTTAAACAAAGGTATGGAATAGACTATGAAGATACCTTTAGTCCTGTTGTCAAAGCAGCAACAATCAGAATCATTCTATCTATTGCTATGTCTCATGGCTGGTCCCTCAGACAATTAGATGTCCAAAATGCTTTCTTACATGGTCTATTAGAAGAAGAAGTCTATATGTGCCAACCACCTGGTTTTGAAGATAGCAAATATCCTGATTATGTGTGCAAACTTGACAAAGCTCTTTATGGTCTAAAACAAGCTCCTAGAGCATGGTACTCTAGACTTAGTCAAAAACTCTATCAACTTGGTTTCAAGGGGTCAAAGGCTGACACATCTCTATTTTTCTATAATAAGAATGATATCACTATGTTCCTTCTTGTCTATGTTGATGACATTATTGTTGTTAGTTCAAGGCAGGAAGCTATACCTGCTCTTCTGAAGGATCTACAGGAAGAATTTGCACTCAAGGATTTGGGAGAACTACACTACTTCCTTGGAATTGAGGTAAACAAAATTCGAAATGGCATTGTTCTGACCCAAGAGAAATATGCAAATGATTTACTTAAGAAGGTTAATATGTCTGAGTGCAAAGCTGTGAATACACCACTTTCTACCAGTGAAAAGTTAACCCTCCATGAAGGTGATTCACTGGGACATGAAGACGCATCAAACTACAGAAGCATAGTAGGGGCATTGCAATATCTAACTCTAACTAGACCAGATATCTCCTTTTCAGTTAACAAGGTGTGTCAATTCTTGCATGCACCTACTACTATACATTGGGCAGCCGTAAAAAGAATCCTTCGGTATATAAAGCAGAATACACGTCTTGGTGTAAAGATCAGTAAGTCAAGCTCTATGCAAGTCAGTGGTTACTCTGATGCAGATTGGGCAGGAAATATAGATGATCGAAGATCAACAGGCGGATTTGCAGTATTCTTGGGAAATAATCTTGTATCCTGGAGTGCCAGAAAACAAGCAACAGTCTCAAGATCCAGCACAGAAGCAGAATATAAAGCCCTGGCTAATACAACTGCAGAAATTATGTGGATCCAGACTCTTCTAGCCGAACTAAAGATTGCCAGTCCTCCTGCAGCAAAACTATGGTGTGATAATTTAGGTGCAAAGTATTTATCTTCTAACCCTATTTTTCATGCTAGAACTAAACACATTGAAGTCGATTACCATTTTGTTCGTGAAAGAGTACAACAAAAATTACTAGAAGTTGAATTTGTGTCAACAGAAGATCAAGTGGCAGATGGATTCACCAAAGCCCTACCAGTGCGACTACTTGAAAATTTCAAGTTCAATCTTCACTTGGGAAGTTCAGATTGAGGGGGAATGTTAGAGATATTAGATTGATAAGGATAGTTTGTTTAGTATTTCATGTATCGGATAGACTATGTGCTGTCCTCCCGCTGAGTCTGTTAGTGCATGTGAACCGGATAGCTAAGATTGGTTAGGCTGTTCCTCTCGTTAAGCTCTGGTTGTTGTAGAAGTCCGGATCACATGCAATGACGACTCAATCTGATGTAAACGCCACGCTGGGGGCTCTTCTCAGCATTATTTAACACGTAACAGCGGCCCTGAGAAGGGTAACAACGCTTTACCCAAATCTTCACACGACCTGCTTTCTTTTTCCTCGAGGAATCCAATGCTTGACTGGAGGATTAGGATTTAGGAATAGGAATTTAGGATCCCCTGCTGCGCTGTCCGGCCTGTCCATGCATGTTTGCTTCCAAGCAAGCTGCTTGTACTGATGCAAGTCAATGCATTATGCATCTAGCGAATTATACAGGTAATACTATATGGTCCTATCAAGAATGGATGGCTCAAGTGACACCAGATGATCTGGCTTGTGCCGTTTGTTGTTCTTCAGAGAAAAAAAATGGGATACACTGCTACAGGTTACCCCACTTCTTTTACTGATGCCATGTTAGATCAGGAAGGCGAGAAACAGTGGATAGTCAGAGAAGGGGAGACCAAGACCTGCCACATGCTTATATCTCAGAGTTTCAGACTAACGGCCTCCTTTACATGGAGTACTTGCCTGCCTGCTCTCTGTTGCGTTGCTTTCTGCTGCCGATCGTGCAGTTGCCCTCACCATGCAGCCCTCTCCCTCTCCTCGTTTCAGCCATGCATTTTCAGTTTTCACAGCTTCCATCAGATAATCCATCAGTAAAACGGGATTATATTACTGACTGTGCAGAGGTTACAGCAGCAGTCGCAGATAATAAGGTTATACCGGTTAGTACCTGTTGACTGTGCCCACTGCCCAGTACACTGGCAGTACGTCATCGGTGAATCGTCGTGAGAGGGTAGATGGGAACAAATAAACGCGTAGATTAGATGCATGGCCCCCCTCGTGACGTGTTTACGGCGACTATTTATGTGAGCTCACACGGGCGGCAAGTTAAGCTAACTGCTCGACGGATAGATGGATCGGATCCAGCATTCATGGTGGTCATGCGCACGAGACCTGGTCGGTGCCGGCGTGTGACGGGCTGGCTGGCCGGTTCCGAGCTAGCGTAAATGGTGCAGTGTGGCTCACGAGAGAAAGCCGGCCGTCAACTCGCGCCGTGCCGTGCCGTGCGCGCCACTTTCCTCCGTCCTGCCGACGCGGAGCGAGCGGCCGGAGGATCGACGACGCATAAGCGCGCGCACGAGCGCGCCGCGCGCGGTCGGCCGGCCGGCGACTCGCGGTGCACGGGCCCTAACTTTCGGGGTTGACGTCTTCGTTACGTTGCGTCTCACGCAACGCGCGACAAGTTTTATCTCCTAGCTCGCTGCTTGTTGCTTGTTATCTTCCGTCGTCGTCGTCGTGCCCGCAGCAGCCACGATATAGCTAGCTTAAGCCAAACGGATCAGCCGGCCGGTTGATTTTTTTTTCAAACAATGGAAGATTCTCACCAGCTTGTGCGTGCGTGCGTGCGTCTCATGCATGCATGCGTGGCCGCTGGCCGGCCGGCGATTGCTGCTACAGTGCTACCCTGCTAAGATCAGTAGCTCACTAGCGAGCTTTGTAATGATGGGGGAGGCCGGGATGCGACTGAGACGACGATGGGGTGATGGAGATTGATTAGTGGATAGGTGATGGGTGGCACGAAAGTGCCATATCAATATATCATGAATGATTATATTCTTGCAAGATAGGGGAGGATGAGCAACAAGCTACGCGATAAAGAAGAGGAGGGAAAGGGTCACATCCTTTTTTTCATTCACAATTAATTATGACATGATCCTTTGCCTGCCACTTTTACTGGCATCTTCCACGTGCAGATTGTACTTGCATAGCTATCACTATTAGCATTATTTGCAAGCAGAAACTAACATGGTTCGTGATAAAATATAAGATAAAATTCAGTTCGATTCAATTTCCCAACCATTTTAGATAGAAATTTCAAAGCCAAACTAAATAAATATAAGATAAAATACTCCATCTTTTATAACCACAATTGGTTGACGGGTATAGACTTGTATTTTTTTATACGGCCACCCAAAAAATATAATTTCACAGAAAATATCATTTTTAAAAAATTCCACGCAACTATGGATTATTTTAAAATAATATATTTTTTTAAAAAAAAAATCAAATCTGTACGTCCGTTTGAAAATTTTGCAAAAGTAGCATGCATGCGGACGGCACTTGAAGTGCCTACCGGTGTGGTCAGTTCTACTCGGCACTTCAAGTACCGACTGGATGCTGCCTCCTATCAGATTCTGCCACGTCAGCTCTGGTCGGTACTTGAAGTGTTGACTAGAGCTGACGTGACATCCGGTCGGCATTTCAAGTGCCGACCGCATGCTACTTTTACAAATTTTTCAAACGGATATACAGATTTGATTTTTTTAAAAAAATATTATTTTTTAAAAAATTCCCGTAATAATATTTTTTTAAAAACAAAATTTCAAATATGTATTGCGATTTCGAAGAATTACAAAAATAGGTAGTGGTCGGTACTTTTAAAGTGCTGACTAGTGCTATGTTAGCTCTAGTCGGTACTTTAAGTGCCGACTGAGTGCTGCCCCCCTATCAAATTCTGCCACGTCAGCTTCAGTCGGCACTTGACGTGCCGACTGAAGCTGACGTGGCACCAGTCCGCACTTCAAGTGTCGACTGGAGCTGACGTGGCATCCAGTCGGTACTTCAAGTGTCGACCAGTAACTACTTCTGTAATTTTTCAAAATCGTAAAATTTTATTTTAAAAAATATTATTTTTTTAAAAAATCCCCCAAAAATATAATTTCACAAAAATATATTTTGGATCAAAACAAAGGCTTTTCTTTTGGATCAAACCCAATTTGGATGTTAAGGCCCAAGCCCAACATCGCGCGCCTCTCCCCAAACCGCCGGATCGGACCACCACCTCCTCTCTCCTTTCCGGCGCCGTCACTCTACCGCCTCGAACCCATGAACTCCGCCGTCGACGGCGCAAGACAACCGCCGGCTATGGCGGGGAGCCGCTTCTGCACGCACTGCGGCGAGCGGAAGGCCGCCCTCAAGCGGCCCAAAACCCTAGAGCAGGTTTGCCTCTCTGTTCATCACGCTTTCGATGTAGTTCGTCCTGGCGTTTAACCCCAGCGCGATTATTTCGCTCTAGTAGCTTCTGGTAAGCCGACACGATTTTCTACAATTTTGCGAGAAATGGGAATACTGTGAACCGCTTGCATTTGGCAGCTGTAGGGGAGTACTTACACATTTGGGTTTAGATATGCAGGGAGTGTTTCTACCACGTTTTTGAGGATGAGATCCATCGAACAATTGTTGATAGTAATTTGTTTAAAACCGGGGTGATCGTGTGGACATTGGAACTTCTGGTGGAAAAAGGAGTGTCCATACTTGTATGCATCATCAATAGCATGTGCTTTTTATGCACCACTAAGTATGCAAATTTTCCTTCCTAATAGTAGATTCAGCTTTACTGACAACTCTTTTAATAGGCACTAGACCGAGGTGCTGCTCGATCTCTTGAAAGCTGACAAGATTGTAACTGGGCATAATGCAAATGACATTGCTGAAACTGTGTTGTGGAAGATTTTGCGTGGTGATATTGTACAGTATGGTAACTGTTGATCATTCCTATGTTTTTTGGTTTGATGTTAATGCTGCAGTTTTTATATATAGGTTAAGTAAATGTACCTTGATAACTACTGGTGAAGATGGGCCAATCCCAAGATGCAAGCCTTTCAAGTACACCTATGAGAAGGAGATTGTTATATATCCTTACTGTGCAATAGCTCATATATATCCTTGACCTTACTTCAAATAATGTACTTCCAAAAAATCAGTGACTAGCATTCTCTAATAAGTGTTGTGTTTTTACAGAAATTTACATTCAAATAATCAGTGTTGTCATCTTCTTCAATCAATAAATTTCCGCCAAACATGAGTATTGTCATCTTCTTCAATCAGTGAAAGTTTGTTTCTGTGTTTTATTTGAATAATACACTCATATGATGGTTCAATCCATCTTGTGTATTCCCTGAACTATTTAAATTGGCCACGCTGCTGAGGCCTCTGCATTGCCCTCACTAACCTGAAATCTACTATCTAATGACGTGACTTACTTGAATTCCCCTTCTATACACTGCTTTTACTGAAGTAACTGAACATCCGATAAAATTCTGGCCTTGTAGAAATTACGCAAAGCATGTGCCTTGCTGGACGGATTGAATCAAGGCTTGCCAACACTAGGCATAGGGAGGACCAAAAGCATGGCTGGAGGTGGTGGTGACCGTGAGCAGCAAGCCAAACCTTCGGAGAGGAACAGATCAAGTCTGCAGGAAAAATACAGGAACTTTTTTTAAGAACACCACACAGGTGTGGCTTTGTTTAAAAGCCACGTTTTATTGTGGGAGAGGTCCAACTTTGTTGTGGGGGAGGTCACAAGCTGCTCTCGTCCAACTATGTTTAACTGGAGTTTTGATGGGATCTGAAGTACGGTGATCATGACCCTTTCACAAAACATTGGAACTTCGACTTATAGATATTTATCAACTTTAGTTTTGCTCTAAGGCTACAGCGGAAATATTTTGTTACCGGAGTCATTATTGGTTTGCTACACCTGTATCATTTGACATGATTCGGTTGTACAACCTGATCATTCGTGACTTTGAGATGAATTACTAAACCGTCGGTAGGCTGATTTTACATCATCTGGACCTGATTCGCAAAGACCAGATGCACTTTCACTAGTCGACACGCCAGCGGCGTGTTGTTACATTAGCTGTTTATAAATCCTATTTGAATTTTGAAACCAAATGGAACAAGTTCTTTTTTTGGTTGCTTTATTTCCTTCATCTCGAAATGTCCGGCTTATTCTTATGTTTTAATCACGGCCTTAGCTGCTTTCTCAAGTGTTACATTGAAACTTGAAAGGTCACCAATCTTTTTCGAAATTAAATGAAACATAATTAGACTGGGAAAAGACAGGCTTCTACTGGCCCAAACACGAAGGAAGATTTGGTGGCGCCAACTGACCGCATCTCTCCCGCCAGAACCAAAGAAAAAAAAATCTCAAATCCCCCGAGTGGACTCGAACTCCAAGGTCCCAATACAATCCACCATTCCATCTCCTCGTCTCCTCGCGATCCATGGCGGCGGCGGCGCCCACCGGCTGCTACAAGTGCGGCCGCCCTGGCCATTGGTCCCGCGACTGCCCCTCCGACCCCGCCGCCGCATCAACTGACAACCCTAACCCTAACCCTAACCCCAACCCCAACCCCAACCCCAGCGCCTCCCGCTTCGCCCCTTACCCGAGGTCGAAATTCCCCAAGACCGCCGCGGTGGCGGAAGGGGAGGACGGGAGCGGCGGGCAGGCGCAGAATAAGAAGAAGAAGGAGAGGGTGAAGCGACCCAAGCTCACGCCGGACTTGCTGCTCTCCGACGACGGCCTTGGCTTCGTGCTCCGCTACTTCCCCAAGGCCTTCAAGCCCCGCGCTCGCCCTGGCTACGAGGTATTACCGTGTCCCGTGCCTGACTGCTTTGCTAATGCTCTCATGATTCTACTACGGCCAGAGAAAACTCGCTGTAATTTTTGGCAGCCACGCCACAATAAATTTTTTATTAAGTAAATTTTACAGTACACTACACATATTATGAACTGTTCATTTTTTCTTTGATCTAAGAGCTAAAATTAAAAATGGTGATATGAGGTAATAGGTCACCCTTGATTTTTCTGTGCAAAATTTTCAATTCTTTTCGCTGACTTTCTAATTATCTATCAATCGGTGACCATGGATTTTTTAATTTAGTTTATTGTTAATCTTAAATAAAATCAATGGTAAATGGTATACAATAACATAGCCCTTTTATTATATATACACTCAAAGGAATAATGTTTCTATTTTCTTGCAAAAAGTGTTTTCTATTCAAATTTGGGAGTAATCTTGCACAAGCACATGTTTTTCCCAGGGAGAATCTAAACTATTAATCATCGTGGTACAGCCAGTGAATCGAAGGGGTGTTTGTTGTTTCAGTCGGTCAATCCACTGATTAGCTTGGCAAAATCATACTACGGATATGGATTTGCAAGAGTTTTCTACTCTCTAGAGCCAATTCAAATCCCTGTTTTGTGCTGGCAAGTTGTCATGATCTCTTCCATGCGTACATACAAGTCAAATAAACAAACTTTTGTGAATCTCTTCAGCAAAAGCTGCATGTGTCACACAAACTAATTTTTTTGTGAAATAACTGAAGCTAGTTTCAGATGGATGAGGAGGAACATACTTTTTCTTATTAATACTCATTCTATTTTCATTTGACCTCCTAATGTTGAGTTCATGACTTGTTGTCAGGTGGATGACCTTGGTAATCTAATCAAGCTATACACAGACTGGCACTCCCACTTGATCCCTTATTACTCCTTCGAACAGTTCGTGAGAAATGCCGAGAAAGTGGGGGGTAGTAACCGTGTTAGGGTAAGTTGTTCTCTTTCATGTTCCTCTTCCATGTGATTACAAGTATAGAGTGCATACTAGAGAGCATGGCCAACTGAAAGTTGGGGGCAATTTTATGCATCACCTGATTCTTCTTTCCAGAGATTGTCACCTGGTTTAAGTCAGGAAGTAAAATGTGTCCATCAGATACAGTTTTAAACTGTATTTAATTTAACTTTGTTCCCCTCTAGATAGGATGCGTAACATTATAATTACTTATTACCACCACTACTACGCTTATTCCACAATGGGGTGACATGGCTTTTCAAGTATCTCAATAATGACTTAGAGCATCTTCATTGTACTTGTTATCTCCTAAAATAATAAGTATAGTTTAAAAAACATCTTCATTATACTTGCTACTTGACTTGTTATTTTAGGGGGTTTGCTATTCTTCTCTCCACACTTGCTACATCTAGCAAGCCAATCAAATTTGTTATTCCATTGAGTGTTGAGCTTGTTTAATTGTTTTCATTTTCTTTGCATGTATATAAATTGATAAAATATAGCTACATTCAAATAGAAAATCTTATTTAGCAAGTACATTGGAGTGAATAGCAAAATAGCAAGTCGATTTGAATAGGGAGGCTTGTTATTGCTATGAATAGCAGGTCAAAAATAACAAGTATAATAATGGAGATGCTCTTAGGAGGTCTACTTTCATACACCAAAGATAAATTGCATCAATTTATCTGGGGATATCATAAAATACAGGAGTACACAGGAAAAACGTTATTGTGCTTTTTACTGTGCCAGGACTGTCCAGAAAAGTCCCTTGTCGTCAATCTATAGCTTATTGTTGCAATTGAGTTTTTATAGGGAATATATATAGAGTTGCTGTGTCACTGGGCTGTTTCATCACAAAAATTCCACGGATACTTGTTGCTAACTAAACTGAAGACAGTTTCCGTTGTATTTACTTTTCACTCTTGGAATTGAAGAAGTGACAACTAGTTAGGAATCTATAATCTATACTCCTTTGGTAACAGGCAGAATTACTTTTCTCACACCATAAATTTATTTTTTACCTTTGACTATTTCCAGGTCCCAACATGTATCTTATGACCTATATTACATATATACTTCCTTGAAACTTTTCTTCCTTGTTTAGAGATGCATTTCTGAACTAAGGGAGAGGGTTGCCAGAGGGGGAGACCCTACACTACTGCATGAACCAATTGTTGAAGAAGTCAGGCCGGAGGGTGAACCAGGTCTGAGTTCTTTGTTTTGTTTACAACACTGATATTTTTGTCTTGCTAGAAATGTGTTCTTTTTGTCGCTAACCTTACTTTCCAGTATTCCAGTGACAGCAATTAATTTGCTCAATACATGTTTCAGATGGAGCCACAGCTGAAGACCCAGTTTTTGGAACTGAAGCTCCACTGACCGAAAACCATGGCGTGGACCAAGTGCAAGAGGATATAGACCCTCCAGTGGAAAGCAACGACGTTGATCCAATGCAAGAGGATCTGCTTAATGAAATCTACGAGAAGACAGTTGATGTAAGTCATCTGGATACAACCATCTCAGTTCTGCACATCTTTCAGTTTTGATGTAAGTGAAGTATGTTTGTCGGGGTCGCTGATGACACTACAGGAGCCCCAGATCCCAGATGTCGCGAAAAGAACGGAGAAAGCCCCTCAGACCATTTTTCCAAAGGACGATGATCCACCACGAGAAGCGCAGAGCCAACCGGGCAAAATTCAGCTGACCGAAGAGCAGAGGGCGCGCATGGAGGCAAACCGGCTCAGGGCCTTGGAGAGAGCAGCTGCAGCTCGTGCTCGTGCCTCGCAGCAGACCTAGCAGCCTGCTGCCCCGCTGCTAAAATCAACCAGTTGCTTTCTTATTATTCCCTTGCATTGCATTTCGCGCAACTCCTAGGATGTATACGTGGATCTAGTAACCAGCTCAACTCTGCTGCTCCTCTCCGAGTGCCTGAATAGCTGGTATAATGTTTTGCTGCTGAACTTGAGGCTTGGTGTTCAAAGCAACTGATGCACATTCTCCATGCTTGTTTTCGCGCTGGTTGTTTCCACCGTTCTTGCATCTTGACGTTGACTGTAGGTCCCACATTTGACGCCGATGAGATGGGTGCTATTTGACTCCATCAGTACCTTCAAACTTGACAAAAAGTTGATCATTGTAGCCTAATTTGAAGTTTTTTATCTCACAACTTATAGTTGTTGATTTTTTGTGTTAAAAAATGAAAACCAAAAGATGGCATGATTCAGTGTGTCAGCACCAAAGTGATTAGGACAAGGATACAAGAAAAAAAACAATATTATCCAATTACATCTAGTAGGGCAGCAAAACCGTCTTAGTGTTAATTAAACACCTGATTAAATCAGGTTAAGGGTTAAGTAATCAACCTCCAATATGTGATGAGATTATATAAACTTATTACAAATAAGAATAATGTTTGGTTTCCATAGTCGTCATTGTCAATTATAAATTTATAATCATCTGTTATGTTGTGCCATCTTTCTCAATTATAAATATATAATTATGCCATCGTTCGTCAATTAGAAATTTATAAGGCTATTCACAGTGGTGAGTTTCATAACACTGTTTTCTAGAAGACCATATCAGCTTTACAACTGAATGAAATACCCTCTCTCACAGTAGAGAGTTTCATTTCACTATTTCGTAAGCTAACCAGTATAATTAAATGCAACTAGCTCTCATGAAATACTCTCTCTGATGAAACGATTTGGCTCTCAGTGGGTGTTTCATTTCGTTTCATCCGTCTTAGAAACGGGTTAGCACCATGTCATGGTAATGACATTACTTCCTTCTCTTTCTCATTAATTGAATATCATATTAGCAAAAAACCTAATGTGGTATGATAATTAATACCATAAAACATCCAATGAAACTTCCATTGTAAATAGCCTAATCATCGTCTCCGATGATCGCCCAACTTTTCATCGTCATAACACATGATATTTAGCAAATGGCGATTCGATCTATGGGATTATGTCATTCTGGCAATCAACTTGTTTTAATGAAAAAAAAAGACTACCTAAATCAGTCTGGTCAGATTGCACAAGGGGACTCGCGGAATACAAGAGAAAGACGAGGAGCTACGTGCAAAACGTCACGGGATTCTTCCTTCCCCGACAGTCGCACGACGCCGACGGAGGAAGGAGACGCTGGGATCACGTCAAACGCACGCGCGGTGGGTGGGTTACTGGGTGCCCTCCGCCGCCGGCCATCTCCCCCTTCCCTGCCCTGATCCTCTCCCTCACACGCACGCAATAAGTTCTTCACAAATACCATCGCATCCAGATCCACCCAAAACGAAAGCCGACCCGATTGGCCCGATCAGATCGCCGCCGATCCGCCCGGCGATCCCCTCTCCCGCGCGAGGTAAGGAAGCACCCTCGTCTTCCTCTTGCCGCAAAAGTACAGCTAATATCCGTGTTGGAGTTTACGAGTTCCCTGCGTTTCTGCGGCGAGACGTAATCATGAGTCCGCGCCTCCGCTGCCGCGAGTTGTGACGGGAATCTATTTGCTGTTTGTTCATTTTTCTCTCGGCACGTTGGGGAATAGTATGAATCCGTCTTCAATCTGCCACGTGAAGAAATAAATTTATGAACGCTGGTTGCTTGCTGGATGAAATGAAAACACAGCGGCTCTTGATTTGTGGGTATACTATTTGTTGATGTGTCCTGTTGTACTAAGCAATTAACCAAATCATAATTAATATATTGTTTTGATGCAAGACTGGTAGGGTGTTGTTCTTGTGTTGCAAAGCAAATGTCAACTATGACACTGAGTTATCTTTTGTTCCAAAGTTGCTGCTGTTTTATGATTTGAGCATTTGTAACTTGGTTCACCTTGATTGCTTGTTTTATCACTCATCACTCATATGGTATATGCCAACTGCTAAGAGAATGTCATGTTAGATCACATGCTTGAACTTTTATTGTTATTTACTTTTCCTTCAATTAAAGCATGTTGTGTTTCTCTGTTGAGGATGGTTAGATTAACACCATGTTTGTTTGGGTTGATTATTTTGTTTCTTTATGTTATAATAAAATAAATCTTCTCTAGTTGCTTACAAGTTCCCAGTGTTTTCTACATGGAATGTCAACAATTTCCCTCTGTTGTCAGTCTCCAAGATCAAGCATGCCATATAATGTTAAACACTTGAACTATATAATATAATTAAGCATATCATATTGTGTCTTCCTCATTTGCTTTATTGTGTATTACTGTTAGTCGTAATTTTTTATTATTGGCATTGCTCATTTGAGTAGCTTTTCTTCTCAGTTCTCAAGTCACCTCTTGCTGAATAATGTTTTTTTTCTTGCTGTAATAACAACAGAACTGAAGCCAATATGGCTGCCTTGCCATTAGCCACTGCTGAAGTATGTGATGCAAATGCACATTTGATCACGAATGGTGAGCTACGTGCCCTCCAGCCCGTCTTCACAGTGTACGGAAGGAGGCAGGTTTTTGCCGGACCTATTGTGACACTGAAGGTATTTGAGGATAATGTTCTGGTTCGTGAGTTCCTTGAGGAGAAGGGTCATGGCAGGGTCCTTGTGGTCGATGGCGGCGGCAGCATGCGCTGCGCCATTCTAGGTGGCAACCCTGTGCAGCAGGCACAGAACAATGGCTGGGCTGGCATTGTAGTCAATGGTTGCATCAGGGACGTCGATGAGATCAATGGCTGCGACATTGGTGTGCGAGCTCTCAACTCGCACCCTATGAAGGCAAACAAGAAGGGCAATGGCGAGAAGCATGTTCCTGTGACCATTGCAGGGACCAGGATTTGTGACGGCGAGTGGCTCTATGCAGATACTGATGGCATTCTCATCTCAAGGACTGAATTGTCTGTGTAAAAGTAAAACCTCTCTGTGTGAGTGTGAGTGTGAGTGTGAGTGTGACTGTGTGTCTGTATGAGGATTCGGAGCATAAAAGGAGTGCTGCTTCTGCCCTCCTGGTGTAATATCTAAGATTTGTAATATCTTAAATGATCACTTGGAAATTTGAATAATTGGATGCTTCTGTTTTGTTACTGGAAAGTGGTCTTGGTTTACAGGATCCTTGTTGAAGGTATCTGTTTGAAACATGTCCGGTGAACTCCAGATAAGAAACTTCCGTGAGTTCGTTGATATAATCAAATGGTGAGTTCATTCAATTAACTATAGTTGCCAGAAAAAACCCTATGTTCATGTTGTCATGCTACTAGTACCCAGTTGAACAAATCTGTCCATATACCATGATTGCTTCAATTTTTCCATTTAGTCCTGTCACATCGGTTCCTCGAATGTTAATTAGAATTACTAAACATAAATTAATTATAAAACTAACTACAAAACTTTTAGGCTAATTCATGAGGCGAATCTATGAAGACTAATTAATCCATCATTAGCACCTTTTTATTGTAGTACCACATTATCAAATTATGAACTAATTATGTTTAATAGATTCGTCTCGCGAATTAGCCTAAGAGTTTTGCAATTAGTTTTATAATTAACTCACATTTAATTCTTCTAATCAGCACACTAAATTTTAGCCTAAAGAGTCAAATGGGGCGCAGGCAACCCGTATTTGAACCTATAAACAAGACAAGGTAAGTACTACACTGCTACCCCGTTTCAAATTCTATGCTGTTTGATTTTTTTAAGTCAAGCCATCTCTATTTTCGATCAAGCTTAAAGTCCCTTTGCCTCTTTGGTGAGCACCCCACGTCTCCTTTGAAGTATTTAACGTACTTACAATTTTGTTTTTTCTTCTCTCGAAGATTATACTTTTCAAAAATCAAACTCAATTACGATACTTGTATATGGAAACTTTATAATTAGGATATGAATTTTTGAATTTTGCAACCTAATTTTAAATATATTATTAGGAATTTTCCTATTTTGGGCAGTTTTTTCCTCACAATTGTTACTAATAGAAATACAAATATTCTAAGCACAGCTACCCACCACATGCATTGTTTGCATGGGCTAGGAATATTTCTTATTTTTAACTAAACACATGAATTTTCTGACAGATATTTTATATATTTCACCTGTTTTATATTGTAAATATTAACATATAAAAAATCAAAAAAAACACAAATTTAAAATATATATTTTATAATTTATTTAATTAAAATAATTTTATATTGTATATATTTATATATTTTCTATAAAACTATTAAAAGTCAGAAAGTTTATAAAAAACTAAACCACTTACACTATAAAACAAAGTGAATATATCTTTTATGGGCCTAGCCCACTGGGCCAATCAGGGCCCTGCAGCCCACACAACGCACGCAAGGCGAAAGGAAAGCTGTTGCGCCACCACCCACCAGCCTCGGCCTCGGCGTGTAGCCCCAAGCCACAAACGCAGCCGCAGGTTCAGCTCCCCTCCTCGCCCATGGCGACCCCCTCGTCGCCGCGCTTGCTCTCCTCCTTCCTCGGCGACCGCCTCGGCGTCTCCTCCATGCCCCTCCACCGGTGGCCCTCTCCAGGTAGGCGGCACCGTTCCCCCACCTATCCTGCACGCGCCGCGCGCGGCTGCTCCCATGCCTCAGCGCGTCAGCGACGGGCAAGAGTTTAGCTGTTTACTGAGGCCGCTCGGCGCTCGCTCCGTCTCGGCTCACTTTTGCAGGAAGTAGGCGGGCCGGGTATCAGGCGACTAGAACGCTCTGCAACCTGGTGGATATCCTTTTCAACCGGAGGTGAGCATATGATGTTACGATTGCCGGCGTTTAATTTCAGGATCCCAGCTTGTTGGATTGTTGTAGCATTTTGTTTGCCCTAAATTTCCCTTCGCATGAATCCACCACCATAGTTTACTACTACTTCGGGGAGTAAACATTTATCTCTAGTGATACGGATTAATTGTTACACTGTTACACATCGGTCAATCGGTGTGGTTACTGCTAGGGGAGGGGGAGGAACAGATATCTTATTCATCTTTTCTTTTAAATGCAAATCTCGAAACAGAAGTAGAGCTTTATTACCGTGCACGTCAACAGAAATCCAGGGCCTGATGCATTGATGATTAATCACATTACATTTTGAAAAAAAAAATGATTATCACATTGACATGTATCTCATTTCCCGTGCTTTCCCCTTTGGTTTTATCAAAGTCGTTGATGATTACTGCAATGGTTAAAGTTCGGGATATAGACTTTACTGAATGCATTTCTAATATGCACTGACTTGGTTGCATTGCATATTTTCTCAAAAATCAATTTTATGGAATCATCAAAAATTCAAAATAGATTAAGGTGTTTTTCAGGTGCATCCAAATCATGTGAAATTTCTGATTTCAATATCACAGATAAATACAATGCTCCTTAGAAACAAGAAAATGTAACTTTTTAGTTTATTGTGTTAGTTTGGAACACAGGGTGTGTGGGCCCAACATACATAACGACCAACAAAAATTTCATTATTATTATTTTGTTGAACTCTCTCAGAGGTCAGAGTGACAAGCCTGGTGATAACCCTAGGCGCCTACAGCCTGGGAAAGTATCTCCTCGTCTAAGCGTTCCCAATCATATACAGAGGCCTCCATATGTTAATTCTCGTCAAATACCTGGAATGAGCAATGGAACTGAAATACATGATGAAAGAGGGATTGAATGCATGAGGGCTTCTGGAAAGCTTGCTGCGCAAGTTTTGAAGTTTGCTGGGACTCTTGTAAAGGTAATGCTATTATTACTAAAAATGTTTGATTATATTTTATAATTGGGTGAACATTATTTTCACTAGGGAAACTTCATTCTGTTCAATACTTTTTTAAAAAAAAGATGTGTACCTTTTGGGGGAAATGGTTCCACTGATAATTGTTAAGGTGCAAGAGACAACTGAGTACATTTGTAAACACCTATAAACTATAAAGTATTTTCTGGAGTAGAAGTATATGTTTCTAAGTAATGTCCTGCTTCCTCTGCAGGGGCAATGTTTTCCCATGTGTTTCTTGCGGTGGTGTATATCTGAACTTTGAAGTACATAAGTAATTGCATGTAGGGCTTAATTAAGAAAAAATATTTTATTTCCATCTGATGTATGTATGTGCTTGTTACTTGGACTTACCTTACGTCCATACTATAGGGATGTCTAAGATTCAAGTGTCAAAGCAAAATTTGTTCTTATTGACAGCCAGGCATAACAACTGATGAGATTGATAAAGCGGTGCACCAAATGATAGTAGAGAATGGAGCATACCCTTCTCCTCTTGGTTATTGTGGGTTTCCAAAGAGTGTCTGCACGTCAGTGAATGAGTGCATCTGTCATGGGATACCTGATTCTCGTCCTCTTGAAGTAAGCCATCAAAAATTGGAGATAATATTTACATGTAACAGAGTTACAAATTGACCTTTTTTGCAGGATGGTGACATTATCAATATTGATGTTACTGTTTATCTCAATGTAAGTCAAACACCATTTGTTGATCACCCAAAATATTACCCTTAGCTTCTTTGATACTGCAGTGCTTTCCTTCTTAACAAAAGAAAGTGAAGGGAAAGAAAATGTAGTGCTAATTTAATCATCAGTGCATTACCTTTTCTGGTGGATATCCTTTGTGATGATTTTCTGGAGGATATTTCATTCTAGTTGAGTAGTTCTTACATGGTCATACACAAAAGCAGCCTTTCCTTTTCTTTTGAGAGCTGCTTCTACTTAGTTTCTCCTTAAATTTGCACAATATTAAGTATGACAAGGTGGATGGTGATTACTTACCCCTTCACTTGCTTTAGGATTTGTGCAACCCATGTTCGAGATAGATTATGGCGTTATGCAATTTGGTGTATGAGTTTTTAGTCTCATCTGTCTATGTACAGTTAGTGATATGGTTCTATCACTTCTATGGACTACTGAGTGGTTTGCTTTTTATTGCTTCAGCTACAGTCAATTTCTCATTTCCCCAGTGTATTTATACTGTACCCATATGTTTGATTCCAGGGTTACCATGGTGATACATCCTCTACATTTTTATGTGGTGATGTTGATGATGAAGCTAAGAAATTAGTTCAGGTGATCTCAACACATGTTTCGTTTTAACATTTGTGCTGTCAAGTACTATACGATGGATGGATGGAGAACACAGTTCCTGTGCAATTTGAAATACATTTCACTTGCATTTTTGAGATTTTATATGCAAAAAATGCTATACCAACTACCAGGCCATTTTTATTTTCTGTCATCCATCTTACAAATTTGGGGGCAATAAGCTCATGAAAGTTCTCTCTAAACCAAAAACTTATGAAGGTTTCTGTTAAAGCAGCTAATAAACAAAGTATTTGCTGCATGATCTGTTCTGAGTTTATTTTAGTTTTTTCCAAACAGGTAACAAGAGAATGTCTCGACAAGGCGATATCAATCTGTGCACCTGGGGTGGAGATAAAACATATTGGTCGAACTATACAGTACGTAAATGAGGAGTCAGTTTTACTGGTTTCCCCATATGTGCATTTTTTCATGACTATATTTATGTTTAAAGTTTAGTTTGTACAAGTATTTTAACTTGGACCATTATCCCTTCTGTAGACTTAATCGTTAATGTTTCAATAGGATGTACTCATCTTTGAATTCAAAAATTTCAAGTTAACTTACTGAGGATTTTCAATCTTTGAAGGGACCATGCAGACAAATTCAAGTTTAGGGTAGTTCGGCAGTTTGTCGGTCATGGGGTTGGAGAAGTGTTTCATGCTGAACCAGCGGTGCTTCATTTCCGTGAGTCTTTGATGAAAAAAATATTTTACTCAATGATGTCCACAGTTTTGTGTTTATAGCACACAATTCATTCATTGAAGATATTGAACAAACCATATAAAATAGATATCTATATCAACTTAGAGACAATTTGCATGCCATGCCATGCACTGATGGTTCTGAAATTTGCAGGAAACAATGAACGGGGCCGTATGACATTGAATCAAACATTTACTATAGGTAAATGTTTCGAAATATGCACATAATGTGGTCCTTATTTCTTCCAACTTGTGATTAAGAAAACACGTGTATTATAACTAGACATAGTTTCTCATAGCTATTCTTCAAATAAATTCAAACAATGATGCTTAAGCTGTAGCTGATACAATTTGCTGTGCAGAGTAACTTGCTCTTTACTGTTGAGCATTTGATGACATTAAATTATGTTGAGTTTCTAGCAAGATGCCCTAGAACGCTTAGAAATTACGATATCATATTCAAGACTGCCATCATCTGAAGAATTTTCATTAAGCATATAAAACCGACAACTTCCTCTTCCTGTTTGTGTCATCAGAGCCCATGCTAACCGTGGGGAGCATAAATCCAATCATATGGTCCGATGACTGGACAGCGGTGACAGAAGACGGGAGCTTGTCAGCGCAGTTTGAGCACACAATACTGATAAAGGAAGATGGCGCAGAGATACTTACACAGTGTTAAGGCTGGGTGAGGGATCCTGCATTTTTCACGGACTAATTTGTCCAATTCAAAGTTCCAAACTCTGATGCAAACACATGCTGTGAATTTGACTATTTACTAAGATAACCGACACAATTTTTTGAGTGAAATATCACGTAGTGTTTGGTCCCAGGCTCCCAGTGCTATCAGGTCGTTTGGTGGCTACCGCTTGCAAGTAGGCCTGGAAATTCTGGTCGAATTTGTTGTTGATGGGTTGCCGAAAGGCACGTTTAGGCAGTTGTTGGCGAACTACCTTGCTTTGCTTAATCCACACTTTTCTGCGATTGATCGTTAGCCAGATATAATTGGTTGCTTCGAGGTCGATTAAAATTTGGGGGATTTATTCCTCTTCTTTATTCCACTAAGGACGGCAAGCTTGAAACTCTCCGTTATATCATCTTCATTTTTTTCCCCTGTTAAACTAGCTGGAATGAAGCAACAACGTGTAGAGTAAAGATAGCACTAATTATTGTACTGCTAGGATTAGCTAATGATAGATCTTTATGTAATTGCTACATTGTATGATTAGGGACGGCAATAAATGCACAACCCACCACCCACCGACAGAAAACCAGCATATGAAGCAAATTCATAAAATATTCTTGATGGTTTTTAAACCAAACTTGTATCTAAATCTTAAAAAAAACTTACGGTTTCAACACATTAACAGAAATAATAGCAAACCGTAGTGGAAATATAAGTAGTAGCAAAAGCAATGAAAAAAAGGGAAATATAAGTAGTAGCAAAAGCAATGATTTTGGAAAATTACTTACACGCTATTATAATTTTTAAGAATTCCTTATATGTCACTGTCAGTGACTCTGTGGTGACCCACATTTGTCATTGACACATCAATGACATATTACAAACTGTAAAAATTATAATGACATAGAAAAAATTAACTCATGAAAAAACAGAAGCATGTGTGTTCAGATATTAGTTGGCTTGTCCTACAACTGAGTCAATTTAAAAAAAATAAAGAATATGCCTGCGTGTTTATTACGATTAAATTAATCGACTCAGTGCAATCTCTCACCGATCAGGTCAAAATCGTCCACAACCGGTCACGGGTCATCCCCAAAGCGACCTGTACGCCGGTGGCTTTAGTTGGGTCACTGACATATGGGGCCTACGACACTGGCCTCGGCGTAACCCCACATGTCAGTGGGAGAGAAGTCCCGATAGGAGTCAGCCCCCGGGTGTGTGTTGATTCATTCCTACCGCCTCTCGACCGCTCTTCTCCCCCAAATTCCCCTGACGTGGAAAACGGGAAGGCCCTGACGCAGGAGAACGAAAACGGAGGCGTCCCCGGGTTCCAGAAGCTTCTAGCGCTGTAGCAGCATCGCCGCGCGACTGCTCGTGCGAGATCTGGGGCGAGTAGCTAGGGGGAATCGGAGGCTGTGGAGGAGTGGAGCGCAATGCCTCGCGGGAGGCGGTAGGGCATGGCGGCGGCGGCGCCATGGCGAGGGGCGTAGCGCGCGCGGCGTCGTTCGGCGGCCGCGTGACGACGGGGAGGTGGTGCTCGTACCGGCGCATCACCGTGGCCGTCTGCCTCGGGAACATCATCGCCGCGCTCCTCGTGCTCCGCGCCCTCACCTCCTCCTTCGCCCCTACCACGCCCAAACGTGAGATGAATCCCCCATCAGTTTGTACCTTGGTTTTTCTCGATCTGATTCGTCCGCTGTATTGAACTCTTGTTTCTAGGTGAGGAAGTGGTGCAGTATACAGAGGAGCAGATTAGGAGGGTGGAGGAGTCGATCCGGATTCGCCGCGAGGCGGAGCCCGTTGAGCTTGTCCAGGCGGTATTAACGGGACATCTTCTTGTAAAATATGATAGTTTCTTGTTAAATAATTGCGATCTAATCGACTAATCCAGAATTTTTTGGTGTCAAAGGTGAAGAAACTGCGGAAGATTTTCGCGCGGGAGGAGAAGAGGCGGAAGGAACTGCCGCTGGAGCTGAAGCAGAAGGTCTCGTATGAGATTGTGCGGTGCCTGCACGACTTGGGGGACAACAGCAGTATCGCTCAGCAGCGAGGTATTCTCGCATTCTCGTATCTTACTTAATCAGGAAAATGTTATGTCCTCTAGATTCCGAATTTGAATACCATTTTCCTTGTTCGTGCGGCGTTATTTGGAGTCATGCGTTAATCTTGTCTAGTTTTTGTTGACAAGTTGACTTGCTTATGTGGGGCTATTTCATTATTTTGTAATCATGTCATTTGACGGAACAAGGTATTCTTTTTTATTTCTGTGCACTCATCAGTTCCTTGTTGCATTGCTGGTAAGATAGATTGCTCTCTTGCAAGTGCCATTTTTTTAGTTGCATTTTCTCAATCGACATGTTATAGAATAAACTTTTTTGCACGTGGTTGCCCCATGGTGTATCAACGCAGCAGTTGTTTGAGTACCTTGATTTGCTGGGACTCTTTGAACATATTACATTTGAATTGACCTAGATGGCAGGAAAATGTGAGATGTCAGTACTGTCGAATGCACATGATTAGGAGAGGTCTCTGGTGCATAGTGTGATGATATCAGCTGCCTTCGGTCTGCAGTTTGCCATAATTTGCTCGCATGCTTTCCTATGACTTCCAAATCTATCAGTACTACATCATAACTGAATGTCGTTTCAATTTGCACTACAAGACTACAAGTTTATAATTTTTTGGCCACTTGCCTTTGCAACATGTAAGATATAGATTTCTGTACTGATTTATAATTTATTAGTAGTATTCTACAAATCATTCGAGCAGTTATCCTGATTTGTGATATTGGAGTACCTACATGTCTTTTTTCTTATGCATAACAGAAGCAGTGGAGACATGGCGTGTTGAGAAGCTAAAAGATATCAAGAGTGCATCTATTCAGAACTCAACAAAGTTTGGACTCTACAGTGAGGAAGCACGTATGCGAACTTTGCTATTGATACTACTCATTAGTGATGCTTACTAAACACCTTTGCCTATAAGCTGTGACATTTAATTTCAATGTTTTTTTGTAGGAATGTTAAAGATAGCCCTGGAGTTCAACTGGCATGCTCTGATGGAGGACATTGGTCTTTGGATACCATTAGAAGTCTCACACACTGAACATGATGACAAACCTGATAATGAACCAGAAGGTTATTTCCCTAGTTGCTCATGACCATATTTTAATAATCTCAAATCAAGATTTGAATTTCTAATCTATGTTAATTCTTACAGAAGAAGAGATAATAGCAGGTCCACCTTTGCCCCCACAATGCAATGCTGAGCTACATACTGATTATGATGGCTCTGCTGTTAGATGGGGCCTAACACACCCTAAAGAATCTGCTGCTGATTGTTGTCAAGCATGTCTAGACCAGGCTAAGAATGCCAGGCCAGGTGAACTTAGGTGCAATATATGGGTTTATTGCCCATCGGAGTTTGGATGCTTCTCTCCAGATAAATATGAGCATAAACATCAGGAGTGCTGGTTGAAACAGGTATACTCAGTTTTGTTCTATCTTTATGCACCAACTATTGATATTAGTACCCTTAATTATTTGCATCTTTATCATTTTTTGTTTAGATGAGATTAGAGCCTCAATTTTTTATGCATTTTTTATGTCTCATGAGATATAGCTTTCTGTTTAGTTACTCTATAAAAATGATGGAATATATTTATACCTTAAGGCCCTTTGTCGTACCATTTAGGCAGTGAATGATTTGAATGTCAAATGAAATACAAGGTGGTACTGATGTACAATGTATATTGCTATTCTGCATGCAGCATTTTCTTGTGAGTTCAAGCTACAAGCTCATAACATTAGCTTGAGTTTACCTATCCACACTCATTTAACAGAACTACAAAAGCTCGGCGCCTCCCAATGCAAGTTAAATTTTGTTAGCTGCACTGTTAATATGTTGGTCTAGTTTCACACAATTTATAGAAAAGGATAAGTTTTAAAATGGGGTTACTAGTGCTGGTGTATGTTTTTGCATTTGCTCGATTTGTGTGTTGTGGGCACTTGGCACTGTTTGTTTTATATTTAATTATTGATCTGCAGTAGCTTTATTATTGATGCTTTGTCAAAAAAATAGTGATACTCAATTTATTGTAAAAAAACATTTAATATGTGCCATCAAATTATAATGCATAATTATGGTTTACCATAATGTTGCTTTGAAAAAGGTGAATCTCATCGCCCTCTCTACTTTTCAGAAATCCAAGTTTTTGATGTGAATTTTATGTTTACCTTGGTCAAAGTTCCTTTATTAAATCGCCTGGGCATTGTTCAATGTATTTTTCGTGTGAGTGGCATGAAATTGTATATTTCTTCGTATGGGCTAATCAATCAAGTTTGTGATGGTTCAACGCATGCAGGCTGACCACCCGAAACTCAACTTCAAAGACAAGTATTCAGAGTCATACAGAAATTCTCATCCCACTGCTCCTGTACTCGTGCCCTGGATGTCAGGCGTCATCAGCGCTTGAGCTGTTAGGCCCCAGAAGCTCATTTTAGATTGGGAGATTTGTACTGATATGCAAACTTCAAATAGCAATTCTTCTCTCTCTCTCTCTCTCTCTCTGTCTCTGTCTCTCTCTCTCTCTCTCTCTCTCTCTCTTCACTCTTGCCATGATACGTTAAGCTTAACCTTTTCTCGCTATACATACGGAAATGATGCAAACATTAGATTAGTCGTTTTGATAGCAAAAGGTTCATTTGAGGGAGCTTTATTGTGTGGCTAAGGAAATGATGCAAACATTAGATTAAATACATTGATTCGGTCAATTGTGTTCTCGTACATTTTCCCTGCCAATTCTGTATCTCTGTGATCGCTACGACCCTATTCCTCGATCGGTTAAGGTCCATATATAATTTTTTAGTGAACTTTGTATTTTTATCTCATGTATAAATAATTGTTTTTATTTCATGTATGTGAATGATATGTAGACTTAAGTCTAACATATATCGGAAATACGTAAAAATATAAAGTCCATTTAATTTGGGACAAAACATCAATTAATCCGAGCAAAACCATTAATCATCCTCTAATAAGAAATCTGTCAAGACAAATCTGAATTACTAGTAGTCTAGTACAAGTCTTCCAGCCTCCCGGTTGTCTTCCTCGCGAGTCGCGACTCTAACCACCCACCATTCCGCATCGCCGCACCGCCATGTACGGCAGAGGGGGACAAGGCTGGAGCCCGTTCGACGCGATCCGCAGCTTCCCTTCGACGCCCGAGGCCCTCATGTCCCAAATCGACGCCTCTATCGCCTCCACCGAGTACGCCCGCGCCTGCGCGCTCCTCGACCCCGCCGCCGCCGCCGTCTCGCAGACGCAGCCGGTGGCGGCCCCTGGGGGCGAGGCGCGTGGAGAAGGGGAGGCCTCCGCCACCGCTGCAGCCGCCTGCTACGACGCGAGCGTCGCGGACGATGCGTACCGCGCGGCGTGCGCGGCTCTCGGGGCCGGGCGGGCGGACGCCGCCGTGCGGTCGCTGCGGGTGGCGCTGGCGAGCTGCCCGCCGGAGAAGGCGGCCGCCGTGGCGAAGGTGCGCTCCATGCTGGCCATCGCGTCGGCGCAGCTGCACAAGCAGCAGCACCAGGCGCAGCAGCAGCAGCGCGGCGGCAGGAAGTGAGATGCGTCCCCGTCGACGTTGCTGGATTAGCGGTCTCATGCTTTGGTCAAGGTTACTACACAACTTTTTCTTAAGAGTGGTTATCACAGAGCTGTAATTACTGATCACTAGTAATCGACAACTATATTGGAATTGTAGTGAAAACTGGTTATTAAATGCACAATGATCTGTGACATTATTACAATCACAACATGGTTCCCAGTTAAATGCTAACATTTTGATTCGGTTTCATAACACTATTCATTACGATAGGTTTCATAACACTTTCAGCTTTATAACTAAATGAAATATTCTCTTAGTAGAGAGTTTCACTTCAATATTTCCTACGTTAACTAGTGTAATTAAATACAACTAGCTCTCATGAAATACTCTCTCTGATGAAATAATTTGGCTCTCAATAAGTGTTTTATTTCGTTTCATTCGTCTTGAAAACAAATTAGCACCATGTCATGGTAATGACACTACTTCATTCTCTTTTCTTATTAATTAAATGTCATGTCAGCAAAAAAAATCTAATGTGATAATGATAATTAATACCATGAAACATCCATTGTGAATAACCATTCACAGGTAATTAGATAAAACTTGTTGCAACATTCATCCGTGTACCCAATCGGAAAATCTGGAGCTATCATTTAAGCAACACCTTCCAAATCTTCTGTCAGAAACTTTGCGTACATCTGACTTGTTTGGAAGCAGCTAGCAGTGCAAGTCTAGAATACACTGATGTTCTTTGCCCGTCAAACTGAACTAATTATCGCCCACAAAATTGCGAGAGGAAAAAATCATGATTGGATACCGTCGGATTCATCATTCAGCATTCAAGAAAACTCGAAGAACTCGAAGATCTAGACTAAAATCATGCGAAGGAGCAGCTTCACAGGCACTTCTTGATGTCTGAAAACAAGGGATTTTCCTTGTTCGCTGCTTCAACATCCTCAGGGGAGGCAACGGCAACCACGACGCCGTTGTCTTTAACGGTTTCGACCACATCGGCAAACTCTTTGAAATCCTTCAAGCTGCCAACATGAAAACCAAAACCGCAAAGTTATGCATAAATGTGACACATCCGCAAGACCGCAAGTGAAAAGCGAAAAGGTATATGACTTCGGAGTTTGGAGTTTGGACCATGGATTTCATTACCTGGTTGATAGTATCTCTTCGCGTCGTTGCTGGCGTTCCTCCTCCGTGATCCCCAGTAAATACCGCATTAGACTGAAAAATAGGGGGGGGGGGGGGGAGTGTGTTTAGTGTCTTCTGTATTCTTAATGTGTTATTGTACCATGTGTATAAGCATGATTTGACAATCACATCCAAGTAAAACTGTACTTGATTTTAAAAATGACATGTGTAATCTCTGCGAGATTAATGATTGCATATAAAAAAGAATTCTAATCTTTAAATGGACACCAAATCAGTCAAGTAGTCAACAGTATGATAACCAGGAAAAAAATGCTGATTTACAGAACCTAGCACCAGCAGTTTAGCACACATTAAAGTAGGGATATTAGTTGAAACTCACATACTGTGCAAACGATTGAGTTGTGCTGAATGCGAGCATGCAGAATACATAGAGGCATACCTGCTGTATCCTTTAGCATCAGGGAGCTGGTAGGAATCAACATCACCTATGGTACCAATAATAGCCTTTGTGAGAGCATCATCATCCATCTCTAGCTCTCTTAGGAACTTGGCTGTCTCATCATAAACCTCTAGTGTTTTCAGTAAGTTTGGATCACGGTATGACAGATACGAGAATACTCCTGAAAAGGAAAGAATATTAGCATTGCATGAATAATTTGGATTAGCAGAAAGTGTTGCCAGTTATTTAAAAAGAACAATGAGAAGACAAGAAGCAGGTCTAAAATCAACAAACCTGAGTGAGTGTCGAAATCACAAAACCCTCCATATGCACCACCGCTAACTCGAACACGGTCCCACAACCATGTAGTGCTTATGTGCTTGGAGATGACATAAGCACTTCCATTGAGCTGATATCCACTTTGGTACAGGTTTCCAGCTTTTCCAACATAATTAACCTTCAGTTAACAAAATTAGTTGGGACTCATAATTCGTATTGCCAAGGAGGGAGTAATAATCTAGCAAAGTCAACTTAAAGTTAATGCCAGATAAATTTCCTAACCTGAGTCGGGACAACGATAGCTTCATTAACAGATGGCAGTCGATAAAGCCATGAATCATTTCCAATAGATGTTGTACTTGGTAGCGAATCAAGAAATTTGGCAATATGTTTGTTAGATTTCTCAAGGTTTTTCCTGTCGCTTGTTATGTTGACCAGGCAACCGTCCTTTCTAAAAAGTGATTGTCTCATTTCCTCAAGTGCAGATGATATTTTATCCCAATCTTGATCTATCTTCGTTTCCAGGTCACGTAAATACTCAAGATAACTAGCCATAGCACATGAAAAAAATCAATACTGGAGAACATGATTGTCTCACATACAGATTTCATAGTGAAAATGCACACTTAAATAAATGCAATATCAATTAAAAATTAAAATAATAGCTACTTGTGGGGATGATTAATGCAGCTCTTACAAATGACTTCCAAAAATGCAGGAAGGCTGATTATTCAAACAAAAGTAACAGAAAAATAAAAACAAGCAAACAGGAAATTGTTCAATTTGAATTGCAGAGGATAGACCACCCCATAGTCATGTAATTATGCTTACAACGCAATAATGATAAGGTATGTTCAGTTTTGAAAACCAGCTGAATTAAAAATCAAATGCTTATCTGGTTAGTTTACTGTAAAGATCTTACCTAATACCACCCATCTGCTCGCCAATCCATCCAGCTGCATTTAACTTAGCATCCATTCTAGAAGCTGCTATGCCATGGCCACTGCCCCTCAACCGATTCTGTGTTGAACAAATCATTAGATAACCACATTGCATGCAAGCATATGACAGTCCACATAGACACATAGTAAAGATAACAGTTATTACCTCCATTCTTGCTTTACTTTGACAAACAAACTGCTTGAACCTCTGTTGTTCTGTGAACTGAACATCTTGGAGAATGCAGTAAATCTGAAAGAAAAAACAATAGCTTGTTTTCATAACATAAACACATCAGCAGTTATTGCATCACTAGAGTTCCATAGAAAACAGGTTTAAGCCTGTATTCCACACCCAGGCATTGCCTTTCTGGCTCTGCATGTATGGTCTGCACAGACAAGGATCACAAGCATACCAGATTAAACAAATCTTCTACTCGTGTTGCCATAGACTTTCCCCTGACAATAATGTGAGTAAGAGGATCTTCTTTTCCCTTTATCGAAGATGTGAATGGGTAAACTGATATGCCTCCGGTTTTTCTTCCAATTAGTTGATTAAGCTGCACGAAGTCCATGTCTTTTGTACCCATCTCCAGCAAAGATTGGCTGGCAGATATGTTCAAAGTTAGTTCAAATACCTCATGGTATCTGAAGGCACAGATAGAGCAAAAAAAGTACATCTTCATGGTAGACTAACAATAATGTATTGATCAATTGGCTCACCAGAACAATGGCAATAACTGTAGATGATCTTTCTTCAATGGACTCATGTCAAATACAATTTCGGAGTAGACGACATCATTGGTAAAGAGATCATGTTGCAAAACCTTGACACCATTTATCTCACCCACCTACATATGACTTGAATATTACATACTCTAGTCTAAATAAAATAGTAAGATGAAAAAAGATAGTGGTAACTCCTAATAGACAATTTATAGTTCAACACTGAAAACCCTCCCATATATTTTTGCAAATGATATTTTACACTTACGTCTAGTCTGGTCAAATTCTTAGGACATAGGAGTCTATAGTGTGCTATTCTATAATTCATTATTCATAAACTGGAAAACAGCAGTAGGTCTGGATCAGGATGTTAGGCCTAGCTTCTCCTAAATATTTTGATTTAATAGCTTTAGGAAGCAGAAAAAAACATAGTAATTTCCCACCAATCTCTTGCTCAGTCAGGCAATTGATCTTGTAGGGTAAGGAAATGTTTGGTATAACTCCCAGAAGTTAGCTTTGCCAGTAAATTAATAAATTCTCGTATTGACCAAATGGCTCATAAATAAATGCAAGCTGACGAATTACCTCTATAGGTACATGAATAGGTTCTTTAGGGATATCTTGCAACGACAGGCTAGGAACAGCTTTCAGAGCTTCGGGAGGATCTGGAGTTTCCTGTTTATCCTTTAGCTCCTTTGTGGCACGTGCCAACTCTGCAAGATCCTCTGGAGTCATGCTAGATTTTACTTGCTTCAGAATCTCTTTCTCAGCAGCTTCATCACGTGAGGCCTTCTCAGGATCCGGCTGCACAACAAAGTTTTAAATTTTAAGGATATCTGATGCATCAACCAAAATTAAACAACAGTGTTCTCTTAATATACAATTTCTGAGGTGCTTTAGACCTGCATTTCAACTGTAGCACGATGCGCATTATTCAATATAAATTTCTCCAGGAGTGGTGAGAATACTGCTTTTGATCCCTCTGCTGCAATACGTGCTTTCAAGTGCTGCAATGGGAGTTCATATTTCAGAGGCTCAAAAGGGTCCATGTCATATATCCATTTGCCCTGAAAAATGCAGCAATAAATCATTAGAATGTCCAAGCACATCTGTATTTTTATTTCAAAATGAAAATAAACAAGAGTGAGGTGTTTGACTGTTCGTACAATCGAACGAAGCATCAGAGACAAGCCCCGAGGGAATGACCCTGTGTTATTCTCCCTAAGAGAGAATTCAATTGTGTTCATAGATGCTTCCACTGCTTCAGGTGCAAACCCTTCCTCTGCCAAATTCTTCAAAGTTTGCATTACCAACTCTTCAACTTTCTGAATGTTATCCTCAGATACACCTTTCAAACCTATACTGAATTGTGGTTGAAGGAGCTCATCCTCAACACCACCACCTACTATAGCATCTCCTAAGCCACTTTCAAGAAGAATCCTTCTAAGTGGTGAAGCAGGGGTTCCCAATAAAAGGTGGTCCAAGAAACCAAGTGTAAGCTCAGTTTCTACGTCTAGTGGCTCCTCTGACAACAGCCAATTAATACACACCATATATTTCTTTTTCAAATCACCTTCCTGACCAGCAGGATACTTCTCAACAATTCTCACTGGTTCTTTGAAAAGCCTCTGTGGCCAAACCTTTGATTCATTAGGAGCAGGGCTGGCTTCAAACTGGTCAAGATATTCTACAGAAGGGGGATAAGACATGGCAGAAAAACATGAGACTCACAATACCAACAAAAGGTGGTTAGAAAACAATCTTGAAAATAAGCATAGGTAACTATTGTTGTATAGACACCTTACCACTTAGAATGCGTAGGCGCTCTTTTGGGTTATCATCGCCATAGAACCAGATCCTAGAATTACTTGGATGGTAATAGTTACTGTGGAACTCCTGAATGTAAGACAAAAAAAGGTAAGGATCTGAATGAGAAACAAACTAATCAAACAGTGCTGGCTTACTGATACTCCAAAAAAATAAAAAATTGGTACAATGATCCTAAAAGAAATATGATTCAAAACGATGCAGTAATTCCTCTTTATAATTCCAATAAAAAGGTAAAATCATCACAACTTCTAACAGTGGCGAAACTAAACAGTATAGTGTAAAAACATGTGACATTGCAGGCATAGGGTAAGAACACGACCTACTACATAACATTATAGCAATCAATTAGAACACCAAATTTTGAATGAATTTTAATCTCTCACAAAACCTTGAATTCTTCAAAAGTAAGCTTTGGGATTTCATTTGGGTCTCCACCACTATCCACACCATAAGTGTTCTCAGGGAAAAGTGCCTACAGAAAGTTCAAATATGTTAGGAAGCTACTGATTTTTCACTTTACCAACTAAAAGCTAGAATGATGACAACAAAATATACAAGGCTGTCTTTTCAATTTGTCATAAACAGTACAAAGGGGTATTCAAGCATCAGCTTATTAGCACAACTGAATAAACTAGGAAGCATGCATCGAAGAAGCATATACAGAATAACTGAAGCTACAGTTTGCTAATGTGATTTATTATTTAAAATAGGAAAGCAGGATGATAAATACAGGAGGAAATGAAACAGTCTGGACCATGGGTCATAGAAATTTTCAGGTAAAAAGTTAACTAGAAAAAGGGGAGAAATATGTCAAGTCTCAATTGATATGAGTATATGACCACACTGAGAATTTATTGAAATTGAAGAAAATAACATGGTCATAAGTTTAATGTTTGTAATAGAAGGATTGAGATAAAAAGATATGACCATGATAGGCTCTTATCCAACAGGGTGATCCAGGGGGGGCATCATGTAAAACTTGACAAAAACATAATTTGAATATCTTAACAAACTAACACCCAAGAGACTGAAGAGATGAAATGGATAAAAAAATAGTCAACCTGTTGAGACACACGTCCCATTATGTTGTCAGGTTGAGAGTAAACTCCTTTCATCTCATTGAAAACAACACCTAAAATTAACATGATAAAGTATTATTTACAGACACCTTTTGAAGGGGGTGCTCACTCTGTCAAAATAGAACGAGTAGTCAAACCTTTGTAAGATATCTCTTCTTCAGGATTGTCAAGCTCATAATGCCAACCTTCCTGTTGAAATGTTTGGAAGTCCTCAACACATCTAGGGAAAAAGACAGCATCAAGGTATACATCTACCAAGTTATAGAAATCCTGCAAGACAACATAAATGGTGATAACGCCATAAATAGTCAAATAATAAAGAACTTTAGCAAAATTTTATCACCTTAGTGTTTGTTGATGCAACTGGATAACATGTCCGATCGGGATAAGTGAAGGCATTCAGGAAAGTGTGCAAACTGCCTTTTAAGAGCTCAACAAATGGCTCTTTCAAAGGGTACTTTCTTGATCCACAGAGAACGCTATGTTCAAGGATGTGAGGTATGCCAGTTGAATTTTTCCTGGTAATAAAAGGGTAATCACAGTATGTTTAAATGTATTGTTTTATTCTTTTCTTTTCTCATTGGTGAATACATTCCCTTGCTTCAATTTTATGTTAAATTCAAGCGTGAAAAAAATGCACTTACGGAGGAGTACGGAAAACAATGCCAAACACTTTATTCTCATCATCGTTTGACACAGACATCACTTCTGCACCTGTCTTCTTGTGCTTGTAAAGGACTGCAGTTGATTTGCACTCATCTATGCTCTGTTCAGAGACCTTCTCAAATCCTAGCATTGCAGCATACTCGTGGACATCACCTGTATCTGCTTATGTCAGAAGGAAAAAATACGCATTCATTTTCAAGTTGCAAGTAACAAGAGTGTCACATGGATTACTCTGAATAACAAAAGAAGACAGTTTTGAATGCTTGGTTCTTCCTCAAGCAGTGTCTTCTCAGTTATCCCCTTTTTCTCCACTAAACTCGTGAGCTCAAGTAAAATGCAGAACTTTGATGATAACAAACAATTTTCATGCTTATCTCAATGCCATCTCACACCTTTTTTCATATATGCCTTTACTTCCAATCCGTTATGAACTTTCGAGCGAGTTGAGCGACTATTTTTGGAATGGCAGTCACGGTTAGCTTTTTCCGATAGAGATGAGTTCAGGCAAAGGCAGCTCTTACCATGGGGCACGGGCGAGGGCGATGTGGAGACAGCAGGGGCGGAGAGGCGCCGAACGAGGCGGGGAGCAGCAGCCGGCCAGTACCGTCCGGCGCAGTGCAGCGGCGCGGCGGCGGTCAGGAGGCGCGCGCCGCCCGGTAGACCAGCGTAGTTGCGCGAAGAAAACGAGGAGGAGGAGGAGGACGGCCGGCGGGGCGCGGACGATGCCGCGGCGTGGACTACGGGCCTGGGCCTGCGGCAGCGGTGGAGGAAGCGGCGGCCGGAGGTGCGGAGCAGCGCCACCCGCTCCATGGCGTAGGTGTCCAGCTTGCCGTCGCCTGAGATTTGTGTGTGGATTGGAGGAGGGGGCAACGTGGCGGCGTGGCTCGTCGCTCGCGATTAGGCTTTCCGCCCCTGGCCTCTCCTGGGCTGCTTGCTTCTCTCTCTTTTTCTTCTGGGCTTAAAGAAGACGAGGAGGAAAAAAAATCTGTGTTTCAAAATTCCATTTTTTTGATGGAATTTTCTGGACTGAATGAGATTTTTTGGTTGAATTTCGTGTGGTGGATTCGGGGTTGGAGTGAACTATGGTACACGCAAGCGCCTTAGGAATTTTGGCGTTTCATGGACGTGTCTGCAGCATGTACATTGGAGGGAGGAGAGTTGCAAATCTTGGGCCTTTAGGAGTTTTCAAATTCGGATGTTTTTCTTCCGAAATAAAGGTATGTTTGGTTGAACAGTAAATTCTAAAAAATCTACTGTGAATTGTGATAAAACTGCCGTAAGCGGTAAACTGTATAAAAACTAAAAAATTGTTTGGTTGGAATAGTTGTAGTTTTATATTTTGGTATTTCATGATGTTTAGTTACGTTATTAATGTGTAATTTTACGTGTAAATCATTATAATCATGAAATTTTATAATGTTTATATTAAAATTATATATTTTTAAATTACAATAAAATTTCACTTTTTCAAATTTTACGTGAACTGATATGTTTTAATAGCATGGTAGGTAATATTCATTTAAAGTTGAACTGAGAAGTTGTGAAATCTGGTTTATACCAGTTTTCAAATTTATACTACGAAAATTTGCAGATTCTAAAAAAAATTGGGCAACCAAAAACAATGTTTGATTCAGATTTTAGCTTCCGAACCAGAAACCAGGTTCAAAAATCTCAATCAATCCTAAGACTATAATAGGACGTATTGACATTTTCGAGTTAGATTTTAACACATGAACTAGAGGAAATCAATCTGGGCCAAACTGATAATAGCTTGCTCGCTTTGTCCGGCTCATCAGAAATTTAGGATGCATTATGAATGATGTTTTAAACTTGACATATATTCAAATTCAAAAACATAACTTAATTGACTGTCACCGCCAACTCAAATACTTAATACGCCAATTATTAGATGTTCCGTTGTTTTCAAAAAACTATTAGAGCATTTCCGAGAGAAGTTTTAAAAGTTTCCTTTCATAATTTTTTTGAGATTACCACTCGATTTCAAAAGATAATCTAAATTATTTTAAAAATAAAGGACTTTCAAAATTAATCCTTTTGCTGTCTATTTGAAGCGATTTGTATAAAATCTATATTGAGAGTTAATTTTGAAAACTCTCTTTTAGTCCCTGTGGTAGGAATTTTTTAAAAATAATATTTAAAAAAATTCAAATATATATGCCCGTTTTAAAAAATTACATAAGTAGCATGCAGTCGGTATTTAAAGTGCCGACTAGATGCTGTCTCCCTATCAGATTCTGTCGACTGGAGCTGACGTGGTATCCAACTGTAGAGTTTTGCAAATTTTTCAAACGGGCGTACAAATTTGATTTTTTTTAAAAAAAATATATTTTTTTTAAAAAATCATGTGGTAGTGTGGTTGGAGATGTTGTGGTTGCTAATTCGGATCCTGAACCCAATATGGCAACGATTAATCAGAGTTCCATTTGAAGTTCCCTTCCCGGCACGTCGATCTCGCCTCCCATCTCAAAACCTCTCGCCACGCCGCGTACTCCCCAACTCACCACCGTAATGGAGCTCGCGACGCTGCCCGCCTCGCCACCGCCGCCGCCGCCGCCGCAGCAGCAGCAGCAGGAGGACTTTCGGTTCAGCGCCTTCCCGGCAGCGTTGATGGGCGCGAACCCGTTCGCCTCCGCCGGCGACATGGAGGCTAACCTGTTCTTGGCCACGGCTGTGACGGCGCCCCCGTCGCCCCACCCGTTCGAGCTCCACCAGTCTGCCGCCTCCGGTGTCTCCGACGCCGACCCCTTCGACCTCTTCCAGCACTTCACCAGCGCGCCCGCCAGCCCGACGCGCGCCGCAGCGATATACGCTCAGTTTGACAGCATCGACGGGAAAGGCGCCGCCGACGACTTCCAGCCCCGCGCGTCCTACTCCACTGCCACCTCCACCGTACCGTTCTACTGGGAAGAGAAGCCGGGGAAGCTGAAGCCCGAGTTCGCCTGCGCCGCCGCGACGGCCAACGGGGAGGTGGTTGACACAGAGTTCGACTTCGGCGTCTTCCTCGACAAGAGCGTGCAGGCGCCCGAACTCACTACCGCCGACGAGCTCTTCGACGAGGGAAAGATCCGTCCCCTGAAGCCACCTCCACGTTACGGTAGTGTCGGGTCATCGTCGCGGCTACGTGCCCTGGTCGGATCGGGTGCCGACCTTGACCCACTCGCCGACGCGCTGACGAAGGCGACCAAGGGCCCCTCCCCTCTTGACGCCGGCGCCAAAGACGCCGCAGCCGACGTCGGAACAGCCTCGTCGCCGAAGAAGCCCGACCCCGCCACGTCCCCGCGCTCCATTCCTCCGGCCACGAAGATGAATGGCTGGAGGAAGAAGTGGCGGCTCAGCGATATGCTCCTGTTCCGGAGGTCAGCACCCAAAGCTCGCGCCGCCGGCAACATTAGCAAGGACCCGATATTCAAGTACTCGCCGGTGCAACAGCTTGGCACGCCGGCCAAGAAGACAAGCGCGGAGTCCGTGGCTGCTGCCAACGGCGATGCCTTTGCCGGGAAGCACAGGAGGCAGAGCAAGACGGCTGCAGCGGCGGCGGAGGAAGGGATGTCATCGTCGCACCGGCAGAGCGTGATGGGCTGCGTCCGCCTGAACCACGACATCCACTGGCTGGCCAAAGGGCTCAACGGCTCATCGTTGCACTTCGGCCATCGTCGCACGGCCAGGTCGTCGGCGATGACCGGGTAAAAAACCAGAGCATTAATCTCGCTTCCTAGCAGAAGAATGATGGATTCTCCTCGTCAACTTTGAGATCTTTTTCTTCGTCTTATTGGATCAGTGACAATACATAAATTTAAATTTACATTGCTCAAATAAAACTCTGTTTGAATTATTTGATATTCGGATGCTAATTAAAATGACTAAATATAAGTTAACTATATAATTAATTGTAAAAGCCAAATCTATTAAACCTAATTAATTCACGATTTGACAATACGGTCCGTAAACATGTACTAATTATAGATTAATTAGACTTAATAGATTCGTCTCACGAATTAGTACAAAACTTATGCATGCAATTAGTTTTATAATTAACTCATATTTAATTCTTTTAATTAGCATCCGCACATCTGACGTGACAATTACTAAACTTTAATACTCGTTACCCAAACACCCCTTTATTTAGTATTTATTTAGAATGCGGTAATTTTCCATGCTTCATACGGGAAGCTTATTTGTAAAATTTCGAACAAAGATGCATGCATTTTCGGTCTAAACATTAAACGAAGCAGAGGGAGTGTAAATTGAAAAAAAAAGAAATTGGAAAGCGAAATAAGCACAAGAAAAGAGCAATAGGCCGGACCATCCTACAAAAACAAAACGGTCTCTTCGTAACCAGTCATCCATAATATCAAATAAATCATTTTCTTCTTTAGTAACTCTACCAAGGGCTATAGTTATAGTGATCCTCCTATTTAATTACTTCAACCTACGGGAAGCTTATTTGTAAAATTTCTGTGTTCGAAATGGAGCCTATAGATATATATTTAATATTTTTTATAAATATCTAAATAGAAAATGTAGCAGACATAAATTCCTATTGGAGATTGTATATTTGCATCGATATCAAAAACGCCATCCGTTTAAAATGGGCAGAGCACTTGGTACTGCTAATCACGTTATCAAAATCGATCCGTCGTTGAGAAGTTTTGCCACTGCAATAATTGGGCTCTCTCTGAAGTCTGAAGCAAAATATATACGGCCAATGCTGCCTGTTCGAAGTGCTAAGAGAAAATATCTTTAAAATTGATTTCTTATATAGATTTTTGGAATTTTTTACGTAAATCACTTTAAATATGTTTCTTTTTAATCAATTTTTAAAATTGAAGTATCTAGATATGCTTCGTAAAAATATAGAGAGTGAAAAGATTAATTTTAAGGATCTTTTATTTTTGCGAGTCATTTAAAGTATCGTTGAAACTGTTTTTTAATTATGATTTCAAAAATTTATAGAATTGAGGTCTTTGTAGATTCTTTTAGATGCTTTAACCATGTTATGGATTAAGAGCCAAATTAGGGTGTGTTCTTCATCAAATCCAACATGCATATGAGTAATGCAGGTCCTAATGCATCATCAAATACATCGTGCAGATGAGTCATCAACTGATCAGCTCATAAATCATACCACATCACATAAACATAGTTCATTCCTAGAGAATTTTATGGTGCCCACGATTTTATGGCCCGATATTCTTTTAATATGTGTTAACCCACGTACATGGAACAATTAATTACTTTTTCGCATGCTAGCCGATTAAATATTGTATGCACTAGAAAAAGGAAATAATAAACAAACTTTCCGTACGAGCGACACACATGCAAATTACTTTCCATAATTGAACTTTTTAACATATTTTCTATTTTAATTAATTATTTTAAATATACTTAATCAATGGTCCGGATTCATTTTAACTATTACATCCTAGAGAGGTAATGGTGCACCGTAAGACTATTCACAGTAGTGGGTTTCATAACACAGTTTCTTAGAAAGCCACATCAGATTTGCAACTGAATGAAATACTTTCTCTCAGTGAAGAGTTTTGTTTCACTATTTCTTAGGCTAACTAGTGTAATTAAATGCTTTGCAACTTAATTAAATATCCTTTCTTCGATGAAACAATTTGGTTCATAGTGAGCGTTTCATTTCATTTTATTCGTCTTAGAAACGAGTTAGCACCATGTCATGAAGATGACACTGCTTTCTTCTCTTCCCTCATTAATTTAATGTCATGTCCACAAAAAATATAATGTGTAATGATAATTAATACCATAAAATGTGAATAGCCTAATAATAAATTTCCTTATCTTAAACAAGAAGAGGATATGGCCACACGGGCATCAAAATCATCAGTCACCTGAGCTAGATTAGCAGGATTATCTGACCACCGCATTCAGTACTGCTACTGCCTCTCCCGGGTCAAACAAGACGTGGCTGCCGTATATGCACGCACGAACAGATGCGACTCCCTGCCCGACGACGTGTGACGCATCTCCTGGAGGGAAAATCTGAACATGCAGATCGATCCGGTTCAGATGCATCGGCGTCAGGCAGGCAGGCATGCCTGTCGAATTCAGAAGGTAATGGATGCAGACTGCAGTAGCTGGCCGGTTGCTCAGTTGCTCGTGTCCTTCGTTTCAACGCCCCTGTTTTGTCGTGCCGACCACACGGGGGTTGTTGCGTTAATTCGGATCTGAAGCAAGCAATGCTCCAGGTCAAATGGTGCGCCCGATTCACTGGATTTCCTTACACTTTTGCAGTAGCTCGCATCGTTTTCGAGCTTTTGAAAAGAACAAAAGGAGACTGAAGAACGGATGGTAATGGTTGGTTATGTGTAGACAGGAGATCGACCAAACAAGAATAAAGAGAACGCGGCGAAAATCCTCACCGGCTGGGCTTTCACCTTAACCAGAAAAATACTATAATCTAAGTTTTTCTAATTCTAAATAAACTATAATATAAAGCCACACAAATTTGAGCAAAAAAATACAGTAGTTCATATAAAATCCAAAAAATCATAGTGTGTTAATGGCCACAAAAATTCAAATTTATAGTCTTATCGTCAATAATCACCCCCTCTTCGTTCCCTTGGACCAGTTGTCGGCTAGTTACCTCATTTTTTAACATGCTCATGAAAAAACACTTCACACGATGACAATCGAGTGGTGGCTTCCCAAGTATGTCATATATGCTTGTGTAATCGTGTAAAGATTTGCTCCAAGTTTACACTTCACACGAGCAAGTAGGCCATTCCTATTTGCACTTTATTATGAAACTTAATAGTCAACTTTCCTTGCCCTATGTTTTTTGGGGAGTATTAAAATTGAGAATTATGTTTTACAGAAAAAGAAGTCATGTTTGTGATTTTGCATGCAAGTTAGTTACTGAGATGGAGGATATGTATATGAAATTAGTTTGAGTTAGAATATGCAGATGTGTGTATGGTATGACATGAGCACTAACCTGCACTTATATATTAAAATTATAACTTGGTAAATTTGTTTCAATTAAAATGCAACAAGTGAAATGTTGTCCTTCACCGGTCATTTGGATGGAGTTACTTTGGTATCTGCAATGAACTACTGACATAAACTTATGGCAATGGTATTTTTTAAAAAGGCAGGGTGTTTTTTTTTAAAAAAATCTCAAGATATTTTTATGCTCCCATGTCTTTCTCTACCTGGACATTTTATTGTCTGGGTGTTATCAGCATAATTGCATTTTGTTTGCCAGTCGACAATGTATTTTGCTTATATCACCTGATGTGATATGCATATTTATTCAATTCAAGACTAACTATTAGAAATACCCAGAGAATCTTTTACCATCATTTTTTGGCAATCCATCCGTTTCAAACTTGTCAAATGAATGGAATTTTGATTCAAGGAGATGATCCAACATTTGCGATGCAGGTGTATGGATATTATCGGATGTTTGCAGAAATTGGAATTGCAGAAGTTCTTGTCAGTGCACTACGTGAGCAAGTTGCTGCTTCCAGCTTACCATCAGCTTGTGCGGCTTTAATATTGCACTACGTGTGCCCTGACGTAATATATGGCGTGATGAACATACTATGATATTAGAAATTAAAATAGTAATATATAAATATAATATAAAACATAAATATATCTTTATCTCCGTTTTAAAAATTTCTTATAAGTAGCCCGTATGCAGTTAGTAGTTGTCGGGATATGACCTCCAGGTATTCTGTGATGGGCTTATCAACCTAGATCGAGAGTAGGTTGAACCCAACATTGAAGTGATTTCGATGAAGAATATCATATCCTTATCTGATACTCAGGCTCTATATCTAAAATAAAGAGATATACTTGTAGCAGGATTCTTGTAATTAGTAAATAGAACTCGGGTTTGATATGAAATTATGTATATCTCAAACCGATTCGAGATAGAGTCTCGGGTTTGTTTAGCTTGCCCCTTGACTATAAAGAGAGTGAGGCACCCTCCAAAGGCAAAGGGTTTTTATGTTTTAATCGCTTAGGCTCCACTTTCAAGCTCATCATGTTGTAAAGTTTAGATACAATATAATCCATCAAAACACTGGACATAGGTTAATTATCCTTCGAGAGGTTTGAACTAGTATAATCTTAGCTATTGTTTTTTAGAGTCGATAATAGGATTAGAGAGTACCGTGTTTCCTTATCGTCTATTTACCACATCGGATATCTTCATGGGTGTAGGACCGAAAGTAGCGACTAGAGGGGGGTGAATGGGCGCCTTAAAAATTCTTTCGAATCAATGGCCTGTTCCCAAATACCCAACGCACCTCAAAACACTACGCAACAGAAAATAAACCAAAAGGCCTAAGTCTAAAGGTTTCTAACCTAGAAGCAAATGATTATAACTGAGACTTATTAAATAAGTGCAGCTAGGCAGATGAACATGGTGTAACAGGCCTAAACTTCTCAATGAAATGATCTAAGTATGTGTAAGATGAAAAGAGAAGTTACTGTCCAAATTTGTCTCCTGTTCGGAACTTGGCGAAGCCCCCTTCGCACATCGAGGTCTGCTTCGGAGGTTGGTGACGGAGCCTGCTTCGGAGATCAGTTGCGAAGCATGTCGAATAGGCCGAAGGTATTTGGTTCTAGCCTAGTTCGAAGGAGCAGGGAGCGAAGTATGCTTCGGATCAAAGTAACAGAGTCGGAGCTTGCTTCGAAGTGTGTGCTCCGAAGACAAGACTTCGAACACAACTCCGAACCGAATGCTTCGAAGCAAACCTTCGAACCGAAAGCTTCGAACACAACACACAAACGGACTACCTTCGAACAAAGAAGCGAAGCCTGTCACACGACAGAAAACCAAGTCCGAAGCCTATATTTTACCTCCGAAAAGAGCAAGCTTCGAAGAGAGAAGCGAAGAGTGACATGCCACACAAAAGTCAGTGCGAGGCCCAGCGGAACTACAAGCCTCGAACCCAACTTCTAAAACTGTCGAAGTATGGACTTCGAACAGCTAGAGCCGAATCCCCAACGCACTGTTGTTCGAAGAAAGCGATGCTGACGTTCAAGAAAATACTTCGAAGCTAAGCAACACAGGATGCAAACTGAAGATCGAAGATCGAGCGAAGCCTTCGAAGATGTTAGATCGAAGCCTGCCTCACGGAGCTGAGGGGCTTTGAACAGAGAAGGTTGGCTTCGCCAGAAACAGCCAGAAAAGGTACTCAGAGCTGACACCCTCGATCAAAAAGCTGCGCAATAGAAGGAGAAAAGCTGGCACAGAACACTGTAGCTACAGGGAAGTAGTACTACTTGCAACAGCAAGAACTAGTACTCTGTTCGTGAAGAACAGAAGCAAAAGAGAAGCTTCTGCTCATGAAATAAATTCAGGCTGCCTGTAACCGAAGCATTAACTCCCCAAACCAAACAATGTGTACCGAAAGAAATCAACAGAGACCAAGGCTTTAATGCATCCAAAAGATTAGAACAAATGCAAGGCAAAAATGGAGCAAGTAAGAACCTGGCGGCGCACACAGGAGAGAGAACGTGAGAGACAAAATGACCCAATAGAGTGGATTTGATTTCAGCCAAAAGGGTAGTCCAAACCCTAGGGATTGGTGTAACACCCCAAAAATTAAAAGGAATAAAATAAAAAGAAAATATTATTGAAATCATTTCTGAATTTATTAATAAAGAAAAATCACAAAAGAACCCAAATAAAGCCAAACAGAGGGAAATATTCAAAATCTGGACTTGAAAATTTTATGAGATGAACTAGAGGCCAAGTTATAATTTTAGAAATTTTTACAAATTTTTATCAACAGTGATTCAACCCTTAATCAAATAAATGAATTACTGGAATTATTTTAAATCAGAAAAGAATTAAAAAGACTTAATGGGCCTCAACCCTGAATCCTCCCTCAGCCCGGCCCAGCCCACTCGTGAGCCACTGACCAGAGGGTCCCGCCTGTCGGCGCACGCCCCCCTCTCTCCTCCCGCCCGCGCCCCGCCTCGGTCCCACCAGTCAGCCACCTCGCACTCGCCTTCGCCCTCTGACGTGCGTGGCCCGCCTGTCGGCGCCATTTATCTCGCACCCGCTCACGGACAGGTGGAGCCCACCTGTCAGGATCGTCTTCTTCCCGGGGAAGGGATCCCCCTTTCCTTTTTCCGGCGATCTCCTTCGGATCCCTTGCCGCCGGCCGCCCAAATCCGCCCGATCGCCCCCGGACTCCCTTCCTTGAATAACCATGATCCCCTTCCGCCGAAAGATGACGCGGTTTCGCATTTTAGGAAGATTGGCCACGGGAATGGAACCCTCGCCGGAGAAGAAAGGAAACCCTCGGTTTCCTTCCATCTGGCCACCGCCGGTGACCCTATAAATACCCCTCTGATCACCGCACTTCGACCACACCCTTAACGCCCAAGCCGAAGCACTCTCGAGCGCCCTGCTCCATTCTTCGGTTTCCTCCTCTGGTCCAACTCCGGCGAGCCCTCGCCGCCGATCCCGATCCCCACCGCCCCAACCGACGCCACCGTTGTGATCACCAGACACCACCCGTCCTCGGTCGCCCCTCGGTTGGCCGTGGAACCCACCGGATCGCCGTCGCCGTCGAGCTCCCGAGGAGACCTCACCGTCTACCCTCGCCGTCGTCGCCGTCCGTCACCCACCTTCACCGCCGAAGGTACCATCGTGATCCCCATCACCTCCGCAGTCCATTTTTGGCCTTAGCTAGGCACGTAGGCGCTCGCCGCCGCCGCTCCCACCGCGCCCGAACCCGCCGTCGCCGGAGACGAAGGGGGTACGCGCCCCCTTACGTCGTGCCGTGCCGGACGCGATCGTGGCCGTCCGATCACGATCGGAGGGCTACGATTAAATCCCTTCGGGATTTAATCCAAGCCCTCGGATCTGATCGAAGGGGTATCGGGCGATCACGACCGTCGATCGCCACTTAAAGCCTCCAAGCGATCTCAGGCGTCCACGTGTAACCCTTCGCACGTTTTAATCTGAGCCGTTGAAATTCATTTAAAACCCCCGCCTCGCATCTGGCCGCTGGATCCAGATCCAACGGTCCAGATCTGGCCGGTCCACGCGCGTAGTCACGGGTTCACGGTGAACCTGGTTCACCGTGGACCAGAGACTGTTTTTAGTTTAAATAAAATTCCAGAAAATTGTTTAAACTTCAAAAATTCATATCTTGCTCATTTTAACTCCAAATTTCACCATTCAAATTTTGTTAGAACCAGAATATTATTCTCTACACATTAATGCCATAAAAACAGTATGTTTCTGTTACCCAAAATATTATTAATAAATAAATGAATAAAAATCCCTTAGGGTTAAAATTAATACTATAGAAAATAAATTGGGAAAAATTCTAAAATATTAAACCTTACTGTTTTGAACAAGACTTGAAATAGTAAAAATATTACTTCACATAATAAAACCTACAAATGTGTATGTTTAATATTTGGTGAATTTTATCTGTTTATTGAATGTATTGTTTATTTTCCGTATCGAGAAGACTACGAGTTCGTCGAGGAGCAGGAGTTCTACCCCGAAGTTCCTCCATCCCCATTTGCTGAGCAAGGCAAGTCATCGACCACCTCTGTGGAAACAGTTGATCATTATTGAGCCCATGTTTTAATAACTTATCGCTATAACCCATAGGTTAATATTGCATTAGTCAAATACTCAAGCCTTACACTTATATTTATTAGATCCCTGTCCTTGTGTGCAAACCCAAGCCATGCTTATTGAGCCTTAACTCCTTGTCACTCTACTATTAAAATATTAGCTAGTGCCCAATGTACCGGCACAACTGCTATAGGTTAAAAAAGAACGAGTTGTAGATAGCTGGATTCTGTATATGTATTTCCCTGTTATTCTCGTCTCTGGAATCTGTTGGAGTTGGCTAGGTTATAAGTATGGTGGGTTCCGGGTGCAAGCTCGGGCACTGGTTTGTCGCACCCGGGGCACTATAAGGACCGGTCTGCGGGATCTGTTGCAAAGCACTTCCGTACCAACCACAAGTCTAATGGGTAAGTCCTAACTGGAAGTATGGAACTCTTCGGCTCTATGCACCATAGTGGAGGGGTACAAGGGGCTAGCCTGCGGGCGACTTGTACCAAAGAAGGCTCAAGGGGGGGTATGGTGAGCACTCGACACGTCGAGACACGATACGAAACCCATAAGAGGGTGTTGTGGAGTCGGAGGGAACCATATGGAAGGTTTTGGCACGAGTTCCCGTGTGATGGGTCATCTCGTTACACTTCGGTGTAGGTGATGAGTGCGTGCCTTGTGGGTACAGTGGTACATCTCTGATCAGAGTAATTCAATCTTTTCGAAAAGCCGAGCCCACGGTCAAGGGCGGGTTGTGTGACTACTCGCAGTTAGTTTACAATTGTGTGAATGTTCGGATTACTCATGGCACATAAGGACTGTTGAGCGAGGTGGGGTGACTGTACCCCTCGAGTTAGAAGATGATGATACACATGCACATATTTACTTTTCCGTACTAATAAATTGCTCTCATTTAAAGCTTTACAATTATGCTGCTTCCGCAAAATTAGCCACTATCTCCCTTGTTATTACCTTGCATTATATTTGCATTCGGTGGCTTGCTGAGTACATCTGTACTCACCCCGTTGACTTACAACATCAGAGCCCGTCTACTACGAGGAGGATGAAGGTCTGGAGTAGCGACCCAGTCAAGGCGAGACTGGAAGGAGGCGTTCATCTAGGACCCTTGTTTTATTAGTTTCTCTTCATCTTTATTCACTTTTGTATTAATGCGGTCTACGAACCGTGAATGATTGCTCGTATTGTACGTGGTCGTGTGATGAACGTCTTGTTTTATTGATTTTCTATGGAATTTCAATAAAGTCCTGATTTATTAAATCGGGGCGCGACAAGATGGTATCAGAGCCGACTTGACTGTAGGAAGCCAAACAGACCTGACCTTAGGACTTATATATATATCCATTATATTTTACAAAAGATTACTTATCCTCTCATCTTCTAAGATTTCACAAAAATCTCTCTCTTTTGTAGATGCCGGTCCGTACCGTGAATGGAAACCTTCGTGACGAGGCCGGATTCATCCGCGAGCTACGCATGCTCGTCAGTTTCCTCGGCTTCGAGCATGAGCCGATGTACCATGGAGTCTTCTCCGACGAGGAAGAGAGCTACTGCGAGGTCACCGTCGTCGTCCAGCCCTCCCCTCAGACAACTCACACCTACCGCGGAGGAGGACCTACCTTCCTGGTAGCCAGTCAGCGCACCGCCCTCCAGGCACTCACGGAGCTCCGGATGAGATACGACAGTGAGCTCTATGACACGGACTTCCGCTTTGTGCCTCTTCGCACTCCAGGGAGTCCCCACAGCGTCTTCGTCAGCACCCTCTCCCAGCGTCATTCCGCGATTGGACATACCATGCGCTTATTGGAGGCCATGGATGATCTTCATTACGAGGCGCTGCAGGACGCCAATGGACAGCGCGACACCATCAGCTTCTACCGACACTCTTCGGAGGATCTGAACCGCGAGAACGGAGAGCTTCGCCGCCGCATCCAGCAGGGACACCGATTGGCTGCCGAGGCAGAGGAGTTGCGGCGTCAGAATGAGCTTCTTCGACAGCGTGTCGCCACCAACCCGCACCTCCGCTACCAGATCGAGGAGCTAAAGAAGGACATAGAGGAGATCGCCCCTCTTCCGCCTCGCCGGAAGAAACCCATCCAGACTCCCACAGTGAGGCCCAAGAGGATCTCCCGCAGTGCACCACCCGCCGGACCGTCCAGTTCCTCGACCCCACCCGTCTCTCACGAGCCCGAGATCGAGCCATTCCCCGAGCTGCCTTAGACGTAGTATTACGATTGATTGTTTTTCCTTTTATTTTGATTGCTTGTATTTAGCATTCATGTCAAAATATAAGGCATGAATGAGAGAATAACTAAATGTAACCGCAAGAACGGTATTATTTTGAAATAAATATAAAGAAATTCACTCAAAATAAATATGTGTACATTGGAAATTCCAGGATGACCAACACCCAGGGATCAGACGCTCCTCAGAACGGAGGGGAGAGTGGCAACCTGCCACAATGGGGAGCCACCGGGCAGAGGCAAGCCCCAGTCGCCAACCACCCCACACTGGCTGAGATGATGGTCACTCAGAACCAGTTGGTTGCTGCCCTATTGAATCAGATGCAACAACAGCAGCAGCAGATGCAAGAGCAGCAGGCTCAGTTTTTCCGCCATCACCAACAGCCCGAGCTGCATCATCACGCCGCCCCAGCTCCCGCTCCCGCGTCCCAGCTCTCGGAGTTCCTCCGAGTCCGCCCACCGACCTTCTCGAGCACCACCAACCCCATGGAGGCTGGGGATTGGTTGCGGGCGATCGAGAAGAAACTCGATCTCCTGACCTGCACTGAGCAGGAGAGGGTGGCCTTCGCCACCCACCAGCTGCATGGTCCCGCCGCTGAGTGGTGGGACAACCACCGCGAGACTCTGCCCGAGGGCCACGCCCACACTTGGGCAGAGTTCTCGGCTGCCTTCCGTGCCGCTCACATCCCCGACGGCATCGTTGCTCAGAAGCAACAGGAGTTTAGGGACCTGCAGCAGGGGAGCAGGTCCGTAACGGAGTATCTGCACGAGTTCAACCGGCTGGCTCGATACGCGCCCGAAGAAGTCCGTACTGACGCGGCCAGGCAGTCTAAGTTCCTTCGAGGTCTTAAGGATGAGTTGTCCCTTCAACTCATTTCCGGAGATTATGCCAACTTCCAAAAGTTGGTTAATAAGGCTATTATTCAGGAGACTCAGCAAAATAAGGTCGACCTGAAGAGGAAGAGAATGATTGCCTTCAGACAGAATCAAGGCATGGCACAGAGGCCTCGCTTCACCCCTCCTCCTCCAACGCCACAGTACCATCCCCGGCCAGTACATCGTCCGGCACCACCTGCCGCCAACACCGGAGCCGGACAGCCTCGCCCCGCTCCTGCCGCGCCAGCTGCACCACCCGTCCCGGCAAAGAAGGCAGAAATTCTGCGCGACAAGAACGGCAAGCCCGTGGTATGTTTTAACTGCCGCCAGGAGGGGCATTTCGCCTATCAGTGCCCCCACCCCAAGCGCGCACAAGGAGTCACGACGAACCCCGCCATCCGTGCTCGCGTCAACCATGTCACCGCTGAGGAAGCCCAGGCTGCGCCCGAGATCGTGATGGGTAAGTTCATGGTAAATTCAGCAATTGCAATAGTTTTGTTTGACACCGGAGCTACGCACTCCTTCATCTCAACTGAATTTGTGGAAAAGAACAATCTAAGCACAGAAGAACTACCCAGAGCCGTACAAATAGTCACCCCGGGTAAACAAACTCTAGCCCTAACATATAGCCCAAAGGTATGGATAGATATCCACGGCACCGTATTTTGGGCCGACCCCATCCTAATAGAATGCCAAGGCCTGGATCTCATTCTAGGAATGGATTGGTTAAATAAATACCAAGGAGTGATAGAATGTGCCCAAAGAAAAGTGACGGTAACCAGCGAAGAAGGGACTGCCGTCACATTTCAGATGCCAAGACTAAAGATCAGAAGACCAAGACTGCATCAGGTTACCTTGGAAGAAATACCGATAGTCTGTGAGTACCCGGACGTGTTTCCAGAGGATTTATCGGGAATGCCACCCAGAAGGGACATCGAGTTCAGGATTGACTTGGTGCCAGGAACCACCCCTATCTACAAGCGACCATACCGGATGGCCGCCAACGAATTAGCTGAGATGAAGCAGCAATTGGAGGATCTTGAAAGGAAAGGTTATATCAGACCAAGTACGTCGCCATGGGGTGCTCCCGTCATCTTCGTCGAGAAGAAAGAAGACAAGGCAAAGCGTATGTGTGTGGATTATCGCGCCTTGAATGAGGTAACCATCAAGAATAAGTACCCGTTGCCTCGGATCGACGATCTCTTCGACCAGCTCAAGGGAGCTACAGTATTCTCGAAGATCGACCTGCGTTCTGGTTACCATCAGTTGAGGATTCGAGAAGAGGATATACCCAAGACTGCCTTCACTACCCGTTATGGATTATATGAGTGCACAGTTATGTCCTTTGGATTGACCAACGCCCCTGCATTTTTTATGAATATGATGAATAAAGTGTTCATGGAATATTTGGACAAGTTCATCGTGGTCTTCATAGACGACATCCTCATTTATTCCAAGGACCAGAAGGAGCACGAGACTCACCTCCGGTTAACCCTAGGAAAGCTAAGGGAACACCAATTATATGCCAAGTACAGCAAATGCAAGTTTTGGACGGCAGAAGTAAAGTTCCTTGGACACATCATCTCTGCGCAAGGAATCGCAGTAGACCCTGCCACCGTAGAAGCAGTCACGGATTGGTTGCCACCCACGAACGTATCTGAGATACGAAGTTTTCTGGGATTGGCCGGATATTATCGAAGGTTCATTGAGAATTTTTCTAAGATAGCCAAGCCAATGACCAGATTGTTGCAGAAAGGAGAAAAGTTCGAATGGACTCCTGAATGCGAGGAAAGTTTCCGCACCCTCAAGACTCGTTTGGTGTCTGCACCTATACTGACCTTACCGGATATCCGCAAAGACTTCCATGTCTATTGCGACGCATCTCGCCAGGGATTGGGATGTGTTCTTATGCAAGATGGAAAAGTCATCTCTTATGCCTCCAGACAATTGAGACCCCATGAGTTGAATTATCCGACCCATGATTTGGAATTAGCCGCCGTAGTGCACGCCCTCAAGATTTGGAGGCACTATTTGGTTGGGAATCGCTGTGAGATCTTTACGGATCACAAGAGCCTGAAGTATATCTTCACACAGCCAGACCTGAATTTGAGGCAAAGACGATGGTTGGAACTAATCAAGGACTATGACTTAGGTATTCACTACCACCCCGGAAAAGCTAATGTGGTAGCTGATGCCTTAAGTCGCAAGGGATATTGCACGGCCATGATGATTCAAGAACACGCACCCTTGTTATGTAAGGAGATGGAAAACTTAAATCTTGGGTTGACCACCAGAGCATATCTAGCCACCTTGGAGACCCAACCTGTCTTGTTTGAGCAGATCCGTGAAGCTCAGTTAGAGGACCCGGATATAGCTGCCATTAAGAAGAACATGAGACAAGGAAAAGCCCCCGGATTTTCAGAGGACGAGAACGGCACCATATGGTTTGGAACCCGGATATGTGTGCCGGATAAACCAGAGATAAAGACCCTTATCCTGAAAGAAGCCCATGAGACATTGTACTCCATTCACCCCGGCAGTACCAAGATGTACCAGGATCTGAAGGAACGCTATTGGTGGGTTAGCATGAAAAGAGAGATCGCCCAGTTCGTCGCCGAATGTGACACCTGCAGAAGAGTAAAAGCTGAACATCAGAGACCTGCAGGATTGTTACAGCCACTTAAAGTACCGGAATGGAAGTGGGAAGAGATCGGTATGGATTTTATCACCGGATTACCAAAGACCCAACTGGGGTATGATTCTATATGGGTGATCATCGATCGGCTTACAAAAGTAGCTCATTTCATAGCCGTCAAGACGACCTTCAGTGGCCCTAAGCTAGCAGAGCTATATATGGCCCGAATAGTATGTCTTCATGGAGTACCCAAGAAGATAGTGTCTGACCGAGGGAGTCAGTTCACCTCTCGCTTTTGGAAGAACCTCCAAGAGGAGATGGGCACGAGATTAAATTTCAGTACCGCCTACCATCCTCAGACAGATGGGCAAACAGAAAGGGTAAATCAAATACTAGAGGATATGCTTCGGGCATGTGTTTTGGACTTTGGAGCCACTTGGGACAAGAGCTTGCCATATGCAGAATTTTCATACAACAATAGTTATCAAGCCAGTCTTCAGATGTCTCCTTTTGAAGCCCTATATGGACGTAAGTGCAGAACGCCTCTACTTTGGGACCAAACTGGTGAATCCCAAGTATTCGGAACCGACATTCTCCGTGAAGCCGAAGAGAAAGTACGGATTATCAGAGACCGACTCAAGACAGCCCAATCTCGACAGAAGAGCTACGCCGACAATCGTCGTCGAGATCTAGCCTTTGAAGAAGGAGACCATGTATACCTTCGGGTTACGCCTCTTCGTGGGACTCAACGGTTTAACATGAGAGGAAAGTTGGCCCCTCGATATGTTGGACCATTTCCCGTTATTCGACGCCAAGGCGAAGTCGCATATCAGTTGGAATTACCGCCCTCATTAGCTGGAGTGCATGACGTATTTCATGTGTCTCAACTCAAAAAGTGTCTCCGCGTCCCCACGGAGCAAGTGGATCTTCAGCAGTTGGATGTCCAAGAGGATCTGACTTATGTGGAGAAACCAGTCAAGATATTGGAAGTCAAAGAAAGAACCACCAGGAGTCGAGTCATCCGCTTCCGCAAGGTGCAGTGGAGCAACCATCCAGTAGAGGAAGCCACCTGGGAAAAAGAAGATGAACTCAAAGCACAGCATCCTGAGCTATTCGAAGATTGATCCGAATCTCGAGGACGAGATTCTCTGTAAGGGGGATAGGATTGTAACACCCCAAAAATTAAAAGGAATAAAATAAAAAGAAAATATTATTGAAATCATTTCTGAATTTATTAATAAAGAAAAATCACAAAAGAACCCAAATAAAGCCAAACAGAGGGAAATATTCAAAATCTGGACTTGAAAATTTTATGAGATGAACTAGAGGCCAAGTTATAATTTTAGAAATTTTTACAAATTTTTATCAACAGTGATTCAACCCTTAATCAAATAAATGAATTACTGGAATTATTTTAAATCAGAAAAGAATTAAAAAGACTTAATGGGCCTCAACCCTGAATCCTCCCTCAGCCCGGCCCAGCCCACTCGTGAGCCACTGACCAGAGGGTCCCGCCTGTCGGCGCACGCCCCCCTCTCTCCTCCCGCCCGCGCCCCGCCTCGGTCCCACCAGTCAGCCACCTCGCACTCGCCTTCGCCCTCTGACGTGCGTGGCCCGCCTGTCGGCGCCATTTATCTCGCACCCGCTCACGGACAGGTGGAGCCCACCTGTCAGGATCGTCTTCTTCCCGGGGAAGGGATCCCCCTTTCCTTTTTCCGGCGATCTCCTTCGGATCCCTTGCCGCCGGCCGCCCAAATCCGCCCGATCGCCCCCGGACTCCCTTCCTTGAATAACCATGATCCCCTTCCGCCGAAAGATGACGCGGTTTCGCATTTTAGGAAGATTGGCCACGGGAATGGAACCCTCGCCGGAGAAGAAAGGAAACCCTCGGTTTCCTTCCATCTGGCCACCGCCGGTGACCCTATAAATACCCCTCTGATCACCGCACTTCGACCACACCCTTAACGCCCAAGCCGAAGCACTCTCGAGCGCCCTGCTCCATTCTTCGGTTTCCTCCTCTGGTCCAACTCCGGCGAGCCCTCGCCGCCGATCCCGATCCCCACCGCCCCAACCGACGCCACCGTTGTGATCACCAGACACCACCCGTCCTCGGTCGCCCCTCGGTTGGCCGTGGAACCCACCGGATCGCCGTCGCCGTCGAGCTCCCGAGGAGACCTCACCGTCTACCCTCGCCGTCGTCGCCGTCCGTCACCCACCTTCACCGCCGAAGGTACCATCGTGATCCCCATCACCTCCGCAGTCCATTTTTGGCCTTAGCTAGGCACGTAGGCGCTCGCCGCCGCCGCTCCCACCGCGCCCGAACCCGCCGTCGCCGGAGACGAAGGGGGTACGCGCCCCCTTACGTCGTGCCGTGCCGGACGCGATCGTGGCCGTCCGATCACGATCGGAGGGCTACGATTAAATCCCTTCGGGATTTAATCCAAGCCCTCGGATCTGATCGAAGGGGTATCGGGCGATCACGACCGTCGATCGCCACTTAAAGCCTCCAAGCGATCTCAGGCGTCCACGTGTAACCCTTCGCACGTTTTAATCTGAGCCGTTGAAATTCATTTAAAACCCCCGCCTCGCATCTGGCCGCTGGATCCAGATCCAACGGTCCAGATCTGGCCGGTCCACGCGCGTAGTCACGGGTTCACGGTGAACCTGGTTCACCGTGGACCAGAGACTGTTTTTAGTTTAAATAAAATTCCAGAAAATTGTTTAAACTTCAAAAATTCATATCTTGCTCATTTTAACTCCAAATTTCACCATTCAAATTTTGTTAGAACCAGAATATTATTCTCTACACATTAATGCCATAAAAACAGTATGTTTCTGTTACCCAAAATATTATTAATAAATAAATGAATAAAAATCCCTTAGGGTTAAAATTAATACTATAGAAAATAAATTGGGAAAAATTCTAAAATATTAAACCTTACTGTTTTGAACAAGACTTGAAATAGTAAAAATATTACTTCACATAATAAAACCTACAAATGTGTATGTTTAATATTTGGTGAATTTTATCTGTTTATTGAATGTATTGTTTATTTTCCGTATCGAGAAGACTACGAGTTCGTCGAGGAGCAGGAGTTCTACCCCGAAGTTCCTCCATCCCCATTTGCTGAGCAAGGCAAGTCATCGACCACCTCTGTGGAAACAGTTGATCATTATTGAGCCCATGTTTTAATAACTTATCGCTATAACCCATAGGTTAATATTGCATTAGTCAAATACTCAATCCTTACACTTATATTTATTAGATCCCTGTCCTTGTGTGCAAACCCAAGCCATGCTTATTGAGCCTTAACTCCTTGTCACTCTACTATTAAAATATTAGCTAGTGCCCAATGTACCGGCACAACTGCTATAGGTTAAAAAAAGAACGAGTTGTAGATAGCTGGATTCTGTATATGTATTTCCCTGTTATTCTCGTCTCTGGAATCTGTTGGAGTTGGCTAGGTTATAAGTATGGTGGGTTCCGGGTGCAAGCTCGGGCACTGGTTTGTCGCACCCGGGGCACTATAAGGACCGGTCTGCGGGATCTGTTGCAAAGCACTTCCGTACCAACCACAAGTCTAATGGGTAAGTCCTAACTGGAAGTATGGAACTCTTCGGCTCTATGCACCATAGTGGAGGGGTACAAGGGGCTAGCCTGCGGGCGACTTGTACCAAAGAAGGCTCAAGGGGGGGTATGGTGAGCACTCGACACGTCGAGACACGATACGAAACCCATAAGAGGGTGTTGTGGAGTCGGAGGGAACCATATGGAAGGTTTTGGCACGAGTTCCCGTGTGATGGGTCATCTCGTTACACTTCGGTGTAGGTGATGAGTGCGTGCCTTGTGGGTACAGTGGTACATCTCTGATCAGAGTAATTCAATCTTTTCGAAAAGCCGAGCCCACGGTCAAGGGCGGGTTGTGTGACTACTCGCAGTTAGTTTACAATTGTGTGAATGTTCGGATTACTCATGGCACATAAGGACTGTTGAGCGAGGTGGGGTGACTGTACCCCTCGAGTTAGAAGATGATGATACACATGCACATATTTACTTTTCCGTACTAATAAATTGCTCTCATTTAAAGCTTTACAATTATGCTGCTTCCGCAAAATTAGCCACTATCTCCCTTGTTATTACCTTGCATTATATTTGCATTCGGTGGCTTGCTGAGTACATCTGTACTCACCCCGTTGACTTACAACATCAGAGCCCGTCTACTACGAGGAGGATGAAGGTCTGGAGTAGCGACCCAGTCAAGGCGAGACTGGAAGGAGGCGTTCATCTAGGACCCTTGTTTTATTAGTTTCTCTTCATCTTTATTCACTTTTGTATTAATGCGGTCTACGAACCGTGAATGATTGCTCGTATTGTACGTGGTCGTGTGATGAACGTCTTGTTTTATTGATTTTCTATGGAATTTCAATGAAGTCCTGATTTATTAAATCGGGGCGCGACAATTGGGGTCCTATTTATAGGCAACCCAACACTAGGAATATTCTACCAGCTCCTTAGGGTTTTTACAGACTCAAAAATAAAGGAAAAGACTCTACTGCCCTTAGGAATTTTTACAGACACGACTGACTGACTGTGGGCCTAGAGTTACAGATGACTTATCCGGAAGCTAAGTTTTCGTAGCGACTACGGCTTCTCTTCTGGACAGTCGGATACAGAATCAACGGTTGTCAGTTTTGCGCCGAAACTGACAAAGCCTCCACGGACTTTGCACCAGGTACCCGGATTGGGCCGGCCCGATCCCGCAGCTCTCTCAGCCCGGCAATCACTCACCGCCCGTGTACCTGATTCAACCCTGGTCAACAGCCTAGTGGGTCTTCTACTGCTTCTGGCCCATGCACCCGGATTGGGCCAGCCCGACTTCGCAGCCTCCTCTGCCCGACAGTCGCTCGCTGCCCGTGTACCTGAGTCACACGCGGCCCATGAAACAGCAGATCTCCTTTCTTCTTCAGTCCTCTTTGACTATTGTTGACAATGACTCATCACTTCTGGAGCCATGAGGCCCACGCTATTCAGCATGGCTCCTCAATGGGTAGACCGATGAGTTATCCCTCAATAGTAGTGACACTCTATGTTGCCCGGATACGTGGATACGGATACGGATACGCGATACCGCGATACTTCGATACGGCATTTTCCAAAAAACATGGATACGGCGATACGTGTGTATATATATAAAACAAGTTAACACACAGAAAAATAATAACATGAATTCAATATGAAAATAAACACACACAGAAGCATACTTAAGTAGCAAATATGACAATCCAACATAATTAAGTAGCAAATGTGACAATCCAACATAATTAAGTAGCAAATTTGACAATCCAACATTCCAACATAATTAAGTAGCAAATCAACACAAGTTTGGTCCAACATTCCAACATTCAAACTAGCAGGAGAGAAGAATAATTCATGGCTCATGCATTCTCCGATGGCCCTGCACCATCTTCTTAAGCAACTCTATATATCTCCATAATGGCTTTCTATTGTCATCATTTGGTGAAATAACTCTATTAGAACGTAGAAATTGGCTTGCCATAGCAGCATTACTTGCAAGATGATTCGTATTACCACTTCCACTACCACTACCACTATTATACTCAGATGCATTTGAGCCATCAAATCCCGATCCACTATTACTATTCATCAATCTATGAATTAAATTCACACAAAGTCACAAACAAATAAAACACAGTACTAAACTACTAATAAAATCACTAAATCAGAACTCAAGTCACTATAAGTCTATAAGTACTCAGGGCTTGGAAAACAAATACTAAAAAAACAGATCTGCTCACTTGCTCACTGCGAACCGAGCGCGAGCGGCTAGCGGGCTGGAGCTGGACTGCTGGAGCGGCGTCGTCGGCGTCGTCGGCGACTCGGCGTGCTCGACTCCGGCAGGCGGAAGCGAAGAGACTCGCCTCCAAGCACGCGGCCGCGTGAGACCGACCGCGAAGGGCGGCACGACGGGTCGGCGGAGCGGCGGGCCGGCGGCGGCACGGCCGGCGGCGCGGCGGTGACTGGCGGCGTGGCGGCGACTCTAGGGCGACACGAGTTAGGGCACAGCCGCGCACAGGTATGGGGGTCGGGGGAGGTCACGGGCTGGGCGTCGGGCAATTTCTCCCTCCTCTGTTTGCCGTATCCCGCGCCGGCGAGCCGAGTCGGATACGTATCTGGGTTTTTTTATTTTTTTGGAAAATAAAAAATGGCAGGATACGCACCGGATACGTATCCGGCCGTATCGGATACGTATCCGTATCCGGAGACGAATCCGATACGGGTACACCAGTTTTGGGGGGTATCCGAGCTTCACAGGTGACACTTTATTCCTCTTCTAGCCTCTAAAGGACATGACTCAAAACATACATCCACCATTCTCTCTTTCCTTTTATATCTTCCCTGTTCTCTCTTTATTTCTCTTTCAACTTCTAGCCATCACCCATCACCCAATCACCAATGACATCCTTCTTGCCATCGCCGCCCACTAGAGCATTGTGAAGTCGAATCACGAGCGTGGGCATGACGAAATTTGGTGTGCTGTCAGGGTGGTTTAGTGTGCTGTCCTTACCTTCTCTTTCTCTCCGTTTCAACCGTTTGCCACATGCTAAATTGCCCGCCACCCATTGGATCTTGTCGTCGCCACCACCTGTCATGTGATGGCATGACGACGTGTGGTGAATAATGAAATCACGTCGTGACGATATGAATAATGAAATCACGCCATAACGATATGGCAACGATATATCAACTTGCCGCGTCCTGGAGGGATGTTTTTTTGGGGGAATTACCTGTTGTGTTTGGGTTGATACAAGTTTTGACTATTGTGCTTGTACGTGGTTTCAATATTGCGGAAATTCAGTTGCGAGGAACTGCTCCTGCAAGATGCATCAGCTATTGAGCTATGTCCTGGTGGACTGGGTGGATAGGGATCTAGCTACTGCAAAGAGTTACGGTGGCTGACATTAGCCATGATCTTGGCCATTGGATGAACGAGAGTAAATCGTTACAGTACCGAAAACCTTAAACAATAAATAGGGTTTCTGTAGCTACAGTACAACACTGTTGTTACTGTACCTACAGGCTACAGCACATTACTGGTATCACTGTAGCTGTGGTATTTTGCTGTGAACGCTGTCCGCGAGCATCTGCGTCTGGGAGAATCCCCCTCTAAAAACTGTTACTATGTGATTGATGAAACAGCAGAAAGCGGCGAACAAAACTAATAAGGCTACTCGTAACAAGAGCACAAAAGGGGCAAAATTAAGCGAAGTACATACAAGAACACTTTCCAACAATGTTTCGTTAACGCGAGGATTGCCCTTTTTTAACGCCTTTCCAAGAGTTTGACAGTTCAGTAAGACATTCCCTACGATAGAGCATTGTGGAAAATTCTATACTGAAAAACAAAAGACTTTGGTGTCCGAATGTATTTTCAACCGTGGGAGTCATTTCTCTTGCGCAAACTCCCCCATTACCTGAAAGCAGTAAATGGAGTCGGAGTATATTAGAAAACCATACGAGTTTTGAAGAAATAATGGCTGTAGCCTGTAGACTACTAGACTGTAAGGGCAACCTGAAAAATTTTCACCAGCAGCACCCGTATGTGTCACCGAGAGAACTTGAAGTTAGGGGATCAATTATTCTCCTACAGCAAAACAGAAAAAATGATAGTCGGTTAAGGTTGAGTGGGAAGATAAAAGGATTCAACAACATCAATATCACCTGCCGAATCACAAATTCGATACAGATGTCATACCCAAAGCCCCCGACAAAATATTTTAACAAGTGAAAGTGGTATTAGATGAGTACCTCGTCGATCTTCTCTGAACCTCCTGAAGGTTGGAACATCCTGGAAAATGCTTTCCGCTCCTGATCTCGTCTGTCAGTAATCTGTGACAATTACCTAGGGCAGATCAATAACATCTTCTATGAACATCCACTAGTCCAAAGATTCATAACTGAGCTAACCTTCTTTTTTGCAGCAGCCAACTCCCGTCTAATTCCTCCTAAGAGTTATAAGCACAAAACAACTGAGCTGCAGACACAGAAAGTTAATAGTCAATGGAATGGGCAAGGGACAAACCATCATTTGGCTCCAACTGCAGCGCACGCGTGAAGCTCTCAACTGCAGCATCAATATCATTGAGTGCCATGTGTGCCTGCAAATCCACCATCATGTTAAACTGTGTCAAACCTGGAAAGTTGAATTCACTATGAAGGCACAAAGAACAAATCTCCCACCAACACCAAAACATGGATAAAGATAGTAGTGTATCAAGGCTAGTAAGACAATACATTGTAGACTGTAGCCATGTACTGCTAATGCATCTAAAAGTATGACTAACACAAATTAATTTGAGCATATCAAATCCCATATGGAATGGAACCAGTTTGTCTCCACACAAATATAGTAGATTGAACATACACACCATATGCACATTTTGCTCTCTCAGGTAACAGAAACACTAACCTGTCCTTGACGGAAAAAAGCTTTTGGATTTCCCTCCCCTTCACGCAATGCAAAGTCTGCATCTAATAAAGCACCCTTCAAATCTCCCAACTTCAGCTTGCAAGCCTGTAGAAGTCATAGGTGGATTTAACACTACATCAGAGATGGAAGTTTACACTTTACAGTGCAATAGAACATAAGATTGCAATTCGCAAAATACTAATGAGGTTGCACCAATAAAACCTCTGATGTTTATTTCAAAAGGGCAGACACTTGTGAATTATGATTTTTCCAAGAACAAATGGTTGGATGTGAAACTTACAGAACTATTTGTAAGTATAATTGACTTTGTTTTCCGCAGTGCTGAGCTCTTCTCTGCACATAAATAAGTGGTTAGAATCATCTAGTACAGCATGGCATGGTAGAACCGTAGAATTAACAAAACAGAAGACTGATAGGAAAACAAAGAACACCTACCTTCATCTATCTCTTCTTTCTCCCAGCAAAGATCTAAGTACCTCATAGCTTTTCTGTACTTTTTGAGGGCTGTCTTGAAATCCTGTTTCTGCATGGTGGAAGTAATTTCAGTTATAAGTTCCAAACAGGAGCATCATCCGGTATTACATAACATAGGATGATGCAGCTACCATTATAATAATGGAAGATATAATGGCACAGTAGGGAATTCCTCATATGACCTAAAGAAAACTTAAACTTTCCAAAGTATGCTATAGAAAGTGCATGCCATAAAGCAAAATGAACCTTGAAATTTTCATTTCCAAAAGATTTTGCAGACTGAACGGCATTCATCCACCAAGAAATATCTGCAGGCTTTTCATCAAGATCATTTGGCCAATCAGGATACATGTCACCATCCTTGAAAAAGTTCACAACTCCATCACTAGCACCTTCTGGTAGTTCTCCACAATCAACAATAAGAATATCAGTAGTTGGACGGTCAGCTTCAATAACAGTAGTATGCTCCATTGAGCGAACTACCCCCATTCCTTTTATAACCCTTCCAAAAACAACATGTTTCCCATCAAGGTGTGGTGTTCGGGTGGTAGTGATGAAAAACTGAGATCCATTTGTGTTTGGACCAGCATTAGCCATTGATAACATCCCTTTCCTCTCATGCTTCAGAACAAAATTTTCATCTTCAAAATTCAATCCATATATTGACTCTCCCCCAGTTCCATCACCAGCAGTAATATCTCCACCTTGCACCATAAAACCTTTGACAATCCGGTGAATACATGAACCCTGGAAGAGTAAAAACACCAAAAGAAAAAAAGAATAGTTGAAGCAGTCAACAAAACTTTCTTGGGGGTCAAAGATCCTGCAATTTGCAATGGTAAAAAAGAAATGAAACCTATTGTGAACATTAGCAATCTACCAATTCTTGTTTTTGTAACAAAGTCTTATTATGGTCTTTCTTTCAGAGAAGGATTGATGGACGTTATAAACTTTAAATTAAGATCATGCTAAGTTTGTCCAAATAGCATCATAGACAGTAGTTAAGTGGAAGGATAGTCAATATCTCGAGTCCCACCCCTACGAAATAAAGTAAAGAACTGCAATTTGCACAGTTGGATCCCTGTCACTCCCCAACAGTCAAGTGGAAGAACTATCACTATTTGTTCCACTTATGTGTTTCCATACCATCATCATTCCAACTGACCGCTGCTCACCTAAACGTACTGACATATTGAAACAGCTGCACATAAAAACCTAATGAACCATTTAGCTTGTCCATGAGACCATGACTTACGGCCCAAATAATAATGACTGCAAACCTAGGTCAACCCGGTGAAGACAGATGCTGCTTCAAGGCTATTTTACAATCGGAATAATATCAAGACAAGCTGTGAGAAACCATGCTAATCGTGTAATTTTCTGAGTCCTGGTACATGATCAAAATTACAAAACACCCAGGTCCTTTTTTTGTGTTTTTTGAGTCAGTGTGTTCATTTCAGGCTAAACATGGCAGAACCCTGCTTAAACATTTTAGGCATACCTAGTACATTGTAACATTGCCAATGATAAAGCCGCACAAAGTAAAGGCATAAATTAAAAAATATCTAAGGTGCTTTAAGTGTCAGCGAGTACATAAGCCCAGATATGAAAGTAGGTCGCAACATGCGAGTGAGCATTGGGATGACGTCAAAACGAAAGGAGGTCCATAGGACCAGCAACACAAATTGGAATGTTACAAAGTAGTAGCACCAATTATGCGACCTTCAGCAGGCACAAGCCATAACAATGACACCAAAAATAAATTTGTCGAATCAAAGCAACAGGGCGGCGAGGACTTGAAATAAGGTCGTTGTAACCTGCATGAGGCGGCAACTCAAAACGAAAGCTGAAACAGCAACTTACAAACGCCTAGAAATACTACTACCATGGATATGCTTGTTTGGGGACCAAGCAAGCCAGTTTGTTTGGGGATCAACTTGCGCAGCAGCAAATCAGCGGCAGTTGTTCAGCGCGAAGTGAATATCGCGTTGCGCGAATTGCACAAATAACAAAGTTAAAACCACAATTGTACCAAATAAAAACTATCAAACACGATAATTACAAAACCATGCGGACCTCACTGTGAGCACAAAAAACCAATCGTCAGTGTTCGAAATCGCGCTAACATGCAACAAACAAATCCAATGCATCTACCAAAACCACGCAATCCCCAACTGGGACAGCTTAAACACCCCCCAACTACAATCAATCGCACATTCGCACCGCATGAAAACCCAAACCTCTCATGGGTGATGTGCCGACCTCGCAACCATTGAACCAGAAAACTACCAGTAGCACACGGGACCCCGGCCAGGACAAACCTTGTAGTGAAGCGTCGCGCCGGTGGCGGCGCTGACGCCCTTCTCGCCGGTGCAGAGGGCGCGGAAGTTCTCCGCGGTGCGCGGTGCCACGGAGACGTCGAGCTCCACCACGATCCGCCCCTCCATATCTCCGTCGATGCTCACGTCGAGGTAGCACCTCGGGTTCCTCGCCGCTCCCGCTGCCGCCGCCGCCGCCTCCTCCTCCTCCTCCGCCGCCGCCGCCGCGGCCGCCTTGGTGTCGCCCTCCATCGCAGAGGTAGAGAAAACCCTAGCGGCGCAGTTCTCGAGATGGCCGGTGTCGCGAGCGCAGCGCAGCGAGGCAGAGCGGTGGATGCCTCGGGTTCCGGTCACGGCGAGAGGAGTATTGTGGTGGGGGCGGTGCGGGTGATTCAAATAAGGAGGGAGGGATGCGGATCGGAGGGGACCAAGGGTTGTTGGCTCCACAGATGTTTGTTGCTGCGTGGGCCATGTTTGTGCACTTCGCGTTGCGATCAGAAAATGCGTGCACTAGTGTGTTCTGCAGCTTCCGAAAATTCAAAAATCTATAGCTTTTCGATAATTGGATTTTAAATTTAAACTATAAAACTCAAAAACTTTAAAATCTAAAATTAATGTTATTGGCTAGACAGTCTGTTTCCGAAGATCTGCATTTGTTGAGTCGTTTGCTTCGGATTGTTCGTGCCAATATCATACCGTACCTCCCTCGTTAGTCGTTACTATAGTTTTTATTTTTTTTCTTCGAGATGCTAATTTAATCAATTTTAAATTATTTCAACACCACCACAAATTATTTTCGAACATTAATGAATGAAACTTGAGAAGCCAGTATTATGCATTAATTTAGTCCAAAATAAAAGAAAGGAAACTGCACAAGTAGTGCTGCCGTTCACTGTCGTGCGTTGAAATCGTTCGACTTCTGTCTATCCGTATCGTATTAAATACACTTTCACATAAATAAATTGTTGATGTGAAAAGAGGAAAGAGAGGAGAAAAGTAGAGAAAATAGTTTATCATTCAAAACATGGTTTCTATCACTAATACTAAAAATACAAAAACCACTCTACATACATTAAGAGAGTGTATACATTGAGCTCACTCATTTATGATTGAGTAAAAGAGGAAAAAATAAATGAAAACAAAACATTAAGTAGTTTTTTAATAACATGTCGCGTATAAAAACTACTAGATGATTTTTGGATTAAGAATGCACTAACAAAAATCACCGATGTGTCACTGTAGCTCGTCTGCAACTCTGCATCGTGTTCTTCCATATAGAGCAATTAATAGCAACCTTCAAACAATATATTTTGATAACGTAGCCGGGTTATAGTAGATGCAAACACTTGTGAAAAAGCGGCAAAGAAATTAATGAACCCTTCCTATATATTCTCCTCAACAAAAAGAATACATTGATGTTAAGGTCCTAAAGAACGAACGGTACAAGCGGAACATCGCATCATGCAGCCACAAGGATGATAAATCAGGTTAACTGATCTCGCTTCCAACGCAAGATTATTGCAGCCAGCTGGGTTCGGCAATTACACGCGCTCTTCATCTTCTTCACTCGATGCAGCAACTCGAACCACATCTGCATGGATGCTTTTGTGCTGTTACTTCCACGCACCACAAGGCAACCTGCAAGTTGTACGTGTGTTGAAGTAAATCTACGATGAAAAATGAGCAAGTATTGTTAGTTTTTAAGATCTTCGGAGGGCCGAGTCCCTCTCCTCCCCTTAAGACTCTAACAAAGTACCCCTAGACTTCTACGCTTTGATCGGGGATGCTTAACCGATTATGATTGAAGGCCCCCGTGCAAAGTTACAAATAAGGGGGAGGCCAACGGCTGCAAAGTTCTGCAAGTTTCTGATACCTCATACTTCACATCCCTCTCCCCAACATCCATAGAGCCACCTGATCTATTGGTTTTGCGCTGAAGCGATGGAAAATCCCCTTCACCGTCATTCTGCTCGCCGGACTTCAACACCAGCACTACAGGCGTCATCGTCGAGCACTAACACCAAAGGTACACACACCTTTTTCCCTAATCTAAGATCATATAATGCCATGTTCCTATTAGCATGAACCCTAGGTGATTCCCTAAATCAATTCTATCGAGTACTAGGCAAACACAGATATGTAGCTTGTCCGGGAGTGACCTATCGTTGTTGAGTACACCCCCAGACACGAGTTAAAATTCTAATCTTCTTAAACTATTAGAGAACCAAATGTGGGTTAACTACATTTACTGAAGTATTGGGACACACGGAATGGAGAAAGTTGAACTCGAGAGGAACCCAACCATGAATAGAATTTAAGAAAATATGCATTGCCCAAATGTGTATTTTAGTTTGCATGTTTGGTTTACCAAAAAATAGCATAGCTCAGCCATACATATATTCAAAAGAACAAAGATACATTATTTATACCAATGTAAACAAAAAGAGTAGTCTAATGATCATATGAAGTAATTATTATCTTGCCAATTGATAGGCGCATCTAGGGATTAAAGCCACTAAAGCAAGAATAATAATATGTATGTTCATTGAAACTTGAATAGCAATTTAACTTCAACACATAAACAAAGTGATATAAAAAACTAACCCTAATTTCAGGGATACATCTGAACCATCATCGTTATCCTGTGACAGTGAACTTCCAGAGTGCAATGCAGTCATCACCGATTCAGAAGACTGTCCATCTTCAGTAATAAAATTTTCAGTATCAGCAACAACTTGCTTGCCATGTGCTGATATCTGGGATACCTGTATTCAGAATAAGAAAAAACAATATGTATTTAGATGGACTGGTCTCAGCAAACCAAGGGATTACAGAAGTGAAATTTATACCTGGTTCCTGAGTTGCATGTTCTCCTCTGCCAGCTGTGAACTCTGCAGTACAATATGGAAAGTAGTGCAACATGTAAATTAACGTTTCCTCTTATATCAATTGGTAAGGGTACTGCAAACTGAGCAGGAACAGGAACACTGCATGCGACAAAATCTATTATTCTAGACTATGTGTACTCCGATCTTTTCTAAGAAGGAATTGTGTGTGACCAGCTTCCAACAGTTAGCAACTTAGCATCATGGAACCTCTAAATAGTATACTGTGAAGCATAAACTTTTCATTTGACATAGCTGCCAATGTAAATGGAATGTTGTGGGTTAAATCGCTAAATGGTGTATTGTAGGTTAACTATGAAACTGTAAATTCAATTTGAGTTAAGTTTTTTATTAAATGGCACACTGTCCTTTTATATTCTAGGTAGTCCAAATCAATAAGTCCCTGTTTGGTGAAGAGAGGGCAGAAGTTATAAAAATTGAAACCATAAGGACAACACGAAATGATTTCAAATCACTAAAGTGAATTGAAGAAAATAATTTACTTGTAGCAAAGAAATAGGAACATGGGAGAATAATCAAACAGGGGACTTTTTTCTTGCCTTGTTACTTTAATATTTTAAGGCAGACATAAAGCTAAAAGTGTTGTGCCCACATGTCTATATTGGTCTAGTTCTTTCCTTCATCAATTCATCTTCTCTCTTGTTGATGATTTGGTAAAATTTGCTTGTACCATTGTATATTTGTATTTGCCATCTTATAAGTTAAAAGACAGAAGGCCACAACATAAGTCATGCAAGATGCAATAGTTACAGCTCCCATGTATGATCAGCATATCTCATACAAGACTTTCCAATGAAGTTTCAATTATTCTAGTCTTAATATCCACATCAAAGTAACTACCATAAATCAGCTTTTTACACACTAATCTATAGTTGGGAATGAACTGCAAATAGGTCAGCAATGTATACTTCAAACATTAACTTTCATTCAAGGTTAGACTCTGTGGAAGGAAAAAATGATCCTGTTAAACTATATTGTCGATTCAGAGAAGTTCTAATCTTGATAGAAGTATTACCTTTAGCTGGAGTTCACTGATCTGTTCCATGAATTGTTGATCCTGCAAAATAACATATATATCAAACAGTTGCTCATAACACGTAAGACTGGCTAAGGAAATTACAAGGATGCCATGCATGTTCAATTTCCAAACCTTTGTGTGCAACACCCTATGTAGACCAACTTCCAGGTTCTTCTCTAACAGCTGGAGTTCTTCCACACTCAATCCATCAAGCTCCTCACCTCTCATTTGTCTGTAAATTGACAGGTACCGTCAATGATATATATTTGAGAAGAAATGTCTCAATGAAAACATAAAAAACAATAGGTAGAAGCATAGAACTAACCTAAGTCGAAGACTAGCCTCCACAAGTTGCTCATTCAAATTTGCATATTTGCTATGTTCTAACTGAAAAGAAAAGATGAACTGTTAGTAATATCTATTTAGCTAACAAATTAACAAGGTAGACATGTTGCACCCTGCAGTCAGCTAGCTGCAGGTAGCAATCTGCATAAGTTAAAGGCAACTATATATATATGACGTCTGAGCACTAATGTGCTATAGTATACCACTTCCCATGCTGGGAATGTTTTCTGAAGACCAGTAAATAGAAAACATAAAAGTTAAGAGAGATATATTGTTCAATACGAGTGCCACTGTGTAACACCAAAAATGTGAAAGAGATAGACAGAGAGGTATGTTGTTTTTATGAGTGTTAATTCTAAAAAAGATATAACAGCATGATAAAAATGATTACATTCAAGTCGAGCGAAGGCTGATCGGATTTCCCCAGGTTATTCGAATGTGTGTTGTACTTGTCGATGATTTCATTCATGCTGCACAATGGAAGGCAATATCACTACCACAGCAGGGCTACAAACCAATTAATCAATCAAAATGAAATAAAATATTAGTTATGTATGGACTATGGACGTTCATAACTCTGAAATTCTTGGATGGGCAGACTATAATATGGAAGAGTAACCTTGGCGGATGAAAGAAGTTCTACCAGTGTCACGGCCTCACGGGTCTGATGGTACCTTACACCCCTCCTTGGGTAGGACATATCCTATCATTCCCATAACCATCGTATGAGCCACGTGGCTTTGTGCTTGGCAGCAAGACCTAACTACGAGAGTCCTCCCTGGATATAGAAAGGCTCTCCTCGACCATAATCACGACCAGGTGTCTAGGTCAAGTGTGGTCATATAGGACGGGTGAGCACGTAGTGATCTAACCACCGAAGCAGGGTGGCGACCCAACCACTAGAGCACAATGAGCCCACACTGATGAACACTACAACCAACCAGTTGGTCAAGGAGACTGCACTTCATAGGCCCCATAAACCCATATGTATGGAGCACTATGAGCATTCATCTGGCTAGAGATAATTTCTATGGGCTCCAAGAGCTAGATGGGTGCACCAAACTAGGCATGGTCCAAAGCGCTCAATCAACCTACATTTAAATATTTAATGCACATGCCTAAGAAAGATAAACCCACATTAAATATATGTCATCCCTTGTATTTGGCTTTGTCATCATAACTTCTCTCGTTTTATCAGCAGACCGCGGGATATTTGATACAATAACCCTAATGCGTCAACTGAGGGAAAATGCTTCGAGACAGCAAGACAGACGACATGACAAGGCGGCTATCATAAGTAAACTAGACCCAATGATGGTGTATGTAACATGTGGTGTATTGTATACCAACCATAGTCCAATAATATTATATAAGGAGTAATCATTCCATGAAACGGGTAACTGAATTGAACGGAGGCAAACTCAACTCATCCCTACAAGAACCCTAGCCACCACACAAGCCACACTAGCATTTGAGCAATATACATTAGCAGTACACATGGATATTATCATCTAGGAGGTCCAAACCTGCATAAAGATCTTGTGTTCTAATGCTTATGATAGAGAAATTTCCAGTCTTTTGACCCCACTACCGAGCCCTGGACTATTCTGGAAAAAATCTGCCGACTCGACAAGTTCCTCTCGGTTGAAATAACGACATGGGAAAATTTGACACATGGCATGTAGAGATAGGGATTAACCACCAAAAACAGATGTTGGACATTTCAGAATGAAAACAGTTAAGGACTTATTCAGATAAATTATATCAAGTAGCAATAGAGAGGAGCAAAGCCAGAAGCTAGGTGGTCCAAATGTAGAACACAAACGTTGAATCTTTGCTAACTTGTGCTACGGATAACTGTTGTCATAAGCATAAAAACAATATCAGCATCTTATCAGATATGATCTACATTTATCAGAGAAATTCAGAGTGCATTACTTGCATTTACACAAAAGTATTGGCATTTCTTAACAATACATTTGTTTGAGGTAAACGAGGGTGAGATACTATAATTACTATGTGCTCTAATAATCAATAATGCAAACTACTTGAAGTAATATACATTGTTAGCAGGAGAAAGTATCAACAACAACATTTGTTTATATATAATGGTGATGAAAATTTAAGGTTCAGGCCAGGACATATACTAGTACGTGCAACATTTGTTTAATTAGGGAAACTTTCAAAATGAATATGTACAGACCAAAGAACCGCCAGTCGCATCTCTAATTCCTTGAAAAGGAATACAAGATTACCTGTAATCTCATAGACAAGTTAAATAACTGTGGGTCATTATTTTTGTTGGTTGTTTGATAAGAAAAGAAACGAGTACATCATAAATAAACAAACGTGCCAAGAGCAGGCACGTACGATGGGGAATGCAGGTATATATATACTGTAGGACGGATGATCCTAGGTGAAATTATTCTCTATCACCATCTTGTACAGTAGAAGATAAATACGTAACAACACGATGTAAATCAAACTTATCTAACTTAAAATAAATTAACTAAGGATATGTTTAGTTGCTAATCATCATTTGTTAATAAAATTGTCACACTTGTTTAAGGTGAAGTTATCAAATCCTTTACCATACTTTGACAAGCCAAAGAGAATCTTGACACACTTTTTTAAGTCATTGATGATATATAGAATCAAAAAGAATATTACCACAATTTGTGACAACAACCAAACAACTACCAATTTAATCAAACTTATCTAACATTAAATGTGGCATTGGCAAACTTTGGCTGAGAACCAAACAACGCTAAGAACCAAACAACCCCTAATTAAGTTAGTAAGTTCATAGAAAAATATATCCAGCTCTACAATACTAAATAAATACACTATTAACACATATGTTGTGCATTTTCTATAACAACTGATCAAAATTAGAAACTTTTGACTTAAAATTAAAACAGGCACCTTGCAGTACTATGGATTATGGAACGAGTACATGAGTACATCACAACACCTAGGTGCCACAAATGAAAGGGATTGCACACAGGAGCAGGTATATATATTCACTCTCAAGGCCAAGGGCGAGATCTATGACGAATGGTACAATAGGAAGTACACCATTTCTCATCGTCATATAACAGTACTGCAATGATTTAACACACGCAAAGAAAACAACAACTGTATGAAGTGAAGAAGTTCCATGCACAAAACACGAGATCCCTTATTTGATCGCACTATATATCACAGGGTAATATAATGCGATGCACCAGCGCATAAAATCACACGTACGACTGTGTGATATTAGCAGGCGTAGCTTTAGCACCAGTGGTGCACCACCACGGCACTGACGAGACACACACATCGATTAACTACACGCGCAGATACACACAGGCACACAGCAAATAACAGAAGTTGCCGTACCGTATTCCGAATAGTTGTAGCTAAAAATAAGGAACGCTAGGTACTCATACACCCAGAAAAATAAGACCTGGAAAATAATTTGCAAGAGTAGTACATTGTACATCGTCACAGTTGCAAACTACAGTAAATCCCCATTTCCGGGATGTTGGAGGCAAAGCCAAACTTCCCCGAAAGTAAACACGAGCAGTTCTGAAACGAAATAGATCCCTACACCTACGAGTATAGGGCGGAGAGAGTGGCCGGAGTAGGGCGGAGACAGTGTACGCAAACGATCTTACATGGTTACATATAGAAAAAAGCCCGCGACGCGGCGAGCTGAGCCATGGACGGGAGAGGCTGAACCCTAGCTATAGTGGATCTTACACCCAAGAGGCAAGGGGAGAAGTAACGCGGCTAGATCTACCGGAGGACGGAAGACTGGAAAGTGGAAACCAGATGTATATATATAGACGCGCCGTGAGTAGAACATACCTGGAACTGGCGTACTGGGTTAGCCTGCCGGTGGAGGAGAAAACGATGAGCGCGACGTCGGCGTCGCACAACACAGAGAGCTCCTCGGCCTTCTTGAACAGGCCGCGCCGGCGCTTGGAGAAGGTGACCTGCCGCGCCGCCGCGCTCTCTATCCTCTTTATCACCCGCCTCTCCCTCGCCATCGCCGCCGATCGACCGACCGACCGATCCCCTCACCACCACTCCCCTAACCCCCCACCACACACCCGGGGACCAAACCCTCCTCGCCGATCGAGAGAACGCGCGGCTCGGGCTCAGCTCTTACAGGCGTTACGCGGCGATGAGATGCGGACGTCCGACGGAGAGGCGAGGCGAGGCGCGGTGCGGCGCGGCTGGTGTCTCGAGAGGGGGACTTGCTCCTATTGGCAGGTCGCCATAAGTAAAGGGGAGGAGGAAACGCGATGGATGGCAAGCCTCAGCGCTCAGCGGCTCATCAGCCCGTGCCCACGCAATTTTTCATCTTAAAAAAACATAAAAAAATGTACCCTAAAATCATCTCGAAAAATACCCCAAACTCACCGATTTATAGTACATATTCAAAGTATGTATTTGTAGTCTCTTTAATCTTTTTTATGACCAATAAGTTACCTTTACTTATTATGTTTCTTCTTTTTTATATTATCGATAGATAGAACTAAAATGAATAATAAAAATATGTATTTTTAAGAATTTTTGGAATTTATAAAAAATTAAAAACTAGATAAAAAATAATTAAAATATATTTTAGATCTAAATTTTTTAAAAACGATATATTTTTTCGGATTAAGGGGTGGTGCGCCAACCGGTCGGGTCGGCCGAGCATTATCCCACACGGACCGGGAGCTGGGCCCATCCACCTACTCCCAGCCCACAGAAAATCTTAAAATAAACCGTGTCGCGTCGCTTCACTAGGCGAGGGCTATGGTCGGTAGGGACAGGGCGGAGGATTGGAGGGCGGAGGATTGGTAGGGCTTCCGGAAAAGGAAAGGAAGGGGAGGTGGGCAGGTACTCGCGGCGAGCGGCGCGGCCGGGCCAGAACAGTACTGGCTGTAGCAGGCGGCCGGGCGCGCGGTGATGTGGTGCCGCGTGCACGGTGATGGAGGCGGGCGAGCGAGCGAGCAGAGCAGATTGGCCGATTGGGTCGGGTGATGCGCTGGTGGCGTGGCGGCCGGGTACTGCAGGCGCCCGGATTCGCTGTTCCGGCCCCGGCATTGTTGCGCTCCTGTGTGTGTGTGATGTGCTTGCATTGGTCGGCAACTCGGTATCGGCTAGCGACCGCCGGCTTCCCTCTGGCTTCCACGGAACTCCAGACCTCGCGCTGCCTGCATTCCTGAAGGTGTTCAAGGTGCCTTTTTGACCGTAAGTTTAACTCCTTAGTGGTCTACAATGATCTTTTTACTCCATTTGATATTGCATTGGTGAGAAAAAACACTTGATCTTGAGAGATACTCCCTAGTTAATTTCATGTCCTGTGATGTCTACATTGAACAAATAAGTTGACAAATCACTAGCAGTGTAGCACCTTATGGTAGAAAAGTTCAACCTCCGATATTATTGAGTCCAGGCGATACAATGTTTGCTCAAATGGTTCTACAAAAGGATTGTTAACAGGCGATGGGAGCAGAGTACTTCATGGACAATTTATCGAAGGCTGGACGTATTTGTAATGGAAAACTTGGACGAACTTTGATGTTTTGACAAGCCAGATATCCTCGACATATCTACTCGCCCTGGCGGCTGGCTCTGCCTAGAATTTTACCAACCTTGGATTGTATTGTAGGTATGCAATGTGTGCTCGTGGACTCTGATGGATAGAGGACTACGGAGCAGCCCTGTGTTTGGTGTGTTAGAGCGTCTCCAAAAGACTCTCTATATTTGTCTCTCCATTTGTCTATTTAGCCAACTCTTCAAAAAGATTCCTTTCTAAATCTACTATATACTCCAAAAGACTCTCTATTCTCAACTCTCTAAACAATTTATTCCCTCTTTTAAAATTTCAAAATATTTTCAAATATTTGATTTCTTATTTTAAAAAATATCATTTATAAAATTTTAAAATTGTATACATTTTTTATAAAATTTATTTTTTTCTTTTTATTTTTTCTTTTTTCTTTTTTTCTTTTCTTTTCTTTTCTTCATTCTCTTTTCTCCCTTTCTTTCTTCCCGTTGCATGTGCACCATTTCCTGTTGCCGTTGCCTGTGCATCACAAGTAGCCAGCCGGATGGCCAGCCGAACTGGATGGCTAGATTTGGCCAGTGAAGAGCTCCATTTGACGAGCCGGATGGCTTAGCCAGCTGGTTGGCCATTATGTTGGAGTGCGTTTTTTGGTTTGGCTGGCTATAATTTAATTTAGAGAGTCAAATGGAGAGACATTTGGAGATGCTCTTGTAGTACCTGTTTTTGGTTGAGCCAGGTTGACCAAAGGACACCAGCCAGATCTTCTGAGGTACCAACCACTGGTTGAGCCACAAGTTAGCCTTGTGCAGACATGCAATGTGCTTTGCCTGTGAGAGGGCAAAGCTTGTCTCCAGGTGATATGCTCAATGCAACTCTTTGCTCTTGCCAACCCAAAGAGTTCAGTTCATGCTTGTATGGGAGTGAAACTAGCTTTGCTGATCATGTATTTTTTTAGATGGATCATGTCTAGTTAGGCAAACCTGCCAGCCGAGACAAAGAGTGTGACTGGCTTGCTGGAGTCTGGAGATAACGCAGACAACATTAGACCCGGTTCTTTTCAACTAAAATATGGATTATCCCCTGAATTACGACATGTCATATATTTTAAACTACTAAACAATATTTTTTAAAAAAACATGAAGTGTCGAAAAATCATTTTTAAGTTGTTTGTTAGTGTCGCATAAAATTTATGTTAAATAGGTTTGTTTAGCCTCGAAGGGCTACTAATTGCAAAGGATATTTATACCGGTTCAGATCTCCGAGAGGGATAATAACCTTACATTCAGTTCGTTGTAGTTAATGTATTCTCTTTTATCTGTCTTTTTATATTGGAAGTGTCCAGTATTTATAGGTAAAATACAATAGAAAAATACTTTTTTATTCAGTATTTACAACCGTGATAAATGACTCTGTACGTAGGGGTCCGAATAAACTTGAATGCCTTGCTTACTTGGAGCCAAGGGATTTTCGACGGGATCTTTGGCTTCGAACCTCCAGAGAACTTCGGATGTTCGAAGGTTTCGTGAATACTATTATTCGGATCATTTCAGCGTAAAATTTTTTCCCGACAGTTAGCCTTTTAATTTCGTTATTCAAACTCTTGAATTATTTAGTCAAACAATCCTGTCTATCGTGTATACCAAACACGGCCTTGCCTATCCGTGACCCCTCTTGAATTTTGACGAAGACACGTGCAGCGCTTGAGTTGTCAGACCACATCCATCTCACCCATCTGCACAGAATCACTGCGAATCTCTTAGAAAATTACCTCCCAATTTGGCATGGGAAACCATATCTGAATCCGAGTGAGGATATCACGTCACGCCGATCTTTTACGGGGAGCAGTTCGATGCAGTTGGAGGTGCGACGGCAGTTGGCAGCGTCCACTGTCACGCAGTCTAGTTCCGTTCAATTTCTAGCGGCTAAATATTTTTAGTAACTAGCTAGTCTAAATAGGTGGTATTTTTTAGCTTCTGAATTCTAGTTTATTTTTGGATTCTGCAGCTACTGATTCTTATAGTCTGAATCCAAAATCTAGATGAATTATTTACATATCAGATTCTACAAATAGTTGTAGCCGTCAAAACTGAAATAATTAGACTCTAGATTGGACAGCTTAAGAAAAAGATACTACCGTCGAGTTGATCGGCGGTTCATGCTTGAGCGGATCATCACAGCCATGCGATTCTTAGAGCATCTCCATTATAATTGTTATTCAACTTGCTATCCTTAAAAATAATAAGAATTATCCAAAAGGTGTTTTCATTGTATTTACTATTTGACTTGCTATTTTAAAGGACTTGCTATTAGCAAGTTTGGTGAGAGAAATAGCAAGTACAATGGAATAAGTAACAAAATAGCAAGCCAATTAAAATAAAAAGATTTATTATTGCTATGAATAATAAGTCAAAAATAATAATTATAATAAAGATGCTATCAAATCGAACGGCTCCAACTCCCCAAACACAACGGGCGTTGCCCATGTGCAGATAGAACCAAGAGTCCACAAGTTTCCAAGGCTCGTGAACAGCGAAGGCGAGAGAGGAGGCAGCACGCACGCAACCATTGCGCCCCGCCTCCGCGAGCCCGGATTGCGCGAGGAGGCGACGAGCTCGGGGTCAGAGAGCGCGCGAGCCCGCGCCATGGCCACTGGCAACCTGGACAGCGTGGTGGTTGCGGTGGACGGCAGCGAGGAGAGCATGAACGCTCTGCGCTGGGCGCTCGACAACCTCCGCCTCCGCCCCGACGGCGCCCTCGTGGTGCTCCACGTGCAGTCGCCGCCAAGCATCGCCGCCGGCCTCAACCCCGGACCCATCCCCTTCGGCGGCCCGAGTAAGCAATCTCGCACCCGTCTTCGTGGAAAGCAAGATGGACACTTGCTCCTGTAGTCCTCTGAGCGGTGGTCCTTGACCATTCTTGTGGTTGAGCTGGGTCTGATGGCTTGTTGGATGGGTTGCTCTGATCAGGCGAGGTGGAGGTGCCGGCGTTCACGCAGGCGATCGAGGCACACCAGCGGCGGATCACGCAGGCGATCCTGGATCACGCGCTCAGGATTTGCTCCGAGAAGAATGTAAGGGGGGAGACAAGGACACGTTTGTACTGGCAATTGCTCACCGATTTGAATTCAGTCTTCTCGATGGTGATTGTGCTGCTGTTCTTGCAGGTGGAGGTGAAGACGGATGTGGTGGTTGGGGATCCCAAGGAGAAGATCTGCGAGGTGACGGCCAACCTCAAGGCCGATCTGCTCGTCATGGGGTGCCGTGCTTTTGGGCCTCTCAAGAGGTAATGGATAAGCACTGTCCCGTGCTTTGGTCATTTTGGTGATGGTTGGATTCTGTCCACCTAATTTGGGTGCAATTCCATAATTTGTATCACAGTCTGTAGCATATGGGGAATCAGTATTCAGCAGTAACTATTTTTGGTCCATTGGAGGGTACAAATGACACAAGGACTAAAGAACCTTAAATATGAGCTACATATAATTTCTAGTTACTGAAACCATATTGCCATCAGTGTAGTACCTGTTGTGAAAGTTGATTTACAGGCGACATCACTGTTGTGAATTGTGATAGTTGTCTGGTACCCTGGTGACTTGCTCTGTTCCAAGTTCAATTCTTGACCTGTTTAGCATCACTTTATGTGCAAATCTTGAGCTTGAAACTGGAAAAGGAAAAGAATCTGTATGTAGTTGTGGATGGCTCTATGTTCCATGGTAATGATACTTGTAAAGACAGCTAAACAGTCTCCTGGTTTGTCAAATGGCGTACCAGAAATTAATACTGACTACACAAGTGAAGCGTTCAGTCTGTCTGCAAGAGTGGAACCATTAGCTTGCATTGGATCATTTGATTTTGATAAAAGTTTTGGACTTAGTTATATTTGGCATAGCAATTTCTCACAATATAACCTTGCAGCCTAAGTAGACCATGGTCACAAACCGACTTCTTAAAAAATTGCAGTGTGTAGTCATGTAGTGATATTGTAGACCAGTTGATCAAGTGTTGATGTATCTAGATCATGAAGCTTTTTAATAACTTCTTGCTTGATTTTGTTTGATTTTAAATTCTATTTTCTTTCCTTTTGTTTTGATTTCTATATCAAACATGCATCTTCTTTTTTATTTATGTTTCAAATATGCAATCTGAATTGGTTCTGTTCTGCAGAATGTTCTTGGGAAGTGTGAGCAACTACTGCATCAACAATGTGGGCTGTCCTGTTGTTGTAATCAAGGGCACATGAGCTATCTTCGGTCAACATGAGATTACTACTGTGTTATCTGCAATTCTGCACAATGGTCCTGCATATTTCACATTTGAAGAGTTGAAGACTACCATTATGAATTGTTTTGTCACTTGGAGGTGCTAAGGGATCAGGGTTGCTATGTGCATTTTGAGCAAGGAAAAGAAGTGCCATGTAGCACATTGCATTGTACTTTTTTGTATTTCTTTGGCGCTACTAGAACGTTACAAAGCTTGGCAGAAACAAGTTTCCTTTGCACCTGTCAAATTTTTATGCTCCCTGAGTTGAGATCTCCAAAACAAACTATTCCAATTTTCCTCTTTGCCTCCAATTGGACAATTGATAGTAAAGGACAGGTTCATAGCAGTCAGTACTGCATGTGGGCATCTTACCAGCGGCCGAATTGACACGATTGTGTTATCAGAGATGCGCATCAGTGCATGATGGAGCACATCTGCACAGGAGTGATAACAACACGAATAGCAATGCTTATTCCAGATTTCTATCATACAGTAGTGCAATTACAACATAACAAATGAGAGGAGGATATCAGACGAAGCAAATTAGTGGCAGTAGCACACCATCAAACTCAATTGTCACGCACGACTGACAACTACAACAAAGAAGTTAGGAAACAAGCAAACCAACCATGTATATTGGCAGGCAGAGTGCATCGTCTACTAGATTGCAAATGGAGAAGCTTCGTTTCAGTGCCCTGTAGTTTCAGTCTTACTCTCCCATTGATCTGCTGCTATTGAGCTCCAGGAACAGCCTAATCCTGTAGGGTGAGAGCATGTGCAGGTAGCAGCTCATTCATATTCCATACAGCTGCGATCATTGGACAGCGCAATTTTAACAATCCCTGATGCGCTTGAGCCACTGATGCTACAGTGATGTCAGACAGTAAGAGCTTCCTCCCGAAGTTCTTGAGTTCACTTCGGGCAGTGCCAGCTGATTGAGCAGAAAATGCAAGCACTCCTTCCTTCAGAGCAGCTGTTGCCGCCATCCCCATTCTGCCGCTGGCAATGACGTCATCTCGGGCGCGCACAATCTTTTTCATCCCGACAAAAGTCTCGGTGAACCGACGTACGTAACGTAAACCACACGGTAGTTCTGCGGCAAGCGGAACGCTCTCGCCGAGCCAATTGGGGAGGCGACGATGCCGCCATCCTTGAGCACCCTATCGACGAAGCTAAAGCTGCCGCCGTCCTCGTTGAAGTAGCCGAAATCCAGCACGAAGTCTACGGACAGGTCCGCTGTCATCAGTAACTCCCGCAGCGAGATGGGCCGCATGGCGTCGTACTGTTTCAGAGCGGGAGGGTGGCAGTCGCCATCAGCGCCGAGGAAGACGGCGCGTGAGCCGGGGGCGAGCAGGCCCTCGCGGCGGAGGTCGCGGAGCAGGAGCGACGCCTGGAGCGCGACGCCGCACGCGTCCCTGTCGCGCCTGCTGGCGGGCTCGTCGTCGGCGCGGAGCCAGGCCAGGGAGAGCAGCGCAACGGCGAGGAGCACGGAGCGCGCGATCACGCGTAGGAGGCGCGGGTCGGGGAGCCGGATCACGACGCAGCCGTCCGGCATCGGAGGCCGCGCTCTCGAAGGTGGCAGACGCGAGGGGTTGAAGTGGCGTGAGAGAACTATACCGCAGAGACGGTAGCGAAGAGGAGTCCGGCGCGGGCGGCGGGCTTAGCGGGTGCAGAAGCGGGCGGAGGTGTGGTTGCCACCCACGAGGGCGAGGCGGGAGTGCGGCGCGCGGAGCGTGATGAGGAGGAGCTGCCGGATCCGCTCGGTCTCCATCGAGGCGCCGCCCTGTTCCACCTGCCGGGATGGTGGCGGATCCGGCGTTAGGTCTCCATCGGCGGTGGCCGCCGGTGGGAGATCGGCTGCGGAATTGGAGGTTTTCGTGGCGAAATTCTCAAATCGGAACGGCGGATGGCGATGAGCGGCGGTGCGTTTATAGTTGGGTTGGGTGGCTTCGGAACGGTTCCGTGGGAATCGGATGGTCCTCGGACGGCCGTGATGGTTGCTGCACAACGTGGGCCTGCACTGTGGTTAGGTTTCTCTCATTGTTTTGGTTGATTTATATAATTAAAAAATTAACTTCAACATGTATTTTAAAATATTATTAAAAATAATGTATTTTCTAAATTAGTGTTTGATTTGATATACGATTAGAAATGGAACTGAATGGTTCGAAACATCTCGTCCGTCAAAAAAATCAGTATCATACGGTTCAATGTATACAGGAAATATTCTGTCTTAGAAACCTCATCCCTCTAACAATATATCATTCCGTTCTGTTCGTAACCAAACACTACCTAAATCATTCTTCGTTCTCACTATTTACAGGAAACGACTCTTATTTTCTATCGCACAGAACCTGCGTTGATATTTGTTCTATCTCTGTGTTGAGAATTTTCTTGAAAAAATACGACCAGGCTTTTAAAAATCATTATATAATTTTAAAAATAGAAAATCAATGAGCCAATCTGGTATCGTTGAAAAGGATGGTTATGCATCTTGCATTGCATGGCCCTACTAAATTAGTTATGTAAGCAATTTCAACTCTTTTTCTCATTTAATCTTACATGTGTTTTTATATTCATTATTTACAAATAAATCATACCATTTTCACCCTACTAAATTAGTTATTTAAGCAATTTCAAGTTTTTTTCTCATTTTAAACTTGCATGTGTTTTTATCTTCACTATTTACAAATAAATCATACAATTTTCACGTATAAACAACTTATATTTATAAAACAGAATAAATAAGAAATAATAAAGTTGTTTAAATAATTCATTATTTCCAAGGAGGACAAAATCGACCTAAAACCAGAGCAGAAAAAAATCTACCAGCCCAGTACAAAGGATAATTTAACTATTTGTCACTCTTAATATGTGTCAATTAATGGACCACATGTCAGTGACTCAGGTGACCCCACTTGTCAGCGACTCATAGTGACATTTTTGTTGCCACTCATATGTTAAAAGTGGCAAATAATTAAATCCCCAAGTACAAGAGCTGAAGAGAGGGTGGCACAGCACCACCAGTCTCAACACAAACCCCGCCGCCGCCGCCGCCGCCGCCGAGGAGGACGAGTCCCGACGAGAAGAGGGGAGGGGTGAACGGAGAGGAAGAAAGGGATGGGCTTCGAGAAGCAGATCCTGAAAGCCGGCACCGGCCCCAAGCCCGCCAGGGGGCAGAAGGTCACCGTCCACTGCACCGGCTTCGGTTCGCCGTTTTTCCTTATCTCCAAACCCTCCCCCTTCGTGTTTTTCCTTGGATCCATGCGTGTGTTATCTGACTCACTCCGAACGGTTAGCGAGATGCTTCCAGATCCATCGCATGCTGGATCTCATGTTCTATGCCAAGTTTAGTCTCTTTAGTAGTTAGTTTTGATTCGGATCGTAGTTGCAGGTGTACCTCTGTCCAGTTCCAGTTCCCTCTATGAGTAGATTTTGGAACTTCTGTTTTGGATTAGTTACGCTAACTTGTTTTCCTTGCTATATTGATTTCTGCAGGGAAGGATGGTGATCTCTCTAAGAAGTTTTGGAGGTAAAAAATATTTACCCCGCAGCACTTTTTTTGCCGCATATTGTGTATCTATTGTATACGTGTAGAGAATTCGTCATTAGATCTCATAAATAAAAAATTGTGGTGGTAAATTTGGGTACAATTTTTTCCCTAAAAAATTCACAGAAGCTGGAAACTTCATCTGATGTTGTGTCCTCTGTATCTCCCAGCACAAAGGACGCAGGCCAGGAGCCATTTAGTTTCAACATTGGCCAGGGTTCTGTGATCAAAGGTAATCTCATGTCAAATAGATATTCAATTCACACACAATGTAGTTTCAGGGTGGAAGCAAATAATTTTGTGATCTCTTCTCAAGGGAATAAATGAATAATCATCTAGTTATCTTGACTGTTGCTTTCATTTATTTCATTTCTCACAAAACTTGTTCTTTACATGTTTAGTGATGAATCAGAACTTAAGGTTTATGTTCTTTGTTTCTATTGTACACTAGAGAATATCTAATCAAATTCATGATATAGCTAGAAAGGCGTACTGCTTGCCTCCACTGTTATGTTGCATTTTAGATTGATCATATCTTGGCAGTTGTGCTCTCTCCTTATGAAGACACTCTTGGGTAGCATTGATTTATTCTGGTTGCTAATAAACAAGTAAGGCATATTCGGATTACAATACTGTATTTTTCATGACCTACTCAGTCTCATCAAATGCCAAGACATCACACCAGTAGTTGCAGTCAAGATTCATTAGCTGGTGCAAGTAATGTATAATAACAACTACCCTCTTTGCTTATAGGATGGGATGAGGGAGTTATGACCATGCAAGTTGGTGAAGTTGCTCGTATTCAGGTATGCAGCGCATGCTCTACACTCATGTCTGATAAATTCTTTGCTAATACAATCACGAACAATTAGTCTTTTCCGTTTGCAATGAGAAACCATCTGCGTAGAGTTGTAGAATACTATCGTTATAGATATTGCTGTAATCTCCTTGGTATATCGTGGCAAGTGATATTCTGAGTGCTCTTGTTGCAGTGCACCCCAGATTATGCGTATGGTGCTAGCGGGTTTGCAGCCTGGGGAATACGACCAAACTCAGTGCTGATATTCGAGATTGAGGTTCTTAGAGCACAGTAAACGCGTCATGTAATTCTGGATGGGAACTATATTCTATACTGCCATGCTCGCTGAGGACTGAAATAATCGTAACGTCGCAACCCTGCTGAGTAATTGGAATGCTCTAAGCTGATCGAGTAAAACCTCGACACTCTGAATTATGTGGACGTGATAATAAATTCCATGATGTGCCTTTTCGTGTTACTTAAGCTGAATGCTGTCCTGCAGTCTGCTCCTTTTCCAAGAAGATAGATCGGTAGTCGATGCTGTTGCAATTCGCAAGGGATGAACATCCACTTCAACCACTGTGATACATTTTTGTGATATGACATCTGACACAGACTACTGAACAAAACATTTTGACTCCATCTCATACTTTGCCGATGCGCTAATGCCGAATACATAAATAAAGTTTTGATTTGCTACGTCACTAGCTTCTAAATAGCATAGATAGAGCTTCCATAGACAGTTTCTAATCTAAGTAATATAGACAGAACCATCAATGTGTTCCGAACATATATATTGGATGGAAATTGAATTTCTATCAACCAGTCAACGACATCAAAATACTAACATCGGCAATTGTGAAAGCACAGCTATCAATAAGCTAACCTACAGCATCACTTAATATACGCTACCTACAATACAGCCAAATTTCTCAATGTGCTTAGAGCATCCATCCTACAGGAAACATGAACATAACCAGCTAACCAGCAAAGTATTATCTGATGGACTAACATGATTGCTACCTTCTCCGGTCATGCACTTCACGGGGTCTCCTGTGTTCTGTTGTATCTTTCTCTTCTCATTTTTTATCCTTTACCAAGATTTTCCACGTCAATTCGGCATGACATCTCACCTGATTCTTTGGGGTGAAAAGCTGCACATTCAGTGTGCATGGCTCGTATGTACACAAGAATGCTCAATAGTAGAAGCTAGAATTCTTCTGTCGGGGTGCATCTTTGCAGAGGATCGACCGAACTTCCATAATGGATCTAGGTGGTTCCAGGTCCTTCTGCTGGAGGGAGTTACCTAGCAGCTGCTGCATCTGGGATGCAAATGTATCATCCAGCACCTGCAGGGTTACATGTTTAGTTCACCGTGTCGGAAATGAGAAGCATTGGCAATGAAACAGTGAATAAACAGGTCATGAGTTATGACTTGCAAGCAGGGTGATTGCAGAAACATGAACTTACAGATACCGCCACTCGAGCGCCTTTGTACCAGGCTCTGTTTTCTTTGCGATTCTCCAGGAAACTCAAGACATCCTAAAACTAGGTTAATTAGTAACAGGGAAGATAAATGGAAAACTATGAACAACACTATTCACACTTTTTATACCTGTCCCATTCGGTCCCAAAATCCTCGGCATAAAGCGACGAACACATGAACTTCAGAGACTTTGTGTACATGATTTATCGCTTCGATAAGCTGGTCCTTCAATGCTTGCATCCTACTCCGAATATCTGACTCCATCACCAATTCTTTTGAATCTTGAATGATCTTCTTGAGCTTCGTAGTATTTTGCATGCGAGTCTTCAAATAAACATAACAGTATAACACATTATCAATATTTGTAAATAGAACCCATGTCAAAGTAGCAATCAACCACAACCAATAAGCATTTGCAATGAAATAACAAAAATCCTATTCTTGATCTGAAAGATCCTCCATGGAACTTCAATATGGATCCAAAAAATGATGCACAAGGTTAACCAATTATGGGAGATTTGCCTAGCATAAATGGATCAGATATGACATGATAATGTTTGTTTATGTCCAGGGTTAACAATAAACCAAAAAGCCTCTAGCAGTTGTCTCTCAAATGATTGTAACAAGACAACAACTGAAAAAGGTAAAACAGCATAAAAAGGTCAGAATACACTCACATTTTCTGACAGCTTCTCCACAACAGCTTGCATGTAGTTTCGGAATTTGGCCCTCAATGTTACCGTAACTTCACTTAATCTTTCCCCAATAGCAGCAGTGGTTCCTCCACTAGGTAAACAAGAACTCCATGACTTCAGGTGACTCTCAATCCTTGGCCGCAAAACATCAAGTAGTCTTTTCATTGTATTCAATAGAATGCCCAGCTGAAAGCAAACAGGGGGTCAGAATAATAAGATTTGAAGTTCGAACAAATGTGGCTCAGTACCAAAACTTACATCTTCAGGTACAGTATAGGGCCCCACTGAATTGCGTTTCGTGAGTTTCTGCACATATTTGAGGCCAAATTTCTTTGGGGCAATACAGTCCTTAAGTGGAGCCAAGACATCAACGTACTGTTTTTCAAGAGATTCTATCACTGCTTTCTCAACATCTGCAATAGCCTTTTATTGTAAAGAAAGGAAAATAACACATGTCAAGTTAGATCTCGTTACCATGCGAAGAGATCAATAAAGTGAATGTATATAATCTTACATTCTCAAGAACAAATATGTATTCTGGCCATCGGCAAATGATAACCTCATACTCTGTCAATGTATTCTTCAACAAATCATACATCTCATCCACAAAAGGGGTGGTCATATGCTGAGTCCTAACTCCTGACCATTTAACCTGATATAATTGGTAAAGGTAATGCATATGAGACACAAATTTCAAAATATTTAACATTGGAAACTGGTGCCAACTGCCAAGAAAACTATATGTATCAGTTGTGTACTGTGTACAACAATTACTCTGGCAAGATAATTTATTTTCAAGTTTCAACACATCTCAGTAGCCATGCCATTCATGTCAAGAGAGGCACCAGAATAACTAATACGAAAACTGCTTTCCAGCAAACACTTGTCACCATAGCAGCCTAACTTTCAACTGCAAACCAGATAAATGTTTATCTACCAGGCCACATTATCTACATACAACTTCTCCAATGTTGCTCAGCAAACGGGAAATAAAAGCAAAGGAAGAGAAATACCGGATTAGCACATGCATCGAGGAACCAATAACAGCAGATGTCATTAGTCCCTTCTCATTTTGAAATCATTTGTTATATGGAGAACCTGTGCTAACCAAACATAACATACATCAACAAATAGCAGGAGCAAATAAAAGAGTAGAACCTACCTTATCCAATCTGCAATTTTCCAGCAATGTCCTGCGCTTGTCTTCGATCCATAAAACAATATACAAATGGAATAGCTCTTTTGCATCAACACCAGCTTTGATTGGGCTGTGCGTAAATTCAAACATCAGTCTTGACTAGACAAGGCACAAGAAAGAAGAGAACATTCTTTTGATAAAAGGTGTATCCCCTGCTTCTATTGAAAGCAAATTAGGGAGAACGAGAGCTTAATGGTGGGGATGCCAGCTTTAAAGAAAGAGAACCTAGCAAATGGTTAAGAACTTTTTACCAAATGTTCCAGCTAGCAAGATCCTTCTGAAAGTCAGCAGTTGCAATCACCAAATCTGAAACAGGCGATGAAGGGCCAGTAGGAGGGCATGCAACAAGAAAAGCACGCAGTCTATTTGAGAGCTCCACACTATAGATGGAAGCAGCTAAATTGGGGAGGTCGACAAAACTGCAGAAGCAAAGGAACAGACATAAATTAGAATGATTGATAATAAAAATAAAGAAAAAGAGCCATAATCAGTTAAATAGTTGATGCATCTAAAGACTCTACAATGAACTGTGCATAAAAATAAAAAGATGCATAATAGGCGATGCTATTATACTATGCTTTACTGATACCCCAACTATCACGTACCTGGGAAGTATATGTTGGTTATGAATTTCAATGTCTGTAAAAATTTCATTACGCAAATTACAGCATAAAGATTTCATCTTCTGGTAAGCTGTTGTAAAGGTAACTAAATCCACTCTTATGCCGTCAGAATTTCCTGTGACATATTCATCAGTCTCAAGCATGTGTCGCCTTGATCGCTTCCTGGCAGCAGCCTGGACATGCATTTGAAATAATTAGGTTACAGCTAGTGAAGATAATATCCACAAATGAAACAGTCGAAGAATGACCTGGAAGTAACCGCATAATCTGAGCTGAGCCTCTGGAGATAATACATCATGGAGAAGACTGTACAGCTTTATAGCTGGTTCTAGAGCACAAGCAGCCAAACCAGTTGGAGGTCTAAAATCTTCCACCAATCCTGATGGCAAAGATTCATCCAGAGACTTGTAATTCTCAAATACCATAGCTAATGTTTGCTCAATTTGCTCCTCAACTTCCCCCAGTATGCGGTTCTGATGAAGCAAGTCCAGTCGAGTAATAGAGTTAAGACATTAATGTTACAAGAGCATTTTGAGAAAAATAACAATAGATAAGCCAGTGAGGCATACTATAATTTATTAATTTATTCCATATAACTATATGTATTTTTTATTACCACTACCATATAAAAAGAGTTGTACTCTACTATTCTATAGATGGATGTTTGAAGACAAGTGTGTTTTATTTGTAGGATATAAAAAATTGCATCATTTACACGTGCTTACATGTAGATACCCAGTTGGTATTGATTATAGTTTGTTTTAGGGAGCTTTTGGATCCTAGGCAATGAGGATTCTAGCCTTGCTTAGCGAGGGGAGACACTTAGTAGTAAAAAAGCTAGCTTTGCCTGGCAATCTAGCCAGCAACTGCCAGGCAAACCTCACCGACGAGAGAGAGTCCAAAGCCAAAAATGGCTCTCCTTCACCAGCAAGCATGCAAACGTGCCCTTCAGATGGACCCAAACATTGTGCCTTTCTTATGTGGAGCATAGCCTAAATAGGCAATTTTTTATTAGCTGAGCAAAGCAAAGCTAACTAAAGATCCAAATGTACCCTTAGTTTGAATATAATTATTCCAATCTTTTAAGATTAGAATATATAATTTATTTGAAAACAATTACAGCGTATATGCACCATGCTACTATCACATAAATAAGACAACATAACATTTACACTAATAGACAATTTTTTATTAGCCAAGCAAAGCAAAGCTAACTAAAGATCCAAATGTACCCTTAGTTTGAAGATAATTATTCCAATCTTTTAAGATTAGAATATATAATTTATTTGAAAACAATTACAGAGTATATGCACTAATGCACCATGCTAGTATGCTACTATCAATAAATAAGACAATATAACATTTACACTAATAAAGGGTGTACCCAGTGCTGAAAAAGCTCCCACACATTGTGGGGTCAGTGGAAGGGAAATTCTCGGATAATACAATACAACGATAACACTACATAGTAAATACATGGAATTTGAAGAAAGAGAGCACCTCTTGATGGCTCAATGCAGAAGTGCCTTGGGTCTTCATTAGTATGGGTAACAGAAGCTCATGAACCAGATTGAGCCAATCAGCAGTAGGTGTTGCAACATCCATGATATAAGAGAGATATCTGTACAGGGACTAGCACTTAATAATAGCAATGGAGAAGAAAAATGGGGGAACAAGACACGGATGTTTGAAATAACTCAAATAAGTTATGATATGATAGAAAAGCCTAATGGTTCTAGTCAACTAGCCCAACAGCCCTGTGAGCCCCACCTAAATAGTTTCAAGTATAGTAGATGTTTCTTGCACAGACAGTACACAAGGGAAAGGAGCATATAGCAACAATTAAGCAAGCTAAATCACACTGATACAAAATAATCATACAAATGCTAAATACTAGCCAGGAAAATGTGACTGTTCTATAGCAATAGCCAAGTACCTCAGCTTTGTGTAGGCATCTGAAACCCCATAGTACAATGCAAATTCTGTCAACAACCATTTCCAGGAACCTTGCAAGACGAGATTCCGTTGTTGAATGTGTTGTGCTTTCATTGCAACTTCCAAAACAATATCGTAAGCTACTGTTTCTGCAACAGAGCCATACTGCAAAGCAAAGCATGGACATGAACATTAAGTAAATGGTAATAAAACAATTATTCCTACTACTCAATAGAGTACTACTAAATCTCAAAACGGATAGACTACTTCCAACAAGGCAGCCAACTGAGAAAAGTATACCTTAAAATCATTTTTTATATGACTTAGATACTAATAAACAGCCTACCTTATCCAAACACATTCAGTCTATGAATCATGTAACGGTGTAAAATCATCTTGTTTCATGTTATTCCCTGAGAATGACGATCCAGAAAACATTGTCCTTTGCTGACAGGCTCGAACTCACAATAACATAATTAAAAGAAAACTTCACCAATATCATAACATGTTTGGCAAGAACCAGGTCATCAGTCTAAATATATGATAAAAGTTGGTTTGTTATTTTTTAGAAATTGTCACTCATGCCAAGAAAATAGAAATGAGTTGATACTATGATTAATGATGTGTTATTTCCATGTTATACAGGAAGCAATCAAATGAATAAAGTTGTTTCCCATGAAATAATCTGTGGCATTTAAATGTTTAGTAAATCAATAGCTAACAGAACGAAAGTAGGGAGGGGGTGAGCAATAACAGCTTACAGGGCTGCCATTAACAGGGATGAGTACATAATAACATAAGACCTAAATTTGAAGCATCAGTACCTTCGCATTGTTCTCATCTGCAGCAGTTGTATAGTGTATGTATAGCTGGATGCGGCCAACCAGTTCATGCTCAGGTTCCCGGTAAATTGACCACCAGCGGAGCTTGTCAGCCTACAGAAGAAAGTTCAGAAATACTCTGAGCAATGAGGATCACCATTTCAGGAGGTCAGAAATTGTATAATAACCATTCAAAACCACCAAAGTTTAAAAATCTACTACAACTGCAAGTAGCAAAATGGCTTGAAAAAGTCATACAGATTCCTCTGCCATTGTAGCAACTTGAGCAACAACACGCCCACAGGTCGTTCCTTTTGAATCAGAAACATCAATGATCAGATCATCTCCAAGGCTGTCAGGGAAGCTGAAATATTCACATAAATATATTCAACCTCACTTATTTCATAATATTAAGATTTCCAGGAAAAACAGCAGTAGATAAGCTCAAAGAAAGGTTTTGCTGCATACAAGACATGTGTTTCAGTGGATCCTGGCTGCATCGGTACAACTTCATCTTCAGGCGAACTTTTAAGCCTCAATTGGCAGGAATAAGTCTCTGAGACAAGAGGGTCATGATGGATTAAATCAGAGGATTGAATGTTAAAAGAGAAGTAATCCATATTTACCTTGTGGTGTTTCATAGGATGAACTGCTGCGCAGGGTAGTCACACCAACTTTTAGCAGACCAGATACCTGTTTGATATATTGAGCACTTGCTTGCATGTATGCTAAGCTATGCTTTGAAAAGGAACTGTTAGCAGGTAGCTGTGGTAAAGCTTGAATCCTTCGAACTGACTCCCATCCAGATGAGAGTGTGGACTGTACATTTGACAAACGGTACCGGATTGAATTTAATTTCACCACTGGCAGAGATGAGAAACTGCAACCAGATGGTATATCTACAGACATCCGGACTTTCCGCACTACAATTGGAAATATATTAAGTTAGCATTCATTTTGGCATTCTTTTGGACGCAGTTTACAATGATCATGTAAAGCAATATTCTGACAAGTGGCAAGTAGGAAGATGTGTTGGTATAAACAATACACACACAAAAAAAAACCAACGTTAGGTTTCCATACCTTGAACCTTCATCTTGCCAATTGTTTTCTTTGGTTTTGACGCAACACCATCACTAATAAGCTCAGATGCTTGTTTTGCCATGAGTTCCTCTTCTGATTGTAGCAACACATTTTGCAGGCTAAAAGGCAAAAGTATCAACTTAAAAGTACAATTATTGAAGCACTACAGATGGAGAGAACCAATAGAATTGTATAAAAAACAGCATGAAGAAGTACATTGCTTAACAACATAAAATGCACATAGGACCATGGATAGCATATGGGTTTATGTTTACAACAGGCTTGGATCCAAATTCTTTATATCAGTTTTGAATACCCATGTCAAACATAATAAGAAAATACAATCTCTTTCTATCCATAACATTTAAGACTGCTGAAATCAATGGATAGAAACAACTGCTGCAGTCAAGTAAAGCTAGAATGAATAGAATATTTGCATATTTTTTAAACTAGGGGAATTGGCCATTGCAGTGAAAAACACAAAGCACTGTCCAGGTCAGGTTCAGAATTTCAGATTGGCAGTTTTGAAGGCGGGTAAAGAGTAAACATAGCACATCAACAGTATTTGCTGACATTTTTTATATCCTGTTGTATTTTATGAGCAGAAACCATTTATCTTGAGTCCATGTGTATAAAACAACTCACCAAAATGTATTTCGCAGCAACGTGCATTCGTTTTCCAGAAAAACTGGAGCTTCCATGCAACCTCTAGCCCATGCATGAAGGCACAGGCGAACACAAGCATCATAAGCAAGAACAGAATACCAGGGCCCTTGCAAACTGGAAAATTTTTCAAGAAACACATTAATAACGAATATATCTGTATAGGATACAGAAAACAAACTATAACTTGCTTACGGCACATACCTGGCATGAAACGTTGGGACTCGAAGAGGAATTGAACTAGATGGTTTGCTGCTGTGCCCTGGATTTAAAGTGCATCTATATAGACAAAAATTACATAGAAATTAATACAGGCATAACATGATAAAAGTTTTTCTCAACGAGTTTGTAATAAATAAATAACTTGTATTACAAAAGCTACCTTTCAGTTTTGTCAGGCAAGTTAGCTTCCACGTTATCATCAATGTTTTTCTCCTTTTTGTTTGTGGAACCATCATGTACATTCGCATTGGCACAGTAAACAGCTGGGTTTATTTCCTGATCATAAGCATGTATTGGCGGTGCACTGGGAACATCTGACAAACCATCCTGCACATAAAATTAATAATTGCAATTACACGTCTGACACACAAAAAATCAATATATATAGTTAGCACATCACATATGGTTCCATGAAAATTTATCAATATCAAAAATTTTAAAATATATAGATAGAAGGACAACAGATGACACTTGGTCAGTTTGGATCATTTACATAAAACTCGACAGCAACATGTCCCCTAAAAAACAAGCTGTATTCTACAGACAACTTTGGGTACTAGATTACATTACTCACTAGAACCAGCCGCAGTGCCACACAATGTATTTCTCAAGTCTCAAGAAAAAACAAATGTTCCAGATGCATTATGGGTAAGAGAGGGTTTCTCTTTAGAATCCAGAAGAAAAAGTTTTTTTAAAATCATCCAGACCATTATCAAAATGTATTAAATGCACTGTGAACTTCAGAAAATATTCATAATGACAAAATAATCTTTGATGGAATTGTGGACAACATATTGTCCTGCTGATGGTGCAACAACATTCCAAGATATAGAGTAACCTAGAGTATCTGGTAATCTGGAATTCTGGACAGAGGATTCTTAGAAGCAAGAAGAGTTACATTTTTATAACTAAAATTATGAGTAGCTGATTGTTTGGAGCATGTTGACCGACTATTTGATCATAAACACATATTGAGTGTTAAGAAATACAGCAAACATGCCTTCTTGCCTAACTCAGCCAAAAAGGGAGTGTATTTACATAGTACCGCAGAATGAAACAAAACGAAAATGACATTTGATCAGATGTATTGCTTTCATAGAAGACTGAAACAGAGAATAAGAAAAATAAATCTGCTTTGCACATAAGCACAGATATCGAACCATTTGAGAAGATTTCACGCTGTCTCGAGCAGGGACGTGAGCAGAGTAGTTCTCTGGCTGGTATGTTCTCGAATTTAAAGGTGTAGTGCGGCTGTAATTCTCTGTGGCTGCCATCCGAGTTTTAGGAACTGCACTGTTCACCTCTCTTCGTGCTGGGCCAGTATGAGAGTACTCAGATGCATACCCACCCCTTGAGGCCACACCATTGCTCCGGGTCTCCACCTGACTGGAAAACTCCGAGCTCCCTGCCGAGTCTGAGTACTCCTCTTCTTCAACATATCTACCAACCTGTGCCTGCGGCCGCCGTAACTGTTGTGCCTTCGTCTTCGGCAGTGCTGTGTCTCTTGATGAGCTCAGATCCGAGTAATCACTTGAGTAGTAGTGCGGCAGCCCAGAAGCCGCGGCATACCGATACTGGGGCACGGCTGCGCGCCGGGGGATGTCGTCGCGGGGGGGCGACGAGTCCACGGAGTATCTGCCGCTGCATGCTTCGACCTCCTCCGTGCCAGACGACTCGTCCATGTCGGATCCCGACGCGGCGCTGCCGTCGTCAGTGCGCAGCGCGCCGTGCGACACCGGCGGCACAGCCGGGCGCGGCAGGTGCCCGCTCCGGAACTTCTCCGGAGGCGGCATGCCGAGGCCACCGCTGGCGCCCCGCACGGCGCGGAGCGCGTCGATGCGGTCGTGGCTGTGCAGAGCCCCGCCATGGCCCTGCCACATTTGCAGCAGCCAACACCACCACACAGAAAAAACACACGTCAGAGACGAAAACCCGCAACGCAGCACAAATCAACCCAGCTAGGGCCCGGAGCACGGCGAGCTCGTACTCACCTCTCGCACCCACTTGAGGGCGTCTCGATCTAACCCCTCCGTGAACATCATCAGCGCATGCGAGTTCCAACTGAAACGGACGAACAAAATCAGCAAAAAATTCCAGTTTCCGAGCCAGACACACCAAATGCGTGCGATTCACGCACCGAAAAAAACCTGCCAAAAAAACCTCGCGAGCAGATTTGAGAACGGTGAGTGGATTCCATTCCAACGATTGGGAACCAAATCAGGCAGTGAAATCCGCTTACCTTGAGCCGAGCCGGAGCGCGGATTTGCCGGTGGGGGTGACGCGAGCCCTGCGGTTTGAATTAGTTTGAAAAAAAATCGACGCGACTAATTCCGGGCGGCAGCTGGAGGCGACAGCGACCGGAGCCCGAAGAGCATCGACTTCGAGTGAGAGAGCCTCTCGGTAGGGGTAGGGGGGAGACGAGGAAAGGGGCAACCAAGAGTTTAGTCTACGTCACTACTGCGGCAGAAAGGAAAACCTCTAGTCTAAAACAGTAAAACCCACTGTAAATTTTCAAATTAACCAAAAAAGAGACGATTAATTTACATGTAAGCCCTCGGCTGGTGTTTAATTGGTAAGAAGTTAATGGACAAAATCTCCGTGTAACGCGTTCCAGAGTATCTTCTCCCACACGTACGATCCTGTCGCCCGTAAGTTAATAATCCAGAGTTTCTCCGTCCTACCACAAAAGGAAAAATATAAAAACTATATATCCTTTTTGATACGGCTCAAAAAGAGGTACTCTCCTGTTTTCAAAAGAAAATTATTTTGTACATTATTTCAGATAACATGAATGATTAATTTGTGTGTATTTTTTATTTGTCTCTATTAAATTTAATACATTAATAAAGATAGTGTAGGAAACAAGAAGTAAGTAGTAGTATTTTAGAGGAATATACATTCAAAATATACAATGAAATACAAAATGATTTATTTAGGACATATATATGAGTACAATATTTAAGGCATGTTTGAGACAGTTTTACCTTCAGATTTTTTTTGAGAAGGTTTGGGACAACTCCATCTCTATGATTTTTTAGATCAGATTTAGTTTAGCTCAAATAAATCGTGAAACTAAAGTTGTGAATAGATTAAAAATATTTACTTAACTAATTTAGTTTTTGTTTCATATTAAAAATAAAAATTTAAATTATTTTATTATATTATATTATATAAACTACAGATTACTAAATCGAGTCGAAACTATATCTACCGCGAAAACTATTTAGCATGGTAATTTCGTGTGGAAAACCAGCATTAATATAGTCCAACGTTTAGGTTGGACTCGCAGGGACCTCGCTTTTCCGTTACTTTTGAACCTCCCCTGCACGTAAGCCACCAACGGGAAGGGAGGCGCGGCGCGTTGACGCCGTCAAGGCGCGCGCCGTGACGCCGACGGCGTGGGCGGTGAGCCGGGGTGGGTGGGGCCCACGTAACGGTCGAGCGGTGTGCGGCCGACGTCGTGGTGGAGTGGACCGGTATGAACGCGCGCACAACCCGAGGCTTATCTCCACCGTTGGATTCTCGGAGGGAGACGCGTGGCGCGCGCATCGGGGGTGTACGGCGATGGGGGAGCGGCGCATGTGGGGGCACATGCGCGCGGAGGCCCCGCGTGTCGGGGTCTTTTTCGCCAGCGGCGTGGCTATCGTATTCGGCTTGCCGTGGGTGCAAGGACGGTTCTGCCCCTGTTGTTTTGGGCAAATTACAGAAAACAGTTTCTCGATTACTATTTTTTTAAAATCTTATAAATATAGTCTATAATATTTAATAATTTTGTGTAAAATTATGATACGTTCAAATATGTATATCATCAACTTATAACAGTTTGTCAAACTAATCATATATTTGAGAGAGATAAATGATGATTTAGAGAATGGATTGGGAAATAGAGTCATTTAGGAGAATTATTGGAAATTCATTTTTCACAAAATACCTAAATTTAAATTTAAGTAGTTATATAGATAATTTCTGAAGATACTCTAAAAACTCACTCGTAATACATTTTTTTGGTTGGCACCGTTACGTAGATTTAATAGAGTGATTATATAAATTTTTGGAATATTATGGATAAATAAATTTTTTACTTTATACTAGTAAGTACGGTGATTGAAAAAAACTTTGTTATCTATTATTTATTTAATTTAGAAACTTTCTAGCTAAGAAATCTATTAAAAAATTACTAGCTGGACTGCTGGATGGATAGTGATGCCCACCCAGGTCCTAGCTGCCACCGGTGGTAGGTAACGTAGGTTGTCACTTTGTACTACGATTCACGGGCTTGAGGGCTTCACAGTCACAGCTGACTGTTTCTGTCGTGATCTCTTATCGGTTAATCTTCTTGTAAAATATAAATTTCCTCGAAGAGATAAGTTAACGTTCATCCGGTGCAGTCGTTCACTAACCAAGCAAAGATATGGCAAACTAGGTGAGTAAGCTGCACTGTAAACAAAATTCAGCGGAAGTGGTTCAACGTGCACTTGCGCTGCACTTTTCTAATCAAAATTCAGTTGGAGGTGTTTAGATTTGCTACTAGGTCGGTACATTTAACGGAAGAAGATAATGCATTACTAACCACGCGTGGAGTATGGATTTTTTTAAATAATACGTTTTTATTCAAAATTTCCAAATCTATTATGCAGTTTTAAGAAATTGCAAAAAATAGTAAATTGTCGACAAATTATCTGTTGATTTATTCTTTATCGGCAGATGGTCTGCAAAACAGCAAAAGTCACATTGGCGAGACCGATCTTTATCGATAGACCATTTGTCAGTAGAGACTAAATCGACCAATGGTCAATCGCCTAGAGCCGAGGCAAGTGGACACGGTGCATGGGCAGGCACGCAGTTGATTTGGCTTATGTCGGTGTATCATCGGTCGATAAAACCGAAACTGATTTTTGTCATACAGGTCTTGAAAATGTCTCCGTCGATAGTTGGTTTATCGACAGTAGGTTATTTTTGTAATTTATAAAATCCGATGTTGGGGGAAAATACTTCATCCTCATGATCCTCTAAATAAAGGCAAGTCTTAATTTTGGAGCCTAAGATTTGCCTCTGAATTGAAGGGCTCGAAGCCGAAGAGTTTGTCCAAGCTACGATCTGAAGAGACTCTCCGAGAGACTTCCCTTTCGGAGCGGAAAACAACCAAAAAGATGAGACGCTTACCTTATCAATATCCTTCGAGCATGTTTTATTATATTAACCTTATAAGGGATACCGAAATAGCATCCACTATGTTGGTTGTAATTGAAGGGTAAAAAGATCTTTTCTCTACAAATTTTACCTATAAATACCTCCTTCTCACCCTATAAGAGACATCGAATATTCCGATATTCAATAGATACTTCGAACTATTCTGAGTTGTTATTATTTTTGGAGGTTTAAGATAATCCGCATTCACAAACACTTCGTTTGTCAGTTTTTGATTTTATAAAACCGGTTAGCATAATCCATTACGTCAACATCCGTGTAAAAGATTTAAAAATTTGAATAAAAGTGTATTATTTAGAAAAATCTGGAGCATGTGCATCAAAAACAAGAACCCGTCCATGACAACGTACATCAAGAACACCCTCCACCGACGCGCCGGATCCGACCCCAGCGTCCCGTTCTTTCATCTGCAAGTCGCCGTCGTCATGAGCACCGGTTTCTCCGACGGCGAAGAACAAGGCAGCCGGGCTCCAGCAGCGCCGTCCCAAGCTTCCGCCAGTGGCCTTTTCGGTTTTTTTTTTCAGCGCAGCGCAGCGCGAGCGATCGCGCGGAAAAGGGAGCGGTTTGTTAGGGGCAGATTAGACGAGAGAAACCAGCGCCTCGATCGCTCTCTCTCACATGGAAAGCGTTGTCGGGCTTGTCGCGAGCGCATGCGCCACCGTCCGTCCGTCCACACGGAAAGGTTGCGTCCGGTTGATCGGCGATCAAACTGAGGCGAAGCTGGTGGGAATGAAGATAGAATTAATACACCGTGGCATGATAGGTTACCGTTTCTCACGTCTCACACGTAAGGGATGAACCACAAATATATCATGGCTGGACTGATCCTTATATTCTTAGTTAATATTTTTTTTAAAAAATGCAACTTTATAGCTTTTGTAGTAATAAAAAAGGTAAAGGTAAGCTCAAATCTCACATTCTCACCCACCCTCTCTGTCTCTCAAGTCTCACCCTTATTGCTGTGTAGTGTGAAACTGCACGTGGAGCCGAAGCATTTTTCATTTTTTTTAACTCGATAGACAAATGGAGTGTCAGGAGCGACAGTTAGTCAGACGGAGAATACGGTCGTTTTTGTTTATAGCAAGCGGCGGTGCAAAGCGAAGGCGAAGAACGTCTCCTCCGTGTAACGCGGGAGAATGGCAGATGGCATGGGACGTGGACCGGAGGCTGGAGCTGAGCACGATCGATGCGACGCGGGATTTCCTGAAACGAAACCAATCGGTTCCCGTTTCGTGCGTGCGCGGATGGCTGCTATATAGTTTTTTTTTTTCGGATAGAGCTAGCCCAACTTTAATTCGAACCGGGGTGGAATAATAGTGGAATGTGATCGTGTCGTGTCACGATTCCAATTGTCGAGCAAGCAGCGTCCGTGCACTTTGTTGTTGCCTTTTTCTGTGGATTATTTTATACACGAATTTTCTGTGCTTTTATATCCAAGACGCACATGTAGTTAATGAACGAGAGCCTGTTAGTTTAGTATAAATTTTAGAGCTAATCCTAGCAAGAATTTAAATAAAAATGTACGAAACAAAAAAAAGATGTTTTCGAGATTCACATTTTTTTCACAAAATAGGTAAATCACCCAAATGTCACTTTTAGTGCACTCCAACATATATTATATAGTACCGTCGAATATGGGGACGAAAATGGTTGGGATGCTTCTCTATGTACGTAAGAAGCACTTGTAGCTAATGAACAAGAGCCTATAATATTAGGGTAGGTTAATATTAAAGTTGTCAATTCTGTTTCAGTATCGGTCGAAATGATCAGTATGTATCATTCCACCATTTAAACCGATACTTACTAAATTGTGTATCGTTCTGGTTTCAATACCAGTTAATATTGGCTATTCCAGTAAATACCGATATCATACTAGCTAATACAGGCCATTCCAGGTCCCATACCAAGTAATACTAATCAATATTGCTCATTTTGGTCAATACCGATCATCCTAGATAAAATTATATTTTGAAATTTATTATGTTATATATTACTTATATTAAAGTATATATTATATTGTATTTAGCTATATATTATACTTGAGATATCAACATGTTTAAATATATTATATTTAATCGTACGGATCTATATCAGGCTCCAAAACGGTACACCGGACCGATACCTACGTTTCATTAGTCATGGACACCCGAATGAAATTAACCAGCTCCGTTAATATACTCACCCTTCCGTGATTATGGAGATAATGGGATTTTCGTCTCAGGTGGATGTGGTCTGTGTATGTCTGACCACAGTCCACAGGCCGAGCCGAAGAACACCAAAACCCACGAAGAAGTTGTACTTGGGCCTAGGCCTCAACTGCAACGACAGGCGAGGCCACGTCGGGTGTGTCAAATCGTGGTCCAGCCCTTCAAGCGCACGGGATCCAACTACGGCCAGCCGTCTCACGGGACGGGATGGTCGCCGCCTCGCCGGGAATCGGTTTCATTCTCTCACTCTCAGAGGAACCTGGCACTCCGCGGGAGTGGAGTAGAGGATCCCGGAGGCGTGCTGCGGTGAAGCGGCGCGGCGAGTGGAAGAAGGGAATGTGGTGGGAGGGGGAGGACGGCGAGGAGGCGGCGCGGCCGCGGGAGGAGGTCCCCGTCGACTGCGACTTCATCGCCCTCCTCTATAAGCCCAAGGTCGGAATTGCCATCCCAGCACGTCTTCTCCTCCGATTCGCCCGCCGCAATTTTTTCCCGTTTTCCGTGGTTCACTTTTGATTGCGGCAGATGGTTGAATACTTGAATTCATGGAATGCAGTTGCTGTGTTAGTTGCTTATTGCGAGGGCGGGGTTTTCGTAGGAGCGTTTCCTCGCGCTCACGGGCCAATTGGTGCATGCAGGATTACTACAAGATACTGGAAGTGCGGTATGACGGTCGCAGGAGACGATCAGGTCGAGCTATATCCGTCTTGCACTGGTCAGTGTCTGCTTAAACACTCTGGTCTATTTGTTGTATCTTTGTGTTTCACGAATTCTCTCGACAAGGAAATTTAAGCTATGAATTCCACTTTTTTTTGACAAAAGGCCAACCGAATGGCCCAGCTTTGTATTAGAAAGCTCAAAAATAAAGGTAGCAGCTGGCAAGCCAGCAGAACAAACAAACACCAGTCCCCCACATGAAAGAACACAGCGCCAACCAAGCACAAGAACAGCAAAAGGGCAGGTGAGGAATGCCAGGAACACAGCCCAGCCAAAGGGTCAACAAAAAAAGGAACAGACGGATCACCCCAAAACAGCATCTAACGATCCACGCACGACAGCGCCCAACCACCACTTCAGCTCGCCATATGGCCCCCTTTCACAAGCAACTTCGGACGTGCACATGGAGCAATGCAAGCAAGTTGGAAACCTCCACCTTGAACCGCACCGGAGCCAGCATCTCCCACTGTTTAATCAAGGACAAAACACGAAACAAAATACTCATTATGTTATGGGAGATTCGATTTTGAAACACAAAACAGTTCCGCTGCAGCCATAGAGCCCAAGCGCAGCCCGAGAGCACCCAAACATTGACCAATTTCGATGTGGCAGACCCCCTCGTGAGGTGCGAATCAATGAAAGACCTCAAACTCAAGGGGCTTTCATCCCAGCCCAAGGCATCTCTAACAAAGCACCAAACAAACTGCGCCATCTGGCAGCGAAAGAAAATATGATCTATATCCTCAATAGCCCCACACAACTTGCATCTAGGGTCCCCCCTCCAGCCCATTTTTTGCAAGGTGAAACCAACAGGAATTCTGCCTTTAAAAAGGAGCCAAAGGAAAATTTTTATTTTGAGAGGAGTCCAACTTTTCCACAAATTAACCGGACCAATATCCTTGACCCCACCAAAGACAAGTAAACGATAGATGTGATTTGACCGGAACCCGCTCTTGCCAAAGCACCAGATCATCTCATCCAGATCATCTCCCAAAACAACACCATCCAACAGGCTGTTTAGCCCATCCCATTCGATCATATCCTCTTGGGTAAGTGACCTCTTAAGCTCGATCTTCCAGACACCATCATCGTAATTATCACACACAGTGGCTTCAGAGTCAGCAGCAATCTCGAAAATGTGATAGAACTTGACATCGAAAGGCAAATCTCCTATCCAAACATTTCTCCAAAAAGAAATCTTACGCCCAGTACCCACTTTGTACGCCCCCTCAATACGGGTCCAACTCTGAACTTTATGCAGACATTTCCAAAAGAAAGAACCACCCCCAGGAGAGGATTGAAAGAAACCCTCATCACCACAGTACTTATTTCGTAAAAGAGTGTAGCAGACGCCCTTATTCCCCGCTTCCAGATGATAAATCCACTTACAAAGTAACGCAATATTCATCGCTCTGATATCCATAAAACCTAACTCCCCATAGTCTTTAGGCGTGCACAGTTTTTTCCAGATCATCAAGTGGTATTTTCTCTTGTTTTCCATACCGCCCCAGAAAAATTTAGACCTGATACTATCAATGTCCCGGTGCATAGTTTCTGGAAGCATAAAAACCCCCATCATATACAAAGGGATGGAACTCAGACAAGAATTAATTAATACCATCCACCCCCCATAGGACAAATGCCTCGTTTTCCAGCTGGACAGTCTCTTCTCAATTTTCAGAATCAGATTCTTATAAACATTAACAGAGGGCTTGGATCCAGAGATAGGAATACCAAGGTAAGTGATAGGAAGCTCCCCCATCTTACAGTTAAATTTGTCAGCCACCCGGACAGCCTCATCTCTATCAGCCCCAAACACAAAGACCTCACTCTTTTAGTAGTTAATCTTCATACCCGACATACTCTCATAACAATAAAGGAGGAATTTCATGACACTAATATTATAATCATCCATCTCCATAAACAGAATCGTATCATCAGCGTATTGCAGATTAACTAAACCCCCTTCAACCAAGTTGGGAACCAGACCTCATAAATGACCTTTTTCTTTAGCTCTAAGAAAAAACTCAGATAGCGCGTCACCCACCAGGTTAAACAGCAGAGGGGATAATGGATCCCCTTGTCTCAAGCCTTTGAATGTTCGAAAAAAATCACCCAAATCCCCATTCACGTTAACAGCAACTCTGCCACCCTCCACCACTTGTCTGACCCAGCCAACCCATTTATCAGGGAAGTTCTTCCTATTAAGCACCTCAAACAGGAAATTCCAATTCACCTTATCATAGGCTTTCTCGAAATCAAGCTTGAGAATCACCCCTTTAAGTTTTTTCTTACAGAGCTCGTGGGCTACCTCATGTAACGTAACTACCCCCTCAAGAATATTTCTCCTAGGGATAAAGGCAGATTGGCTTTTGTCCACCACTCTGTCAACACACTTGGTGAGACGATCCATTAAAAGTTTTGTAATAATTTTATAGCTCACATTCAAGAGACAGATAGGTCTAAACTGCTTGATGTCATTAGCTTCCTGAACTTTAGGAATGAGGACAATACTCCCATAGTTCAGTCTGTGCAAATTCAGCTCCCCTTTATGGAGATCATCCAACATCTCTTTAAAACAGAGTCAACTGAGGCCAGAAAGCTTTATAAAAGGCGCAAGGTAAACCATCTGGACCAGGGGCCGTATTAGTCTTCATATTCTTAACAGCTAAGTCAATCTCATCAAGACTTAAGGGCTTGGTCAACTCTACCCCATCAAAAAGAGGGAGACTTCCTCTACAACTCCAAATATCATTGGACAGGTGAATTCCACTTTTATAATAATGAATAATCTTTTGCCGATGCCGTCATGATAGCATTTAACGATGCTCGCCCTGTTCATGTAGAACTGGCACCCTAACAAGAAGAAGGGCGAAGAAACGGCAACCTCCAGATTTCAGGAGATTAACGAAGCATACCAAGGTGAGCCACGAGCTTGTTTAATTGGTCAGAAATACGTCTATGTTAACCTTCACGGGAAGATGGCATGTCATACACTGTCTACTATTTGTGCAATGCGGACTGTAATGCCTATTTTTCTGCATGGGTATTCAGCAATATACACATATTTTTTCCCTATAACGTAAAAGATGTGAGAACTCAGCAAATCAGATCAGATACTAGTGCACGGCTGCATGCAAATTTATCAACACGTTGCCTTAGGCATGGAGCAAATTATGCCTCTCTGTCCAAGATGTTACTCTGAATTTCCAGTACTCTGAGGAATTGGAATACAAGGATTGGTTACCAAAAACTAATGATACGCTACAATCATGTTAAAGAAATCAGTATCCATAGGCTTATTTGTATCTAATACATCTCTGGTTTTCTTAATACTTATAGAAAATAGAAATTGGATAAGGTTTGTTGCTTCGAATACATTCTTTCCTATTAAATGATTAATATATTTTCTCGTTATATGTGATCAATTTAAACCAATATATCATTCTACTAAATAAAAAGTAGTATTCGATATTGTCTATCGACATGAAATATGTGCGTAATGCACACACCAATTCTTTAGTAGTTGACGAGATTATTCTTTTTTTTGAAAGAACACATGGAGATACTTCTAATTTAATTTCATTTGATGCGTATGACAGTTTAAGTACCTTAAATGGAGCTCCAATAATCTCAATATTAGTTTACCATACCTAAATTGTTGAGATTATCGAAGCTCCATTTAAGGTACCTAAACTGTCATATGCATCAAATCGGATTAAATTGAATGTATCTCCATGTGTTCTTTCCAAAAAAGAAGAATAATCTCGTCAACCATCGAAGAATTGGTGTGTGCATTACGCGCATATTTCATGTTGATAGATAATATCGAATACTTAGAGTAAGTAATTTTCATTTAGTAGAATGATGTGTTGGTTTAAATTGATCACATATGAGTCTGCTTTAACGAGAGGATATGTTAATTATTTAATAGGTAAAAATGGATTCGAAGCAGAAAGTCTTATCCAATTTCTATAAGTATTAAGAAAATTAGAGACATATTAGATACAAATAAGCCGATAGACACTTATGAATCTAGAATTTTGTGTAATTTCGTATAATTATTTTATATTACATTCGTATAATTATATTAGTAGTTTGGCAAATCTTTTGAGACTAATTTACAGTCATTTATGAGAAATCACTTGTTTCTTAACGCATTGAGGTTCAGATAATTTACTGCCAGGCTAGCGAACTACGGTATTAAATCATTGGTAAGAAACTATGGGGAACATGAATTTTACTTAGCGGTCACGGTTCCGTGGACTAAAATTTAGTCCGTATCACATCGGATATTTAGAAATTAAATTGATGGACTAAAAATAAACTAATTATAAAAATATTTGTAGGATTAGAGGATAATCCGCGAGATGAATTTATTAAGATTAATTAATCAATGATTAGCAAATATTTACTGTAGCATCATATTGTCAAATCACGACGTAATTAGACTAATTAAATTTGTCTCGTAAATAATCCACAAATTATGAATTAATTTTGTAAATAGTTTATATTTAATAGTCTAAAATAATATCTAAACATTCGACGTGATAAGGATTAAAATTTAGTCTCTTAAACGAAACACCCCCTTGGTTATCCATCGCACTTGAGTCACAGTTTTGGTGTAGCTTGAACACCTCAGATGCATTCATGTAGCTCTAGTCTGTGGCTCTGTGCATCACTGCAACTAACTCCACTCACTGGCATAACAATATGTCTTGACTTGTCATTAACTTTTTTCCTTCTAGAGTGTTCTTTGCATTGGTACATCAGGTGTTCCCGTTCATCACATTATATCTGTTACTTTTGACAGTTCTCAGCAATCCCGTAAAAAGGCAAGAGTATGACAAGAAAAACATAGATCAGAATGTAGTGGTAAGCACCCTCTTCCCCCCTCCCCAAAGGCCCAAACACACACGCAACTATGTTGCACAAGACATTTATTTTGATCATCAACAATATCTTTCAGGATTACCTGCACAGGCACAAAGGCTTAATTCTGACATGCAATGGCCTTGGCATAAGGCACTCAGTATGGTGACCTTACTCAGATGCACTAGACTCTGCATACATCTGTCGTCTTGGATGATGTGTGTCGTTGTAAAATCCCATGTAACCTACCAACGTAGCACGGTCATGCGGTCCTGCCATTTTGGGGATAATAGTGACACTAGAGTCCATCCTACAACAGTACTGATTTCTATTTGGTGGTCAGCTGTTGTAGATTCCAGGAATCGGAGATGTGTGTTACACGGTGCCCTTCTGTGTAACAACATACGTTAACATATGAAAGCCAGCATCTGTATTTCTAAATGCCTCAGCAGCTGAATGTTAGAAGATAAATTTAATGGCGAACACCATCTCCTTTGTCTGGCATAACCTATAATACCATAACAGGGGAAATATATGTATATAATTCTAACTTTATGCCACGGTATTTGCTTTTCTCAGTGTTTGTTATTGCAGCGATTTGACAGAGATATAGCATTGTTTTAAAACCACTTGGTTAAACTAATTATGTATGCAACCATGTAACTTGCCGAACTTGGTATTTTGACAAGTGGTCGGAAGGGGAAAATCAGCTGATTGTGGGTGATGCTGTTTCTCCCACTCTCATTTCGACGTGTCGATTGTTCTTTACATCAAGAACAGGTATGGATGATTAGTCTTACGTATATATATACATTTGATCAAGCAAAAACAGCCAGCAAAACTATGGATGTCTGACCATACTTGAATCGAAAAAAACTTGGTTTACATACACTGATACACAACCCTTTTTTTCGCATTCAGTAATAGTTGAAAAAAGAAGACCTAATAACTGGCTGTAAAGCCTAACATAGGACAGTGGATCATTCGTCATGAGCTCAAATAATCCTCTCTTTGAGATCTTCGAATTTCGCAAACAGTTTATCTCTGCTTTCCTGCATATATCAAAAACCGATCTTAGGGTCACACAACAGGTCTGACTGGCGCTTGCTTTGTAGAGAGTTGAAGAATTACCTTGAAGAGGAGGTACCGTGCAGTGAACCAAATTGTGTAGCCAGTTCCTATGAGTTCCAGAACGTTGGGAACCTGCAATGAGATGTTAACTCTGTGAGTACATCAGAATTTTATCAAGAATGCCACTGCTGACATCTAGGAGTACATACCAGGAACAGTTGAAGACAGAATTGAACTCTTTAGGTACATCAAAAGTTGTCAAACAATGCCATGACTACATACCAGGGGAATGGAATCGATTGCAGAAACAACTGACGATAGAACCCATAGAACAATGAAAGCACCAGATCCATAGAGGACATAAGTGGGTGTCACTTGGATGTCCAGCTGAAATGAACAATCACAAAATGACTTTGAGCAATAATAGTAGAAGCAGTACCACAAAAATGTTTACATGTCTCATCCAAGATAGGAAATACTTTCAAGAACAAAGGAAAATGAATAGTATCCATACATAAAACAACCATAATTCGACTCTTAGCAAGAAAACTATGATATTTCTGTGATGTACTGATATGTCATCTATTTTGATATATCATGCGTTGGTAATTTGGAGCCTCTGTGTCTATGCAAACCTCATACTAGATCCTAACCATCCAGATTTCACAAATTTTTATATGAGTAAGTGGCTGAGCTCAATGTTAGTATGTTACATATTGTCAACTATCATAAGATCGAACAACCATGGTGAGCGTCTGAGCGAAACTATCAGGAAGGTTGCATTTTGACTGGTTCATCTGCCATTGCCATGCTCCGTATGTGATATTCCTTCTACTTGTGTTTTCTCTCAGTTTGTCGACTCCCTTGCTAAAGCATTGTCGCTACTATTGCCGCATTGGATTGCAATTAGTAATTGGCATTGATATGTCGGAATTGATATCAATTATGAAACAATTTCAACAATCTATCCTCATTTAGTCATCGAAAATGCTATACATACGACTAGGAGAGCCTTTGACTCTTGGACGATCCAACACAATTGAGTAGAGTTAGGCCACCGCCGGTGTGTTTGGTCATGCGAGAGTCAGCCAGTAGTGGGTATAGCAGGATTCTTTAGTCATTTCAACGAACAGTGCATGCTAATAAGGATTGGTACGCCATTTGGCTCAGTCATATGCTTCCTGGGCCGACTGCCGACGAGCAGGAGAAGCAACAGGCACAAAACAATACCTTGCTCAGTATATCGTCCACGCCGCCGTCCTCCTCTGTTGCCGGCGCCGCTACCGCAGCCTCCAAAGAGCTGCCACTAGACACCTCCGCGACCTCTTCACTCTTCTCCTCGGCCGGGGAATCGGGCTTCTCCTCCGTGACGACGACGACGGTGGAGGCGGACGCGGGCTCCTCGGAGGGCACCGGGTCAGGCACAGCCGAGCTCGCGCGCCGCCATCCTGGCGAAAAAACATCGCCAACAGGGAGGGCAGAAACCGTGAGAACAAATCGGCAGCGAGAGCGTGTGAAACGAGCGAGATAAGCGTGCGCGTTCGGACACCTCGACCCGGGAGGCTGCGCCTGCGGCGGATGGTGGCGGCGACGCAAGGTGCCGCGCGGCGGTGGAGGCATGCAGATGATAAGGGAGCGGTGGCGCGCACGGAGGCGACGGTGGAGACGAAGAGCTCCATTTTTTCCTCTTCTCCTCGCTTTCTCTGTGAGCTGCGAGGACTAGGAGGATGAGGGGTGGGGGGCTGGTAGCTCAGTGAGAGTGAGGTGTCCGCGTATAGTGGGAATGCCACTTGTGCTGATGCTGTCTGAATTTTCTTTTTTTTTTTCTTTTTTTTTCTCTTTTTTTCCTCCTTGATTTTTTGCACCAGCTTTTGCTGCGTGACACACTGACATGTGGCGATTTTTTTTCTCGTTTTTTTGAGCCCCACCATTTCGCATTCTCATTTCCGTTTTTTCTTCTGATACCGTTCAGTAGAGATTTTTGTGAGAATATCAGATTCTCTATTAAATATGTAAAAATAAAAATGAAAGTGATTTATACTAAAATCCAGGATAATCAACTCTTGTTTTTATAGTGGTGGGGAAAATCATGCAAAATATTGCTTCTCATGACAATAAGACCAATAAATTTTTTAAATATAAATATTTATATATAGTTGAAGCATACTAGCACATCACATAATATAAACAATATGATTCCATCCTACAATATAAATAATATGATTTGTTATTCATATTATTTGTTTATTTTTATTAGTATGATTTCATATCATATAACGCAGCTCATTAAGTATAACTGTCATTCTAGATTAGTATCGTCTCTTATAAGAATTAAAATCTAGTTATAGGACCAAATAATTTTATAGTTAAATATAGTTAACCATATAATCACTACCATGTAGAATGAAAAATAGAGTTCAAACTTTGCTAAACAAGCTTTGCTAAGTATTACCATCTAGGCGTACAACCCTTCTAGAACATTTCGCCAGCTAAAATACAAAGAAAATGATTGTGTGGAGTACATGCGGAGGAATACATTATTCCCTACGTAGAGCGAGTTATCTGGCAAGTTCCACATCACCATTTTTTTTCTCTGAACTGGCGTATTCTATCTTGTGTTTTGGCGTATTCTCTTCGCCTCACAGCACTACGGACACAAGCTATTGGAAATTTCTGTGTCCGGTGGTGCGTAGCATCTGACAAAGGCCTAGCACGGTCACAAACTTAATTAGTGGGTTCTTTTTGTTTGTATTTATTAAATATAGTGTGGTATTAGAAATAGCGTGGGAGATGAGAGAAATGTAGTATACGTAAATGCAAAATAACTTGTTTTACATAATTTTTGATATTTTAACATAATTTTTGATATAAGTTTAAAATGTTTTGTTTTACGTTTTCTTGGAGGAAGGAAGTATGAATTTACCCTAACTAATGGGTTGTGCTGGTAATCCAGCCCAGAGTTTTCACCCCTAGGAGTGCCGCCCAAATAAGCCTAGTTATCATAATTTGACAATGTGATGCTACAATAAACATTTGTTAATTATAAATTAATTAGATTTAATCATTTCATCTCATAAATTATCATGTAATTCTAGAATTTTTTATAATTAATTTATGTTTAATTTTTTAAATTAATGTCCAAACATCCTATATAACATGAGCGTACATATCTAGGGGCGCGGCAGTAGGCCGGCTGCGTAGGGCAGGGCGGGAGGCAGCAGCGGTTGACGGCGTACTGGAGTCGGCGATGGTGTGGAGGCATGGCGGCGGCGTGGCCGCGTAGGGCGTCAGAGAACCACGTTTAGAACACGAGAGATAAGCAAGAACCAAAAAGATTATCATTTGAAGGGCTAGTTTAGTAAAACAGATTAACTCAGGATTTTGATTTAAAATCCAAGAATTGTAATTGCAAATGTTGTAGGCTTGATAACAAGATAGCAAAAGGATTCGGCCCATGTTTTGTAGGCCTAAAACCCTAAATTTTGATCGAGCCCAGCCCAGCTCAGCTGGTAGCCGCCATGACGCACCGGCCAGCGCCCGGCCGGCCACCATCGTGGTCATCTCCCTTATCGCGCTCCCCAAATAATTTCACGAATCGAACCAAACCCTAGCTTTTCCTCTTTGACTCCCGATCCCCACCCGGCGAGTCGCCGGAACCCTAGCCCTAGATCCACGGCTCGCCGCCGTACTAGCTATGGCGTCCCTTAAGGAGATGCTCCCGGCGCCCAAGGCGGCGGCGTCGACGTTCTACGACCACAGCAGCGACCCGTGGTTCAAGGAGCGGTATGGCGGAGAGTCGGCGCAGTCTGCCGCTGCGGCGAAGCCTGCGGGCCCGGCAAAGACCGTGCCGCCGTACGGGAAGCGGGGCGGCTTCGTCCCGCGGCGCCCGGAGGACTTCGGCGATGGCGGCGCCTTCCCGGAGATCCACGTCGCGCAGTACCCGCTCGGCATGGGCCGGCGCGACGACAAGGGCGGATCGAAAATCCTCGCGCTCACGGTCGACGCGCAGGGCAGCGTCGCCTTCGACGCCGTCGTGAAGCAGGGTGAGAACGCCTCTAAGATTATTTACTCCAAGCACAGCGACCTCGTGCCCAAGATCGCCACGGCGGACTCTGAAGCAACCGAGGACGAGGAGTACCAGAAACAAATCGAGGAAACCACCGAGCGAACTAAATCTGCCTTGGAGAAGGTTGTCAACGTTCGACTTTCTGCTGCACAGCCCAAGAATGTCCCGACGCATGATTCAGAATCGAAGTTTATCAAGTATAAGCCATCACAGCAATCGGCGGCCTTCAATTCAGGTGCCAAGGAGAGGATTATTAGGATGTCAGAGATGGCGGTGGATCCTCTTGAGCCACCAAAATTCAAGCATAAGCGAGTGCCTCGCGGATCTGGATCACCGCCTGTCCCAGTGATGCACTCACCACCACGGCCGGTGACAGTGAAGGATCAGCAAGATTGGAAGATTCCACCATGCATTTCAAATTGGAAAAATCCAAAGGGTTACACGATTCCACTTGACAAGAGGCTGGCAGCTGATGGAAGGGGACTGCAGGAGGTTCAAATTAATGATAACTTTGCAAAGCTTTCAGAAGCATTGTATGTGGCAGAGCAGAAGGCCAGGGAGGCAGTACAGATGCGCTCCAAGGTGCAGAGGGAACTGATGCTAAAGGAGAAGGAGAGGAAGGAGCAAGAGCTGAGGGCACTTGCACAGAAGGCACGCATGGAGAGGACTGGGGTCCCACCTGCACCTGCAGGGGTTCCTTCTGGTGGTGGCAGGGGTGCTGCTGATGACAGGGATGAAGATATGGATTTGGAGCAGCCTCGTGAGCAGCGCAGGGAGACTAGGGAAGAAAGGGAAGCGAGAATTGAGCGTGACAGGATCCGTGAAGAGCGGAGACGCGAGAGGGAGAGAGAGAGGAGGCTGGAGGCCAGAGATGCTGCAATGGGTAAGAAGAGTAAGCTCACTAGAGATAGGGATCGTGATGTCAGTGAGAAGATTGCCCTGGGTATGGCAAGCACTGGTGGTGCTAAAGGCGGGGAAGTCATGTATGACCAGAGGTTGTTTAACCAGGATAAAGGAATGGACTCTGGGTTTGCTACAGATGATCAGTATAACATCTACTCCAAGGGGCTATTCACAGCGCAGCCGACGCTGTCCACGCTTTACAGGCCCAAGAAGGATGGTGATTCTGACGTGTATGGTGATGCGGATGAACAGCTGGAGAAGGTTATGAAAACTGATAGGTTCAAACCTGACAAAGGATTTTCTGGTGCTTCAGAGAGGCCTGGAAAGAGAGAGAGGCCTGTGGAGTTTGATAAGCAGGAGGAGAACGATCCGTTTGGTCTTGATCAGTTCTTGACTGAGGTGAAGAAGGGAAAGAAAGCTGTGGAGAAGATTGGAGGTGGAGGAACCATGAAGGCAAGTGGTGGGTCATCAATGAGGGATGATTACGAGGGTGGAGGATCAGGGAGGTCGCGAATTAACTTTGAAAGAGGGCGCTGAGGTATCTGCGATCCGTGTTATGCTCACAAGGTTCTCAATGCATTTCCAAATGTTATCGGGAGGGTTTTCTGTTAAGAATGCAACTTAATGGTGAGAAAAGAACGGTAATGTCTGAGTTGTTACGACAGTCTTCTAGTTTTAAGGGGCATGCCAAAGATTGTACTTATTTAGATCCTATGATGTTGTCGTTTATCTGTTTATGGCTGGATCTGCAAACTTCATTTATAATCATTTTCAAAGCCCCTTGTATTTTCTGGTACTGTATGAAACTCTAAATGTATCTGGCTAAAATACGATCAGATATGGGATATGCATAAATCCCGTGATGTTTCACATAGGAATTCTTTCATTCCTTGTGTACCATTTTGGCTTTATGGGTTTCTGAGTGCTCGAAGATATATGTTGATTTGGGAGATATTTATATTGCTCATAAATGTTTGAATTCGTTGGAACTTGGAAGACATGTGTTGTCAATGTTTTATTGTGGTTTGAAGGCATTGCTTGAGCATTCTCTTATTTAGCAGCTAATGTGGTCTCAGTGGCACCGACGTTCGGATTATATGGTTTTTCTGCTATGTGGTTATTGGAAGAGATCATGATGTTGGTGTGCAGTTTTTTTGGAGCTCTCTATTTCCGATGGGAAATTAAGAATTTATATTCTATATCTTATTGACATGTGAAATCATTGATACATGACTACGAGATGATCAATCAATTTTCTTTTCTGAAATGCATGACATTACTCAAGGTTTGAATTCCGGCCTGATAATTGTACCCCCAAACAAGGGAGCCACGGCCCAAATGTGAATTGCTTGGCAGGCCGGGATCATTCTATCACAGAGAAAGCTAGATTCCTGAACAGGCCAACGGACAGCCGGACATTTCCCTATTTCAGAATCTCACTCATGGCCACACAAACACAACTTGTGGTAAGATTTTGATTTTGTTTCACTGCTGCATCAATCAAGTTTTGATTTATTTTCCCCCACTGCTGCATCACGATCCGACGATCAAATTGGGGGCAGTCCGCCGGCCGCCGGCCGCCGGGATCCTGCGCGGAGGCAGCACGACCAACTCGAACTCGTCGGGAACACATCTCATCGGCGCTCCTCTGTTGGGCTACAAGAAGCACCTCGCTTTCTCCCTTTTGCTCATATCTGAGCCAAGATGCTGATGCTACCGTCCTAGTGGCCAAGAGAACCTCGGCCTCTGACCTCAATCTGAACCTCTGAAACTTCCGGCCGCTCCAAGACGATCGATCGAATCCAACACTATCACAGGTGGTTGAGATGTGCAACTCAGCAGCTCGTTTTAGTGACCATGTTCCAGTCACCAAGCAGCTGCACCAGACAGTGGCGGTTCTACAGGGTTGGTCAGGTGGCTCACCTAGATGGTCCATGTATTTTGACTTAATATTGACAATTAGTCCATTTTTATTTTTTTAAATTATAGTGTTGCTAGAATTATTTATTTATATACAGAAAATAGTATTATTTGTTTTTGTTCACAACTTGGATTATAACATCTAAGCTCTCTACCTGTAATAGAAAACACTGTAAATATTTTTAACTTAATAGTACAAAATAAGGAAAATATGATTAATGTCCTTTTTTATTTAATAAGTTGCATTGAACAATATTTTGCATGAATTGTGTGAGACTTTTTATGTTATAATTTGCAAATTTTTGTACTTAGGTATTGATTTTAGTTGATTTATAATGTTGTGAAGTAGAAATGCTATATTTATGTTATATTTTGAAAAAAAAATTGAATTATGCATCGAGCTTATCATATTATAAAAATTTAGAGCATATAATAAGGTAAGATTTATTATTTTAGCACTCTAAAGATATGCACTTTGCTATAATACCACTTCTTGAGGCTGATATGTAGGACCGTCTGAATCAATGAAAATAGATCTAAATACTATTATAACGAAGACACTCTTTTAAATTACTAAAATAGTAAATCTCTCTGTAATAAGAAGACACGGCCGCTGCAGCTGCAGGAGATTCCGCACCCATCTCACACACACAAAAAAAAAAGCAAAAGAAACGTTGGTTCGTTCGTACAAGCATAGCGTAGCGGCATAGCCGTCCTCGTCCCCATCGATCCGTGTCCTACGGGCGCGCTTATCATGACACTGTTTGAAAGCTTTGCGGGCCGCGCCGGTCGCCATCACCGAAACGAACAAGACGGAGCAGAGAGAGAGAGAGAGAGAGAGAGAGAGAGAGAGAGAGAGGTTGGCGGCGTCGGCAGCGTGACGTGCGCGGCGCACATCGATGCCCCGAGATTATATTCGGATTTGGTGTTGCTCGGTAGCTCGCCGACGAGGCCGGCCGGCCTGTTCGTGGATGGCGCGGTAGAATCATCAGGCGATGTATGTATGGATGGACAGGTCGATCGATCTCCGTCGCCGCGGACGGCGTCGCCGTCGCCCGTCGACACCGTACCGAACCAGTCCAGCTTCCATCCGACGAAACGCGCGCTGCGCGCCGTTTCGCTGGCGATGGATGCGAGATCAAACCTGCCGTGCCGTACGTCTCGATCGCTTCGTGCAACTTGCAAGCGATTGCACCTTTACATTTGTCAAAAAGTGTCAGCTGAATCACTCACTAATCGTCAGCTGTTATCTCTTAAGCAGAATACGATCCGTGTGTCCGATAACTCATCGATAGTAGGTCATACCGACCATTAAAAATCATATATTAAGAATGTAATACAAGAGAGGTTTAATTGAGAGTTATGTATCGAACCTGTGATATAAGAATTTTGTAGAAAATTACCCATTCTAATACTATTTTTATTGAGTTCTTATAAGATCGGATGCTAACTTGATTACATTTTTTTTCATATTTTCTCATTACATTTCGGTAAGCAATAATGAAATACCGGATAATCATGATCAGTTTGACTAACACGAAGCAAGAGGTTGCTCAAATCCTAAGTTTCTAACTTCAAAATCACCACATGATTCTTTTTTCTTTTTTTGCAAAAAAAAAATCACGACGTGTTTCTGAACTGTAGAAAATTATAGAGATTCATCATTCGTTCATAGTACGAGCGTACTAGCGCACAGTGCCATGCTACTTTGGTAGCTTCCAAAGGAGTGGACAAGAATTCGCACTTAGCAGCAGTGGATGCTGACTGATCGATCGATCGAGCTGGCCAACGAAATTTCAAGAACAGATTAGACCTGAAAAATCCTGCCCCACCAGAGATCTGACGACGACGACGACGAACAAGCTCTGATCCAACACTCGTTTGCCCGATTCCATGCCGACATCACCGGAGATATCAACATATGTGATGAACGATCGGATGAGCGCACTTGTGGCCAAAAACCCAAATCAACGTCAGGTGCATATGGTTGTGATTTGTGGACTTGTGATCCACACGAGAGCTCGTCAAAAAGATACTAAGATAATGGTGGACTTTGGCACAAGCAAGCTCGCTCGTGTGCTCTGCGCATTTATGGCTGATATATAGCTTGTGGCAGCATGGGTGTTTATCATGCATGGGTAGGCTGCTTGTCTCATTCCATGAACAATTTCACGGTAGATGCTAAATGAAAGATAGTGATTTAGTCACTTACACATCTGTGTTAGTTGCTAAGGAAAAAGGGCTCAGACACTTGAATCTACACTTTTCTTTTTCATTTTGCTTTGACAAGTAAACACAAGAAAGTTCCACAAACAAAATGATTATGGCGACACTAGAACGTTTTCCTACTCCCCAGCTGATTGATCGGTTTGGAGTTGGGAAGAAAAGGTAGAGAATTTCTGACACTGGTAGATCAGCCTCATCTCATTTTACTCGGACAAGAAATGGTCAGTTTGTGTTCATGCGATCTTCAGGTTACATCCAAGCTACGGATCCTGCAACGGAGTGACCTTTGACTTGACGCCAGCTGCTGATCCTAGCTCATAGTTGGTATCTTAATGGTAGACACGGCGTACACCATAAACAATGGATAGCGTCATACTCCCAGAGAACACTAAAAGAAGCGGAGATCTACAAAGCTCTCAGCTGGGATCTCCACAGAAAGCCATGTTGATGATTAAGATGGCCCATAACTCTGATGCAGCTCATAATGCAAAGGAGAAAGCAGGTTAGGCTTGAGCCTGACAAAACAAATGCAAGATGCAGTGAACGTAGGAAGCAAACCACATGGTTGACAGCCTCTCAGGGAAGGCAGAGATCTAAAGCATAGGATAAAACCATGATAAACAGATCGACGCCATGGTTTCGTTAATTATTGGTCGACAACTTAGAGTTCTGGGGCACAACAGTAGTAGTGGTTAGCACGCCGGTGGAAGATGATGCGCAACAGGCAGTGGATGCGACAATGGGATTCCCCCCAGGCTGGCCATGAGTAAACTGCCAACTCTCTTGCAGGCTTGCAGCTGCTCACTTGCTCAGCTCAGCCTTCACAACCCCAGGACCCTGAAAGATGCTGAGGAAAAAGCAAGGAGTAAAGACAAATACGAATCAGGGCAGTTGATGTCACGCAGATCTAAATGAAACAAGGACGACTCTGAGATCAAATCATTAGTAGGGCCTGTCCTTATGATGACAATGCACAACAGCCTTAGGGCATTTACTATTGTAGTAGCAATAGAGCAAGTCAGCAAGTCATCATCAAGGTAACATGAGCATAGCAGTAGAACAGTGTGAATGTGTGATAGGCTGGTTGCGATAGGCAACAAAGCAATGTATTAAATTTCAGTTCCTCCGATAACTTGCTGACTCGTAACAGCAGCAGGTGAGACCAAGAAAAAGGGGTAATGTAACTACAAAAATAACTCGGGGAAATCCCCCAAAAAAATATGGGAAAGGAAAATTTATCATAGTCTGAGTTTTGACATCATCTAAACATAAGACAACATATGATGGAACATTCCAGCTTCTGACATAAAGCATTGCCATTCCTTGATCTGAGTAGATAAATCAAACAAACGATGGCTAATCTAACCATGCTGACTGGAGACGAGCCTGCAGTCAGTCCCAGTGGAATCAGTTCCTACTCTTGACCTAATAGTACAGTGGTAGGCATCAGTGGAGTTGCAGCAAAGGATCCCCATCAGGCATCAGGTAACTCACTCCATGAAACTTCTCATCAAGGTACACACATCAAGAAGATCCTCATAGTCATATATATACCTCAATTCTGAATGCCCCCTTTTCAGCCCAGAAAAGAATAGTTGATAGCCTGCTTAATTGAAGGATGCGTGAATGTTCCCCGCGACATTTGAAAATCATCTGCGGGGGGCTTCCATCCCTGATTCTGACAGACTTGATTGGGATTCAGGAATACGACGGCAAAGATAAGGAATAAGAGAACGAACATGTTCACGAGTACAACAAACTTCTTCCAATAGCAATGCTACAAGATGTTGACAAATGGCGGTGCGTCATTCCTTGGTCCTGCCAGGGATCGATACAAGTACAACTTATCGACAGTCTCCATCTCCCCTTCATCATCAGGATGATCCTTCATCACTTCAACCACCAAGTCAGGCATTTGCTGAGCTACATCTCTACAACCCCTCATGGTTAACTTGCATGAATTCATCCATAAGAACCTCATGTTGTAAAAATAGCTCAGGCCAGATAGCAATCCCTTATCACTAAAAGGGCTATCTCTGACCTCAAGCTTCTGCAACCTAGTGCATCCCTCAAACACAAACTGGAGAGACATGTCAGTATTTCCAGCAAAGGCAACAGACAGTGTCTTTATTAGTTTCCCATATTTTCCAATGTATGCAAATGCCTTGTCAGTGAGCAGGCCAGAGACTGAAAGTCTAGTGAGCTTCTTGCAGTTCATCACAATTGCCCCAAAACCATCATCCATGGGCTCCCCGGTGATCCGATCAGGGCGGTGGCGCCCCATAATACAAAGGCGGAACGTTACCAGGTCAGGACAGTTCTTGGACATAGCAATTACTGCTGCATTTGTCATGCGCTGGCAAAAGTAGAGAATCAATTCAAGCTTATGGCAACCTTCTGAGATTGCCTGAAGACCAACATCTGAGACTGATCCCTCAGAATCCTCAGTGGCATTCAAAGGAAAAACTCGCAGCTCACGAAGATCTGAGCATGTTTCAGCCACAGCCCGAAGGCCTTCATCACCAACCGTATCCAGAACCTAGAAATAAGAAATTCAAGCATAACACTTAAAGTCGAGATAGATACATATACATTTATCAATTGAGAAAGAAAAGGATGATCAGTTAATTACCCAGAAAGTGCGAAGACGGGCACAGTTGCGAATAACTGGTATGAGCTCCTCAGCAGTTAGGCTCGCAAAGCTAAAATTAAGGGAGGTGAGATTGACACAGACTGGGTGGATTGCTGGGAGGTATTCTGGATTGACATCCCGGAAACCTGACAAACAAAGTAACCTGGATGCCGCAAATGACGTAGCAAGCTCAGAAACAGATAAAACACCGCCAGGGCCTGGCTCAGAACGAAATGCACCAGTACCAAGGTGCGTGAGCTGGGGGGCCTTTGCCATCAGACTACGCAATTGCTCTACCGGCACATGGTGATTCACACGCAGTCGACGCAGAGCTGGTGATCGTGCAACAAGTGCCTCCAGGGCCTCAAAGTTGAATGGAACACTAACACAATCAAACACAAGAGATTCCAGAGACGTGTTGGACTCGGGGAACTTGGAGATCCAATCCACTAGTTCGTCCTCCTCGTCAATATAGTCTTCAATCAGATCCAACACACGGAGATACCTACAAATGATGAGATGCACCAATACATAACCTATTTTAATTCATTAAAAGCAGATGGGCCGCCCGTTTTTAATGTGAAATGTCTCACTCTGTCCCACTTTAGGATTGGTCATGTTTATTTACTACTCCTACAACTGCTCCGCAGATACATCTAACAAAAAATTGATAAACTTTGCAGCTAGTAAATGGAAGACTTGCCACTGCAAGATTCGACGGTGACAGTGCAAAGTGCCACCAACTTAGTGATTAGATCGTAAGAACGATAAAGATCTAAATTTTGAAAGAAGAGTAGCTATGAGAAACCAACACGGTCATAAAAGCTCACCAAGATCTTCGGACTAATAAAACTAAAAAGCGTAAATACTGCGTGCGCATTAAATAAAGCAGAATTGCATGATGCAACTGGGGATTGATCAAATACGCCAATGATAGTATGATACCCTTCTTCGGTTCTTCCAGAGTCTGGAAAGCTGATACTATATCATACGGCGCTTAGATTCACGTGAGATGCATCATCGAAATCGCACAAGAGGTTTCAATGGAAGCGTACCTGCACCACTCGGCGATGGCGGCGAGGCCATGCGTGCTGAATCCCTCGCAGCACACCAGCGACAGCTCCTTAAAGAGCGGAAATGACTTCGCTATGAGCGCGAGGTCGTCGTTGGAGACCGTCATACGCTTAAGGCAGATACGCTCGAGACGCGGGTAGGCGGGCCCGAGCGCCGCGACCCAGGGCGAGACGTAGGCGCCCCAGCCGTAGGGCACGAGGCTGAAGTCCGCGAAGCGCGGCTTGCCCTTGAGCACGACATCGCGCACTCCGCCGAAGCGCTCGACGGCGCGACGCGGCGAGACAGCGTAGCAGTTGCCGATGAAGAGCTCCCGCCGCGTCTGCGCCTCGGCGCGGTACCAGGAGCGGCAGACCAGCGATGCCGCGTTCCGGTCGCGCGCCGCCGTCAGGAACTCGAGCACGCTCTCGAGCACGTTCTCCAGCACCTGGTCCGGCGGCGCCCACCTCCCTCCACCTCCACCGCCCCCGTTCCCGCCCCTCAGATCCGGCATCCACCTGTCGCTCTCGCTCTCGCCCCCGCTCCCACCGGGCCCATCCCCCGACATCTGCGACGGCGGCGACTCCGAGCCCTCCTCCGCATCTCGCATGCCGGAGGCGGAGCAAGGCGAGGTGGATGCAGACGATAGTAGGGTTAGGGATTGGGGGATCGGCGAGGAGGATGAGGATGACTATGAGGGGGGAGTGCTCATGTGACACTGCGGAAAAAGGATTAAATAATGATTAGATCTGAGCAGCGAGGTGGACTGAGACTGAGCGAGCGAACAAAAAGCCTTCTTTTATTCACTCGATTTTTTCCCTCCCTCCCTCTCTCTCTCTCTCTCTCCTTTTGCTTCGCTTCGTTTTGTGCTCGGAGAAGAACGGACGGAGAGCGATGCCCGGAAGAAGAGAGAGAGAGAAACAGGACGATGCACATTGGACATTTTACACTGTGAGAGAAAAGGACACGGACTAGTAGTACTCTAGTAGCATAGTAGTAGCATGGCTTGCTTGTTGCTTTCTTCTTCTCTAGGACTCACTGGAGTACTGGACGCACTGCTATGTTCTGTGTGTCTCAGCATGAAACCATCAAGGCTTCAAGGGCCAAGGGCCAAGGCTATGATGGAATCATGGTAAAACTGGAAGTGGCCAAAGCTGTGGATGTATGTGTGGTACTGGTAGTAGTTTAGGCTGCACTTTATCAAATAGTAACGACATGACTCATGTAGAGCACCCAAATTTAGAGGTTGTCTTTATGCGAGGAACATGAATGGGTGTAAAACAGGAATAAACTATGCTTAAAACAGGGAACATACTGCCTCAGCAGTCAATTGCTTTTATTGCTTACACGTCCACACTGTTGCAGATCTACGCAAAAGCATGGCTGCTCCATCTCCAAACCTCCAATGAACCGAACCAAAATAATCGAACCGAGACCGAAAACCGTAACCGGTTATATTAAGCATCTCTTGGAGTCCAACAAACCGATTTTTTTATATTTCCGTCCATATCCATCAGTACCTGTTATTACCTGATTAGCTTAACAGATAGAGGGGAACGATAAAGAAGCTGGACTCAACGAGATGATGACCTAGTATAGTCACCCGCTGCTCGCCACCGTCCAGTCCGCCCGCCGCCATCAAACTTCACAGTCTTCAGCTGGATCAGTCAGTTTAGGTAGAACCAAAAACGAACCGTTTACCCAAACTATCCATCTCTACATCTCTACTCCAGTGATGAATAATTACAGCCTGAATTAACCGGATCAAAAGCTGGGTTAAGACCGAATGCCTAAGCCTAAAGGCAACACCTTTACTGTTCAACCGCGCAGACAGACAGTCGGGACCCACGCCACGTACTGCTTCACGACAGAACAACGCGATCAGAGAGCCAAGCGCGACTGATGAACTCTTGTGCCGCTTTCGTTTAGGCCCCCCCTCCCCATTCGGCGAGACGGTGCGGCGAAGTTTCGGCGTCGTCGGGGCCTCGCCCAAACGTGACAGGCCCGATGAAGGTGATCGACCTTCTGATCGTGTCGACATTGCAGGGCTCCACACTAACAAGGGCGGTCAAATTGGTAGCCATCCCAGTCGCGATCGGTCCCAGCCTCCCATCAGGACTTCAGTTCGGTGGTTCCTCGTGCTGCATCCTTCTGTTGATCTGTACGTATACCTTATCGTGTTTGTTTTTGGTCTTTCCGAGCGGAACATCTCTTGGTTCTTGTTGGTGGTGCAAATGTCAAATCCATGAAACGGCAATCCTGCATGACTGGGAAACCTTGTTGCTGCAAAGATAAGACGCCAAATTTTGTTTCGTTTCCTTCTTGTGTGCGTGGTACACCGTACACGGACGCAGATTCTTGAGGGGGGAAACATAGCCTGCCAAAATATAATGAATGCGTGACGCGTTTATAAAAAGAAGCGCTGTGCACAGTAGCATCAGATAGCTAGTTAGCTACACTAACATGGATCAACGAATGGGATGGTAACTGGAGAACACTTGGCAGAGATATCTTTTCAGCCAGAATCAGCCATATTTTACCTCGGAGTAGCTCATGAGTCATGAACCAGCACCGGATGGATGACGACACACTCGCCAGCCGGGTTCTGCCATAGTGCCTTCAGGCCTCAACTTCAGAGTTCGGAGTATTTCGTATGCACAGCCCGATGGATAGAATCCCAAGTGCTCAATCCCACGACATATTCTGCACCACCATTTCAGGTTTCAGTCCAGCTAGGGTCTGCAACCAAGAAAAAAGAAAAGAAAGTAGGACGGTAAAAATTGCAGAAATGGAATATGGAGTAATTGCAGTGGGACACTACATGCAAGGCGTATGCAATAGGTCTGCGTTCAGTTTTAGCGGGAGGAATAACGTCATGAAAAAGAACATGTGCAGCTAATGTTTCTCTTGCTGGATAGCTGCTGGGTGCATGGTACATAAAACCTGGAGTATTTTCTGCGGTACGTGTTGAGAGTTACCTTGCGATACGGCAATATTCACAGCACTGTTTTTTTAGGAAAACCAAGGGGTTCCTTCAGTTTTTCCAAGGTGAAATTGCGATCAGGCACCTCATCAACCATCCTGCAAAAGTAAATTGTTTTGGCATAACTCTTAACTTACTAAAAACCAAACTGGAAAGCAAAGGACAAAGGACTGAAAGTAAATGCCCTTCAATAGTAATTAATGAACTTGTTAAAAAACTAATGATGTTCAGGTAATATTTTGTTACCATCTCACTGAATATGAATATTACACTACAAAAACACATCACAAATAGGTGAATTTGCAGAATGAATTAGCATACATACTACCACCTTCATTTCAAAATGTAAGTCATTCCGACATTTTTTTCAGATTTATCTATGTATCAATGAATATAGATATATATATATATACAGATTTTTTGATCCGTAGATAAATCCGAAAAAAGTCAGAATGACTTACATTCTGAAATAGAGAGAATAGCCAGCAAACTTTCAGGCCTCATTGTTCAAACTAGTTATTGACTTACTGCTTTAGCAGTTCTCCTGGTTAACTTCTCCTTACGGCTAGGATTCAAGTTCCCAGTTTTATCCTGCTACAGGCTAGATGGTGCAATAACATACCTGAATTAGTTACTCAAACCCAGTAGAAACCAGAAATTGTTCATCGTGATGTTCATCAGCTTGCCTATATAAGTTGATTAATCCATGATGTTACATATTATGCCCTCTCTAGTATTCACCTAATTTTTTCAGCAATTGATATTCATTAAAATCACTTGATGAGCATTAGCATAATACCATTAATCAGCACTCTTTCTGTGATATCTGTAGCAGAAAGACATCACACGTATTTCATGAAGACAACAATAATGTGTAGAAAAGGGGAAAAAGAACACTAGATGTCTAGATTGGTTTAGCTGCCTACTTATCATTCAGCACAGGTTAAGCCATAAAAGAAATGTACATAAGCCGATTCACTTCAGTCAAGTAAAATAAAACCTAAGGGTCCATTTGTTTATTGGAATTGAAAGGAATATATTTTCAATTCAGAAAGTAAAATATATACTGGCCTAGATTCTGAATATTATATACATCATTGGCATTTCAAGGTTAGGTTCCATACAATATAGGGCAAATAAAATCCACCATTTATATGATCAAGACTGCTGTGTAGGTTTCACTAATACTTTGTGCTATGAAGTTGCTTACACTAATACTTGAAAAGCTATTGCATTAGTTTGATTTCAGCAGCTGTCAAAAAAACGATTTTGGCATTTTAGGGTGCGTTTGGTTCTGCTGTGAGCTGTGAAAAAGCTGCTGTGATTTGACTGCTGTGAAAAAACTGTTGTGAGTTGCCTGCTGTGAAAAAGCTAAAAGTCGTTTGGTTGAAACTGCTGTGAAAAAACTGCTGTGAGCTGACTGTTTTTTATAACTTACATAATTTTCATAATTATAATATTCTATACATATATATAAATAGGAAACACTCAACATTGATGCAACTAAATAACTAAAAATATATTAGATAAATAAAAAAGTGCATAGTTAATCTTATAAAGTAACCGACAACCACATATTATCTCATGAAATTTTGCAATACAATACAAACCATAATAATATTAAATCAATTAAGACACCTTGAATTCATACTATTTATTCTGAACTAAAAATCAGAAAAGCAGAAAAGCAAAAGCAGAAAAGCAGGGTCCAGGCTTCTTCCAAATTTGTACTAGAAAAAAGCTGTTTTTTCACAGCAGAAGCAGTTTTGGTAAACCCGTTTGGTTCAGCTTCTGCTTTTTCACAGCAGAAGCAGATTTCACACAGTGAAGCTGGGATTATATCCTTCTTGCAGAATGAAGGATGACCTAAGGCCTACACGTCAGGGTTACGAAACAAGTTCTATCAGAAAATGCAGGTAAAGATATAAGGGAGAAGAAATAAAATCGGTTGAAATATTGTTGTGCACTACAAAATGTTACAGCTGCCAAATATATAATTGTAATATTGAATATACAATTAACTAGAATTAAAAGTTTTAAAGATTGTACAGTCAAATTGAGTTGAAATGAAAAAGATTTTTTATGTTGATGGTGTCCTATAGCTATTTCTGGTCAGAATGCAAGTGTCTATGTGACCAGCATTCAAGCATTTCACAGATGCACCAAAACGCAATGCGGGCAAAATTTTAATAAGTGGCAACTAATTGCAGGTAAACCAGTAAAAAACAGATTTACTGACCTCATATAAGCTCTAGCTTTTCATCATCTGCATCATCAACATCAACATCAACATCAACAAAGCCTTTTAGTCCCAAACAAGTTGGGTTAGGCTAGAGTTGAAACCCAACAAGAAGTCACCAAAGAGAGAGAGAAAGGGGAGGGGAAAAGCTTTTAAGAGCACTAAAAGGGAAAAGGCCTAATCACGGTTCGGGCACGTGGATAGCTTCTTTCCAAGCCCTTCTATCCAAACACAACTCCTTTGTGATATTTCATTCCTTCAAGTCCCTTTTGATTGCCTCCTCCCATGTCAAGTTTGGTCGCCCTCTACCTCTCTTCACATTATTGACCCGTCTTATGATACCTATGTGCACCGGTGCCTCTGGGGGTCTTCGGTGGACATGCCCAAACCATCTCAACTGGTGTTGCATAAGCTTTTCTTCAATTGGCGCTACTCCTAGCCGATCGTGTATGTCATCGTTTCTCACTCGGTCCAATCTTGTGTGCCCACATATCCAACGCAACATACGCATCTCTGTGACACATAGTTGTTGGATATGCCGCCTCTTAGTAGGCCAACACTCAGCCCCATATAACATAGCAGGCCTAATCGCCGTCTTGTAGAACTTGTCTTTCAACTTCTGTGGCACTCTCTTGTCACATAGGACTCCCGATGCTTGACGTCATTTCATCCACCCCGCTTTGATCCTATGGCTAACATCTTCCTCAATATCACCATCTCTCTGAAGCATCGATCCCAAATAACGGAAGGTGTCCTTCTTTGGTACTACTTGGCCTCCCAAGCTTACATCTCCATCCTCACTAATTGTAGTACCAAAGTCACATCTCATATACTCGGTTTTGGTCCTGCTAATTCTAAATCATTTTGACTCTAGGGTCTAAAGCCATAACTCTAGCTTTCTATTTACTCCTTCCCAGCTTTCATCTACTAGAACTACATCGTCAGCGAAAAGCATACACCAAGGAATATCTCCTTGTATATCCCTCGTGACCTCATATATCACTAAGGCAAATAGGTAAGGGCTCAAAGTTGAACCTTGATGTAGTCCTATGTTAATCGTGAAAACATTTGTATTACCATCAGTTGTTCGGACACTAGTCACAACCTTGTCATACATGTCCTTAATGAGCGTAACATACTTTGTTGGGACTTTATGCTTATCCAATGCTCACCATATGAGATTCCTGGGTATTTTATCATAGGCCTTTTCCAAGTCGATAAAAACCATGTGCAAGTCCTTCTGCTCCTTATACCGCTCCATGACCTGTCTTATTAAAAAAATTGTTTCCATGGTTGATCTTCCAGGCATGAATCCAAATTGGTTCATGGTGATATGCGTCATTCCTCTTAGGCGATGCTCATCATCTGCAAAAACAAGAAATTGCAAAACACTCATTTCCTTCTCAGACCTATGCTCTTCTTCTGTGTGATTGCAAAACGCCTTGACATTGTAACATTGTAAAATCTCCTCATATGCTCTGACAGCCGATGTATCGCGCCAAGGTTGCCTACAGCTGATAACTGCAGCATGATAGCATCAAACTTTTTGTATGACAGTTTCATGCCATGGTCTATTACCTCATCTAGAAGAGCGGTTGCATCTTCTGTTCTCCCAGATTCAAACAGCCCATCAATCATTGTTTCGTAGGTATCAACAGTGCGATAGCATCCTCTCTTGTCCATCTCCATCCAAATATTGATTGCCCTATCTGGCTCTCCCATCTCAAAGAACAATACCATCAGCATATTATATGTATGAACACTAGGCTCGCAATGCCCCTCTATCATCCTATCACACAATTCAAGCGCGTCATCAACCTTCTGAAGACTACAGAGAACCTTCAGAAAGCAATTGTAAGTAACAATGTCCAGGGGGAACCCAGCCTTTGCCATCTCCTCTGACACACAATAAGCAGCATCCAGATTACCCACTATGCACATGCCTTCAATCAAGTCTCTGTAGGTCAACAAGTCAGACATACAGCCGCATTTTTTCATATCTGAAACAAGTTCAAAGCACTCCTCCATCTTACCAGCCTTTGCTAGCGCCACAATATAATCATAACCGAGTATGTCTTAGCCGTGGGTGACGATATCGTTGACCCCTCAGTCCTCATGAACTCAAACAACTCCCTTGCCTCAGAGACCAAACCAGCGCTGCAAAATGAGTCAATGGCAGCATTGTACGTGAAGCTCTCCGGGGGGTGATTCATTTGAATCATTTCCTCCAGCAACTTCATGGCCTTCTTAGGGTCCCTTGCACGGCACCACCCGAAGAACAGGATATTGTACGTCTCGGCATTCCCCAGCAGCTTCCTCTTCACGCGGCTGAACACCGCCTCTGCCTCCCTCACCATCCCGCACTTGCAGAACCCGTCCAGCAGCACGTTCAGCGCGTCGGTCTTCGGCGGGGTGCGCATCCGCACCCGCCGCTTTTTGGCCAGCTTCCTGAGGTGCGTGAGGTGCTTCTCCGTGTACGCTCGCAGTATACCCAACAAGTCCTCGGCCGGCACTGACCTTGTACGGTGGCGCTTCATGTGGTCGAGAACGCCGCAGAGGACACCGAACTGGCGGGCCTTATATCGCGTGCTGGAGAGGATGTCGATGACGTCGTTGCACGTCGCCGCTTCGTGCTCGTATCCGTCCTGGTGGAAGGACCAGACGAAGAACCGGAAGGCCAGCTTCTCCTCGTAGCGGAGGCGATGCAGCACGTCGGCCACGAGCGGGGTGGTCAGCTCGGCGCCCAGTGCGTCGAGGGCGGCCTCCGTTCCCTCGCTGGAATCCGCCGCTGTCTCCATCACGGCGTTGTAGATCCTATCCGAGAACGCCACGAAGCGCTCGTCCTGGAGGTGGGTGGGGAGGACGGCGTGCACGGAGTAGAGCCGTCGCGCCGGGGGGATCGGGAGGTGCCGCTGCCGCGGGGGCGACACTGAAGTGGGATTTAGCGTTGGGAAGGAGGTCCTAGTTGGGTTGGCAGCCTCGAGCGAGGAAAGGGGCGCAGCCGCGAGAAGGTGGCGGAGGTGGCGGAGCCGGACGGCAAGAATGGGGCCGGTCATGTGGTCCGAAATCCGAATAGTGGCGCCGCCGCCGGTTGGGGGAACTTGCAGTTGGAGCAAACGAAACGAAACGAAACGAAACGAAACGAAACCGCAGAATGATGCGCCCGCGTGGCAGCAGCGCCTGCAGATTTGGGAATTGGGAGCCAACTCCACCACGGCGCGGCGGCCGCCGGCCAACGGATCGAAACGGTAGACGGCGGCGGTGCTGCAGCAGAGGTGAACCTGAGACGGATGGGCGGGCCGAAATGCCCAAATGGCCCAATATAAGTGGACTGCGAGATTCAATCGTAATGGCCTAAAAGCCCATTTGGAAATGGGGTCGACGTTGCTTGCATGCATTTGATTCCGAAAGTGCTTTTAATTTAGTGCGCGATATAAAATAAAAAATAGGATGTTGTTTCAGTGAAAAATAATTTATTATTTTATTAAAAACTATTTAAAGCAAATACAATCTTCAACGACAATAATCAAGAAACAACTATATACGGTATAGTTATTGTTGGGCGTTAGCAGCCACACTTACGGCGACGAAAAACAATATCACATTTTGCCACATTTTTTCCACACAACTAGAAAAAGTATGGAAAAAGTGTGGCAAAGTGTAACGTTATTTTTCCTCACCACACCCTGTGGTGTGGTAAATTATAGATGCTAATCAAACAGGCTCGTTATGTTTTAATAGGTGAAAAATATTTTTCTAGTAAAAAAATTCACTCATTGCAATATAGATAAAACAACAATTACCACTCAAAAAACCTGTCAAGTCTTGCTCGCTTACCGAGTTACCGTCCAGAAGGGGACTGGGGGCTAGGGGTTTATGCTGCAACTTAAAATCTACCAAAAATTTGAACTTTTGAGCATAATTTTAAGGTTTTTATTGAAAATTTGTAATCATTTTTACAGTTTTGACGCTGAGAAAATTATGAACATAAATATACAAGTCTTAAAAAAATCTTTGCAAAATACCATACGGTAACTTTTTCAACTGATAAAAAATCACAGCCAAATAGCACCCGGGTGAAATTAAAGTTGAAACCATTTTCCTAGGAACTTGTTCATTTCTTCTTTCTTTTGTCGAAAGAAGGGTGATCATTTTTCTTAAATAAATAATATTCTTCAATACGTGCAGTAAACCTCAAAATTTTAAATCATTTATAGATTAAAAATATTAGAATTTGATATATATATATATCATTAGTAGATTTTTCATGAAAAATACGTCCATGTAGTTAAATATTTGACAGTATGTATAAATAGATAACTAAAGTAATAAGCACATTTACATTATATTGATATCCAAAATATAATGTGGTCCTTTTCGGTGAGAAAGGAGGTAGAGTAACAAGCACCAACAAAATGATTTATTCATGGCATCTTTTATTCTACTGATTGATTTTTTTCATATACAAAGACACATTTGACATTTCACACATCTACATGTAAAGTCCTATTTGGGAACACAGTTTTTGGAAACCACGGTATTTTAAAAACTACACTATATTACACCCATGATAATATCACAGTTTATAATATCACGGTTTTAAAAAATACTTTGTACTAAAGTTTTTCATATTGTAAATTGAGTACAATATTTCTGCAGTTTACTTTATAGAGATTTCAAGTGGAGTTGTACTTAATATTATAATATTGTTTCCAAAATTATAAAAAAAAATTATTCCCAAATAGGTCTAAGATTTTCGTCGGCATAATTTGGCATTGCTGTACAGACCACACTCGGTAGTTCGTACCCACTGACAAAAAAAACATTTCTTTCTCTCATGCGTGGTGTGGAAGTAACATCTAGTTCACGTTTCTCCACTCAAAAGTTCTATTCCTTAGCATAATTTAGCTACCATCTCCACGTCCATCGCCGCCGAGCCGGCCACGGTCCCCTGAGCAGAACTGTCGGCATCATCAACGGCGCACACGCGCTTCCCTTGTTAGGAAAATTGTAAAGATTCCATGTTTGTAGCGTGAATCAACAAGGAATGTATCAGCCAAGGATTGCTATAGATAGAACTTGCTATAGACAGAATTAATCTTTCTTGTAATGCAATCCTTGGCCGGCTCTCCGGTTGGTCCTCATGCTATATATGTAAGCCATGAGAGGGGCTTTTCCTTGAACAATTCCAATGAACACGCAACCGATAGAGAGACCCAAGATTGGGCTCCGTCGTTCCTCCTAGTGCGCCTCTGAGTTTCACATGGTATCAGAGCGTTCAAAGCCTAAACAGATCGAATCCCCTTGATCATCTGTCATGGCTAGTTCATCCTCCTCTGCCGCCAATCCACTCCTTGGTCAACCCGTCACTGAGAAGCTGACGAAATCCAACCATGCACTATGGAAGGCCCAGATCCGTGCCGCGGTGCGCGGTGCTCGTTTGCAAGGCTACCTCACCGGTGCTTCCAAGGCACCATCGGCGGAAGTCGTCGTCAATGGAGCGGACGGCAAGGAGGTGACAGTGCCGAACCCGGCACTAGATGATTGGGAAGCAACGGATCAACAGGTCCTTAGCTACCTACTGAATTCTTTGTCAAAAGACATCCTCTCGCAGGTTGCTACATGTGCGACGGCTGCAGAAGCGTGGAAGATCATAGAAGACATGTTTGCGTCACAGACGCGAGCACGAACCGTGAATACACGGATTGCTTTGGCGACTACCCATAAAGGGAGCTCGTCCGTTGCGGAGTACTTCGGGAAAATGAAGACTCTAGGCGACGATATGAGGGCGGCAGGGAGACCGCTTGAAGATGAAGAATTAATCGAGTACATCATCACTGGATTGGGCGAGGATTTTAATCCCCTTGTCACATCTCTCTGCACTCGTGTGGAGCCGATCTCTCTTGGTGAGTTTTATTCTCAGCTTCTCAGCTTCGAGACTCGTATGGATCTTGTGTATGGAGGAAACCAGGGAGGCTCCGCCAATTCTGCTAGTCGTGGCCGTGGTCGCGGCAGGAACATGCGTGGCAGAGGCCAATCGCGTGGAGGAGGCTACACCTTTGGAGGGCGCGGCAACTCAGGTGGTCGCGGCAGCCCTGGAGGGAATTTTCAGCGCCAAGGTGCAGGACGTGGTGGAGGTTACAACAGCCCCAACCGCAACTACAACAACCCAAGGGCGTCATCTGATGGAGAACTGCTCTGTCAGGTATGCTTCAAGAAAAGACATACTGCTGCAGAATGCTGGCACAGGTTCGACGAAGATTATGTTCCAGATCAAAGGTTGGCTGCAGCAGCAACAAACTCGTACGGGGTGGACACTAATTGGTACATGGATACCGGTGCCACCGACAACATAACAAGTGAATTGGAGAAGCTGACGGTGAAGAACAAGTACCACGGATCAGATCAGATTCACACAGCGAATGGTACAGGTATGGATATTAGTCATATTGGTCACACTACCGTTCATACTCCTGGTCGTGATATTCATCTAAAAAATATTCTCTATGTTCCTCAAGCCAAGAAAAATCTTGTTTCCGTTCACCGTCTTGCTGCTGATAACTCCGCATTTCTTGAATTTCACCCTAATTTCTTTTTAATCAAGGATCAGGTAACGAAGAACACTCTTCTTAAAGGAAGGTGTCACAAAGGCCTCTACCCTCTTCCTGCATCTTCAGTCAAACAAGCCTTGAGCGTCATCAAGCCATCTGAGTCGAGATGGCACAATCGTCTTGGACATCCGTCCTCGTTTATTGTTAAGCAAGTTATTAGTAGCAATAATCTCCCTTGTTCCGGAGAAAACTCAAATAAGTTAGTGTGTGATGCTTGTCAACAAGGAAAAAGTCATCAACTTCCTTACCCTACTTCATCTAGTATTTCTAAATATCCATTGGAACTTGTTTTCTCTGATGTTTGGGGTCATGCGCCGGAATCTGTTGGTAGAAAGAAATACTATGTGAGCTTTATTGATGACTTTAGCAAATTTACTTGGGTTTATCTTCTAAAATTTAAGTCAGAAGTATTTCAAAAATTCCATGAGTTCCAAGCTTTAGTTGAACGCCTCTTCAACAGAAAGATCTTAGCCATGCAAACTGATTGGGGAGGTGAATATCATAAGCTTAATTCATTCTTTAGCAAAGCTGGCATAACCCATCATGTTTCATGTCCTCATGCTCACCAACAGAACGGCTCCGCCGAAAGAAAACATCGTCACATAGTAGAAGTTGGCCTCTCTCTTCTTGCTCATGCATCCATGCCCCTTAAGTTTTGGGATGAAGCTTTTCTCTCTGCAGCCTACTTAATTAATCGCACGCCTAGTAGAATTATTGGAAATCAAACACCTTTGGAACTTCTCTTTCAACAGAAGCCTGATTATACATCCTTGAGAGTCTTTGGCTGTGCTTGCTGGCCAAATCTTCGCCCATATAATACCCACAAGTTACAATTTAGATCTAAACAATGTGTTTTTCTTGGCTACAGCACTCTTCACAAAGGATACAAATGTTTAGATGTCTCTACAGGGCGTATATATATTTCACGAGATGTGATTTTTGATGAAACAGTGTTTCCTTTCTCAAAGCTTCACCCCAACGCAGGAGCAAAACTTCGCTCTGAAATTCATTGCCTTCATCCTACTCTATCAAATCCGACTCATGGAGGAGAACGTTTAGTAGGCCAATTTACTAATTATCCACCTGATATTGCTAATGATCTTCTTGAGGTACCGCAGGAACAAAATCAGGACCAAATTCAGGAAGCAAGTGCAGGAGACATACTGTCGCGCCCCGATTTAATAAATCAGGACTTTATTGAAATTCCATAGAAAATCAATAAATCAAGACGTTCATCACACGACCACGTATAATACGAGCAATCATTCACGGTTCGTAGACCGCATTAATACAAAAGTGAATAAAGATGAAGAGAAACTAATAAAACAAGGGTCCTAGATGAACGCCTCCTTCCAGTCTCGCCTTGACTGGGTCGCTACTCCAGACCTTCATCCTCCTCGTAGTAGACTGGCTCTGATGTTGTAAGTCAACGGGGTGAGTACAGATGTACTCAGCAAGCCACCGAATGCAAATATAATGCAAGGTAATAACAAGGGAGATAGTGGCTAATTTAGCGGAAGCAGCATATTTGTAAAGCTTTAAATGAGAGCAATTTATTAGTATGGAAAAGTAAACATGTGCATGTGTATCATCATCTTCTAACTCGAGGGGTACAGTCAGCCCCACCTCGCTCAACAGTCCTTACGTGCCATGAATAACTTGAACATTCAAACAATTGTAAACTAACTGCGAGTAGTCACACAACCCGCCCTTGACCGTGGGCTCGGCTTTTCGAAAAGATTAAATCACTCTGATCAGAGATGTACCACTGTACCCACAAGGCACGCACTCATCACCTACACCGAAGTGTAACGAGATGACCCATCACACGGGAACTCGTGCCAAAACCTTCCATATAGTCCTCCCCGACTCAATAGCACCCTCTTATGGGTTTCATATGGTGTCCCGACGCATCGGAGCCCCACCATACCCCCCCTTGAGCCTCGTCGGTACAAGTCGCCCGCAGGCTAGCCCCTTGCCCCCTCCTCTATGGTGCATCAAGCCGGGGTATTCCATACTTCCAGTTAGGACTTACCCATTAGACTTGTGGTTGGTACGGAAGTGCTTTGCAACAGATCCCGCAGACCGGTCCTTATAGTGCCCCGGGTGCGACAAACCAGTGCCCGAGCTTGCACCCGGAACCCACCATACTTATAACCTAGCCAACTCCAACAGAGTCCAGAGACGAGAATAACAGGGAAATTCATATACAGAATCCAGCTATCTACGACTCGTTCTTTTTATCCTATAGCAGTTGTGCCGGTACATTGGGCACTAGCTAATATTTTTATAGTAGAGTGACAAGGAGTTAAGGCTCAATAAGCATGGCTTGGGTTTGCACACAAGGACGGGGATCTAATAAATATAAGTGTAAGGCTTGAATATTTGACTAATGCAATATTAACCTATGGGTTATAGCGATAATTTATTGAAACATGGGCTCAATATGATCAACTGTTTCCACAGAGATGGTCGATGACTTGCCTTGCTCAGCAAATGGGGATAGAGGAACCTCGGGGTAGAACTCCTGCTCCTCGATGAACTCGTAGTCTTCTTGATACGGAAAATAAACAATACATCCACATTCAATAAAACAGATAAAATTCACCAGATAAAAGAACATACATTGTTGTGGGTGAAGTAATATTTATTATTCTGAGTCTTTACATAAAACAGTGAATTTTAACCTTTTTAGGATTTTTCATAATTTATTTTGTTGGAATAATAATTTATCCTAAAGGGGTTTTTATTCATTTATTTATTAATAATATTTTGGGCAACAGAAACATACTGTTTTTATTGCATTAATGGGTAGAGAATAATCTTCTGGTTTTAACAAAATTTGAATGGTGAAATTTGGAGTTAAAATGAGCAAGATATGAATTTTTGAAGTTTAAACAATTTTCTGGAATTTTATTTAAACTAAAAACAGTCTCTGGTCCACGGTGAACCAGGTTCACCGTGAACCCGTGACTATGCGCGTGGACCCGAGCGATCTGGACCGTTGGATCTGGATCCAGCGGCCAGATGCGAGGCGGGGGTTTTAAATGAATTTCAACGGCTCAGATTAAAACGTGACGAAGGGTTACACGTGGACGCCTGAGATCGCTCGGAGGCTTTAAGTGGCGATCGACGGTCGTGATCGCCCGATACCCCTTCGATCAGATCCGAGGGCTCGGATTAAATCCCGAAGGGATTTAATCGTAGCCCTCCGATCGTGATCGGACGGCCACGAACGCGTCCGGCACGGCACGACGTAAGGGGGCGCGTACCCCCTTCGTCTCCGGCGACGGCGGGTTCGGGCGCGGTGGCAGCGGCGGCGGCGAGCGCCTACGTGCCAAGCTAAGACCAAAAATGGAATGCGGGGAGCAAGGGGGTCACGATGGTACCTTCGGCGGTGAAGGTGGGTGACGGACGGCGACGACGGCGAGGGTAGACGGTGAGGTCTCCTCGGGAGCTCGACGGCGACGGCGATCCGGTGGCTTTCACGACTGATGGAGGCGTGGCCGAGGACGGGTGGACGACGGCGGACCCGATGGGAGCGGTGGCTAGGGCAGGGGAGGCCGGAGGCGGCGGCGATCGCTCGCCGGAGGCGGAGCAGAGGGGAAACCCGAAAAACGGGAATTGGGCGCTCTGTTCTCACTCGACTCGGGCTGCTACGGTGTGGCTGAGGGCGGTGGTCTCAGGTGGTTTAAATAGGGGGGTCGTCGGCCTCCCTATGGCAAGGAACCGAAAGGTTCCCGAGAGCTCCGGCGAGGGTTACCAAAAGCTTCGGGAAGCTTTCTATAAGCGCGAAAACGCGCTGGCCATAGATGGAAGGGGAGCGGTGGCGACCAGGGAAGGTGATCGGAGGGAGATCCGAGGCGATCCGATGGCCGGCGGCGAGGAATCAGAAGGGGATCGCCGGGGAAGGAAAGGGGAGCGATCCCCTTCCATCGGAGACGAAGGTCCTGACAGGTGGGCTCCACCTGTCAGTGAGCGAACGCGAAAGGAAAGGGCAGACAGGCGGGGCCGGGCGGACAGAGGGTGCTAGGAGGCTGACGCGTGGGGCCAGGCGGGGCGCGGGCGGGAGGAGAGAGGGGAGGCGTGCGCCGACAGGCGGGACCCACGGGTCAGTGAGGGAGTGGCGATGGGCTGGGCCAAAAAGGCCGTCGGGGAAGGTTTCTGGGTTGAGGCCCGTTAAGCTTTTTAATTCTTTTCTGATTTAAAATAATTTCAGTAATTCATTTATTTGATTAAGGATTGAATCACTGTTGATAAAAATTTGTAAAAATTCCTAAAATTATATCTTGGGCTCTAGTTCATCTCATAAAAATTTCAGGTTCAGATTTTGAGTATTTCTCCCTGTTTGGCTTTGTTTAGGTTCTTTTGGTGATTTTCCTTTATTAATAAATTCAGAAATGATTTCAATAATATTTTCTTTTTATTTTATTCCTTTTAAATTTTTGGGGTGTTACAATCCTATCCCCCTTACAGAGAATCTCGTCCTCGAGATTCGGATCAATCCTCGAATAGCTCAGGATGTTGTGCCTTGAGTTCATCTTCTTTTTCCCATGTGGCTTCTTCTACTGGATGATTGCTCCACTGCACTTTGCAGAAGCGGATTACTCGACTCCTGGTGGTCCTTTCTTTGACTTCCAATATCTTGACCGGTTTCTCCACATAAGTCAGATCCTCTTGGACATCCAACTGCTGAAGATCCACTTGCTCCGTGGGGATGCGGAGACACTTCTTGAGTTGAGATACATGAAATACGTCATGCACTCCAGCCAATGAAGGTGGTAATTCCAACTGATATGCGACTTCGCCTTGGCGTCGAATAACGGGAAATGGTCCAACATATCGAGGGGCCAACTTTCCTCTCATGTTAAACCGTTGAGTCCCACGAAGAGGTGTAACCCGAAGGTAGACATGATCTCCTTCTTCAAAGGCTAAGTCTCGACGGCGATTGTCTGCGTAGCTCTTCTGTCGAGATTGGGCTGTCTTGAGTCGGTCTCTGATAATCCGTACTTTCTCTTCGGCTTCACGGAGAATGTCGGTTCCGAATACTTGGGATTCACCAGTTTGGTCCCAAAGGAGAGGCGTTCTGCACTTACGTCCATATAGGGCTTCAAAAGGAGACATCTGAAGACTGGCTTGGTAGCTATTGTTGTATGAAAATTCTGCATATGGCAAGCTCTTGTCCCAAGTGGCTCCAAAATCCAAAACACATGCTCGAAGCATATCCTCTAGTATCTGATTTACCCTTTCTGTTTGTCCATCGGTCTGAGGATGGTAGGCGGTACTGAAATTTAATCTTGTGCCCATCTCCTCTTGGAGGTTCTTCCAAAAGCGAGAGGTGAACTGACTTCCTCGGTCAGACACTATCTTCTTGGGCACTCCATGAAGGCATACTATCCTGGCCATATATAGCTCTGCTAGCTTAGGGCCACTGAAGGTCGTCTTGACGGCTATGAAATGAGCCACTTTCGTAAGCCGATCAATGATCACCCAAATAGAATCATATCCAAGTTGGGTCTTTGGGAGTCCGGTGATGAAATCCATACCGATCTCTTCCCACTTCCATTCCGGTACTTTAAGTGGTTGTAACAATCCTGCAGGTCTCTGATGCTCAGCTTTTACTCTTCTGCAGGTGTCACATTCGGCGACGAACTGGGCAATCTCTCTCTTCATGCTAACCCACCAATATCGTTCCTTCAGATCTTGGTACATCTTGGTACTGCCGGGATGAATGGAGTACAACGTCTCGTGGGCTTCTCTTAGGATAAGAGTCTTTATTTCAGGTTTATCCGGCACACATATCCGAGTTCCAAACCATATGGTGCCATTCTCGTCTTCTGAAAATCCGGGGGCCTTTCCTTGTCTCATATTCTTCTTAATGGCAGCTATATCCGGGTCCTCTGACTGAGCTTCACGAATCTGCTCAATCAATACCGGTTGGGTCTCCAAGATGGCTAGATATGCTCTGGTGGTCAATCCAAGATTTAAGTTTTCCATCTCCCTACATAACAAAGGTGCGTGTTCTTGAATCATCATGGCGGTGCAATATCCTTTGCGACTTAAGGCATCAGCTACCACATTGGCTTTTCCTGGGTGGTAGTGAATACCCAAGTCATAGTCCTTAATCAATTCCAGCCATCGTCTTTGCCTCAAGTTCAGATCTGGCTGTGTGAAGATATACTTCAAGCTCTTGTGATCCGTAAAGATCTCACAGCGATTTCCAACTAGATAGTGCCTCCAAATCTTAAGGGCATGCACTACGGCGGCTAATTCCAAATCATGGGTCGGATAATTCAACTCATGGGGTCTCAATTGTCTGGAGGCATAAGAGATGACTTTTCCATCTTGCATAAGAACACATCCCAATCCCTGGCGAGATGCGTCGCAATAGACATGGAAGTCTTTGCGGATATCCGGTAGGGTTAGTATAGGTGCAGACACCAAACGAGTCTTGAGGGTGCGGAAACTTTCCTCGCATTCAGGAGTCCATTCGAACTTTTCTCCTTTCTGCAACAATCTGGTCATTGGCTTGGCTATCTTAGAAAAATTCTCAATAAATCTCCGATAATATCCGGCCAAGCCCAGAAAACTCCGTATCTCAGATACGTTCGTGGGTGGCAACCAATCCGTGACTGCTTCTACGGTGGCAGGGTCTACTGCGATTCCTTGCGCAGAGATGATGTGTCCAAGGAACTTTACTTCTGCCGTCCAAAACTTGCATTTGCTGTACCTGGCATATAATTGGTGTTCCCTTAACTTTCCTAGGGTTAACCGAAGGTGAGTCTCGTGCTCCTTCTGGTCCTTGGAATAAATAAGGATGTCGTCTATGAAGACTACGATGAACTTGTCCAGATATTCCATGAATACCTTATTCATCATATTCATGAAGAATGCAGGGGCGTTGGTTAATCCAAAGGACATAACTGTACACTCATATAGACCATAACGGGTAGTGAAGGCCGTCTTGGGTATATCTTCTTCTCGAATCCTCAACTGATGGTAACCAGACCGGAGGTCGATCTTCGAGAATACCGTGGCTCCTTTGAGCTGGTCGAAGAGATCATCAATCCGAGGCAATGGGTACTTATTCTTGATCGTTACCTCATTCAAGGCGCGGTAATCCACGCACATACGCTTGGCCTTGTCTTCTTTCTTCTCGACGAAGATGACGGGAGCACCCCACGGTGATGTGCTTGGTCTGATATAACCTTTCCTTTCAAGATCCTCCAACTGTTGCTTCATCTCAGCTAACTCATTGGCGGCCATCCGGTATGGTCGCTTATAAATAGGAGTTGTTCCGGGCGCCAAGTCAATCCTGAATTCGATATCCCTCTTAGGTGGCATCCCTGGTAGATCCTCTGGGAATACGTCTGGGTACTCACTGACTACTGGTATCTCCTCCAAGGAAATCTGATGTAGTCTTGTTTTTCCGGCCTTCATGCTGGGCATCTGGAATGTGACCATAATCCCTTCTTCATTAGTCACCGTTACTTTTCTCTGGGCACATTCTATCACACCTTGGTGTTTATTTAGCCAATCCATCCCTAGAATGAGGTCCAAACCTTGACATTCTATTAGAATGGGGTCGGCCCAGAATATCGTGCCTTGGATATCTACCCATATCCTTGGACTAAAGGAACAAGCGAGGGTTTGCTTTCCCGGGGTAGCTATTAGTACTGGCCTGGGTAGTTCACTTACGTCCAGTGCATTATTTTCCACAAAAGCAGTTGATATAAAGGAGTGGGTAGCTCCGGTGTCAAATAATACCACTGCATGCGATGAATGAACCATAAACTTACCCATGACAATCTCTGGTGCAGCCTGGGCTTCTTCGGCGGAGACGTGGTTCACTTTGGCGCGGACGGCGGGGTTGGAGGTGACTCCTTGAGCTCTCTTGGGGTGGGGGCACTGGTGGGAGTAGTGTCCCTCTTGGCGGCAGTTGAAGCATACCACAGGCTTGCCATGCCTGTCTCTCAAGACCTCCGGCTTCTTGGCCGGGGCGACTGGAGCGGTCGGTGCGACTGGAGCGGTGCGAGGTTGACTGGCTCCGGCGTTGGCAGCTGGTGGCGCCGGGCGATACACTGGTCGGGGGTGGTATTGTGGCGCTGGTGGGGGTGGAGCAAAGCGGGGTCTTTGGGCCATACCCTGGTTCTGCCTGAAGGCAATCATGCGCTTCTTCTTCAAATCGACCTTGTTTTGCTGGGTCTCTTGCATGATAGCCTTATTCACCAACTTCTGGAAGTTGGCGAAGTCTCCTGAAATGAGTTGTAGAGACAACTCGTCCTTCAGTCCCCGGAGGAACTTGGCCTGTCTGGCCGCATCCGTACGAACCTCTTCAGGTGCGTACCTGGCCAATCTGTTGAACTCGTGCAGGTATTCCGTTACGGACCTGCTCCCCTGCTGCAGGTCCCTAAACTCCTGTTGCTTCTGAGCAACGATGCCGTCGGGGACGTGAGCGGCACGGAAGGCAGCCGAGAACTCTGCCCAAGTGTGGGCGTGGCCCTCGGGTAGAGTCTCGCGGTGGTTGTCCCACCACTCAGCGGCGGGACCATGTAGCTGGTGGGTGGCGAAGGCCACCCTCTCCTGCTCAGTGCAGGTCAGGAGATCGAGTTTCTTCTCGATCGCCCGCAACCAATCCCCAGCCTCCATGGGGTTGGTGGTGCTCGAGAAGGTCGGCGGGCGGACTCGGAGGAACTCCGAGAGCTGAGTTGCGGGAGCGGGAGCTGGTGTGGCGGGTCGGGGCAGCTCGGGCTGTTGGTGGAGGCGGAAGAAGTGAGCCTGCTGCTCCTGCATCTGCTGCTGCTGCTGCTGCATCTGGTGCAGAAGGGCTGAGACCAACTGGTTTTGCGTGGCCATCATTTCAGCCAAGGTGGGGTGGTTGGCGACCGGGGCCTGCCTCTGCCCGGTGGCTCCCCATTGTGGCAGGTTGCCACTCTCCCCTCCGTTCTGAGGAGCGTCTGATCCCTGGGTGTTGGTCATCCTGGAATTTCCAATGTACACATATTTATTCTGGGTGAACTTATTTATTTCAAAAGGGTACCGTTCTTGCGGTTACATTTATTAATTTCCTCATTCATGCCTTATATTGTGACATGAATGCTAATACAAGCAAAAATGAAAATAACAATCAACCGTAAATACTACGTCTAGGGCAGCTCGGGGGACGGCTCGATCTCGGGCTCGTGGGAGACGGGCGGGGTCGAGGAACTGGACGGTCCGGCGGGTGGTGCACTGCGGGAGATCCTCTTGGGCCTCACTGTGGGAGTCTGGATGGGTTTCTTCCGGCGAGGCGGAAGAGGTGCGATCTCCTCTAGGTCCTTCTTCAACTCCTCGATCTGGTAGCGGAGGTGCGGGTTGGTGGCGACTCGCTGTCGAAGAAGCTCATTCTGACGCCGCAACTCCTCTGCCTCGGCAGCCAACCGGTGTCCCTGCTGGATGCGGCGACGAAGCTCTCCGTTCTCGCGGTTCAGGTCCTCGGAGGAATGGCGGTAGAAACTGATAGTGTCGCGCTGTCCATTGGCGTCCTGCAGCGCCTCGTAGTGGAGATCATCCATGGCCTCCAATAAGCGCATGGTATGACCGATCGCTGAATGACGCTGGGAGAGGGTGCTGACGAAGACACTGTGTGGGCTCCCTGGGGTGCGAAGAGGTACGAAGCGGAAGTCCGTGTCGTAGAGCTCGCTGTCGTAGATCATCCGGAGCTCGGTAAGTGCCTGGAGAGCGGTGCGCTGACTGGCTACCAGGAAGGTAGGTCCTCCTCCGCGGTAGGTGTGAGCTGTCTGAGGGGAGGGCTGGATGACAACGGTGACCTCGCAGTAGCTTTCTTCCTCGTCGGGGAAGACTCCATGGTACATCGGCTCTTGCTCGAAGCCGAGGAAACTGACGAGCATGCGTAGCTCGCGGATGAATCCGGTCTCGTCACGAAGGTTCCCGTTCATGGTACGGATCGGCATCTACAAAAGAGAGAAAATTTTTGTGAAAATCTCAGGAGATGAGAGGATAAGTAATCTTTTGTAAAATATAGTGAATATATATAAGTCCTAAGGTCAGGTCTGTTTGGCTTCCTACAGTCAAGTCGGCTCTGATACCATCTTGTCGCGCCCCGATTTAATAAATCAGGACTTTATTGAAATTCCATAGAAAATCAATAAATCAAGACGTTCATCACACGACCACGTATAATACGAGCAATCATTCACGGTTCGTAGACCGCATTAATACAAAAGTGAATAAAGATGAAGAGAAACTAATAAAACAAGGGTCCTAGATGAACGCCTCCTTCCAGTCTCGCCTTGACTGGGTCGCTACTCCAGACCTTCATCCTCCTCGTAGTAGACTGGCTCTGATGTTGTAAGTCAACGGGGTGAGTACAGATGTACTCAGCAAGCCACCGAATGCAAATATAATGCAAGGTAATAACAAGGGAGATAGTGGCTAATTTAGCGGAAGCAGCATATTTGTAAAGCTTTAAATGAGAGCAATTTATTAGTATGGAAAAGTAAACATGTGCATGTGTATCATCATCTTCTAACTCGAGGGGTACAGTCAGCCCCACCTCGCTCAACAGTCCTTACGTGCCATGAATAACTTGAACATTCAAACAATTGTAAACTAACTGCGAGTAGTCACACAACCCGCCCTTGACCGTGGGCTCGGCTTTTCGAAAAGATTAAATCACTCTGATCAGAGATGTACCACTGTACCCACAAGGCACGCACTCATCACCTACACCGAAGTGTAACGAGATGACCCATCACACGGGAACTCGTGCCAAAACCTTCCATATAGTCCTCCCCGACTCAATAGCACCCTCTTATGGGTTTCATATGGTGTCCCGACGCATCGGAGCCCCACCATACCCCCCCTTGAGCCTCGTCGGTACAAGTCGCCCGCAGGCTAGCCCCTTGCCCCCTCCTCTATGGTGCATCAAGCCGGGGTATTCCATACTTCCAGTTAGGACTTACCCATTAGACTTGTGGTTGGTACGGAAGTGCTTTGCAACAGATCCCGCAGACCGGTCCTTATAGTGCCCCGGGTGCGACAAACCAGTGCCCGAGCTTGCACCCGGAACCCACCATACTTATAACCTAGCCAACTCCAACAGAGTCCAGAGACGAGAATAACAGGGAAATTCATATACAGAATCCAGCTATCTACGACTCGTTCTTTTTATCCTATAGCAGTTGTGCCGGTACATTGGGCACTAGCTAATATTTTTATAGTAGAGTGACAAGGAGTTAAAGCTCAATAAGCATGGCTTGGGTTTGCACACAAGGACGGGGATCTAATAAATATAAGTGTAAGGCTTGAATATTTGACTAATGCAATATTAACCTATGGGTTATAGCGATAATTTATTGAAACATGGGCTCAATATGATCAACTGTTTCCACAGAGATGGTCGATGACTTGCCTTGCTCAGCAAATGGGGATAGAGGAACCTCGGGGTAGAACTCCTGCTCCTCGATGAACTCGTAGTCTTCTTGATACGGAAAATAAACAATACATCCACATTCAATAAAACAGATAAAATTCACCAGATAAAAGAACATACATTGTTGTGGGTGAAGTAATATTTATTATTCTGAGTCTTTACATAAAACAGTGAATTTTAACCTTTTTAGGATTTTTCATAATTTATTTTGTTGGAATAATAATTTATCCTAAAGGGGTTTTTATTCATTTATTTATTAATAATATTTTGGGCAACAGAAACATACTGTTTTTATTGCATTAATGGGTAGAGAATAATCTTCTGGTTTTAACAAAATTTGAATGGTGAAATTTGGAGTTAAAATGAGCAAGATATGAATTTTTGAAGTTTAAACAATTTTCTGGAATTTTATTTAAACTAAAAACAGTCTCTGGTCCACGGTGAACCAGGTTCACCGTGAACCCGTGACTATGCGCGTGGACCCGAGCGATCTGGACCGTTGGATCTGGATCCAGCGGCCAGATGCGAGGCGGGGGTTTTAAATGAATTTCAACGGCTCAGATTAAAACGTGACGAAGGGTTACACGTGGACGCCTGAGATCGCTCGGAGGCTTTAAGTGGCGATCGACGGTCGTGATCGCCCGATACCCCTTCGATCAGATCCGAGGGCTCGGATTAAATCCCGAAGGGATTTAATCGTAGCCCTCCGATCGTGATCGGACGGCCACGAACGCGTCCGGCACGGCACGACGTAAGGGGGCGCGTACCCCCTTCGTCTCCGGCGACGGCGGGTTCGGGCGCGGTGGCAGCGGCGGCGGCGAGCGCCTACGTGCCAAGCTAAGACCAAAAATGGAATGCGGGGAGCAAGGGGGTCACGATGGTACCTTCGGCGGTGAAGGTGGGTGACGGACGGCGACGACGGCGAGGGTAGACGGTGAGGTCTCCTCGGGAGCTCGACGGCGACGGCGATCCGGTGGCTTTCACGACTGATGGAGGCGTGGCCGAGGACGGGTGGACGACGGCGGACCCGATGGGAGCGGTGGCTAGGGCAGGGGAGGCCGGAGGCGGCGGCGATCGCTCGCCGGAGGCGGAGCAGAGGGGAAACCCGAAAAACGGGAATTGGGCGCTCTGTTCTCACTCGACTCGGGCTGCTACGGTGTGGCTGAGGGCGGTGGTCTCAGGTGGTTTAAATAGGGGGGTCGTCGGCCTCCCTATGGCAAGGAACCGAAAGGTTCCCGAGAGCTCCGGCGAGGGTTACCAAAAGCTTCGGGAAGCTTTCTATAAGCGCGAAAACGCGCTGGCCATAGATGGAAGGGGAGCGGTGGCGACCAGGGAAGGTGATCGGAGGGAGATCCGAGGCGATCCGATGGCCGGCGGCGAGGAATCAGAAGGGGATCGCCGGGGAAGGAAAGGGGAGCGATCCCCTTCCATCGGAGACGAAGGTCCTGACAGGTGGGCTCCACCTGTCAGTGAGCGAACGCGAAAGGAAAGGGCAGACAGGCGGGGCCGGGCGGACAGAGGGTGCTAGGAGGCTGACGCGTGGGGCCAGGCGGGGCGCGGGCGGGAGGAGAGAGGGGAGGCGTGCGCCGACAGGCGGGACCCACGGGTCAGTGAGGGAGTGGCGATGGGCTGGGCCAAAAAGGCCGTCGGGGAAGGTTTCTGGGTTGAGGCCCGTTAAGCTTTTTAATTCTTTTCTGATTTAAAATAATTTCAGTAATTCATTTATTTGATTAAGGATTGAATCACTGTTGATAAAAATTTGTAAAAATTCCTAAAATTATATCTTGGGCTCTAGTTCATCTCATAAAAATTTCAGGTTCAGATTTTGAGTATTTCTCCCTGTTTGGCTTTGTTTAGGTTCTTTTGGTGATTTTCCTTTATTAATAAATTCAGAAATGATTTCAATAATATTTTCTTTTTATTTTATTCCTTTTAAATTTTTGGGGTGTTACACATACCAAATATTGACAGTTCTGAGGTTAATTCTGGTCCTGTTAGCGCTGCTCAATCCACTCCGGGATCTGAATCAACCCAGGCGTTTGCAGGCCGCTCCGAGCCTGTTGTCGTGTCGAATTCGTCTTCAACATCAGGCCAATCCGCGTCTGGCACCGCGACCAGCGCCCGCGCGGCTTCTCCAACCAGCGGCTGGCGAGCGGGGGAGCACTTGCCATTAGCGCATGTGGATATCCCAGGATCATGTGTAGAGCCTGTAGAGTCTACAGAGACTACAGATGTTGATTCCCCTCAGGAAATTACAAGACCACGAACAAGGTTGCAAAGTGGAATTCGCAAAGACAAGGTATATACTGATGGCACTATTAGGTACAGTTTATTTTCCTCTACTGCTGAACCACATACTGTCGAGGAAGCTATAAATGATCCACAATGGAAAGAGGCTATGCAGACTGAATATGATGCTTTGATAAAAAATAAAACTTGGCACTTAATTCCTCCACAAAAAGGCAGAAACGTGATAGGCAGCAAATGGGTATACAAAATTAAGCGCAAAGCAGACGGAAGCCTAGACAGATATAAAGCTCGTCTAGTAGCTAAAGGTTTTAAACAAAGGTATGGGCTTGATTACGAGGATACCTTTAGCCCAGTGGTAAAAGCAGCTACCATTCGTACTGTTCTATCTATTGCTGTTTCCAGAGGATGGAGTCTACGACAGCTTGATGTTCATAATGCGTTTTTACATGGCATATTGGAGGAAGAAGTATATATGCAACAACCTCCCGGCTTTGTTGAACGAGGTAAAGAGAATTACATTTGTAAATTGGATAAAGCTTTGTATGGATTGAAACAGGCACCAAGGGCTTGGTATTCGAGATTAAGCACTAAACTTGCGGACCTCGGGTTCAAACCTTCAAGGGCAGACACGTCCCTTTTTATCTTCAACAGAGGAGGTACAACTATGTATGTTCTTGTTTATGTGGATGATATCATTGTGGCTAGCTCAACAGATCAAGCCACATCAGCACTACTCAAGGATTTACAGAAAGACTTTGCTTTAAAAGATCTAGGTGATCTTCACTACTTTCTCGGCATTGAAGTAAAAAAGGTACGGAATGGAATTGTTTTAACTCAGCATAAGTATGCTAATGATTTGTTGAAGAAAACTGGTATGGTCGATTGCAAATCAATGAGTACACCACTGTCTACTAGTGAAAAATTATCTTTGCATGAGGGGTCTCTTCTGGGTCCAGATGATGCTACTCAGTATAGAAGCATAGTTGGTGCATTACAGTATTTGACACTTACAAGGCCTGACATAGCTTTTCCGGTTAACAAAGTTTGCCAATTTCTTCATGCACCTACTACAGTTCATTGGGCTGCTGTTAAGAGAATATTGAGGTATATAAAACAATGTACTCAGTTGGGATTAAATATACATCGGTCAATGTCGACTCTAGTAAGTGCTTTCTCAGATGCTGATTGGGCTGGCAATGTAGATGATAGAAAATCTACAGGAGGTTTTGCCGTCTTTATTGGGTCAAACTTAGTATCATGGAGTGCACGCAAACAAGCTACGGTGTCGAGATCTAGTACTGAATCAGAATACAAAGCTATGGCTAATGCAACTGCAGAATTGATGTGGGTACAGACTTTGCTGAAAGAATTGGGAGTTAAAAGTCCACAGGCTGCAAAACTGTGGTGTGATAATCTTGGCGCAAAATATTTGTCAGCCAATCCAGTGTTTCATGCTCGAACTAAACATATAGAAGTTGATTTTCATTTTGTCAGGGAAAGAGTATCACAAAGACTCTTGGAAATTGAATTTATTCCTTCTGGAGATCAAATTGCAGATGGCTTTACGAAAGCTTTATCAGTAAGACTACTGGAGAATTTCAAGACCAATCTTAACCTAAGAAGGTTATGATTGAGGGAGGCTGTTAGGAAAATTGTAAAGATTCCATGTTTGTAGCGTGAATCAACAAGGAATGTATCAGCCAAGGATTGCTATAGATAGAACTTGCTATAGACAGAATTAATCTTTCTTGTAATGCAATCCTTGGCCGGCTCTCCGGTTGGTCCTCATGCTATATATGTAAGCCATGAGAGGGGCTTTTCCTTGAACAATTCCAATGAACACGCAACCGATAGAGAGACCCAAGATTGGGCTCCGTCGTTCCTCCTAGTGCGCCTCTGAGTTTCACATCCCTTTCACCTTCGTCGCCGACGAGGAGGAAGATGATACTTCTCCTCCCTCGGTGCTATCCGGCGTTCTTCTCGACGCCGAAAAGAAAGGCAGCTTTCCTGAGAAAGACCTTGGACTTGGAAGAAACGATGGCCATCTGCCGGCCGGCCCAGACCGCGAGAGGCGGGGGCTGCTTCCTTCACCGACTCTACGACCGCGACGCGCGCTCTGCTCCCCCGCGGCGACCATCTCCCTGTGTACGTGCTCCGGCAGCCGCAGCGTGAACCGCTCAAGGTCGCGGTCGAGTCAGTGGCCTGTGGAGTGCGACCGGACAAGCTTCTTCGCTGACGTCGCCGGTCGATGCCCCGACATTGACCGCATCGCGCGGAGCTGGGTCCCTAACGCCTGCAGCTCCTTCTCCTCCTTCCTCCGCTCCTCCTCGGTGACCACGTCGATCACCACGGCCGCTTGGTGCCCGCCGTCTTCTTGTCGTACAACGGCTATTTCGTTGGAAGAGCTGTTCGTTTCTTGACCAGCGGCCGGGATGATCACCTCCTCGGTGGTGGTGTCCTTGTTAGGGTCAAGGTTGCGGCGGCATACGGGGCAAGTTACGTGGCTGGCGAGCCACTCGCCGATGCAGTCTGGGTGGAAGGCGTGACTGCACTTGGGCAAGAACCTGAGCGTCTCGTCGTCTTCGAACTCACTGAGGCACACCGCGCACTCCAGCGCACCGGCCACCTTCCCCACCCGCAGAGCCTTCGCCTCCGCGTACTTCATGGTGGGGAACATTCGGATCACCGAGGAGGCCAGCCCGCGCGGCCGCCGCTGCCGCCTCGAGATGAAGCTGTTGGCGGGCATGAAGCGGCCGGCGTCGCTCTCCCTCTCGGGGTAGCCGGTGCAGTGGCGGAGGTAGATGGTGGACGACGCGATAAACAAGAACACCGCAACGACGGCCGCGAGCAACACGATCATGGTCGTGCTGACGTGCGCCTGCTGCCCGGACACATCACCGCCGTAGCTATACCCCTGCGGCGGCGCCGGCTGTGCTCCGGCAGACGACGCCTGCAGCACGCACGCGAGGAGCGCCGCGGCGAGCAGCGCATGCTTGCCGTGGCGGCGGGCCATGTGCAAACCTACAACTTGACTTGACATGCAGGTGTCAGGTGTGCAACTAGCTAGGGCGGCGAAGCGGCCGGCCGGGAAGGCGTGAGCGGGTTGGCTCTAGCCTTTGATCTGCGCATGCAGCTAGCGTGCAAGCCGTGTTAAATAGTAAACAGTAAATGGGACGCCTTGCAAGTTGCAACGAGAAATGAGTTTAGACGAGCCGTGTCCTGTGATGCATGCGAGGACGACGACGAAACGTCGCGGTCGCGTGGCGCTCGCCGGGTCTGGCGGGAGGACGATGAAGCCGCGGGCCAGATGGACCATACGACCATCCAGGTGTTCAGAAGCAGTGTGGTGACTGGGCATGCAAGGATGCTCGCTGGAGTTGGACTTTGGAGTTTGGACTCTCTCTGAATCTAATTCTACGCGTACTCCGTATCAGGTCTGGACACACGGAGATATATATAGCTAGAAACGGATCGATCGAACCGGTTAGTATCTCCGTCGCACGCTAAGCTAGCTGTATATATATACTCGTTTTTTCCTTCTTGTTTTGGTTCCTCCGTATAATTTGCAATTAATTCATTCATCTTGTCGCAGGATATACAAATCTTAATGTGCACGGGAGCTAGCTTGATTGTGTGTTTCACGACGAGTACATAAATGACCATACGTGTTGATGACGTGCAACAAGAACCTAGCAGGGACCAACGGCAACACTGACGATGCTAAGCGGATAAGCCGATAAGGTCACGCATGCATGACTGGATGAGATGAATGGTCCAGTTTGGAGAAAAACAGGAGAGATTATAAGAGAGGAGCTAGATTTTCTTTCATGCATGAGCCGTGCAAACAAAAGAGTTCCATGCATACTGGTCTTGACATGAGTTAATTTATATACCATGCTTATGGCATGAATTTTTTTAAAAAATAAAAATTTTCTTAAAAAATAATTCAAATCTGTACAACCGTTTGAAATTTTTTGCAAAAATAGTAAACGGTTGGCACATGAAGTATCGACTGGATGCCACGTCAGCTCCAGTCGACACTTCAAGTACAGTTGGCACTTCAAATGTCGACTGCATGTTAGTTTTATAAATTTTTCAAATGGCCATACAGATTTGATTTTAAAAAAAATCCTTATGGCATGCAATAGTACGTCGGCAATTATTTTTCCTAATGAATCCATTTTTAGGAAACAGAACAAGTAAAAAACAAAATATACTATTACCACTCTTTTAAATTATTATAGAGTAAGATATATAAAATTAAAATTATATTAAATTTTAATATACCAACTTACCGAGACATAAATATTAGAAAATTTAAATTCCTTCAACTTTATATAGAATTAAAATTGCATCACGATTCAATACATCAAAAACCCAAACATTTGAAAATATCAAATTCTTCGGTTTTTGTAAGACCTAAAAACAAACCGAAAACGAAACCAAAATGTCTGGAAATAAAAAAGATGTTAAAAAACAAATAGGCCTAAAGTTCAGTGTGGTAAGTCTTTTGTTTTGTTTTTGACCATGCATAGTAGGTAAGTTAAACTGGCTGCGTGTAAACTGTAACACAAGTTGATCGTTAGATCGAGGTCGATCGACAAGGCGAGACAATGAATTCCTCGAATGGACTTCAAATGTCAAAGCCGTTGATTCCGCTCATCAGCACACTCACCCCTGTTCCTACGGAGAGCAACAACGATGTACGAGTGTCACATCGTTTGACGCACAGGTCAGCTCGATGATCCTCCATAGAACAGCTCAGATCAAGCTAGCTGACCGCCTGACCCGCTCGTCGTGCACTCGTGCGTACCACCGGCACAAAGGCGGCATGTCGGTTTGGCCGTGCGCGCGTGGAGCGGTCCACGCGTTATCCAGGTGCGCACTACGCCTTGCCCCTTTGCCAGCCGCGCGCCCGGCCGAGCGCCGAGCGCTCCTCGGTTTAGATGACCTAGTCGCCACACTGGGCAAGTGGCCGATCAGAGCCGAGTGCCGATAACCGGAGCCGGGACCGCACGATCGAAACGGCTAGAGAGACAACCCCACACTCGCGCGCGCGCAGGCGCAGCCGTCGCCGTCAGGGACACGGAGCGCGAAAGGGACACCGGCGCCTAGTTGTAGCGGTGTAGGACACACACGTGAGGCTACGCGCGCGCTGTCCATTCCTTGCCCCGTCGCGTGGCGCGAGCATGCCGGGCAGCCACTCGTTGTACCGCGCGCCCGTCCCAGCGACGCGACGCGACGCGACGCGCAGCGTGCGGTGGCGCACTGGCGCAACGCGGGGCTCGCGGTGAATACGGCCGCCAGGCGCGCGCGCTGTTTGAGAGGTGAAGGCACCGGATCCGGCGGGGCCGCGCGCGGGCCGCGAGCGTAGCTGCCAAAACCGGCGAACAGCTCGGCCAAGTGCGACCCAACGTGTAAGTCGGGGGACTTTCGGAGGTTTCACGCATGGTTTTGGTCCTCCACGTTAATTTGGTGGATTGATGTGCCATGTCGTTGAATTTTTACACTCTACCAGATTAATTGCGAGCTGGAATTCTACGAGCTCGATCGTTGGACGTTTTCAGTTGCTGCTAACCCAGCGGTGCTCGCATTAGTTAGTTAAGCTGATGGCGACATATATACTCACATGAACAATGAATCTAGAGTTAGCACCCAATGTACGTTCGTTCGTTGGCGGCGACGCTTGCTGCTGGTTACAGAGAGCAATAATCGCAGGTGTGTTCCACTACGAAATCAACGAGGTTTCAAACAAGAAAACTGCACGGCATTGGCACCCCACAAGACGGAGTTGGCACGCTTTGTGGGGACTGGGGACGAGACGAGGACGTCTGGAATCGTTAGGCATGTTTGTTTTCTTGCTCCCAATCGCGACCGAATGAACACAATGATCTTATCGTGTTCATTCGTTTTAATTAGGGGACATAACAATGAAGCAGAGCCATCAGTCCAGCTCCGAGCTTTTCGTTTCCGTACCCTGTCACTGCAACCGCGTTGCGTTCGTCTTCCATAGTTCCATCCTTGCTGGGAATTCCAGACGTCCAGTTTCTTTCTTCATTTCCAGCTCCGGGTCCAGGTGGACAACAGCCTCTTCGAATATCTGGGCCGTGGGCGAGAGGCTTCTGCGCCACGGAGCCTCACGCCCGTGGTCATGTGGGCCGCCGCCGTTGCCTTCGTTTCAGCGACAGAATTCAGAGATGGCTCGGCCGCCGGCCGCCGCCGTGGGTGTAAACTTTTTCGTTCCGGGCAGTGGGCACGAGGCCACGACGCGGCCATCTGACGCTAGCCACGCTACCCCTCCACCAGGATCACCGATCGCTTGCCCTACCTACGCCTACGCATACCCGCACAGTGACGCGAAACCGCAATGGCACTGGCACGACACCTGCATCACGCTAGCTGCAGCGTTTTGACAGAGGCCGGCCGGAGCATAGCCACTAGGTAAGTAGGTAGTAGCACCACCAGCAGCGGCCATCAACAGTGTCATCCAACAGCGGCGAGCTCGAGCGGAAGGGTCAGCGATTTCACAAACCTTTTTTCCGGATGCCGCCACGGACGCCGGTGTCGATAAGGGCAGCAGGGCAGCAGCTCGTCTAGCCTAGCGTCGGGGAGAGCAGACAGACGCCTGCCAGTCTCTTCGGCCCTGCTTGTATGAATCGAGAAGTAGAGCGTTTTTTTCTTGGTTCGAGCGTTCATGGAGTGATTGTTCTTTTCGGGTGAACTATTTCGAACATGGGAGGGGCACCGCCGCTCGTGTCAGATCGGTGTTAAGCTCTGAGGTGAACGTATGGATCAGGGATCGAATGGGAGCAGAGATGACGACTAATGGCGATCAGTTCTTTTCAGGTATAGGAAGTTAGGAGCAGTGATGATGGCAACGTGCAATTAGTCAACAGGATTAGTGGCGGCTAGCACGGAGGACTACTGATTACTGAAGCTGATGGGTCAGTCCAGAGCAGCAGCAACAGCTAGCTAGCTTGAATTAGCAGCTAAACGGAATCTCATCTTCTCCTGAAATCCGGATTAAAAAGCCCATTTCCCCGGGATTTCGTGAGGCCGGCTGGCTACCCTCTGCTGCTTTCTGCATCAGGGAATTCCTGCAGATGTAAAGCCGTCGATCTCGTGGCTGCTCACAGCCGCGCGCGACGCCAGACGCCAGTGCATTGCTGTGACTGTGTAGATCGATGCAGCTTTCGATCGTGGGGCACCAAGCTAGCGCCTAGCTGGATGCTCCTATTTAAACCTCTGCTATAATTGCCGGATTGTACACCTAATTGTCATTTCTTGTGGCCATTAGAAATTGTTTATTTCGACTGACTAGTCATTGTCCTTTACGTGGTACCCCCAATCAATTCGTTTATCGTTTCTTTTTCTGCAAAAAAAAAGTGCAAGACTACAGTGAGTGACCCTCATGTAGAGTACTTCCCTGCACTCTCAGTCTATTGTACTGTTCTCTACACATTACCTGTGCCAACAAGGACAAGAAAGAGGGAATCAAGGAAGAACCAATGCGTACTGCTTAAGATAATTAACCCAAAAGCATGATTAGTTAATCTCTAGTTAAGTTAAGCTATGCTAAGCAAGCTACCAAGACGTACGTGGCCACAGGCGACAGGCCGGACTCGCGGATACCTGTGGTTTGCCTCCCCTGATCTCGCCATGTATATATCCCCTTCCGTTCTACCTCGTCGGCCATGCCCGTGGCAGGCCGGGTCCTTGTCTCACTAGCACGTCCTTGTTATTCCAACCCTCTCTTTAAAGGGACCACCTTTGCTGCCTCCCTCCTCTGAGTCGTCTTCCTCCTTGATCCCATGCACGCCGCCTATGGTGCAGAGGTGGAGGACGGGAGGGCGACCAGTAACCATCTGCCAGTCTCATGTTGTGGTCACAGATAGATTGGTCTCTTCTTGCCTACCTGGTACGTTCTGACCAGCTTGAATGATACGAGGCTGAGTGGAAAGGCTTGTGGCAGGCAGCGTATGTAGCTTGGAGCTGGAAGGTTCTCATGGCGCTGGAAGCTGTGGTGTTCCCGCAAGAGCAACACTCGTGTGCGGCCATGTACGCTCCGTCGCTGGGCTGCGGCGTCGACATGGACGAGTTCGAGGAGAACTGTGGCGTGGTGCTGCAAGAGGAGGCCGGGGCGGCGGCGGTGCACGGCGACGCTGGTGGGATGGCTGTCTGGGTCAACGCGGCGGCGACCCGTGCGCGCTCCATTGCTTCCGGCGCCGTGGAGGAGCTCTGGGACGAGAGGCACTACCCCGTTTCGCCGCCGGCGTCGCGGACGGCTGCGTCCCCTGCGCCGACGGCGGCGGCATCCAGCGGCAGCCACGCCAAGGCGGCCGCGTCAGCCGCGCGGAGACGACGGCGGCGCCCCAAGGTGGTGAAGAACAGGGAGGAGGCGGAGAGCCAGCGGCGCAACCACATCGCCGTGGAGCGCAACCGGCGGCGGCAGATGAACGAGTACCTCGCCATGCTCCGCTCCCTCATGCCGCCATCCTACGCGCAGCGGGTACGTAACGTGACGCGCTCGCTCGCTCGCATACAGATACACTCATACACAGTGCCACACCCCTCGATCCGTGTCACCTTACGCCCCGCCGGTCTTGTCGTTCCGTGCCATCAGCCATGCGATGATGCATGCAAGAATGGCTTGGCTTTCACCGCATCGCTCGCTGCTCCCCAACTTTTCACTGTAACAAATGTCAAATCTCCTGGACTGGCCAAATGCATATGGAGCCCGGCCGCTTTGGTTCCATATGTCACGGAATCCATGGCGATCGTGTAGTCGTGTACTACTTGCCGCACATCAAAAGCCGCGCCTTTGAGTTGCGTTGCGCGAAAACACGCGTCCTTTTGCTCCAGCTGATCGACCGCACGTACTGACGTGCGTGGTGGATTGCTGCAGGGTGACCAGGCGTCGATCGTCGCCGGCGCCATCAACTTCGTCAAGGAGCTGGAGCAGCTGCTGCAGTCTCTCGAGGCCCAGAAGAGGCGCGCGCTGCGACCCGAGCACCCGCCGTTCGCCGGCTTCTTCACGTTCCCACAGTACTCTGCTTCTCTTGGTGCCGGTGATGACAATGCCGGCGGCTCTGGTGGCGCCGCCGGCGACGGTGGGTGTGGCGCCCAGCCTGGCGCGGCCGACATCGAGGTGGCCATGGCAGAGAGCCACGCGAACGTCAAGGTGCTCGCGCCACGGCGGCCGAGGCAGCTGCTGAGGATGGTGGTGGCGCTGCAGTGCCTCGGACTCACCGTGCTCCACCTCAACGTCACCGCCACCGCCACCGCCGACCATTTGGTCCTCTACTCCTTCAGTCTAAAGGTATACCAAATTAAGCCGTACGACCGTACCTCCCAATCTACAGCGACACGCCGTTCCGCCATGTCGATTCACCGTTTCTGTTGCAGATGGAGGATGAGTGCCGGCTCTCGTCGGTCGACGAAATCGCCGCCGCGGTCAACCAGATGGTCGCCAAGATCGCCTGCGAGAGCTTCAGTTAATTAATTAGCTTGAAAAGTGCGTGTCCGAGAGTGCTTGTAGCATTAATTCCGTCCTAGTACATGGATCATTCAGGCGATTTTCGCCATTGTCAGGGTAGTACAATACTAGCTGCCCCCGTGTTTGCGTGCAAGTATTGATCAGATCTGTTTAAACTTTCGAGTACATATGTAAGCATCCAGCTTCGAGTCACATCTCACACCACCAATTATTTAGCACCAGGGTGCCAGGTGCCTGCGTGTTCTTACCGGTGATGAACCAGTGGTGGCTACTGGCTACTGGCTACTTTTCTCCCCTTTCGTAATATAATATTTCCGAAACGAAATCGGCTGTTTTTCTTTGATGAATCGTGATTCATCGTGTAAAAATTGGATCGGTCCACTTCTATCAACTGTTACATAGCTATCACTCCGGTGATCATGCAACTTAATTGTACGCGCGCACCTTGATGGCTTCAGATGTCGGAGCCTGCACTCTGCACATGAAGAAGAGCGTGGTGTCTTGCCTGCATCATGCTGCTGCTGCTACCGATCAGGGCAAAAGTTGAGAGATTTTTTGGACCATCCACAAGGTCTCTTTCTAGGATTCGACTTATTAAAAGCGGGGGGCCAGCGCTGCTGTTTGGATTCTAAGTACCCCCTTGGGAATCATTGCATTACGCGACGCTGAATGAACACCGATTGTTTTCTCTTTTATAGAGAGTGATGGCAAGCCTGGTTGTGACCTCACAGGAATGAAGAAACCCTTTTCTTATTTATTTTATCCGAAAAATACTAAAAAATAGGATTAATTTTTTCTGTGCCATTACGATTTTTACGGTTTGCAAAATGTCATCATTGTGTCACTGCCAGATGGAGGCCACCACAGTCACTGACAGTGACATGTAAGCAATTTCTGAAAATTATAATGACATGTGAGTAATTTTCCTGAAAAAACCACCGTATGTACGGACAACTTTATTTTCAGAGCCATTCCATTCGACTAGCATATGGGTCTATCAACATGTTCAAAAATTCTATGTTTTCTATCAGAGATGATTTGAAACCATTCTGCCTGAGTTTTGGTTGAGCTAGTTTTTTCTACAATTTTAAAAAGAAAAATCAATCGAAATTGAGGATTTATCCTCTTGACCCATATGTTATCATATGTTATTGATCTAAGTGGACTCCACATATCATTGAGATATGGAGGATAAATCCTTAATTTCCATCTAAAAGGAGGCTATATGATCAAATTCCCCATTTTAAAACTAACCAAATATTAAATTTTGTGATATAATTCTATAGTATTATTTAAAGTTTATTATTTTTTTCTCAAAGAGATAACCTTTGCAAGGATAAGGGCCAACTTTTCTTAGAGGAAAAAGAGGAAAAAAACAATAATTTCTACTAGCAAGATGACTCATTTGATCATATGCCACTCCCGAAAGCAACACGTAGCAATGAATATAGTTTCTAATGGTAAAAATGTAAAACCATTTCTCTCGAAAAAGAGAGTAACGAGTGAGCAATCGTCCTTTACTTACTGAACTGTAACTGAAACGAATATTACACGCACGCTTGTATGCTTGTGCTGCCGCCGTACTGTCTACTGGTCACTGGTGTATGACAGTAAAGTCTTCGGTGCCTGCACATGCCTTGGCACTTTGCCAGTCGGTATTCTTGTCTCCTACTTGCACCTTCAATTCAATCGGTACTCCTAAGCTGCAATGGAAGTTTGCAGAAATTCGCTTCCATGATGAACTTGTGCTAGTGTCCCTTCTCTGCACATTATTATTCGTTGTTTAGGTGATCTGAGTAAACTGTCCGCTTCTAACTTGAACAGTGTGCCCCGGTTCTTCAATGCCGTCTCGAACAAAACTGAATACAGTACAATTAGGTGGCAATAGATGATTTCATTTGGAATATGATCTGGAGATAGCGACAATTCATGTTTCTTCAGTTCCCTCCTATAGAAATCTCCAACTTTGCAATAACAGCGTGTGTATCTAGATCAGTAGATGCAGTTTGACAAAGGATAGAGGGGTCTAAGGGATGCTGCTCTCCCGAAAGGGAAAACGATCATTTACAGTATTATGCCAACTACCAACATCCTGAACAATAAGATGAAAGACCCAGAGCTCGAAAGATCGAGAACTGTTAAAAATATGACGGTTTATATTATAAAACTCAATAGCTACAAGATCTAGAAATGAACTAGAGAACTGGTTAATGCACCTATGTCTGATCAATTAGTGTGGCATACCGTTACTCCAGACTGCACCAAGCATAACTTTGTACGGAATTAAAAAAATAATACAATTCTAGACACGGTACCACCAAATGTACCATGCACACATATAAAAATATTAAAGGCAAGAAACTAAGTATACATTATTGCTAACAATGATTCCCTGACATAATTTCTAGGCCCCAGTGCTAACTAAATAGATCAAGCTGCAAAAAGATGTAGAGAAAGACAGCCATTGTACTTTTGGATCTTGTCTTGAGCAAGCATTGCATTATACATACCATTAGCTAGTAGCTAGCAAGCTATTTGGTGTTAGCTTCTCAGAAGAAGAAGAAAAAAAGACTAGAAGGTCTCAGCACATGCAGCTACACAAGATCTGGGTCTGGACTCTGGAGATCAACCCATTGCTAAGTCTGTATTCTGTAACATCAGGTTAGGTCTCCAGATTGGAACAATATGATTGATGTCTGAAAGAGATGAGAAATTCTCAAGTGGTCCACTGCATTTGAGCATCTCCAGTGGAGGAACAGGCCAATGACTCTACCATCAGAAAGATCTCCGGCGTCAGATCTGGGATGTAAATAAATAGCCGTATGAAAATTCAGAGCGAGAGTGCCATACCTAGCTAGGCGATCTCCGGATAAGCCTATCCATTAGATAATGCGTGTATCAATAATTGAGCTTAAACAATCGAAGAACGAAAGTTCGTATGATACGCTAAGCATATACTGGACAGATTTGATCCATCAGATATATCTCGGATTCGTGCTCGAGTGTCCATCCATCTCCACTCAATCATCGACATGTTTCAAGTGGCCTGAACTCGAACAGAAGTCACTTCAGGCCGTCCGCTGACTGACAGACTCGTGGACCTCAGTGAATTGTAATAAAGAAATCCAGCAAAATTAGAACGCCAAACACATGTTGACCGAACTCTGTATGCAGATGAAATAACAGATACACCACACCTACCATGCGATGCGATCCCTTCTGGACGGACCAGGGGATGCAAATACCCAGCATTATTCTGAAATCTGAAGCTCTGCAAGTCCAGTTCGCTATCACCTGATGCATGGACAAGCCGGACAAACAGGTCATCTGCCGTGGCATAATGACTTGTAAGGGCACCTGCCAGAATGCCAGAGATAGAGCTATCATGGTGAGACCCTTGTACATACGGAAGGATTCCTGCATCTCCCATCTCGTTCTTGTAAGCGAATAAATATAAAAACTTCACTGCAAAAACAGAACTGGACTGGGACTGAAAAGGTCAAGCTTGAATAATGCATCAGTAATCAGTGGGTACTGGGTACTTGTATGTTGCACAGAAGAAACAGTATTATGGTAGACTAGTGGTAGGTACAATGGACCATTCAGGCCATGCCGGCCTGCAAGACTGCAAAGTAAGCAAGAGAATATTGTCACATTCTGCTGTAGATTGCCTGCTCTTGCAACAGTAGCCTGCGAGTAAAGTGAGAGCAATTTAAGCTCGTAAAGAGACGCGAGCAACAGTGTCGATGCGTGGCGCTGGATTTCGTAGCCGAGAGATCGATGCATGTTCGCAAAAAAATTTACTACTCTACTCTCTCGTCTCTGTCGATCGAAAAATCGAAAGTTTCTGGCTTTCTGCCGTTCTCATTGCCTGGATGACCCAGATTCTGAAGGGACGAACGGATCGCTACCAATATTTGCGGTCCAAAGTTTGACAGGCCTAACTAGCTCGTGACTAGGCCTCAGCCCACGGCTAAATCGAGATCATGTGCGGCCGTTGCAGCCCACATGCTCGCCCGTCCGCCACGACGCCGACGCCGACGCGGTCGCGCGGCACTCGCCGTCTTGCTGTCCCCTCGTATGTGCGACCAGCCGGCGCGACGCCGGCGCGCGCGCGCGGCGCCTGGCAAGCGGGAGAACGCGTGGTCGAATCACCCGGCTGCTGCCCGCCGCCGCCGTCGTCGGCCAGGTCGGTGTTCAAAGAAAGAAAGCTTAGCAGAGCTCGCGCATGTGACGGTTGATCGATCGAAGCCTCTCCGCCACGGATTAGCTCTGAATTCCCTGCTGGGTTAACAGTTTAAATCTGTATTGAAATACCCAAGCTCGCTCGATGAACAGAAAGTGTGAATTCAGTATCAAAAGAATTGATACGTAGCTTGGCCCAAATGGTCTCCATGTGAAGACGTAAATCAGATGCCACTCTCCGGCGGCCGCCACGGTCAACCGGACAGAATCCGGCCGGTTCACTCCACTTCGATAAATTATCAAATGAAAAGATATCGCACCTAAAACAGCAATTTAACACGAAACCTGCAAAGCTGTTTCTTAGTAGGGCATCCGAAAACCGGTGAATTTTTTTATCAGAGCCACGGAGCCACCCCTTTCGCTGCTTCTAGTGTACGCCTGAGAATATTTTGACTATTTGTAAGCGAAAAGATATGTAGTGTAGCTCAGTGGAGCTAGATTTAATCGATTTTATCAATCAAAATGTTCAAACCGCATAAAACTCCACAGCATGCAGCTGATATCTTATTGGTTCTTGGCATGAACAGGACAGAGCTTTAACAGAGGCCGGCAGATTCTGTTCATCGAAAGGCGTTTCATTTCCTCATCGGTAAAGCTAGAGCGATATATATTCTTTCCCACGTCCGGTGAAAGCTCCTTGGCCACCAAACTTCACCGTTGCGATGATCGATTCTGTATTGCTGTTATTTAAGTGGCATGGTGTATTGCTGTATGTTAACACGCTGCCTTCTGTTGGGAGAATCTGATCAGTGATCAGTGTCCATCTGCTTCTGATTTGATGGCAATGGCGTCCGCTGGAGCTTCCTGTCTTGCCATGGTCGCGTTACTCCTCGTGGCGTGTGTCCCAGCGGCTGCCGCCACCAGCTACACCGTCGGCGACTCGTCCGGATGGACCACCGGCATCGACTACACCAGGTGGATCGGCTGCAAGTCGTTCAAAGTGGGCGACAGCCTCGGTAAGGGCGCGTGCATGGGCATGGCCATGAATTTTTTGTGTTGCTTAACAAGATCACGACTTCACGAGTTCGGTGGATTAACTTGTAGTGTTCAAGTACGCGAGCGGGGCGCACACGGTGATCGAGGTGAGCGCGGCGGGCTACCTGGCGTGCGCGGCGGCCAACGCGCTTGGCTCCGACAGCAGTGGCTCGACCACCGTCGCCCTCAAGACGGCCGGCAGACACTACTTCATCTGCAGCATCCCCGGCCACTGCGCCGGCGGCATGAAGCTCGAGGTGGACGTCTCCGGCTCGTCCGGCTCCACCCCGTCGTCGCCGACGCCGACCACGCCGTATCCGTCAACCCCGACCCCGTCCACGCCGTATCCGTCGACCCCGACCCCGACCCCGACAACGCCGTATCCGTCAACCCCGACCCCAACCACGCCGTATCCGTCGACCCCGACCCCGACACCGACCACGCCGTATACGACGCCGACGTCTCCGTCGTGTACTGGCGGTGCCACCCCGGTAACCCCGGTGACGCCGAACACCACGCCATTCATAGCGTACAGATCTGGCGCCGCCGGAGCCGGAACGGTGGCATTGGCAACCTTCGGCTTGGTTTGGTCTGTGATACTCGTACAGCTCGGGGTGTTGTAGAATAGGAGCGAGGATAGTGGCAGTGCAAGTGATCTTATTTACACGTCAGACGGACACAGGTCACAACATCTATCGTGTGCTAAATCTTTTATGTGTTCGTTATATTCGTCGTTGCTAAATATATTTTATATTATATATGTTATTGGTTTTTAATTATGAGTGTTCATTTTGATCATATATATGTGCTAAATATTAGTTTTTATGTATCAGAGAACAAACTATAAAAATGACAGCTCTATAAAATTCAGACTCACCGTTGGTTGGAGCGGGGCAGTACATTACGGACAAGCTTGTAACTTGAAAAATAAGGGTTTGTTTGGGACTAATTCACTCTCTTAAATTTTGCTTCGCTCCACGGAATTCACTTAAAATCAGATCTAGAGTAGAGCTGCTGCTGCACTGTGGAGTATTTACACTTGTTTGGCTTGCGGAGGGAATTTAGATTCAAGAATAGTAGAATTTGGTAGGAATGTATTATTTTATCCCGGAGTTTATTCCTAAATCTCCAATTATAATATTTTTCATGTCCATTATGTAAAACATATTAAATTAGTACTCTCTCCATTAACTTTTAAATAACGTCGTTGGCTTTTATCATAAACTTTAATCATTCATCTTATCAAAAAAATTATGTAAATATGCAAAAATATAAGTTATAACCAAAGTACCTTCAATATTAAAAAAATATAACAAAATAAATGATATTCTCAATTTCTTTGAATAAGACGAATAATCAAAGTTTTTGATAAAAGTCAACGGTAATGTTTAAAAAGTTAATATAAATAGTACTAAATGAAAAAATAATCAATATCAACTAAAAAGTGAATCGATAAGTTTATAATAGCATTGGTGGGTAAATTACCCCGAACTCCACGTTTTGTTTCAAAAACTAAATCCGCAGAGCACCTCTTGCTCTACAAAAAACGTGGAGCAAAGTCGTGGATCTACATTTTTCGCGAATCCAAAAACTGAGATCTGAACCTGTTTCGCTAGACGTTTATGAAGCGAAGCTATAAAATGTGGAGCAAAGAAGTCCCAAACAGAGCCTAAAATCTGACCACCGGTGAGGGCCCATCTAAATCTGGAGGCCCAATTCGGCAATGAACTTACGCACATTGCTTTTTAACTAAACACACACCCTAACGGGTAAAATCTAAGAGCATCTCCAAAGATTCTCAAAATTTTATTCCCAATCATATATATCATTCTAATTTTTATCTATTCCTAAAAATTAATCGATCTATAACAAGTTCCCTATAATCTCGATCCTATTTTTAAATCCTACAAATACGGTCTATAATATGTAATAATTTTATATAAAACTTTGATACATTCAAATATGCGTATCATCTAACTTATAACAACGCATAATAGAGAAAACTATGTGCATGTAAGAGAAAAAATATGTGCAAAAGGAAATAGGGACTTACTAAATTAATCTTATATTTGAGAGAGTTACGGTGAATGGTGATTTATTAGGGAATGGAATAGGAAAAAGACTTATTTAAGGAGACTCTTGGAGCTTTATTTTTTCACTAAAATATCTAAATTCAAATTTGAGTAGTCATGTAGATAATCTCTTGGAGATGCTCTAAAGATGCGTAGGTTTTGGGTATTAGGGTTTGGGACTATTCCACTTGACAGAATCTATCTATGATCAGATATAGTATAGCTGCACCTGTTGGCATCAGGAGAGAGATGATGCCGCTAGCTCTGAATATGTCATGCATGTTTGGTCTGAAGGCGAGCGTTGGTGCTTGTCGATTTGATTAAAGACGACGACCAGACTCGGTCTCGCCGTCTCGGCCCAGGGCAACCGCTAGGCAATTCAAGTGTTTTCTTGGCCCTGCATGCCTTGGTGGATAGATTGCACACTTCACTTTATTCCTCACATCAATTAATATATATTACAGTTGAAAGTTATTATCTTGAACGGTGGCTAGTCGCCCGAGTGCAAAAGTTGCACTGCTCCTGCTCGAGCTACGAAGAAATCAGGAAATTTCCAAGGATATCTTCAAGCAAGAACTGGCGCGTTCCTTCGCGCGTGCAAAACAAACTTTGGTCTGGTCTCGCTCTCACCTATCCTTAATCGATTTCAGACCAACGGCGCAGGAGTCAGGACTCCGGTCCAACACGGAACCACCATGGAAGCACCGAAGCAGGAAGCTGTCCACAACAGAGAGACCATTTCTCTACAGAAAACACCGGATCGGAGCCGGAGGGCCTGGGCCTGCCTCTTCAATTGACAGCTGACTGACGGACTACGTACCGACTACTCCGATCCATCCATCGATCGCATGGAAGCATTCTCCTCGCCGTTTTTCGCGGCTGCTTCTCCTTCGCTGTCACCGATCGACGCATTCGTCTCGGTGGCTAGCTTTGCGTGCTTTGGAGATGCCGGGGTCGCCTGCCTCTGACCCGTTCGTACCGTTCGCGTCTGTATGTTCCCCCACAAAAAAAAGTGATTTTTTATGGTGGTTTTGCAGGCTTAACCCAGATCACGGATCAGGTGTATACATACCATTTCGATTTGATTTTCCTGCGCACGAACGTTGATGGTTGTTGCCGGAGCGTGACACATACTAGGATGACAAAAGATGAGCAAATTGGAGCGTACCACATCTTACATAGTTACATGGCAACATGCATGAGGGGTCAAAGGAAAAGGAAAGGAACCCAGCAAAAGGAGAGAATGAAGCGACCGTGCAGGCGGAGAAGAGAAGTCATCCCAGATTCAGAATCGGAAGCTTCCAAAAAGTACCCTTTATTATTACAAAAAAAGCAGATAAAAACAGGATTAAAAGTGAGAGAGAAACTAAAAAACAAGGCAAAGCCGTACTAGTACTCGTAAGATGGCTTTCGAGCTTTCTAAATAATATAAATTATATATCCGTCGAACTCAGTAACTAGGCGACCTAAGAATTATTTTTTCTATTCTATAATATTATAATTTACGAACAAATTTGATATTTGAAATAAATCTCAGTATTAGGGTCCGTTTGGCAGGACTCAGCTTGTTTCATGTGAAGCTGGAACCAAACCAAACATTTTTCTAAATGAGTGGATCCCGCTAAAAACGTTCTAAAAAATAAATTGGAGTAGTAGAACAGGATCTAACCAGCTTCAAGTGCTCTACCCCAATTTTAGTGTGGATTATTTCAGTATCCGGAGCCCTACCGTACACCAAACAGGCCCTTGCTGTTGATGAGAAAATTGATAATTTGCCATCCATAAGTTTGGGCTTAGATTATTTGTCACCCTAAAATTTGACTTTGATAAAATGTCACCCTAAACTTCATTTTTTGCCATTTTATTAGGTTTTAACGCAATTCTCATTTTTTCTCTCTAGAAAAGATCAATCTATCTTTTTTATTTTATCCCTTCGATTAAAAAATGACAACGCCATGCTTATGTATAGCGAGGAAATGTTTTTTGATAACGTAGATTGGTTTTTTTAGGGAGAGAAAATAAAAAATGAATTAAATTAGGATTGAATGATAAAAAATCAAGTAGGATGAAAGTTTAAGGTGATATTTTATCGAAACCAAAATTTAAGATGGCAAATAATTGAAGCGGCAAATTATCAATTTTCTTGTTGTTGATTGGATCTACTACCGCTGGAACACCACAGCCCGCACGCACACGCCGGCAACCCGAACCCCGCCGCTCCGTTCCGCACCGCACCGGCAACGACGCAGCCAGACGAGCCGTGATCGTACGGGAAAAGGTCCAACCAGGATGGCAACTCCGCCACAACTCGCGGGCAACATCCGCGAAGCTCCCCGCGCGCGCGCGGGGCACACCCCAACCACCCGCGTATATATGCACGCGCGCGTGCAGGCGCCCCCGGCCCGCACAGCGACGTCGTCTACTTGTGCTGCTACCCTGCAAGATCAAATGAGCCGCGGCCGCCGGTAGACGAGTGGCATACTACTCTGGCATGGCGACGGGGAGGAAGAAGGGGCGTCGGGAGGAGGAGGTGCGGTGCCGGCGGCACCCGCGGCACCGGCAGCCGGCGGGGGTCTGCGCGTCCTGCCTGCGGGAGCGACTGTCCCACCTGACGTCGGCCTCTGCGTCGTCGTCGTCGTCGCTGCCGTCCGTGGTGCGCGGGGAGGTGGAGGAGGAGGAGGCGTCGTCCTGCTGCTCGGAGGCGTCAACGGAGTACTCGTCGTCGACGGAGGGGTCCAGCGGCGCGTCGTCGCGGATGGGCAGCCCGTACTGGCAGACGCGGGCGCAGTTCCACCAGGAGATGATGGCCGGCCGAAGCGGCGGCGGGAGGCTGTCGCTGCTGATGAAGCACGAGCGGGTCTTGCTGGATCGCGACGAGGTGGCGAGCGTGGTGAGGCGGATGAGGGAGAGGAGGGCGACGAGCTTCTGGACGAAGCTGCTGCACGCCACGGTGGGAGGAGGCAAGGAGGGGTGCTCGATGGCGCACTCCAAGACGCTCCATCATCAGGAGAGGAGCACCGTGGCCAAGTGGATCCTTTTCTGAGGCCATGCATTTGCATGCGGCGAAGCAGTGTGCGTGCGGATGAGATATCGTGTGTACGTGTGGCTATGAATTCTGCTCGACTTCTAGTTTGGTTGGAAAACTAGTTTAATTGATGGGGATTTCTTTACATTTTTTGGTTCATTTTGTTGTTTGATTTTTGTATCTGCTAATGGATCTGAAGTTAATCACAAACTCCTTGATGTTTGTCTAGGAAGTTTGTTGTCTTTCAGCTTTGTTGACATAGTGCTATCTATATCTATTGGTAAAGACTAAAGAAGTTGAGCATATCAGTTAAGTATTTTCTTCTTTTTGGTCACCCCCAACATTTTCTTGATTTGCGTCATAAAATTTTCTTCTTATCCCATAAAACTGTAAAAAGATCCCACTAACCGCAGTAAGTGTTAATTTCCTCTTATTTTTGATTATTTGTTCAAAGAATCATATCAGAGAATAGTTAAAATAAAGGTTCGGTATATGGATTTCGGAAAAATGTCGGTCCTCTGGGAAAACGGTAACCGTGGATTGATACCATAAAATTTGGCCAAAGCCTACACACAGGGTCCTATCAGCTGTATATAACAGTTTGAGGCTGCTAGCGATCCGAGATGCGATGAGAGAAACAAACTGGAAAAAATAAACACGAAATCCTTAGATCATTGCAATATAACATGCACGGTTGAAGTTTCACCAGATAAGTTAAATTCCGGCGATAGAAACACACTTGTTTGCATTTCTTTTGCAATTAATACATTAGATTCGTGACATTTTTTCAAGTCATATTATCCGCCATGGCATACCTTTGCATACGTTAGCTTCGACAAAGAGACTACATTTCTCCAATACAGAAGTAAACAAACATGTCAACATGTATGTGTAAAGCAGAAAAGTTCCTACACGGCCACGATCTCTTGTTGGGAGAATCCGCTGTCCTTTTTTTCTGTACTGCAGTGCAGATCCTGCCATCATGTCATGCTTTGTCTGCAGCTTTCCAGATGGGCAGGCGTCTTCAGCTTCCACGAAGCGCACCGAAACCATCATCTAATCTATACATACTGTATCTTCTGTTCTGCATCTAATGCTACCAAATCGTTTTAGTTTCTGCGCACGCATATTCTAACTTCTAAAAGAATATCATAACCTATCTCGTTGATCCTGGGAATGTAGGATCCACGTCCCCAGTGTTGTCATCGTCATCATCAAGGTAATCCACAGGCATATCTGCAGGGCGCCGTTTGATTCTTTGGAAGATTTCATCAAGCGATTCAGGCGAAGAGGCATTTGAATGTGGAGCAAATTCTGGGTCTTGGCGCAAAGGAATGAACTTCTTGGAACCCATGTTCGCTTTAAAGTTCTGAAAACCAATCTTCATTGTAGCCCATGTTTGGGAAATTCCAGCTGACGAGCCAAGTGGTGCGCCAGCATTGGACCGCTGTTCTGAACTCCCTTCCTCAAGCAAAGATACAGATGTTGATGGAATTTCCTTTATCGTTGGCTTTACTGCCTGCCGACTCTGTTCCCTAATAGCTGAATACTTGGTAGCAATAGTTTCCCTGTTGTTAGCATATTTGGACTGGCCAACTCTTCCGTCACCTCTAGAGGAAGTTGCTCCCGGTTTCATCTCCACTGTATTTTCAACCTGTGTACAACATAATATTAGATAAAAAATGGGAAAGAAGAAACAGCAATGACAAGAAGACAGACAGAATTCAGCGAGAAACAATAGGAAACTAGAAAAGAGATCAAAACAAATTATTTTATAAAACTCATGAAAACAGTGTAAGCACACTACGCACCAAGGGTACCTTTCCAGATTCAATGTCTGTGTTCAAGCTATTAAAATTTCTTGCCAATGGGATAACCTGCTCGCCCACTTTACATCCTTGTTCAATCCAAGACCTCTCTGCAGAAACAAGTACATAAATCACATCAGCGGACATGCATCTGAAAGAACTAAAGGGAATATTTGCACCAGATTTTTCAGTGATTATAAAATAGTTTGATGATAATAACAGGATAAATCATCATTTCAATCAAAGCGCTACAGTCCCCAACAATCTAGATACAGACCCTGTTTTATCATCAGTGACATATATATTGTAGGTCCTACAAGAAACAAGAAAGCCCCAGTGGATACTGAAGGGCCACACAGTAAAAAAAGGCTAGGCACTACAGAGAAAGAAAGGGTGGGAATCCCTCCTGACAAATATATGCAGTTCTTACCTTTTTGCAGAATGATCATTCCAGATGGATCAAAGCCATCCAAATTCTCTTCCTCACGCTGGAATTTGAACCTTTTCCAGCTTCCGAAAAAGTCAATCACACGTCCAAAGAAGTTACTTGCAACCAACAGTGTATAAACAACCATAATTAATGGATATATCCTGTTGAAGCCTCTTCCAAAGAAAGGAACCGCATCATCAATGTTTCCCATTCTCTACAACACAAGGTTCATCCAGTGGTTATCAAGTATACAGATGTAAAAGTAATAAAGAGAGAAGTCATGGAAAATTTCCTTAAAATATCAACAACCAATGCCCTGACATAACAAAAGAATATGCTGTGAATAGTTCAGCATAACTGCACAACTATTACCTTCTCAAAAGTAGTTTTAGCGTTGCCACCAAGTCGAATGAGATTCAGGAAGTTGTAAGAAATAGGAGGTGCATATCTTGCAACCATTCTGCAAAATAGCATTTGGCACAGTGTATAATTAGTTGAACAGCTTTGTAATGGAATCATATGGAGAGCATGAAATGGAAAAGGAAAAACATTGAAAACTTACGAGCAGATCATAAGCAAGCTGACAGAACTGGTTTGTCTCGGAGTCAGAGAATAAAACATTAACATCCCAATCTTAAATAGTGAATAATAAGTGCAAATGCACATATACATCAAAGGGACAAATGCAGCGACCTGCAAACAAGTAAAAAGTTTTTGAATCATGAAGAACAAGGTTGGTATCAGACGGTGCTTTTAGAGCCATGTGACAGGACATGGGCATCCCATTATTTGAAGGAAAGTTTGTCTATCCTGTATAAAAACCAACAAGAAAACGGATAGCATGCCTTTAATACGATGAAAGTGAAAGTCACCTGGTACGACATTTGCTTTTATTTATATGTATGTATTTAAGCAACCAATGGATGGCACAAAAACACAGGATTGATGTAGCATATGCAAACAAATTGTCTATCTAATCACTAATAACACGCTACATAGGCATTACAGAAAGTTAGCAAGTGCCATAAGTTACAAAGCTTCACTGTAAACTAGACAGAGGGGAGATACATAGTTTTGAATAGTTATACAGAGCACACAATTTCTTACCTGGACTAAAACCTCCTGCTTTCCTACAGACTTTATAAGAATGGAGAAAAGGGACAAATCAACGCCACTTGGCAGCAAAGTGGCTTCAGCCAGCAGTATGGCAGCTGACATACAGCCAAGAATGAGAGCAAATGCTTTCTGAAGCTGTTTCCTCAGTACACAACGCCAAATGAACTCTAAAAATGCAAGAAAGTATTACCGAGTCAATTCCATTGATTACTGCCCAGCCATAAGCAGCAAATTAAATTTACTAATAATGTATGCGTTTTGAAATGTTCCTCATTATGGATATTGAATCTTTATTGTAAGCCATTTGACTAGTGACTAGTAAATATATAAGGACAAGAACAATAAAAAAGTAGACAAAATACCCATAGTGTCCAAAAGGGAACCCAGTGTGCCTGGTCGACTTTCCCTAAAACTTGACATGTGTTTCCTGTTTAGAGAAAACAAAACAAAATAAGTTGATGCTGCTTGTGGCTGGAACTCTCAAAGATATCAGACAAGTATAACTACATTTCTAGAGCATATTGATCAAGAATTCAAGATTTTTCAACCAAATAACAGAAGAGGATTTTACAGTCATGTCGATAAACATAAGAATCTACGGCAACAAGATAATTCGGCCCAACAATCAAATATAGTTCCCAGTAAAATTACAGATTATAATTATAACCAATACACTAATCTAGTAAAACCTCAGTGAAACAATTAAAGATCTGTTTATGAATAATTTGCCCTTTTTGGGTTTAACCAGACAACGAAAACATCCTTCAGAGTTCAGCCTGATGGGCATATCACTTAGCATAGTAATTCAAGAAAATTGTCAAGTCACATTAGACTTGTGGGTACAAACCCCAACATATAGTATCACAAAAACAATTTTGTGGGACATTGCAATTCAACTTAGTGCAGATAGGATAGCTCAGTTACATATCAATAAAATCAATAAACTCACCATCCATTTGCATCACGATGTTCATAATTTTTAATTGTATCTTCTAGTTCAAGAAAATTGTCAAGTCACATTAGACTTGTGGGTAGAAACCCTAATATATAGTATCATAACAACAACAATTTTGTGGGACATTGCGATTCAACTCAGTGCAGATAGGATAGCTCAGTTACATATCAATGAACTCACCATCCATTTGCATCACGACGTTCATAATTTTTAATTGTATCTTCTAGTTCAAGAGCTTCCATGACATATGTCATATACTCACTGTATAATCACAACAACAAAGTAATACTATCAGTTAAATAGGGCAGTGACAGCATAATTTAAATACTGCATTTGTCATACTCGCCATGACAAAGAAATGTGAAAGGGTAATTGCTATCATCTAGTGGTCAAACAATACCTTTTACACCTGTAGTATTCCTCATGAGCCCTCCTAAGTTGACGTCGAAGTGTGGCCATTGTTTTATCATCTGTATCATAGTCCATATCATTTTCACCTAATCTGCCACCAGAAGGCTTCAAAGATGGATCATCCCGCAGCTGAAATGGGCATGATCACAAATTATTGTGTATAACTACAAAGGTTTAGATTCAACATTAAGTAGTGCTCTTGATCACATTGGTACCATTTGAGCCAACATTTTGTCAATAATATCCATATAAGGCCTCAAAAGGTCACGCTTTGACATTTGATTAGAAGTGGCTTGAGCAACCTGGAAAATGATCAGCACTGTAGAAAATTGCTAAAGTATGAAAAATATTATTTTCAAGGACTTTTTAAAAAAACTTACAACAATTGCATTTGAATATTCTTGATGAGCATTATCAAGCTTTACAGCCATTTTTGCTACTCTATGCGAAAGCACTTTTTGGCGGTGAGTCCAGTCTGCATTTTTCCAGATGTTTCTTGGGATCTCACTCAACCCAAAACCAAGAAGAAAAGCACCAGTGACCAGCCCAAAGGTATTTGAGCATGCCATTGCAAAGCCCACAATACCACCATCCCTGTTAAAATTATTTATTCCAGGTCAAGAGTCCAGACTCTACAGATTAAAGTTTAAGTGAAAGCAATATTCTGAAGAAATGATCTCAAGGACTCAAGGCAACACATATGTTTGTTGGTAAGAGTTATACTATACATAGTATGATAGTAATGATAGCTTCAAGATATAACACATGACTAAATGTATATATCAGATGGGTCATAGAGCATAAAAGTTAATGGAAGATAAGAAGATACCACGCTCTATGCATCACTAAAAGAAGTATGAGTCCAAAGAGGCCAATGGCTCCCACAATTGAATAAAAGAGCAGGTTCATGTGAATACTAGTCTTGAGCCTTTCTTTAACAGTGAAATCTCCAGCATCTTCATATCCTTGAATAGTAGGAACTACAGCCCTGTTTAAGGATATATATACATAGGCATTATTTAGAGAAATAGAACTAAGACATGTTTATAGAAATAAACAAAAACACTGTTTAGAGTTATAAACACCATTACAAATTATAGACCAGTATTAGTACAACCAATACGAATTTAGATATTCTAGCAAATACTAAAACAAATAAATGTATGACTAAACTATTAGCCAAAAAAATACATTGAGTTGTCCTGCTACAGATAGTGTAATCCACTGTACATTATCAACATGAGATTAAGTGCCTTGAAATATAGCTTATAGTGCATATGGGAAGGCACTCAAGGAAGCAATAGGATTGTTCCAGCATTTAGATTTTAGACAGACCTAGAAGAATGATTTGTAAAGCAATTGAGGAAGTAGCATATACAAGGAAGAAGTCAAGCATTTTGAAGTTTTTATAAAGGACTAAAATCTTGTTCTAAAAAACAATCTATTGTATAAGGGCACATGCATTAATAGCTGTTGCAGGTGCTTCGTAGTCTCGAGGGATCAGGACTTAAGGAGCATTGCAACCATGGAGGAAACTATGCAAGCGTGTTGATAATGATAAATTAATAACACCATACCATGTTAGAATAAATGTGCTCCAATATGACCAGCTCCAAAAGAATCCAATGCCACCCTTCTCACGGCCGGTTAATGTCTGCATGTTGTGATGTAAAAGTTTAGAGGAAAAGATTATAGATGAAGATCATTTTCTAGCCCAATGCTTTGATAAAGTTGGCCATATAGAGACTGAACTGTTTATTGAATGGATATATAACTCAATTAATGGTGTTTTAACTTTTAACATAAAAACATCAAGAGTTAACATGTCTATCTGCAAAGCATCCCTCTAGTTAAGCGTATGCATGACTTTTAATAACAACACAATTGAGGCAATAACTAGTAGTGAAGACTCATATATATTATAAAGCGGCAACTTTTCCGTATCGTCCGTCCGCTCCCCTCCTACCGCGCGAAGGGCGCCCAACCCCTCCGTACGCGCACGCAGCGCTTTCCCTAGGCCGCTACCCACGCCTCTCTCCCCCCGCGCGCCGCCGGCAACCACCTCCTCCCCTCGCGCGCAGCGCGCCTCTGTCGTCCGCACGCGCACCTCCCCCACGCGTGAGTGCAGCAGTTGCCTCCCTCACCGTGCGCACCACAACCACCGCACGTCATGTCGTCCTCTACCCGCTTGTGCAAAGCCTCAGCCTGCGCCGCCCACTGCATTCTCCTCTGGCATCCCTTATGCCCTACGACGGTTTCCCACCACAGGGGCGCAGCGGCGCCCCTCTTCGGCCCCTACCTTCGCCGCATCGTCAAGTTCGTTCATCGCTCTCGAAATCTGCATCTATTTCGCCCGATCTCCTCATCTCCCTCGCGCTGCTCATCTGCCCTGAGGCCTTCATCTCTCTGTGTGAAGGTGGCCTGCCCAACGCAAAGGAGACGACGACAACTTACCTAGCACAAAGGAGGAGGAGGAGGCGACGACCTTCCCAGCACGGAGGAGTCCGATTGGATCTGATTGGGTCTCGCCATCCCTCACCGACGGGGCACAGTAATTTCAGACCGCTTGATAGTTACTGGTGACTAGGTCGACTTCAATGTCATCAAGATTGATCACAATTCAAGCCTTTGTTAGTTTGTTGGGAGTATTAATATTGGTTAGTTCACTCTTAATATGCAGGAACTACTGTTTATGTTGATTAAAATAGGCAAAAAGCTTCTCTTTTTGGCCGAGTGTGAAGATCAACTTAAAGCATATGTGTTCTTGTTATGTTTCCTCTACATAGTTTGTAGGTAATGTTCATGCTTGTTGTCCATGATCATATCATATGAAATAGCTCAAAACAGTTGCTTTTTCCCTAGAACAAACTGAAGAACTTCTACCAGTAGTTACAAAAATTTCCTTCATTCAAACCATTCATATCTATTCCGTACTGAACACTGCAGAGGCTGGATCTGGTAAATGTTTCCTGGCTTTCTGCTCGTTTCCACCATCTTCATGCTATGGCAGAAGTACAATGGGAACGGGCAGCTGATAGGAGCATTTGAAGTCACAACTCCTCCTAGGACGAGACAAACTGTCGATCGGCTCCTGGCGCGGCAAAAGGCCATCTCACAACTTGAGGCCATCTCTACTTGCTTGTTTGTGACAATTGTGTTATTTACTTGCTTGTTGCCTGTATCCATAGTATTAGAAGACCAGGATGATATCTGAATTTGAAAAGGAAAGATTCGCCTTGACAAGTTACATTTGTTCTTTAGGAGCCTACCTCACTTAAGTCACTGTTTAGTTTGTGCGGTTTTAAGAAAATGATCACTTTCATGTAGTCTTTTTCACTTAACATGTTAGGTATAGGGTATAAATCCCTGATTTTCCTATGTAATTTAGGTTTATGGCCACTTTGGTGTAATCTTTGGCAATGTCTGTGTTAGGTAGGATATTTTAACAATTTAGTATGATCTTCAAAAAAATTCTTAGGTTAGTCATCTTAGTGATCACATCTATTTCTACCCCCATAGCCCATACCTTTGTTTCAAGGTTTTGTTTTCTGTTGCCTTAGAGTTAACAGCGGGGATACTCAGATATTTCTATTTACATATTTGTTCTTGTGTTATGGTCTCCATTTCATGTTAGTTTTGTCCAAGATGACAATTCATTAAAACTAGATTTGTTATTGATATTTGACAGTTTGCAGATTTGTAGAGTATATGTTTCTTCTATTATATACATATATATCTCTTACATGCTTAAATTTTTTTAGCTGGGATGGTTGGAAGATTGTTCCATACCTTGTTTTTCTATCTTCTACAATTAATGGGTACTTTTCAGTGTTAGAAAAATCGGTGATCGGTAGCTGATCGGCCAACCACCGAGTAAGGATTAATCGGTTAATCGGGGATTAACTGAATTAATCGGTCGATCAATTAATCGGTTAAATGTTGAATATTAAATTTATAGTTAACATATTATTCTAGTCAAACCATATCTATATAAACCCCTCAAACCCTAGAGTATATAATGCCCTCAATCCCTTCTCCACTCCTCTCCTCCAAGCCTCCCGCCGCCAGCCTTTCACCTCCTCCCCAACCACCCGTTCAGCTGCTATCTACTTCTCTTCCTCTCTTCAGTTCTGTGACTTCTCTCCCTCACGTAGCTCCTCTCCTCCAAGCACCTCCCTCCGGCCAACCTTCACACCGCTGCCCTCCATGTCGCAAGAGTCAATCCTCCAGCAAACAGGAGGGGAGCCGGCGGCGCGCGGCGGGAGGGGAGCCGGCGACGCGCGCTCGGCGTCCAGACTCCAGTCGGGGACCGCGGGAGGGGAGCCGGGCGACGACGGCGGGGCGGCGGACGGCGTCAGATCTGGCGTCGCGAAGAAGGGGAAGCTGGCTCTGGCTTCAGATCTGGCGTCGCGAAGAGGAAAGAGGGGGAAAACCCATTTTTTCAGCCCCCCCAGGCCGGACCGATTAATCGGTTGGCACCGATTAATCGGGTTGACCACCGATTAATCGGTTTGACCGACCGATTAATCGGTTGACCGATTAATGGCCGATTTCAGTGAAAATTAAATGGTACATGGCCGATCACCGATTAATCGGCTGATCGGCCGATTTTTTCAACACTGGTACTTTTTCTTTCAATTTGCAATGCTATCACATTATAATTCATGGTTACGATTATTCTATTTTTATTACTTGGATAAAGTCATTGCAATATGTGATTCCTTTAGTTTTAACCTCGTGTTATTTGTAATCTCACATTGTTTTTCTGTCTTGGTTCTATTTATTTATCAGTTATTATCTTTATCAGTATCTACTATTTTGGTGGTCTAGACATAAAAGTTTTGAAGATTGTTATGAACAGTCAATATAAATCTTTGTGCAAACCATTATATGGATTCAGAATGAAATTCATTGCAAACCATATTTGTATTTGAATAAATATCATGTTTTAAATAGATATTTTCCATTAAAAATAAGATTTTGTTGCAACGCACGGGCATGTGACTAGTGAAGACTCAAATCAGGCAGAACATATACAACCTCAGATTCATTGTTTACTATGCACTTGTAAGAATTGTGTAATGAACTGGTGGCCCTTCTGATGGACGACAGATCGAAACCATATATCCAGAGTTCCATACCTAATTCCTTTCCCGTGACCAGCAGCAACCATTCGAATGCATGATTCACCAAAAAATCTCTCCTCTAACCCAAAACACCGTACCCTAACATGCTTCAGAGTTACGTTTTCGTTTCTAATCCACTAATAGAGCCTGATTCGTACAGGACTAGAGCATGTAATCAGCTCAGCCCGGAGCGGATCTAACCGCACCGCTGGAGAAATTGGGGGATCCAGAGACAACGAGGAACGTAATCGAGAGGGATGGGAGATCTGACCGTCCAGATGTCCGCAGGGACGAGGATGATGAAGGAGAGGGAGCAGAACCAGGCGTAGCCGACGGTGGCGATGACGTAGCGTGGCACGCCCGGGCCGGCGAAGTAGCGCAGAGTGACGGTGACCATGCCCAGCGTCAGGGGCAGCGATATCAGGTAGAACACCCACATCTCGCCGCCCTCCGCTTCGCCTCGCCGCCGGGCCGGCCGGGGGAAAAGCGCGTGAAGCGGCGGAGAGGGCGGGCCGAGGCGATGGAGTCGGAGCCGGTTCCGAAGCTTCTCCGCGTCGCACGCTAGCGCGTGGCCGCGCGGGTGGGAGAGGTGAGGTGGAGCCTGCGAGATCGGTGCCTTCGTGTCGGCCCGTAGAAGTGGAGGAGCACACGGCGAGGCGCGGTGGGGTGGGGTGGGGCGGGGCGGGGAGAGGGAAGACGGTGGTGGTGGGATCGCCGTGCCGATGAGAAATCGTTAGTTAGAAAGAGAAAATGTCGGTCCGAGCCGCCGAGGGAAGTAATACGCACGCAAAATCGAACATATTCCTGCGGGTGATCAGGCTATTTTGAACTTAAGACGAATTTCAAGTAAGAAAAGGAACACCATTACTGAAAAAAAGCAAAAAATTGGTTCGTATATGTTTGGATATTTTAGACTAATATCTAAAAAAGAGTAAATGACCCCTATTATATTCCATTAGTTAACTTTTATGGATTAATAACTAATCATTAGTTGTTTCATGAACTAACAATTAATTTAGTAATTAGTTAGATTATTTAAATAAAATAAAGACTAAAAATTAGCTACTAACAATTAGTTCAAGTGATCTAAACAAAATCTAAGATGCAAGTATACACAAAGGTACGTATCAAAGGCTCAGATATTCGCGGCTTATTTGGATTTGTGCATTTTTATAATAAAAAAAAGTCAGAAGAACTACATTATTTTATATAAAATTAGAAAAAAAACTACGTGACTTCCTCGATTATTGTACTTTATATTTATATTTGTATACTTAAAAACATCAAGTACAAGAGCAGAATTGAAATCCGATAAAATAACACTCAACATTACATAAGTCATAACATGCCTCTGATTGAGCCAATGTCATATCTCTAACATCAATATTGATGGTCTTTACTCTGGAACAGATACAGAAGGCACTATTTAGCAGCTAACGAAAGTAGCTATTGTGACATCTTCTGATGATTCGTCAATCACTTGGTTACGGTACCGAGAGCTTGCGATGGAGAGAGGAAAATATATATATAGTATAAGAAAGGTGAGAATGGTTGACGATATTTTGTAATTTCCATGTTAATAAGAGGATTACTCACTCTTTACCTTTAATGGCATAGTTACAAACATATGCTACCTCAGTAAAACTACCTCTGAACCATCAAAAAGGTCTTAAAAGGTTGTACTTCTGCTTGTTCAGGGAAGATTCCTAATTTCCTCTACTTCCCCTACTTCGTTTATCCAAAGAATGTTGAATTTTCAATATACAAAAACAATTATTCAGACCAACGCAAAAGGTAAACCCACACATGAACAAAATTAAAATTGTAGTAAAAATTAAAAACTGGACATTGCCAATTGCTTGACACTGCAATCTTAGCAATCTCTAACTTATTGTGACTATTAAGACATAAAAAAATTGAGGTGACTGAAAACTAGCAAAACTAGCAATCTCTAACTTATTGTGACACATAAAAAAATTGAGGTGACTGAAAACTAGCAAAACTGAAACTGAAAAACATTACAGTTGCTATTATTTCATTTCACCTCACCCAATAGACTAGAAAGAACACTTTAATAATATTAATGTCAGTGGATAGTTTTGCGCATAGCTTGTTGTTTTCTCTCTGTTGCTGTACATTTCCGTCTCATGCCAGCAGACAAATTAAGATCATTAAAAGCAGCTGGGCTTTGCTGCTCCCACATTGAGCCACGTCATCATTTCGCGAAAAGGCCCTCCGCTTTTCAAGTAATTTGTTGTGGCCCCGGCGTTTTTCCTAGCGTGGCAGCTCCCGCAAGCAGCCACGTCACCCCGGGTGGGGCTGGTTTTTTTGTGAAAAGGTCATCCTTTTTGTCGCTAATTGCATGAATGCCCAGCGCCGTATATTTACTGTCTTGTGTTTTTGCGTTTAAACCCACGTTTCCTGATATTTTATATGCGAAGGAGAAGAAATTTGTAAAATCGGAGCGCGCTCTGAAATTGAAAAATGCGAGGGGGTTTTTGAAAAACGTCTAGCCGCTAGGGGTCCAGAGCCCCTCGTGCCTTCTCTCCCATTCCCCAGTCCCCGACCCCCACTCTCTCGTGTGTAACCCTAGCCGCCATTGCGGAGCTCCCGAGAGCCTCGAGTGCAACGACCGAATCCACCAACCACAGCACGCCTTGCCCCTGCTAGCTCATCGCCGTTCCCCCCGCCTAGCCGTTCGCTGCCGCCTCCTGCCGGCGTGGCTGGCGGTGGCTCGCTGGCCCTATTCCTCCACACGCCATGCGCCACAGCACGCCTCAGAACCTTCCCTGAGCAGCGAGCGCCGACGACCCCCAAGCCGTCGCCGGCCCTGCCACCACACTCCGCCCGCTCCTCTCCTCCGCCGCCCGTCGCGCCGTCCAGATCTCATGCGTGGCCTACTCGTCCGTCGGTTCCTTCGGTGACATCGAGGAGTCCCCTCCGCAACCACCGATGTTGTCTGCGTAGGGTACGGTCTCCCGGCGATGGGCAACAACTGTGTTGGACCGAGCGCCACCGGTAGCAACGGCTTCTTCGCCTCCGTCTCTCTCTGGCGCCCCGCGAGGCCCGCCGATGCGCCTCCCCTTGCCCTCCCGCTGCCGCCGTCCGCGCCCTCCGACCAAGCGTCTGGGCCTGTAACCATCCCTCCTTCCGAGCACTCCTCCCACCACTCGTCTTGATCCGCCGACCCACCGACCCCAGCGCAGAGCCGCAGGAACCTCCGGTGAAGAAGCCTGTGCCCATGGTCAAGCGCGTCCAGAGCACCAACCTCCTTGCCGACTCCGTCCTCAAGCGCGATGTCAACACCGCCCGCCTCAAGGATATATACACGATCGGGAAGAAGTTAGGGTAGTGCCAGTTTGGCACCACCTATCTTTGCGTCGAGAAGGCCACCGGCCGGGAGTTGGCCTAAAGTCCATCGCCAAGAGGAAGCTGCTCACGCAGGAGGTGTGATTTGAAAAAAAATCTGCTTTGACTGGTTTGAAGTGCCTATGTTTATGTGAAACTTAATTCATTGAAATTCTAATACTATAAAACATCATGTGCAGAGGCAAGTATGGGTTCAAAAAATAAGTTCAGCATCGTGATTTTGTCCATTTGATGGTAAGCTATGCTACTAAAAAGTCTATTCATACCATATCTAAACCCTTGTCCCCTCGCTAATAATATACTGTTTTTGTCAAGGGCCTCGGCGCCCAAGACAGCGGGACCTCGACTACGTAGTTCGTAGTATCGGCGGGTAGGAGCGCTAGGGATTTTTCCTAGCTGCTCAATTGCGAAAGGGATGGGATTTAGAGTAGAGAAGAAGGAAGAAATAGCTGTTTATTGATTGCCCTTGAACTGCCGAATACAGGGCTTATTTATAGCCTGGAGGCCGGCTAACACAGGGAACTAATCTCCTACTTGCGTGGCTAATCTGCATGGCAACACAGGGAACTAATCTCCTACTTGCGTGGCTAATCTGCATGGCTGCATGCGCCTAATCCCCTAAACCGCCAGCCCTTGGCTGTTCCGGAACGCACGGCTGCGCCGAGCCTGGCTCCTGCTTTTCCTGGTCAACCGGCGCTCTGGCAGCTTCTTCCTGCATGTGCGACTGCGTTGGCTGAGCCTGTGAACGGCGCCGGTATGGGATGCCCCACATGACATCTCTCCCCCCCTCGACGAGCAGCTCGTCCTCGAGCTGAAATCTGGGGTAGCGTTCGACGAAGCTGTCGAGGTCCTCCCATGTTGCCGATGAAGTGGGCTCTCCCTTCCAGTGGACGAGGAGCTGGCGAACACCCCGTGCGAGGCGTGAGCGAGTCACACGTTCTGGTTCAGGTGTTGCTGCACCGTAGTGGATTGGTGGGAGTGCCGGCGGGGCAGTCGGCGGCATGCCGATGAACTTCTTCAGGAGGCCTACATGGAACACATCGTGTAACCGTGAGCGGGCTGGCAGCTCAAGACGGTACGCGACCTCGTTGATGACCTTGGAGATGCGATACGGCCCGTAGTAGCGTGGCTTGAGCTTGTTCTTGGTCGGCAATTGTAGGGAAGAGGCAGCCTGTTGTCGAAGGCGAAGCCATACCCAATCTCCCACGTCATACTGAACTTCACGATGGCGTTTGTCATAGTACAACTTGTAAACAGCTTGGGCCTGCTGTAAGCGGTAGCGAACGTCGTTGAGTAGCTCGTCCCTCTCCGTCATACTCTTGGCCACGGCCGCCACCCTCGTGTCGCCTGGTTCATAGGAACGAACTGAAGGAGGGTCGCGTCCGTACACGATTTTGAATGGAGTCTCTTGAATGGTTGTTTGGTAGGCGGTGTTGTAGATGTATTCCGCCCATGGGAGCCATCTGAGCCACTGTCGTGGTCTATCTCCTGTAAAACAACGAAGATACATAACAATTACTTTGTTAGCAGCCTCCGTTTGGCCATCCGACTGGGGATGGAATGCCGACGTCATGTGTAGCTTTGTTCCGGTGAGTTGCATTAGTTCCCGCCAGAATGCTGAAGTGAAGACGGGGTCGCGGTCGGAGACCATGGACTGCGGTATCCCGTGGAGGCGCACAATCTCAGCGAAGAACACCTGGGCCATCGATTCCGCCGTGTACGGGTGCGCCAATGGTATGAAGTGGCCGTATTTGCTGAAGCGGTCCACCACAGTGAGAATGACCGATTTTCCGCCTACTCGAGGGAGTGCCTCCACGAAGTCGAGGCCGACGTCGGTCCACACGGACGTGGGCACAAGTAGTGGAAGAAGTAAGCCGGCGGGGTGCAAGTGCTCCGACTTGTACCGCTGGCATGTCGCGCACCCCCGGATGTACTCTTGTACCGTCTTGCGCAAGTTAGGTGCGTGGAAGTCACGGCGTATGCGATGTAGTGTGCGTTGAACGCCTTCATGGCCGTTGTCGTGTATGGCGATGAGGATCTCCTGGAGCAAAGGCGACGTCGGCGGAATGTAGAGGCGACCGTTGCAGGTGACCATGCCGTCTGTCAGAGACCAGGGCGCCTCCCTAGTGCCTGCTATGATCTCCTCGCGCAGCGCGACGAGTGCTGGATCGGTCGATGTAGTTTGACGTAGGCGATCGACGAAGTCGAAGCGAGGGCCTGAGATAGCCATGACTGCTGACTCTTCGGTGTCACGGCGGGAGAGGGCATCTGCCACTGTGTTCGTACTGCCGGCCTTGTACTCCACGGTGAAGTCGAATCCCAGTAATTTGCCGACCCAGTGGTGTTGCGGTATCGTTGCCAAGCGCTGGTCGAGCAGGAATTTGAGACTGAAGTGATCAGTTTTTACCACAAATTGGCGCGCCCACAGGTATGGTCTCCAATGGCGGATGGCAAGCACCAGACCGATGAGCTCCCGTTCATACGCTGCCAGGGAGCGGTGTCGCGGTGCGGCCGGTCGGCTGAAGAATGGCACCGGGTGCTGGTCTTGGAGGAGGACGGCCCCAAAGCCATATGTGGAGGCGTCGCACTCAACGACGAACGGCTTTGTGAAATCTGGTAGAGCGAGTACAGGTGCCGTGGTGACTGCCGTCTTGAGGGCCGTAAATGCTGTAGCCGCCTCTTATGACCAGGAAAACCCATCCTTGCGAAGGAGGGTCGTCAGAGGCGCGGCAACCACTCCAAACTCCTTGACGAACTTGCGGTAGTACCCCGCCAGGCCGAGGAACCCCCGAACTGCTCGCGCCGAGCGTGGTTGTGGCCATTCTGCTACCGCCTGCACCTTGGCGGGGTCCATGGCTACTCCTGCCGCCGAGATGATGTGGCCGAGGTAGGAGATCGACTCGACGCCGAACGCGCACTTGGATCGCTTGACGAAGAGGCGGTGTTGATGCAGGATGGTGAAGACCGTTCGCACTTGTCGGAGATGATCTGCCCACGTCTCGCTGTAGATGAGGATGTCGTCGAAGAAGACGAGGACGAAGCGTCGTAGGTACGGCCGTAGGACGTCGTTCATGAGCGCCTGGAATGTTGCTGGTGCATTGCAGAGGCCGAACGGCATCACCAGGAACTCGTAGAGGCCGTCGTGGGTGCGGAAGGCGGTTTTGGCGACGTCCTCCGGGCGCATCCGCACCTGGTGGTAGCCTGACCGCAGATCTAGCTTGGTGAAGAAACGGGCGCGACGCAGTTCGTCGAGGAGTTCGTCTACCACCGGGATCGGGAAGGCGTCCTTGACGGTGATGGCGTTTAGTGCACGGTAGTCGACGCAAAACCGCCAGGACCCATCTTGTTTGCGAACCAACAGGACTGGCGAAGAGAACGCAGAACAGCTCCGACGAATGATGCCTTGGGTGAGCATGGCGGTGCATTGTCGTTCTAGCTCGTCCTTGTGTGCGGCTGGATAACGTGTCGCGCCCCGATTTAATAAATCAGGACTTTATTGAAATTCCATAGAAAATCAATAAAACAAGACGTTCATCACACGACCACGTACAATACGAGCAATCATTTACGGTTCGTAGACCGCATTAATACAAAAGTGAATAAAGATGAAGAGAAACTAATAAAACAAGGGTCCTAGATGAACGCCTCCTTCCAGTCTCGCCTTGACTGGGTCGCTACTCCAGACCTTCATCCTCCTCGTAGTAGACTGGCTCTGATGTTGTAAGTCAACGGGGTGAGTACAGATGTACTCAGCAAGCCACCGAATGCAAATATAATGCAAGGTAATAACAAGGGAGATAGTGGCTAATTTAGCGGAAGCAGCATATTTGTAAAGCTTTAAATGAGAGCAATTTATTAGTACGGAAAAGTAAACATGTGCATGTGTATCATCATCTTCTAACTCGAGGGGTACAGTCAGCCCCACCTCGCTCAACAGTCCTTACGTGCCATGAATAACTTGAACATTCAAACGATTGTAAACTAACTGCGAGTAGTCACACAACCCGCCCTTGACCGTGGGCTCGGCTTTTCAAAAAGATTAAATTACTCTGATCAGAGATGTACCACTGTACCCACAAGGCACGCACTCATCACCTACACCGAAGTGTAACGAGATGACCCATCACACGGGAACTCGTGCCAAAACCTTCCATATAGTCCTCCCTGACTCAATAGCACCCTCTTATGGGTTTCATATGGTGTCCCGACGCATCGGAGCCCCACCATACCCCCCCTTGAGCCTCGTCGGTACAAGTCGCCCGCAGGCTAGCCCCTTGCCCCCTCCTCTATGGTGCATCAAGCCGGAGTATTCCATACTTCCAGTTAGGACTTACCCATTAGACTTGTGGTTGGTACGGAAGTGCTTTGCAACAGATCCCGCAGACCGGTCCTTATAGTGCCCCGGGTGCGACAAACCAGTGCCCGAGCTTGCACCCGGAACCCACCATACTTATAACCTAGCCAACTCCAACAGAGTCCAGAGACGAGAATAACAGGGAAATTCATATACAGAATCCAGCTATCTACGACTCGTTCTTTTTAACCTATAGCAGTTGTGCCGGTACATTGGGCACTAGCTAATATTTTTATAGTAGAGTGACAAGGAGTTAAGGCTCAATAAGCATGGCTTGGGTTTGCACACAAGGACAGGGATCTAATAAATATAAGTGTAAGGCTTGAATATTTGACTAATGCAATATTAACCTATGGGTTATAGCGATAAGTTATTAAAACATGGGCTCAATTATGATCAACTGTTTCCACAGAGACGGTCGATGACTTGCCTTGCTCAGCAAATGGGGATGGAGGAACCTCGGGGTAGAACTCCTGCTCCTCGACGAACTCGTAGTCTTCTCGATACGGAAAAGTAAACAATACATTTAATAAACAGATAAAATCCACCAAATAAGCAATATTCATATTTGTGGGTGTTTTTATGTGAAGTAATATTTTAATATTCTAAAGTTTGGTATAAAACAGTAAAACTTTATCTTTTTAGGATTTTTCCTAATTTATTTTCTGTATTTCAAAATTTATCCTAAGGGGTTTTTATTCATTTATTTATTAATAATATTTTGGGCAACAGAAACATACTGTTTTTATGGCATTAATGTGTAGAGAATAATATTCTGGTTTTAACAAAATTTGAATGGTGAAATTTGGAGTTAATTTGAGCAAGATATGGATTTTCAAAGTTTAAATCATTTTTTTGGATTTTTATTTAAACTAAAAACAGTCTCTGGTCCACGGTGAACCAGGTTCACCGTGAACCCGTGACTATGCGCGTGGACCCGAGCGATCTGGGCCGTTGGATCTGGATCCGGCGGCCAGATGCGAAGCGGGGGTTTTAAATGAAAATGAACGGCTGAGATTAAAACGTGGCGAACGGTTACACGTGGACGCCTGAGATCACTCGGAGGTTTTAAGTGGCGATCGACGGTTGCGATTGCCCGATACCCCTTCGATCAGATCCGAGGGCTTGGATTAAATCCCGAAGGGATTTAATCGTAGCCCTTCGATCGTGATCGGACGACCACGACCGCGTCCGGCACAGCACGACGTAAGGGGGCGCGTACCCCCTTCGTCTCCAGCGACGGCGGGTTCGGGTGCGACCATGGCGGCGGCGACGAGCACCTACAGGCCTATCTAACGGCAAAAATGGAACGGGGAGGTGTTGGGGGTCACGTTAGTACCTTTGGTGGCGAAGATGGGGCTTGGAGATGACCGGCGGCGAGCGTAGACGACGGAGGGCGTGTGGGTGCTCGACGGCGACGGCGGCCCGGCGGTGTCCACGACCAACGGAGAGGTGGACGAGGTGGGGTGGTCGACGACGGACCCGACGGTGGCGGCAGCTAGGGCAGCGGGGGTCCGAGGCGACGGCGATCACTTGTCGGAGTTAGAGCAGTGCCGAAACTCGAAGAAGAGGCGACGGCGCTCCGGAAGGCTTCGGTTAGGGCTTAGGAGGTGTGGGTTGAGGGCGGTGGCCGAGGGGGGGTTCTTATAGGGGGTTGCCGGCGTCAGAATGGCAGGGAACCGAGGGGATCCCGAGAGCTCCGGCGAGGGTTACCAAAAGCTTCGGGAAGCTTTCCAAAAAGGTGAAAACGCGTCGGCTATGGAAGGAAAGGGGGCGGTGGTGACCAGGGAAGGCGATCGGAGGGGATCCAAGGCGATCCGGCGGCCGGCGGCGAGAAGACAGAAGGAGATCGCCGGGGAAGGAAGGGGAGCGATCCCCTTCTATCGGAGACGATGGATCTGACAGGTGGGCTCCACCTGTCAGTGAGTGACGGAAAAGGAAAGGGCAGACAGGCGGGGCCGGGCGGTCAGAGGGCGCAAGGGGGCTGACGTGTGGGGCCAGACGGGGCGCGGGCGGGAGGAGAGAGGGGAGGCGAGCGCCGACAGGCGGGTCCCTCCTGTCAGTGGGTGGGTGGCAATGGGCTGGGCCGAGAAGGCCGTTGGGAGGAGTTTCGGGGTTGAGGCCCATTAAAGTTTAAAATTGATTTTCGATTTAAAATAATTCCAGTAATTCGAATATTTGATTAAGGGTTGAATCACTGTTGATAAAAATTTGTAAAAATTCCTAAAATTATATCTTGGGCTCTAGTTCATCTCATAAAAATTTCAGGTTCAAATTTTGAGTATTTCTCCCTGTTTGGCTTTATTTGGGCTCTTTGGTGATTTTTCTTTAATAATAAATTCAGAAATGATTTAAATAATATTTTCTTTTTATTTTATTCCTTTTAATTTCTGGGGTGTTACAATCCTATCCCCCTTACAGAGAATCTCGTCCTCGAGATTCGGATCAATCCTTGAATAGTTCAGGATGTTGTGCCTTGAGTTCATCTTCTTTTTCCCATGTAGCTTCCTCTACCGGATGATTACTCCACTGCACTTTGCAGAAGCGGATGACTCGACTCCTGGTGGTTCTTTCTTTGACTTCCAATATCTTGACCGGCTTTTCCACATAGGTCAGATCCTCTTGGATATCCAACTGCTGAAGGTCCACTTGTTCTGTGGGGACGCGGAGACACTTCTTGAGTTGAGATACATGGAATACATCATGCACTCCAGTCAACGAGGGTGGTAGTTCCAACTGATAAGCTACTTCGCCTTGGCGTCGAACAATGGGAAATGGTCCAACATATCGAGGGGCCAACTTTCCTCTCATGTTAAACCGTTGAGTCCCACGAAGAGGCGTAACTCGAAGATAGACATGTTCTCCTTCTTCAAAGGCTAAGTCTCGGCGGCGATTGTCTGCGTAGCTCTTCTGTCGTGATTGGGCTGTCTTGAGTCGGTCTCTGATGATCCGTACCTTCTCTTCAGCTTCACGAAGAATGTCGGTTCCGAATACTTGGGATTCACCAGTTTGGTCCCAAAGTAGAGGCGTTCTGCACTTACGTCCATATAGGGCCTCAAAAGGAGACATCTGAAGACTGGCTTGATAGCTGTTGTTGTATGAAAATTCTGCATATGGCAAGCTCTTGTCCCAAGTGGCTCCAAAATCCAAAACACATGCTCGAAGCATATCCTCTAGTATCTGATTTACCCTTTCTGTTTGTCCATCTGTCTGAGGATGGTAGGCGGTACTGAAATTCAATCTCGTGCCCATCTCCTCTTGGAGGTTCTTCCAAAAACGAGAGGTAAACTGACTTCCTCGGTCAGACACTATCTTCTTGGGCACTCCATGAAGACATACTATCCGGGCCATATATAGCTCTGCAAGCTTAGGGCCACTAAAGGTCGTCTTGACGGCTATGAAATGAGCTACTTTTGTAAGCCGATCAATGATCACCCATATAGAATCATACCCCAGTTGGGTCTTTGGTAATCCGGTGATGAAGTCCATCCCGATCTCTTCCCACTTCCATTCCGGCACTTTAAGTGGCTGTAATAATCCTGCAGGCCTCTGATGTTCAGCTTTTACTCTTCTGCAGGTGTCACATTCGGCGACGAACTGGGCAATCTCTCTTTTCATGCTAACCCACCAATATCGTTCCTTCAGATCTTGGTACATCTTGGTACTGCCGGGATGAATGGAGTACAACGTCTCATGGGCTTCTCTTAGGATAAGAGTCTTTATTTCAGGTTTATCCGGCACACATATCCGAGTTCCAAACCATATGGTGCCATTCTCGTCTTCTGAAAATCCGGGGGCTTTTCCTTGTCTCATGTTCTTCTTAATGGCAGCTATATCCGGGTCCTCTAACTGAGCTTCACGGATCTGCTCAAACAAGACAGGTTGGGTCTCCAAGGTGGCTAGATATGCTCTGGTGGTCAATCCAAGATTTAAGTTTTCCATCTCCCTACATAACAAGGGTGCGTGCTCTTGAATCATCATGGCTGTGCAATATCCCTTGCGACTCAAGGCATCAGCTACCACATTTGCCTTTCCGGGGTGGTAGTGTATTCCTAGGTCGTAGTCTTTAATCAATTCCAGCCATCGTCTTTGCCTCAAGTTCAGATCTGGCTGTGTGAAGATATACTTCAAGCTCTTGTGATCCGTAAAGATCTCACAGCGATTCCCAACCAAATAGTGCCTCCAAATCTTGAGGGCGTGCACTACGGCGGCTAATTCCAGATCATGGGTCGGATAATTTAACTCATGAGGTCTCAACTGACGGGAGGCATAAGAGATAACTTTCCCATCTTGCATAAGAACACATCCCAATCCTTGGCGAGATGCGTCGCAATAGACATAGAAGTCTTTGCGGATATCCGGTAGGGTCAGTATAGGTGCAGATACCAAACAAGTCTTGAGGGTGCGGAAACTTTCCTCGCATTCAGGAGTCCATTCGAACTTCTCTCCTTTCTGCAACAACTTGGTCATTGGCTTGGCTATCTTCGAAAAATTCTCGATGAATCTTCGGTAATATCCGGCCAATCCCAGAAAACTTCGTATCTCAGATACGTTCGTGGGTGGCAACCAGTCCGTAACTGCTTCTACGGTGGCAGGGTCTACTGCGATTCCTTGCGCAGAGATGATGTGTCCGAGAAACTTTACTTCTGCCGTCCAAAACTTACATTTGCTGTACTTGGCATATAATTGGTGTTCCCTTAGCTTTCCTAAGGTTAACCGGAGGTGAAACTCGTGCTCCTTCTGGTCCTTGGAATAAATGAGGATGTCGTCTATGAAAACCACTATGAACTTGTCTAAATACTCCATGAACACTTTATTCATCATATTCATGAAGAACGCAGGGGTGTTGGTCAATCCAAAGGACATAACCGTGCACTCATATAATCCATAACGGGTCGTGAAAGCAGTCTTGGGTATGTCCTCCTCTCGGATTCTTAGCTGGTGGTAACCAGACCGCAGGTCGATCTTCGAGAATACCGTAGCTCCTTTGAGCTGGTCGAAGAGATCACCGATCCGAGGTAACGGATACTTATTCTTGATTGTCACCTCATTCAGGGCGCGGTAATCTACACACATACGCTTTGCCTTATTTTCTTTCTTCTCGACGAAGATGACGGGAGCACCCCACGGTGATGTGCTTGGTCTGATATAACCTTTCTTCTCAAGGTCCTCCAACTGTTGCTTCATCTCGGCTAATTCATTGGCGGCCATCCGGTATGGTCGCTTATAAATAGGAGTGGTTCCGGGCACCAAATCAATCCTGAACTCGATGTCCCTCTTAGGTGGCATCCCTGGTAGATCCTCTGGGAATACATCCGGGTATTCACTGACTACTGGTATCTCCTCCAAGGTAATCTGATGTAGTCTTGTCCTTCCGGCCTTCATGCTGGGCATCTGGAATGTGACTATAGTCCCTTCTTCATTAGTCACCGTTACTTTTCTCTGGGCACATTCTATCACACTGTTGGACCGGAAACGGCGACCAGAGGGGGGTGAATGGGAGCTTTTTAAAATTTCGGGCTAAAAACTTAGCCTTCGGTTTTGTTCTGTCTTCTGCGGAACAGGCTTCGAACACTACCTTCGAAGGTCTGGTTCGGAGGTACTTCGACACCTTCGAACACAGGCTTCGGAGGAGCAACAGTTCGAAGCCAAGAAGACTTCGCTCCACTAACAACCCTCGAAAACCAACTCTGCTAAGTCAGTGCAGGCTCCGCACACAGGGTGCTTCGAGCAGACTTCGCACTTCACCCTTCGCAAGAGTGGACAGCCCTCTGAGGACTTCGACCAAGTACTTAGCGACAGCAACTGGTGCTGGGCTTCGTACGCGAAGGTCTACACGCACACAAAGCGGACTACGCTAAGGGCTTCGACACAAGAAGCAAAACGGGAAACAACCAGGGCTTCGCTAGTAATCAGCGAGGTCTTTCCCTCGTGTTACACAGAGCGACAGCACACTGAAAAGCACACTTCGCGAGAAAAACACCCTTCGCCAAGACAGGCTTCGGTGAGCTAAAGACTAGCGAGGTATGCAACGCGAGTTCAAGCAAAAGTACACAGAAGCAGGGCTTCGCCGCTTGAACAAGGAACACTGAAATAAATTGAACTCAGAATGAATACAGCGAGGTCTGTCTACAGGAGCTCAACAGTAAATGCTCAAAGTGTTAAATGTTACCTACCGAGCCCCCATATTTATAGCCCACGGCTTCATCCTAAGGAAGTGACTACATTACCCCTAGGGTTTACAACAGATTTGTCTCTACAGAACTAAGGGGTACAAAAGGTAGTCCACCTTTATTTTGGAGGCTTCTCTGTCAGCTGCAGAGGGGACAGTGTCAGCCTTTTTCAGAACAGACAGTGTCAGCCTTTACAGAGTTGACTTCTGGAACCTCCCTTCGCATCGGAGGGTGCGGTAGCTTCGGCGAGAAGCCTGCAGCCTGTTGGCCTTCGCTCCGCCGAAGATGTCCTTCGATACAGTGACGGTTTTGAGCCGAAGCCGTCAAAGCCCTTGGGCCTTCGCACCACCACCTTCGGAGTGGACCTCCACGGCTTCGCAGCTACTCCCAGCTCGAACACCGTCCATCCGTGTACCGAAGCCATGCATGGCCGAAGCACCACAAGACAACCTCACTCCGGAGCTACCCTCGCTCCGAAGTCCTTCACACTCCGAAGCCCCACCTTCGGAGTACCACCCTTCGAAGTCCCTCCTTCGTCCAAGGCCTCCGCATGAAGCATTCCATGAGCACTTCGTCGCAGTGTCTCACTCCGAGCACACTCCTCGACGAGCCTCACCCGGACCATGCCTTCGATGCGCCTCGACTTCTGAGACCTTCGTCGGGTATACCTTCGAGTGCCTCCCTCCGGAGCACACTTCGAACTCCTTGCCTCCACAGAGGACTTGGTCCACCAACTCCGAAGTCACTCCATTCGGAGTACCTTCGAAGTGCCTCACCTCCGAGGACTTGTCTCGGAGTACCTTCAGCCGGAGCCACGCTCCGCACTCTCTGCCTTCACCTGGCGCGTCTCGACCTGAGGACCGACCCGGACCACCTTCGCAGCCACCGTGACGGAGCTCCCCGCTCCCTTGGCATCAAACCACCCGCTTGACCCAAGTTCACCTGGCTCGAACCCTGTCCGTCGCCTCCGAAGTCCCTGCGCACCACAGACAAGCAAACAAGTGTATCCAGTACTCCGGAGACCTCTCCGGGTTAGCAACCTCCGGCACACACTCCGGTGTACCGCCCAAAGTACCGAAGCCTTCGGTACAAACCCAGTCATCGCGTACTGCCGGACCCCTCCGACAGGTACACTCCGCTGCACAGCTGCAGCAAGCAAACACCGAACACACTTCGGTGACACACCTCCGAACACCCTTCGGAGGTACCACCTCCGAAGCCCCTTCGGAGGTACCCTTCGAACAGAGGGTAAATAAACCTGTCAATCACTCATCACATACACCGAAACCACCCTTGGTTTCTCAATCTCCCCCTTGATGAGTGCATTGACAACCAAATTGAAGTTCAAGAAAATGTAAAAATTTTCAGCACACAAGTGACCATAAAAACTCAAAAAGAGCCAAAGCATGTCACTTGATAAAAGAAATTTTTCTCCCCCTTTCTCAAAAGAGTAAAAGCCCTTTTTGGCAAATCTCCCCTTGATAAGAACTCCCCCTGAGTTAAGTAAATTTTTCTCCCCCCTTCAAAATTATGCCTTCTTGCGGCAGAGAACATAGCAAACCTCTCCCCCTTTGGCAATGCAAGCATCAAGGAGCATTCAAAAGATGCAAAGCTGCGAAATGAATAGAATTGCAAAGACATATAATGCAAAAATATGCCAAAATTAACACAAATGATCATGTGCTCAGCTCAATTTAACAATCTGTGAAACAAGATGATGGCATGTGATTTCGTCATTTTGAAGTAAAAGCATCACCACTTAATCAAAGCAGCTAGACATGTGAAGGCAAGGACTGCGCAAAGCTAACAAATTCTACCCTAGACAGACAAGTCTTGTTCAAAAGGAGCTGTCAAAGCAAACTTGATGATCAATTAATTTTGTTGTTCTTTTCTTAATGCCAGGGGTTATTTGTTTGTCCACCTTATACTTTCCAATCAGGCCAAGCCTAGGCATGAAAGCCATCTGAAGCTTAAGGCGGTGATTTTGGCATACACTACACTATTCCAGTTCAGACCAAAGTGCAATGGTAAGCAGTCTAGAATAGAGTAGTGCGACAAAGAAACCCTCCTGGATCTTTTCTTTTCATTTAAACCAGGCAAATCATGGATTTTTGACTTTGATTTAGATGAATAAGTTATTTTGATGAATATCCATGAATAAAGAACACAATTTTTCAAGTTGCAAATTTTAGCATCCAAGGAACAGTGTCTTGCTGTAAAGTAGATAAAAGATAGCTAAAAGCAGTCCTGCCTAAACAAGCTAGATACACGATTTAGCAGTGAGCAAGTTTTGATTTTAGAAAATAAAACATCATGCACAATCAATGTTCCAAACATATTTCATAGAGCTGAGCTGTCATGATTTCTTTGAATTAAAAGCAGGCATATAATAGCAAAAGATGTAAGTGCAATTCCACACATAATGAGCATATGCAAGACAATTAAAATCAGCTCCCCCTCACAAAATGCCGTAGGGATGACAAATACCAAGTTCCCCACGCAAGTAAGCAAATCGAGAAGCATCGAGGGGTTTTGTAAAAATATCGGCAAGCTGGTGTTGGGTATCAACATATTGAAGTTCAATATCACCCTTCTCATTGTGATCTCTGAGAAAATGATACCGTACATCAATGTGTTTGGTTCTGGAGTGCTGAACCGGGTTGTTTGCAATACAAATAGCACTAGTGTTATCACAGAAAAGTGGAACACTCTTATAATCTAACCCGAAATCCCGCAAAGTGGAAACCATCCACAAAATCTGAGAGCAACAGCTAGCTGCAGCAACATATTCGGCCTCGGCCGTCGATTGTGCAACACTAGACTGTTTGCGGGAAGACCAGCAAACCAGAGACGTACCCAGAAAATGACAAGTACCGGAGGTACTCTTCCTATCAATTCTACACCCAGCAAAATCCGCATCTGAATAACCTCTAAGACATAAAGATGAAGACGATGAATACCATATGCCAAATTCAAGGGTGTGTTTGAGATACCTTAGGATGCGCTTAACCGCTTGGCGGTGCGAAGCTCGTGGTGAAGCCTGAAAACGAGCGCACAGACACACAGCGAAGTGTATGTCCGGCCTCGTGGCAGTCAAGTAGAGGAGGGAGCCGATCATGCTCCGGAACTCCTTCTGATCTACGGCTTCTCCATCTTCGTCAGGGTCCAATGCTACAGATGTAGCCATTGGAGTGGCGAGGGGCTTCGCATCGGACATGTCGAACTTCTTGAGCAGGTCCTTGGTGTACTTTGTCTGGTGGACAAAAGTACCTTGTTTGCTTTGCTTGATTTGCAAACCAAGGAAAAAGGTGAGTTCACCCATCATCGACATTTCAAATTCCCTGCTCATGGTATCTGCAAACTCGGCAACCAAAGCATGAGAAGAGCCACCAAAGATGATATCATCCACATAAATCTGTACTAGGAGGAAATCTTTGCCATGCTTGAGAGTAAACAAAGTTTTATCAACAGAGCCCATCAAATACCCTCGCTCAAGCAGAAAAGACTTAAGTCTATCATACCACGCCCGAGGGGCCTGCTTGAGTCCATAAAGAGCCTTATGAAGTTTAAGGACTTTATGTGGGTACTTGGGGTTTTCAAAACCAGGGGGTTGTTTTACATAAACATCTTCACCTATGAAGCCATTAAGAAAAGCACTTTTGACATCCATTTGATAGAGTTTGAATCCCCGGGATGTCGCAAAGGCAAGCAAAATCCTAATGGCCTCAAGGCGAGCAACTGGTGCAAAAGTTTCAGTAAAATCAATCCCTTCTAGTTGAGAAAAGCCCTGAGCTACAAGTCTAGCCTTGTTTCTAACAATTGTCCCATCCTCCCCTTGTTTATTTTTAAAAATCCATTTTGTTCCAATGAAATGAACATTAGGTGGAGGATCAACTAAAGTCCAGACTTGGTTTCTTTCAAAATTCTCAAGCTCTTCATGCATGGCATTGATCCAACTAGAATCAGAAAGTGCATGACTAACATCTAAGGGCTCGAAAGAAGCAACAAAAGCAGCATTAGTGAAATGGGCATGAGAGCGTGTTACCCTTTGATCAAGCTCACCAATGATCTGCTCGGGAGGGTGCATCCTTTGGACATGATGTGGAGCCTCGCGGCGGGATGCAGTCTCCCCCTCAACTTGTGCGTTGGAGTGGTCCAAGATGACCGATGTTGAGGTAGTCGCTTCGGGACCTCGTGCCGAAGTAGTTGAAGCAGGGTCAGCTTCGGGGGTTGACGTCGAGGGTAGTAGGGGTCCATCCTCGAATTCTCCGGGATCTTCGTCTTCGAATAAGGTCTGTTCCATGTCGTGTTCATTTGCCTGTTCAAAAGCAGAACTAACAGAGGGGGTTGATTCATCAAAAGTCACATCACATGACTCGATGACAGTGTTAGTTTCCAAGTTATAAACACGATAAGAATGACCATGAGTAGTATAACCCAAAAAGATCCTGTCAGAAGATCGCGACTCAAATTTATCCAAGTTACCACGTTTTAGGATAAAGCAGCGACAGCCAAAAACTCGAAGATGAGTAACCTTGGGCTGTCTCCCAAAACGCAGCTCATAAGATGTCAAATTTAAAATTGAGCGCAAGAAAATTCGGTTTGAGATGTAACATGCTGTGTTCATGGCCTCAGCCCAGAATTTTCTAGGAGTCCTATGCTCATCAAGCATCGTCCTAGCCATCTCAACCAAAGTGCGGTTTTTCCTCTCAACAACACCGTTCTGTTGAGGAACCCGCGGAGCAGAGAATTGATGTTCTATGCCATGCTCCATGCAAAAGTCAACAAAGAGACTATTTTTGAACTCGGTGCCATTATCGCTTCGAATGAATTTTAATGCACCAGGGAGTTCAGTGAAAAGTCTCAAAGCCAAGCTCCGAAAGTGTGAAAACACTTCATCCTTGCTGGCAAGAAAGAAGACCCAAGAGTAGCGAGAGAAATCGTCGACAATAACAAGTACATACCACTTCCCGCCTAAAGAACTGACCCGAGAAGGACCTACAGTGTCCATATGGAGAAGTTCTCCGGGCTGTTCAGTCATCACTATGGTGACTGGCGAATGCGAAGCGGCAATCATTTTTCCATGTCGACAAGGAGCGCAAACTAAATTCTTCTCAAACTTGAGCTTGGGCAATCCTCGGATCAAGCCTAGGGCGCTCAAACGAGCGAGCAACTCAAAGCTCATATGCCCTAGTCTCCTATGCCACTTCCAAAGCTCAGAAGTCGAATGTGCAACAAGACAATGAGAAGAACCAGACGACTCTGAAAAATCAGCTCCAAAAACTCTCCCAACCCTAAAGATCTTACACACCACAACGCCATCAGAATTGAGCACTTGCGAAGTATCGCGATGAAATCGCACTTCGAAGCCCTCATCAAGCAACTGAGATACAGACAGCAAATTGTATCCCAGATTCTCAACCAAAGCAACATCTTTGAGAGTGAAGTTAGAATTAATTCTTACCACACCTTTACCTTTCACTCTACTCCTTCGATTGTTTCCGAAGGTGATATGTTCCCTTTGCTTGGTTGTGGTGAGGCTGGAGAACCAAGCTGCATCTCCGGTCATGTGGCGCGAACAACCGGAGTCCATGATCCACGTGCCCTCCAAGCCTCGACCTGTCGCCTACACATGATAAGAACGCCTCGATCGCTCAGTGCTGGGGTGAGTAAAATAATGACGAGGCATCCAACACTGAGTGACACGAGTAGTAGGCACAGTAAAAGCAGACGGTCTACGCACATAATAATCAGAATGATGCAAAGTGCGAGGTCTACCTACATGCAAAGAACGAAAAGCATGTAGAGGTCTCCTACTCTGACGAGGTACAAACCTACTCGCCCGAGGTCTACCACCATATGGAACATGGTGAACACCTCGAGGAGCAAAACCTCTCCGAGAAGCACGAGGAGCCTCTAAAACAGGACGAGAGTAGAACTCAGACTCATGCATACCTAAAGATGGGTAATGCATGTCCTGATAGCTCATCGCCTGTGCACGTCGCTCATCCTTGATGCGACGGAAACAGAAACCAATCAAATGACCCGCCCGCTGACAATAAGAACAGTGAAACACTCTCCTGGGGGCACTCTCATGGGTCATAGGAGCAACTCTCACAGGCTCCTTGGGTTTCTTCTGTGTGGTTTTCTTGGGAGGATTTTTCTTGGCAGGAGGAGTGGTTTTCTTTGGAGGATGGGTAGGCTTTTTGGCTGATGGGGTGTCCAACAGAGCTCTCTCTTTCTCTAGGGTGGTGGGAGAGGTAAAAACAGTTTTGGCCTTACTATCTGAAGCTATCCTCTCAAAACCCAAACCTAGAGCTACCCCGGCTCTGTCAGCACACAACTTGGTCTTGGCCAAGAGCAAATCCATCCTACCCTTCCCCTCAGTGCATTTGTTCACCACAGAAAGAAGGTATTCATTTTCGGACATGAGGTTTTCAGCTCGTTCTCTGACAGTGCCTAGCTGGTCCTTAAGGGTAATGCAAGTGTCACAAACAGGTTGCACATCCTTAGAACTACCGGCCCTCTCCAATCTAGCCTCTAAATCATGAACATGCTTATCACGTAAATTAATGCTATCGCGTAATAAACAGCAGTTCATGCAATCAATAACATCATGAGGTCTAGAATCCACCTCCAAAAGCTGCTTCTGTGCAGTCTCAAGCTCAGAAAGAGTTTGAGCATGGACAGAACGCAACTGAGCAAGCTCACTCATGACAACAGAACATGATTCACATTCAGCATCATCAAACTTAGACTTAAGCATGGCATATTCAGTAGACACATTTTCTAGCCTAAGTCTAAGGTCTTTTCTTTCTCTAGCGGCTTGCACAAGTAATCTATCCTGACCTAGTACTACTTCATTCAGCTCATCTAATTTAATTAGTAGCTGGACAGATGATAGGTTTACCTCAGATGAGTCAAGCTCATCGCCGCTGTGATCGCTGTCGGCCATGAAGCAAAGGCCGGTGAAGTCACGTCCCTTCTTATCCTTCTTGTCCTCCTTCCTTGGGGACTCCTCCTCCTCAGAGCTCGACTCCTCAGTTGAGGATGTGTCGATGTCGCTGAGAGCAGCAACAAAGGCTCTGGAAGCGGCCTTGGCTACTTTCTTAGCCATCTTGCCGCGCTTGCCCTTCACAAAGGGCTTCCTCTCTTTTTGTGGAATTTGGGGCGGTCACTCTCATCTCTCTTCTTGACCTTGGGGCAATTGGCCTTAATGTGAGAGGTGTCGCCACATTCATAGCAGCCACTAAAACCACTTCTCCTCTGATCCCGTCTCTCATGATGAAAGCGGGTGAACCTCCGGGCAATGAGAGCAAGCTCATCATCAGCTAGAGTATCCACCTGCTCCTTTGTGACGGAGACCAGGGAGGACAAAGCAAAACCATCTGCTAGAACACAAGTGCCTGATGTGCTTGGTTCTGCAGTGGTGCCGCGGCTAGTGCTAGAAACCAATGCCAATGGCTGTGGCAAAGAGCTTCTGTGCACTGCAAGAGATGCCTTGGCAATCTCTGTGGACTTCAGCTTGCTAAAGAGTTCATCACAGGTTAGAGTGTCATAGCCTGTGGACTCCTCAATGCTGGATATCTTCACTTCCCATATGCTACGGTCAAGAGCATAGAGAAGCTTGATAGCCCTATCGTGATCACTGTAAGCAAGCGTCCCGTTGGATCGCAAGTTACTCACTATCGCGTCAAAACGAGAAAACATGGCATCTATAGATTCACCAGGTGCCTGCACAAACAGCTGATACTGTTGGTTGTAGGTGCTTTGGCGCCTGGCCTTGATCTGAGCAGAGCCCTCATGAAAGACAGTGAGTGTTGTCCAAATCTCCCTAGCAGTCCTAAGGTGCTGCACCCTATCAAACTCACTCCGACTCAAACCAATGAACAGTATGTTCCTTGCCATCGAGTTGGCAATATACTGATCTTTTCAGTTTGAGTGGTGCGGGTATCAGGGATGGAGTATTGTGAGTCCACAATCTCCCAAATTGCATTTCCTTGGCTTAACAAATAAGCCTCCATGCGCACCTTCCAGTATGCAAAATCTGTCCCATCGAACAGAGGAATTTTACTGCCTCTATCCATGTCGCCAACAGATCACAAAACCGGTTAAGGTCAACTGGTGATCTCAACCAGCTCTGATACCAATTGTTGGACCGGAAACGGCGACCAGAGGGGGGTGAATGGGAGCTTTTTAAAATTTCGGGCTAAAAACTTAGCCTTCGGTTTTGTTCTGTCTTCTGCGGAACAGGCTTCGAACACTACCTTCGAAGGTCTGGTTCGGAGGTACTTCGACACCTTCGAACACAGGCTTCGGAGGAGCAACAGTTCGAAGCCAAGAAGACTTCGCTCCACTAACAACCCTCGAAAACCAACTCTGCTAAGTCAGTGCAGGCTCCGCACACAGGGTGCTTCGAGCAGACTTCGCACTTCACCCTTCGCAAGAGTGGACAGCCCTCTGAGGACTTCGACCAAGTACTTAGCGACAGCAACTGGTGCTGGGCTTCGTACGCGAAGGTCTACACGCACACAAAGCGGACTACGCTAAGGGCTTCGACACAAGAAGCAAAACGGGAAACAACCAGGGCTTCGCTAGTAATCAGCGAGGTCTTTCCCTCGTGTTACACAGAGCGACAGCACACTGAAAAGCACACTTCGCGAGAAAAACACCCTTCGCCAAGACAGGCTTCGGTGAGCTAAAGACTAGCGAGGTATGCAACGCGAGTTCAAGCAAAAGTACACAGAAGCAGGGCTTCGCCGCTTGAACAAGGAACACTGAAATAAATTGAACTCAGAATGAATACAGCGAGGTCTGTCTACAGGAGCTCAACAGTAAATGCTCAAAGTGTTAAATGTTACCTACCGAGCCCCCATATTTATAGCCCACGGCTTCATCCTAAGGAAGTGACTACATTACCCCTAGGGTTTACAACAGATTTGTCTCTACAGAACTAAGGGGTACAAAAGGTAGTCCACCTTTATTTTGGAGGCTTCTCTGTCAGCTGCAGAGGGGACAGTGTCAGCCTTTTTCAGAACAGACAGTGTCAGCCTTTACAGAGTTGACTTCTGGAACCTCCCTTCGCACCGGAGGGTGCGGTAGCTTCGGCGAGAAGCCTGCAGCCTGTTGGCCTTCGCTCCGCCGAAGATGTCCTTCGATACAGTGACGGTTTTGAGCCGAAGCCGTCAAAGCCCTTGGGCCTTCGCACCACCACCTTCGGAGTGGACCTCCACGGCTTCGCAGCTACTCCCAGCTCGAACACCGTCCATCCGTGTACCGAATCCATGCATGGCCGAAGCACCACAAGACAACCTCACTCCGGAGCTACCCTCGCTCCGAAGTCCTTCACACTCCGAAGCCCCACCTTCGGAGTACCACCCTTCGAAGTCCCTCCTTCGTCCAAGGCCTCCGCATGAAGCATTCCATGAGCACTTCGTCGCAGTGTCTCACTCCGAGCACACTCCTCGACGAGCCTCACCCGGACCATGCCTTCGATGCGCCTCGACTTCTGAGACCTTCGTCGGGTATACCTTCGAGTGCCTCCCTCCGGAGCACACTTCGAACTCCTTGCCTCCACAGAGGACTTGGTCCACCAACTCCGAAGTCACTCCATTCGGAGTACCTTCGAAGTGCCTCACCTCCGAGGACTTGTCTCGGAGTACCTTCAGCCGGAGCCACGCTCCGCACTCTCTGCCTTCACCTGGCGCGTCTCGACCTGAGGACCGACCCGGACCACCTTCGCAGCCACCGTGACGGAGCTCCCCGCTCCCTTGGCATCAAACCACCCGCTTGACCCAAGTTCACCTGGCTCGAACCCTGTCCGTTGCCTCCGAAGTCCCTGCGCACCACAGACAAGCAAACAAGTGTATCCAGTACTCCGGAGACCTCTCCGGGTTAGCAACCTCCGGCACACACTCCGGTGTACCGCCCAAAGTACCGAAGCCTTCGGTACAAACCCAGTCATCGCGTACTGCCGGACCCCTCCGACAGGTACACTCCGCTGCACAGCTGCAGCAAGCAAACACCGAACACACTTCGGTGACACACCTCCGAACACCCTTCGGAGGTACCACCTCCGAAGCCCCTTCGGAGGTACCCTTCGAACAGAGGGTAAATAAACCTGTCAATCACTCATCACATACACCGAAACCACCCTTGGTTTCTCACACACCTTGGTGTTTATTTAGCCAATCCATCCCTAGAATGAGGTCCAAACCTTGACATTCTATTAGAATGGGGTCGGCCCAAAATATCGTGCCTTGGATATCTACCCATACCCTTGGACTAAAGGAACAAGCGAGGGTTTGCTTTCCCGGGGTAGCTATTAGTACTGGCCTGGGTAGTTCACTTATGTCCAGTGCATTATTTTCCACAAAAGCAGTTGATATAAAGGAGTGGGTAGCTCCGGTGTCAAATAATACCACTGCATGCGATGAATGAACCATAAACTTACCCATGACAATTTCTGGTGCAGCCTGGGCTTCCTCGGCGGAGACGTGGTTCACTTTGGCGCGGACGGCGGGGTTGGAGGTGACTCCTTGAGCTCTCTTGGGATGGGGGCACTGGTGGGAGTAGTGTCCCTCTTGGCGGCAGTTGAAGCATACCACAGGCTTGCCATGCCTGTCTCTCAAGACCTCCGGCTTCTTGGCCGGGGCGACTGGGGCGGTCGGTGCGGCTGGAGCGGCACGAGGTTGGCTGGCTCCGGCGTTGGCAGCTGGTGGCGCCGGGCGATACACTGGCCGGGGGTGGTACTGTGGCGCTGGTGGAGGTGGAGCAAAACGGGGTCTTTGGGCCATACCCTGGTTCTGCCTGAAGGCAATCATGCGCTTCTTCTTCAGGTCGACCTTATTTTGTTGGGTCTCCTGCATGATAGCCTTGTTCACCAACTTCTGGAAGTTGGTGAAGTCTCCAGAGATGAGTTGTAGGGACAACTCGTCCTTCAGTCCCCGAAGGAACTTAGCTTGTCTGGCTGCATCCGTACGGACCTCCTCTGGTGCGTACCGGGCCAGACGGTTAAACTCATGTAGATATTCCGTGACAGATCTGCTCCCTTGTTGCAGATCTCTGAACTCTTGTTGCTTCTGGGCAACGATGCCGTCGGGGATGTGGGCGGCACGAAAAGCGACCGAGAACTCCGCCCAAGTGGGGGCGTGGCCCTCGGGCAGGGTCTCACGATGGTTGTCCCACCACTCTGCGGCGGGACCATGCAGCTGGTGGGTGGCGAAGGCCACCCTCTCCTGCTCAGTGCAGGTCAGGAGGTCGAGTTTCTTCTCGATCGCCCGCAACCAATCCCCAGCCTCCATGGGGTTGGTGGTGCTTGAGAAGGTCGGTGGGCGGACTCGGAGGAACTCCGAGAGCTGTGTCGCGGGAGCGGGAGCTGGTGTGGCGGGTCGGGGCAGCTCGGGCTGTTGGTGGAGACGAAAGAAGTGAGCCTGCTGCTCTTGCATCTGCTGCTGCTGCTGCATCTGGTGCAGGAGGGCTGAGACCAACTGATTTTGAGTGGCCATCATTTCAGCCAAGGTGGGGTGGTTGGCGACCGGGGCTTGCCTCTGCCCGGTGGCTCCCCATTGTGGCAGGTTGCCACTATCCCCTCCGTTCTGAGGAGCGTCTGATCCCTGGGTGTTGGTCATCCTGGAATTTTCAATGTGAACTTCTTTTATATTTTATTTCAAAAGGATACCGTTCTTGCGGTTACATTTATTTATTCTCTCATTCATGCCTTATATTTTGACATGAATGCTAATACAAGCAAGCAAAATAAAAAAAATAACAATCAATCGTAAAACTACGTCTAAGGCAGCTCGGGGGACGGCTCGATCTCGGGCTCGTGGGAGACGGGCGGGGTCGAGGAACTGGACGGTCCGGCGGGTGGTGCGCTGCGGGAGATCCTCTTGGGCCTCACTGTGGGAGTCTGAATGGGTTTCTTCCGGCGAGGCGGAAGAGGGGCGATCTCCTCAATATCCTTCTTCAACTCCTCGATCTGGTAGCGGAGGTGTGGGTTGGTGGCGACACGCTGTCGAAGGAGCTCATTCTGACGCCGCAGCTCCTTTGCCTCGGCAGCCAAGCGGTGTCCCTGCTGGATGCGGCGACGAAGCTCTCCGTTCTCACGGTTCAGGTCCTCGGAGGAATGGCGGTAGAAGCTGATAGTGTCGCGCTGTCCATTGGCGTCCTGCAGCGCCTCGTAGTGGAGATCATCCATGGCCTCCAACAAGCGCATGGTATGACCAATCGCCGAATGGCGCTGGGAGAGGGTGCTGACGAAGACACTGTGTGGGCTCCCTGGGGTGCGAAGAGGTACGAAGCGAAAGTCCGTGTCGTAGAGCTTGCTGTCGTAGATCATCCGGAGCTCCGTGAGTGCCTGGAGAGCGGTGCGCTGACTGGCTACCAGGAAGGTAGGTCCTCCTCCGCGGTAGGTGTGAGCTGTCTGAGGGGAGGGCTGGACGACGGCGGTGACCTCGCAGTAGCTCTCTTCCTCGTCGGGGAAGACTCCATGGTACATCGGCTCATGCTCGAATCCGAGGAAACTGACGAGCATGCGTAGCTCGCGGATGAATCCGGTCTCGTCACGGAGGTTCCCATTCACGGTACGGATCGACATCTACAAAAGAGAGAAAATTTTGTGAAAATCTTAGAAGATGAGAGGATAAGTAATCTTTTGTAAAATATAGTGAATATATATATAAGTCCTAAGGTCAGGTCTGTTTGGCTTCCTACAGTCAAGTCGGCTCTGATACCATCTTGTCGCGCCCCGATTTAATAAATCAGGACTTTATTGAAATTCCATAGAAAATCAATAAAACAAGACGTTCATCACACGACCACGTACAATACGAGCAATATTCATATTTGTGGGTGTTTTTATGTGAAGTAATATTTTAATATTCTAAAGTTTGGTATAAAACAGTAAAACTTTATCTTTTTAGGATTTTTCCTAATTTATTTTCTGTATTTCAAAATTTATCCTAAGGGGTTTTTATTCATTTATTTATTAATAATATTTTGGGCAACAGAAACATACTGTTTTTATGACATTAATGTGTAGAGAATAATATTCTGGTTTTAACAAAATTTGAATGGTGAAATTTGGAGTTAATTTGAGCAAGATATGGATTTTCAAAGTTTAAATCAATTTTCTGGATTTTTATTTAAACTAAAAACAGTCTCTGGTCCACGGTGAACCAGGTTCACCGTGAACCCGTGACTATGCGCGTGGACCCGAGCGATCTGGGCCGTTGGATCTGGATCCGGCGGCCAGATGCGAAGCGGGGGTTTTAAATGAAAATGAACGGCTGAGATTAAAACGTGGCGAACGGTTACACGTGGACGCCTGAGATCACTCGGAGGTTTTAAGTGGCGATCGACGGTTGCGATTGCCCGATACCCCTTCGATCAGATCCGAGGGCTTGGATTAAATCCCGAAGGGATTTAATCGTAGCCCTCCGATCGTGATCGGACGGCCACGACCGCGTCCGGCACGGCACGACGTAAGGGGGCGCGTACCCCCTTCGTCTCCGGCGACGGCGGGTTCGGGTGCGACCATGGCGGCGGCGACGAGCACCTACAGGCCTATCTAACGGCAAAAATGGAACGGGGAGGTGTTGGGGGTCACGTTAGTACCTTTGGTGGCGAAGATGGGGCTTGGAGATGACCGGCGGCGAGCGTAGACGACGGAGGGCGTGCGGGTGCTCGACGGCGACGGCGGCCCGGCGGTGTCCACGACCAACGGAGAGGTGGACGAGGTGGGGTGGTCGACGACGGACCCGACGGTGGCGGCGGCTAGGGCAGCGGGGGTCCGAGGCGACGGCGATCACTTGCCGGAGTTAGAGCAGTGCCGAAACTCGAAGAAGAGGCGACGGCGCTCCGGAAGGCTTCGGTTAGGGCTTAGGAGGTGTGGGTTGAGGGCGGTGGCCGAGGGGGGGTTCTTATAGGGGGTTGCCGGCGTCAGAATGGCAGGGAACCGAGGGGATCCCGAGAGCTCCGGCGAGGGTTACCAAAAGCTTCGGGAAGCTTTCCAAAAAGGTGAAAACGCGTCGGCTATGGAAGGAAAGGGGGCGGTGGTGACCAGGGAAGGCGATCGGAGGGGATCCAAGGCGATCCGGCGGCCGGCGGCGAGAAGACAGAAGGAGATCGCCGGGGAAGGAAGGGGAGCGATCCCCTTCCATCGGAGACGATGGATCTGACAGGTGGGCTCCACCTGTCAGTGAGTGACGGAAAAGGAAAGGGCAGACAAGCGGGGCCGGGCGGTCAGAGGGCGCAAGGGGGCTGACGTGTGGGGCCAGACGGGGCGCGGGCGGGAGGAGAGTGGGGAGGCGAGCGCCGACAGGCGGGTCCCTCCTGTCAGTGGGTGGGTGGCAATGGGCTGGGCCGAGAAGGCCGTTGGGAGGAGTTTCGGGGTTGAGGCCCATTAAAGTTTAAAATTGATTTTCGATTTAAAATAATTCCAGTAATTCGAATATTTGATTAAGGGTTGAATCACTGTTGATAAAAATTTGTAAAAATTCCTAAAATTATATCTTGGGCTCTAGTTCATCTCATAAAAATTTCAGGTTCAAATTTTGAGTATTTCTCCCTGTTTGGCTTTATTTGGGCTCTTTGGTGATTTTTCTTTAATAATAAATTCAGAAATGATTTAAATAATATTTTCTTTTTATTTTATTCCTTTTAATTTCTGGGGTGTTACATAACGGTATGGCCGTACGGCCACCGGGCGGAGCCGGGTAGCAGGTTGATGCCGTGGTCGCGTGCGCGGGGCGGTGGCATGCCGGTCGGCTCGGTGAAGATGCTGGCGAACTCATCGATGATGGAGTCGAGGAAGTCGCGACCTCCGCAGGTCTTCAGCGCCGCTCCTGGTGGACCTGCTATACCGTGCCAACATACCTGGCGGTCACCACGCCAAAACGTCATGGAGAGGGTGCGGAAGTCCCACAAGAGCGGCCCCAGCGTCGCTAGCCATTGTGTGCCCAAGATGATGTCGTAGCCCGCGAGTGGCAAGGCGAAGAGGTCTGCCAAGAACGCCTCTTGATCTACGTGGAAGACCACCCTGCGGTATACGCCATGGCACGGCACACGCTCTCCATTGGCCACCGTGACGCGCATCTTGTCGATGGTGGGTGATGGCAGCTTGACGCGGTTGGTCGCCTCCTCGGCGATGAAGTTATGTGTGGAGCTGGAGTCGATCAGGGCGAGGAGGGAGACGCCGCCAAGCGTGATCTTCATCTGCATTGTCTCGCTTGTGCGCACGCCAGCAATCGCATGTAGCGATATTTGGGGTTCGGCCGGCGTAATGTCCCCGACGTCGGCAGTTGTGTCGTCGTTGTTGTCGTCGTCGTCCGGTGTGAGGTCGAGGAGGAAGATGCGCTGGCACACCCGGTTGTGACCCCGGCTGAACTTTTCGTTGCAGTTGAAGCAGAGGCCAAGGCGGCGACGTTCCTCCATTTCTGTTTGCGATAGTATCTTGACTCTGCGGCCTTCCATCTGGACCGGCGCATGCTGGGGTGTGGCCGGCGTTGCGGGCGCAGGAAGCGCCGGTCGTGGCGCGGGTGTCGGCAAGATGCCCTTGTGCTGGTGTCGAGCCGGTGGTGCGACGGTGGCGGCGTATTGGTCGCGCATCTCCAACTTGCGGGCAAGGCTCATGGCGACGGCCAGCGACTGCGGATTATGTATTTCCACGTCGAGGCTGAGGGGTGGTTGGAGTCCTGCGGTGAAGATCTGCACCTTCTGTGCCTCCGACAGGTAGCCTGCTCGGGGAAGAAGCGCCTCGAATCGCTCCTGGAAGTCGACGACAGACATCGTGCGCTTGCACGCGATCAGTTCTCCCAGCGGGTTAGCTCGCAGGGGCGGCCCGAAGCGAAGGTTAAGCAGTTCGGTGAACCGGCGCCAAGGTGGCGTGCCTTCCTCTCGCTGGACCTGCATGTACCACAGTTGTGCACCGCCTTCTAGATTGTACGACGCCATCCATACCTGTTCTTCCGCGGCGATCCGTTGTTGATGGAAGAAGGACTCGCATCTATTAATGAATGCGAGAGGATCGGATTTGCCGTCGAATTTTGGAAAATCCATCTTCTGGAACCGGGGTGGCCGGTCATTGTGGTGCTCGCCGGTGACCAGAGCGCGTGGGCCTGTCGACGATGCGTCGGTGCGCTCCTGTTGGAGCCCTTCAACCTTGGACTGCAGCGACTCCATGTTCGTGGCGAGCTGCTTGATCATGGCTGCCAGCTCCGACAAGCTAGGTTCGGCCATGGTGTCGATGAACGGACAGGGTGGTGTCGTGGTGGACGAGGAACGCCTGGAACCTGATACCAAGTTGTCAAGGGCCTCGGCGCCCAAGACAGCGGGACCTCGACTACGTAGTTCGTAGTCTCGGTGGGTAGGAGCGCTAGGGATTTTGCCTAGCTGCTCAATTGCGAAAGGGATGGGATTTAGAGTAGAGAAGAAGGAAGAAATAGCTGTTTATTGATTGCCCTTGAACTGCCAAATACAGGGCTTATTTATAGCCTGGAGGCCGGCTAACACAGGGAACTAATCTCCTACTTGCGTGGCTAATCTGCATGGCAACACAGGGAACTAATCTCCTACTTGCGTGGCTAATCTGCATGGCTGCATGCGCCTAATCCCCTAAACCGCCAGCCCTTGGCTGTTCCGGAACGCACGGCTGCGCCGAGCCTGGCTCCTGCTTTTCCTGGTCAACCGGCGCTCTGGCAGCTTCTTCCTGCATGTGCGGCTGCGTTGGCTGAGCCTGTGAACGGCGCCGGTATGGGATGCCCCACATGACAGTTTTATACAACAATTGTGATTCTCATATTTCCAGCACCATCTATTTTACATCTGTGCATTTTGTATTTGGTGTTTATTTGACAAATACATACACAAAAAAACGGTTAAAAGAAGTGTATCACCAAAGACACACTAATTTATCATCTTATTTGCAGATACACTCATCAAAACATATATTGCAAGTTATGGAGAAGTTCTGGATTTTGCATTGCAGCTTAATCCTGTGAAGTGATGTAAACAAAATGCCCCTGGTCATATGCTTCCATGAAATGCAATCTCAAATTTGTCAATCGAAATCTCAGCTATAGCTGAAAACAAAGCTACATGATTTGATTCACATCAATAGTGAATTAGGTACACCAGGAAGCCGTCGGACTGGACGAGTGTGGCCAGCCACCGATCGATGCTGCCATGTGCGAGGTAGAACCGGGAGAGTATGCTAGATAGAAGCAACCTAACAAAAAAAGCATTGTAATTGTTAGACAGCAGCAGTCCACCTCTCTTTCTTCCTCCGCATCTGGTCACACATCAAGAGCAACAACCTCCAGGTATGTACTTCCCGTCTTAGAAAGATTTGAATGTTCTGTTGCTTCAGAAATTAATTACTTCGGGAATTGGTTGAGCTCCTAATTATGCCGGTATTTGGTAGCTCCTATAATTTGCACAATTCTTTGATCAAATCTTATTTGGGGAATGAAACCTGACTTGCACTTATGGAGGACAACATATTCCTTTATCTATAATCATGTATATAGAGAACCATAACCAGTTGAGATGTTAATGATTATTTGGGATGGTCGGGACCTTGTTTGGGGTGTCAGCTACCTACAAGGGTGTGTTTACCATGCTATGGAATTCATTATGTGAAGTCAGTCGTTCATATCGACTACCTCAGGCAATGGTTCCAACTTGATTTGGATGAAAAATCATTGTTGTGTTAATTTCAAGGAAACGATTGTTAGGTCATTATTGCCAGAATTTATGTATCTTGTATTGCTCGCTCATAAGGCCTGACCTTTTTTACAAGAGTACAAATTCATCACACTCTTTAGATTCTGCTCATGTATATTTCTCTGTTTGATATACGTGATATTCTAAGTTCTAACATAAAGAACAAAATATTGTGTATTTAGAAATAGCATATGTGGTGACCCTGTGGGATATTACGAGCTCGAGGATCTCGAGCACGACCTGGACGACGTTCGCTTCCTCGAGCAGTATAGGTAAATGTTTCTCATAGAGTAGTTGTCATAGGCCTTGATCTGGTTCCCAGCTTGTGTGGTGATCCATGAGCCATGATGCAATCCTTTTTTCCTCGTCGGTTATTGGTTCATACCGGTTTGTTTTAGTTAGTTTTCTCATATGATTTCATCCTACTTGCATGTTAAAACTGGAGTCATTTGCGTGCTTTTCTTACTAACCTGATCGGTTTCCCGTTGTTTGATCCGGATTTGATGCTATATGCAGCTGTTTGGATGCAAATTGGTGCTTACAGAAAGATGAGGCTCGCAAAGCTCAGGGAGGCAGCAAAAGCTACGAGATTCGGTTCCACTATGCCTATCACTAGCTCATATTTCATTCGTGAGGTGTCGCAAACTCTTATCATATGTCTGGGTGGTGGTATTCCTCTACAAGGATGGATAGGGTAGAATTCTACCAGGGTGTTATTGCTTTTGTGTTAATGATTATATGTTATAAAAAATCATTGTTCTTGTTTGCATATATGAGCATAGAGCGTAGAACAAAATTCATTGAAGTAACTAAGGTAGCTTGAAGTATAAGCTTGATTATGGTGTTATTTGAAATCAAAATCAATTTTGTAGCTAGATATTTGACACTGATGAAAGTCTGAAAGATGTTCCAGGATAATTGGATTGTATATGCATGTGATATGTCATCTCATACTCCTCGAGCAGTAGGTAAATAGGCTCAACACTATTGAAAAGCCTATATATTGTTAATTTATTATTATGTTGATAGATATCTCTCAATTGATTTGTAAAAGATAGTACCAAAAAATTACTTGCCAGACATATTAAAAAAATTGTTAATATAAAATTATAAAACCGATAGAGCACGGGCGCGCGAAGGGCGTTGGCCGTTATAGTAAATGAACAATGGCAGCAATGCAGCATGCAGGCGTGCAGCAAATGTTGCATTAAGTCGACTAACTTTATCATCGTTAATTCGGAAACAAAATTACAGCGCACCGGTGTTATAATAAAAAAAAGACAGCTCTGATAAGAGATAACTAGAAAACGACTGGATTGTTTATTGGATAAAACGAGAGGATTAAGTTGCAACTTCGTAGCCGCGCGAATTAAGCTTTTCCATCAGTCGACGTTGACCTGGAAGACGTCCCGGCGCTGCTCCTCCTTCACCTTGGGCACGACAACCTTGAGCACGCCGTTCTTCATCTCCGCCTTGATCTGGTCCATCCTGTACACCTCCGGCGCGAGCTCGATGCGGCCGCTGTACCTCGGCGGAGCGGCGACCTCGTCCTCGTCGGGTTCTTTCTCGCCCTCGCCCTTGATCACGAGGCTGTTCTGCTCGGCCCACACCTTGACGTGCTCCTTCCCCAGACCAGGCATGTCGACTCTCAGGTGCAGAGCCTCGTCGTCCTCTTTCGCGTTCCACCCGCGGCGCAGCGGGGCGGCACGGCCGGCTGGCGACGCCAGGTCGTCCATGAGGCTTAGCAGGCGGCCGAGGCTCTGCGGCGGGCTGAACGGATCACGAAACACATCTGCGAATCGGGACAGAAAACAACAAGTTAGTGTAGCCATTTAATTAAGCCCTGTTCTGTTCTGCTGCTTTTGATAAAATCCACTGCTGCGAATGACAAATGGAGCGTATGAGCTTGACATGGAGAGAGATGACGACTACCTGAGAAGAAGGCAGGCACGGTGGCGTCGCGTGTGAGGCGCCGGGTCTCGTATTCGCGGCCGCTGTCGTCATCCGCCTCGTCACGGTCGTACTGGCGGAGCTGTGCACCGGTGTTGAAGCCACGGGATCCGCCGGCCAAGGCCACCGGCCTGAGAGCATAGGCTGCTCCGGGGGCGAGCGATCCGGCAAGGTGCTTCTCCACGACGCGGAGCAGTGGGATCATCCTCAAAGCCATGGCTACTCCACCTCTCGTGCGTAACGGCGTGCTCTGCTGGTCTCGATTGGATTTGCTCGTGTGGAAAGTGGCATCGGCGAGCGGAGAAGCGAGGGGTACTTAACACAGCGGCGGAGCTTGGAGAAGAATTCAGAAGGTTCGGGAAGCAGCGGCAGGAAGCTTGCAACTGGAAGGTTCCAGAACGCACGGGAGCGCCGCCTTCAGTTATCCGGTGAGACGCGCGGGCCCCTCTACCAGGCCTTGCCGTGTGCCGCATGGTAGTCGAATCAGATAGCCCAGTATCCACTGGCCCAATAAAAAATACAGCCTATATTGGCCCATCCACTTGCTTCCTTCGATTCGATCGCTTTCGCTTACCAAACGACGGCGAGCGAGACAGACTGGTGGGGATCGGCGAGACAAGGGCGCACGCCATGGACGAGGAGGAGCACGAGGTGTACGGACAGGAGATCCCTGTGGACGGAGACATGGACGGCGCTGACGTCGACATGACCTCCGGCGGGGAAGACACCGCAAAGGTCTCCCCTCTTTGCCGTGCCCCTCCGCGCAAAACCCTAAATCTAGATTCCGGTTGCTGACCAGTGACCACTCTCTTGGTTCGTGCAGTTGCAGGAGCTCGACGAGATGAAGCGAAGGCTGAAGGAGATGGAGGAGGAGGCCGCGGCCCTCCGCGACATGCAGGCGAAGGTTGCCAAGGAGATGCAAGGTGGTCTTCCGGGTTCGCTCCCTGCCTACCTTTTGATGCTTACGTTTTTCCTTTTGCGATTTGCTAAATTTATATTGGCCTCCCTCGATCTATTTCGCGATAACTCGTGTGGATCTATGCGCAGAGTAGGTCATAATTGATCAAGTTAAGTACTAACTAGTTTCGACTAGATTGGATCAAGAGGCCAGTTTGTTACTGTACCTCGTGCCAAATCTTTGATCTAGAATCTGTATACCTGTACATTTAAATTGAGTTAACTTTTGTTACTGTTGACTATGTCCCTGTATGACGGGATATACACATATTTAGTCCATGTTGCTGGAAATTGCAATTTAGCCCTGTATTATCATCCATTCACATATGGACAAGCCCTATTATCTTTTTGTTTTGTAGGAGGAGATCCTAGTGCGTCTACAGCTGAGGCAAAGGAGCAGGTGGATGCTCGATCTGTGTATGTTGGAAATGTAAGAATCCTATGAGGACCTCTCTCTCTCTCTCTCTCTCTCTCTCTCTCTCTCTCTCTCTCTCTCTCTCTCACCCACACACAGTGCAAGTGCATGGAAAATCTTGTGTTATAGTATGATTGTATGAAGATGTAAATTACTATTTAGTTGCATTGCCAACTACTCCAATTTTTAGAATTGAATGTGTATTGTGTATTGGACACATAGATATGTGTATAATGTAACATCTCATTAAATATTGGCTGTTGACTCCTGGAGAGTGGAAAGATGCCTTTGGTGCATGTAACTTTGATACGAGGTACTTATGTCCCCTCATAGGAAACATAGTTCCTTATGTTCAGCCAATAGCCTGCCATAGCTCATAACAAATATTCACTCCTTGTCTTAAATTTCAGTAGACATCATTAGAGGCTTAGAGCCATACAATTTGGATATCACTCTTTGTTTTGAACTTTTGATCCATGCTAATACCATTTCTTTGAACATCAAAGCATAAGATTACCATTTACAGTTTTGTAATGCCATTGTGATGGTCATTCTTTGGCTCTTTGCTAACAATACTACAAAATAGTATCATGTATATGTATTTATGGTGTACTGTCTGTCATACTTCTTTGGTGCATTGATTGAATAATGGTGATGGCCGCAGGGTAGTATGCTGTGATCAAGCATTTCTCAAATCAAGTAACTGGCATCTGGTTGATTACTTGATTACCAGCCCATGTTGTAGTCTTACCTTAGAAAGAAAAAGAGAAAAAAATCCCTGAAAAAAATTAAAAAAGAGCACTGGCAAAAGAAAAAGGAAAAAAGAAAGAAAAAAAAGAAAAGGGAAAAAACAAACATGAATATTATAGGATAGGTTATGTCCTTGAAGGAGCAAAGGAAGTCTAGAAAGCTGCTGTACATGCTTGGGACCAGCACTTGAGACCTCAACCTGCATACAATGTGGTGTGATTCTTAGCAATTGGTCCAATGAGAATCGCCTGAATTGTGCATAGGTATGACATATAAGCCTAACATTAGGGAGTGCCTTAATGTTGACTTTATTCTTTGATCTTTATATCTTCCTCCCTCTTTCCTTTTTTTCTGTTTTTTTCTACTTCTCTTTGATGTCAAAGCACATATCCTCTTTCTTCCCTCTTTCTTAATTGTTCATGATGCCACTGCTCTTGTAAGGAATGTAAGTGTAAATGTAGTGTTATTTTCCATACTAAATTTAACTTTTCTTATAGACAAGTAAAGGCTGCGCAACATTCTAGTACTGCTCATAGGATGACATGAAGAAGAAATCTTCACTTCAGTAAATGCTGTTGCAGGTCATAATTTATATGAAATAAAGAAAGATTAGCAGCGCTTGCATGCTTAACAAAAAAATAAGCAACTTAAATTGTGAGATTCATATTTTCTTGAAAGTCTTACATAATAGATTATAGAGTAATATGATAGTTCTAGATATTGCATCATCCATACACATTCTTGTTTGTTAGCGTGTTATTATGCTTTTATCTTCGTGTCAGTTCTTGTTTTTATGTTTCTCAGACTCCATCTACCAATTCATGAACACAATTATATCATTTATATAATGTCCACATTTAATTTTACCACTTTTGAATTGGTAGCTATCATTCACCCCAAAATGTCATCCTGACTGGGGCTAGCGGCACACCTTTTAAACATAGATTTTTCTTGACAAATAAATTACCCCACCTTTCTACAGACCATGTAAAATTTTCTCATCAGTGTCAGTTATTGCAATTTTGTATCTCACAGATGTATCTTGTGTAGCACACTGAAACATTCATATTGGGATGAATGATCATTTTGAGATTAACCAAAATCCCAATATTATCAAAGTGGCTAATATCAATCTTCATAGTTAAATATTTAACTTGTCTATCCCTGGTGAGATCAATTTATAAGTTTTTTTAATTCTATTGGCAATGTTCAATCGAAAACCTTGTGTGAATGATTTCAAGTTGCCTCTAGCACCAGCTAATTATGAACATGTTATATAGTGTCACCTGTACATTTAGTTGTCAATATTTTTAGTGATATAATCATCTAATGCAGGTTGATTATGCTTGTACCCCGGAAGAAGTGCAGCAACATTTTCAAGCTTGTGGAACAGTCAATAGAGTGACAATCTTAACTGACAAGTTTGGACAGCCCAAAGGTTTTGCTTACGTGGAATTTCTCGAACAAGAAGCTGTTCAGGAGGCTCTTAATTTGAATGAATCTGAATTGCATGGTCGTCAGATCAAGGTGCATAAATAATGAACAGATCCTCATCGTGATCTGAATGGTTCAAAAACTTTTAACATGTTTTAGTCCTCGTGTTTAGCTAAACTTTTGTGTTGTGCTCAACAGGTGGCACCAAAGAGGACTAATGTTCCTGGGATGAAGCAGCGCCCACCACGTGGATACAATCCTTATCATGGTTACCCATACAGATCATACGGGCCCCCATATTTCCCACCATATGGTTACGGGTGAGCTTTGTTTTTTTGACAATATGGATATGCCTAATTGTCTTCTATCTAACATCTACCGTCTGTATGCTCGTGCAGGAGGGTTCCCAGATTCCGCCGTCCAATGCGCTACAGGCCATACTTTTGAAGTAAGAGGTTTTCATGAAGTGGAACGCAGTGCCAAGCGTAGTCAGCCCAAGTCGGTCCCAGAAATAATTCTGCCGTCTGGTATCTTATGTTATTATTTCCCAGTAGACACATGCTGGGTGAACATTTCCATGATATTATGCATTTTCGTAACGTCTGCTATCAGTCTCAGTCGTACCGTTGGTCCTGCCGTACGCAAAACGTAGTATTGTTATCAAATGATATTGGTTTGCCATACTTCATAGCCTTTCTCCATGCAAGCATGTGATTGTGATGGTTGATTACCTTATCAGAAGCGGCGATGCTTGGGTAAAGTGTACAACCTGGTTGCTGATTTATCATCGTTAACTTCTCGTCAACGCGATTCTTCTAGAACGTTACCTAAATCGGCACATGTAATGTTTTCACAATGCTTTATGCACACATGTAAGGGTGTGTTTGGTTGTATGGGATGATCTTAATTTTTGTTTGGTTATGGATAAAGTAATTTATGTTTTCTGGTTGGTTTGAGGTTGCGTTTGGTTGAGATATAAAATGGGATGGGATGGTCTTAATTTTTGTTTAGTTATGTATTAAGTAATTTGTGTTTTCTATTTGGTTTGTGAAACAAAATGAGTGGATACAACTTTTTGGGCTGCTTGCGGCGGTGGGAAGTGGGATGATCTTGTCCCAGAAAAAAAATCACTTTGTCTAAAATCTATTAGAAATATTTTTAGGTTGGATATCCTGATTCTCCATGTCCCTCGTCCAAACAGCTATACAAAAATGGCTCCATCTATCTCATCCCACTAAATTCTTAGAAATTAGGCAATCATCCACATAAGCAGCGATCCTCGGCAGCAAATCATCAAGCTCCCGGTCCCGGTTGAGTCGCAGGGGGCGGCGGTGGAAGAGGATCGGACCTCCTAGCAAATCTGTAAGTAATCGTAAACTTTAAGGTATGTATTTAATTTCCCCTACTCTCCTCCCTAAGACCGACCTGAGGGAGTTCGTCTGGCCCAATAACTAACATCCCATAGCCCTAGGAATTGTTAGGGTCTCAGGCCTTTTAGATCCCACGCAACATCGGCCCATACCAGGCTCGCCCCACGTTCAAGCGTTCATACACATCTGACACACTCTTATAAGCGGAGAGCTCTCTCTATCCTAAAAGACCGACCTAAGGGAGGATGACTACTCTCCCTTATAATGAGCTCGTAGCCCCCTTACTTGGGCGAGGTGAAATTAAAGGTGACTGGCAACGCAGCTCACCGGTTCGCCGGCCCAATTAGCCCAATAACCTAACACTTCTCCCCTCTCTAATTAATCTGGACCGCGCGAGTTAATGGACGGGTCACGTGAGCCACAGGATTGGACCGCGCGAGTTAATGGACGGGTCACGTGAGCCACAGGATTGGTAGCGACCCGGACCAGCAGGAGGGTGTAACCGTGAAACTACTAAGTACATTGTATTGGGCTTCAAATTCAGATGTACCTCGTTTGTCTCCTAGGACTGGACCATATATATTGATGGGCTGATTAATACTGTTTCGCAGCAATTGGTAGCGCTTCAGCCCACGAGGATAAACTGGATATTGATCAATACTGGCCCTCATACGTACAAGTGTACAAGTATCTCATAAGTAACGACATGACCCCTTTTTCTCCTAAATCGTAGCCGTCCAAACTGATCGAACGGTATAGGATTCATCTTGTGTCGGCGAGCATCGCGTCGGACGGGGCTCACCGGATGCGGTGGCCGCTGTGGAGGCTCCGGTCACCGGCGGATTCGTAAGGTGCAAGAGCAGACGAGTCCCGAGTCCCGACGCGGACCATCCTCAGTCGTCGTGGCCGCATGGGGGAGGATCCACCTCCCGCCGACCCTGCGCATCATTTTGAGGTCGCCAACCGACTGTAACCTTGCCGCCGCCGGAGACGATCGAGAAGGTACGTATGTGTCTTCTTCTCCGATACCAACCTGCCAAGGCAGCATAGCCATCTTACACCATCCTTGCCCTGCCTTACCCATGTTGAACACTTCTTTGAACCCTAATATCTTGGCCAGTCCTGCTTGCAGGTTGCTTCCAATCTAGCGACTGTGGCAGCTACCGTTACCGGCCGGGCACGGCCACTCGCCCAGTGCATGCCGGTGCTCGCCGGGAGGTGCGACGCCGTCTCGTCGCCATGCGATCCAATCCCCACGCTCCGACCGTGCCTGATGACCCTGTACCATATATCAGCCAACCAAGACATGGATCGATCGAAATCATATCAGCTGGTAAAGCTGATTCGCTGTCATCGTAGGCCCGAGACGACGAATTCGAACCTTTTGTCACATGGCCCAAACAAGGATATTTACTCTAAATGCTTCTGATTTTTACTGCTGTTACAGCGATGATCACAGAGGCAGCAGGCCATGCAACAAGTTCCAAAGAAAGAATCTCGAAAAGTTAGCAAAGCAAGGAGACAAAAGAATGGCAGGTGAGGTGAGGACGACGCATGGAAAACATAAAACCGAAAGTGAAAAGAACATCATTCTGGGTAGCTAGAGTACACACATCCCATTCAGAAAACGCATTAACAATACAGATGGCGGTGTTCATTGTGGATTTCCAGAAAGCTCAACTCTTTTCAATCCTTTAGAGGCCGGCCTAAATCAAGAAGGATCCTATAGCCACTGCAACACTGTTTGCCAAGGATGTCACTATAGTAGCAGAACTGTCATACTGCCTCTCTTCTGAATAATCTTCTTTTGTTGTCTCAGCTGTTGAGTTCAGTCCAAGGCTGCTTAAGAAAAGCACACAGTTTTAATTCGTTATAGCCAAGCTGCAAAAGATGTATCCCTGATTCAGCTATTCCTGTATCAGACAAACAATCCTGACCCAATGATTTCAAAGTTTGTGCAGAATCACATCCAGAGATCAGCATCAAATATTTAGCCAGAGGTATCCACTCAGACCTGACCTTACCTCAAGCTGGACAGTATGTATGGGAACTGGGAATACCCTGCAGCTGCAGGATCCAGTGTTGCAGTGGCAAAATTGCAGAGATGCAGAGAGGCGCATGGGAATGCCAGGACTATTTTAACCTGCATCGCAAGAGACATCCCAGCTGCAGTGAAAAGGATCCTGATTTACTTTACCACAAGTTTTTAGGGTGGCGAAGAAATCGTGGGATCTGGCTCGATCGATGGTCACCGACCGTCCTAAAAGTGGAGTAGCTTTTAACTGTTGGTTTGCTTGTCCTGGAGCAGCAGAGCATTGACATGTAAATCAAGGGCATGCAGGGTAGTCGGTAGAGTCTTCTCTTCTCCACTGCTCTCCCTGCCACACCAGCTCGCTGCACTGCACATCTTGTCCAGTAGATGCTGCAGGAGACCATCTTTCTTTGCAGTACACCCAACCCAACCAACAGATCAATCTAGCTAGTAATGCAGTACAGTGTATGGTAGATTTGTGGTAGGATATGAGTTAGGACAGGTGAATTTTTACCATATTGCATTTGCTTCTTCATGTAAACACTAAAGTTTACATCCAGATGTAGTAGAAGTTCACTCCACGTACATATCTGCAAGCTAAGGATGATGGCACACATGCACACAGCACGACAACACATCTGCAACTGCAAGCTAAGGGACACAACTGCAAGCTAAGGGACACAACTTGAGAAAAAGAAGGGCAGAGATTGAGGAGGCAGCAATGGCAGGAGGAGGTTAGGAACGTTCAGTGTTTCAGTCTGACGAGCTCTCACGGTGATGGTGGCCAGTCGAAACCAGCGTAGCTCTCACTGAAGCCGCCACCGTAGAACCTCACCTCCAGGTTCTCGAGGCCCTGGCCGTCGTCCCAAATGGCCTCGTCGTCGCTCCCGACGGCGTAGTAGTCGTCGTCGTCGTCCATGAGCTCCCACGAGTAGATGGAGGAGTCATCGGAGTAGTCGGAGCACTCCTCCAGGTAGCTGTTCTCGAAGCCGTCGTCGACTCCGGGGCCGAGGACTCTCAGGCCCAGGTGCCTCTCCTGCAGGAACTTGTCGTCGACGGCCCAGCAACCGCGTAGGTCGAGGAACCGGAGGTCGCGGCACCGCGAGAGGATGTCGAGCACCGCGTCCGTCGCGATGACCATGTACCCCATCTCGAGGTGCCGGAGCCTCGGCATGGTGCAGGCGATGGCGCGCGCCTCGTCGTGCTGGCACGCCTTGCCGGCTACGTCCGTCGGGTGCATGACCCGCCGGAGCCCGACCAGCGACTTGCAGTGCTTGCCGAACGCCTCCAGCGCGCGAGCCCCGATCTTGGTGCAGCTGCTGATGTCCAGGAAGGTGACGTTGGGTAGCCTCGGCGCCACGCTCTCCACCACGTCGTCGCTGATCTCGCTCCGAGGAATCTCCAGCGTCCTGAGAGCCCGTGCACTTGCACATTTGCAAAACCAACAACAAGATTCATCAATATTCCAGCCCAGTAGTAAAGATCCAAAAAAACATCAAGAATTACTGCTAGTAAACAAAATGATTGGCCATTGATTTACACTCTGTTGGAAATGGAAAAAAAGGTCTTCTTGAAGGTGGATGAGACTGATTCTGCTGGAAAGAATGGTGGAATGCATATGATTGTAAATCTGATAAACGGTGACATATTGGAATCTATAATAAATATTGAAGTTTTGGATGGAGAATATGATTGGACGTGCCATGCTTCCATTTCGACATGATTTTCATCCAGAAAATACATCCATGCCGAAAAGCAAAGAATCAATAATACTACTAGCATAAAAGGATGCTCAACTGAAGCTGGTAGTTCAGACTTCAAATCAGAGGGGTCCTATGCTCTCCGCGAAAGATGAACTGATCTGTGAATTGCGCGCGCCTAATTAATTGAACTGAACCATGGGAAATGGTGGAGACACCTAATTAATTGTCTACACTTGATTGATCCATGACACACGTCAGCTCAAGACAGAAATGGTAAGGAAAATGACTGATCACTCTACTTGAGTTGGCATTATAATTTATAACACAGGTGAAATGTGTTTTATGTTCTAATACCCCCACGGATTTTACATCAGAGTGCTATCAAAATCCTAGAATTCAACCATCCCGGCGAAAGAATCATGCAGAAATGGATAGAAAGTTGTGGGTGGGCGCGGAATCACACTTACTGGTCCCCGATGAACGAGAAGAGCGGGTCGCCGGGCAGGCCGGAGACGCTGATGCGGCGGCAGGAGCCGCAGCTTCGGGCGACCAGCATCTCCACCATGCGGACGAGCTGCTCCGGCTTTCCCTGCTGCTGCCGCCACTCCTCGATGTCGATCTCCTGCCAGCAGTAGGGCCCGGCGACCACCCGGCTCCACGACTTGCAAACACGGGGCACCACCGTGAGTACCTCCCGGAGCGGCAGGTTGCGGAAGACGAGCCCCAGCGCGTCCGGGAGCATCTCCTCCCAGCACCTGTACTGGCCGGACTCCCCCATCGATCTCCTCCCAGACTCCCACTGCTGCAGACAAAAGGACAATCCTTTACAAGCTACACTACACAGCATGCTCGGTGTTCTTCCAACTACCAGCATCAATTGCAGCCGAGCAGCAGGCAAGCTAATCTTGAAACGGCGGCTTGCGCACAATCCATTTCTGCTCTAAATCTTTCGATTCGTTAAGGGAGAAGCTTGAATTTCTTGCTCCAACCAAGAACAGCAAAAATTTCACCTGTATTACAACCTAGCAAGTGTGGACAGAGGAACAGAGAGGGGACTTACCTTGGAGATCACTCAAGAGACAGAGATGCAGCTAAAAGCAGCAACCTCCTTGGAACATATGCCTTGTGTACACTGTTGTGAGTGTACCCAAATGAGGAAACCCCCTATCCAAGAACCAACAGAGTAAGATGTAAGCATCATCCAAAAGTTGGCAAGGCAAGGAGCTTAATTAAACACTAAACTAGCTACAGACTCCAATCACAGGGTACCATGAAGAGCAAGAAGGCACAAATCTATAAAGGAGACCTCTTGTAGGGAAGGGGAAGGAAAGGACTGGGGGCAGTAGTATGCAAATTGATGCCCCCATCCATATACTTTTTCCTCACCACGGCCAAACAAAAGGCACTATGGATATTTGTGGGGAAGAACACAAAAGCTTTAACCTTTTTGGCTCAAAGAAAAAGATAAGAACAAGCAGGACTATATTTTCCTACATGTATTTCAAACGAAACTGTTCTAGGATTGCGAGTGCTGTATGGCCTGCACATTTTACCAGACTCTGATGATGATGATGATGATGAGGAGGAGGAGGCCCAAATTCCAATTAGGATCTGCAGAGGGTAACTCCTGAATCCTGATTGAGGGGAGAGACTTTGAAGGTGACACTGGGCATCTGGGTGGGAGAATGACCGGCAGTAGAAGACCGAAGACCCGAACGAAGCTGAAGCTATCATAATTTTTAGTGTTTATTTTTTTTTTTGAAAGGAGGCATGAGATCTGCCCTTGTATTAAAAAGAGGAAGAAGGTACAAGAAGGGAGTAGCCGCAAGGGCACTCCAAAAGAAACGGAAACGCAGGGAACATCAACGAAAAAAGAAAGGGATTAGGGAAAAGAAAGGAAAGGAACAGACTCTATTACAACACAGGTACTAGAGAAACTCTGCAGCATGAACCTGAAGCCAAATTGAAACATCTTGTACAACCTGGTGAAAGACTTGAAGGGCTGAGAACGAGGAGCTTTGAAAGATACGTCGATTACGTTCTTTCCAAATATTCCATATAACATAGATGAAGGCACCATTAAAAGCACGTCGCTGATTTTTGTGGATAGCATTCGTGAGGAGTCGCCACTGGTCCGCCATTGAGGTCACCGGTGATGAAGGAAAAAGGCTTGGGGAGGCTTGCCACACAGAGACGAGGAGCCAAACCTCCTTTGCAAAGGAGCAATTAAAAAGGATATGGACAGCAGTTTCAACCTCCTGGTCACAAAAGATGCAAAATTGTCTACATGGCCACCCTCGTTTAGAAAGATTGTCAGCAGTTAGAATCCTCTGTTGAATGGTCAACCAAGCAAAAAAACGACACTTTCCTTCCGCACTCGCTCTCCAAATGGTCGATGGCCAAGAAGGCCGAATGAAGCCAGCTAGTTGGGCGATGTAGGCCGATTTCACCGTGTAGGATCCGTTTGTTGTCCACTTCCATCGAACTCTATCTGATTCCATAGGATCCCGATGGATGTTGGAAATTAAGCCCCAAAGAGAGATGAATTCCGTCATGTGGGAGTTGTCATGAAGATGACGGATGCTCCTAATCCAATTGTTATTAAAGAGCTCTTTCTCAACTGACCTGTGTTTCCGAGATGTAAGACGATAGAGACTAGGAGCCAAGTCTTTTGGAGCGTGGCCATTGAGCCAGCGAGAGTTCCAGAAACTGAAACGGTCCCCTTTTCCAATGAAGATTTCAACTGAGACATCAAACAAATCCTTATTTTGTACCTCCTAATAATACTGAAAAATATAATACTTTCTCCTTGCATATCTACTCAAGATTTCTCCATTGTGTAAGCAGGAATCTGTGTCCATCTTGTAGTTTGCCAGGCACCCACATGTTGATTAGACAGCATCACAGCAACATGCAGGTACGAAGTTGGAGTATTTACGAGTACTACCAGAAGGAGTAGCTTGTTTCTTTAATTCACATCCGTTCTCAACTATAGATCAGTTTTAGTTTTTAAATGCGTTTACAAGAATTTTTTAAAAAGAATGGAGCCAAGTGGGAAAGTGAAATGAGAATAATCTCAAGACAAACCAGACGGGTTAGTTGCTAAAAGCGCTCTTAATATTCACATGACTAGATTAATAGATATTTTAGAAGGCACTGTCTCGAAAAATTTGGCACTGTTCATGGCTTTCTCTGTCTAATCACCCGTTCATGCAGACAGTTGACATCCAGATCAATCGTTCTGATTTGCATTGAACAGCCAACCGTTTTTTTTTTGAAGCAGCATCTAGCGTGTAACTCAGGTGAGAATTTACATTTGTGGAGCCGTGAGTAACCGCATGCATGCAGACATCAAGCGAGAAAAACGGTGTACTTGTATACGGATATCACTGGCCCTGGGATTCTTGTAAGCTTGTCCACCTGCTGCCGACCGATCGATCGAGTCACTAGCGTGCAGTGCATCGCTAGCTGCATGTGACTGTATGTATGTCTGCATGCATGATGAGCTGATCGAATTGTTGGTTCAGCTAGAGCTAGCTAGCAAGCACGGTGCAAATGCGGTGCCAGAGGCCGTGGGACAAACACGTACGTACGGAGTCATATACATCCTGTGCTGGAGTTGAATTGATGACCGTGTGGCACCGTGCTCCTGTCGGCTTCACGCCCATCATCAGAGAATGCACTGGTACGGGCAGATAATACCGAGCCAAGTGTATTCTCGATCTTGATTGCCTATCTAATAAACTGTATTATATGATCGATGCCCGCACGTTTGTTCGAACTCCGGTTGATGTAGCATCGCAGCAGAGTTCCAATGTTCACATGCGGTTTTCATCACTCTTGGAATTAAATGATCGAAATGTATTCGTTTGTTTCATAGAAGAAAAAGGAAATGTCGTCGTCACCTCGGTATGCTGGGTATAGCCGCCTGCCGCTACCTGCTAATCATTGTCCTTCCTTGTGAGAACAAGTACTGTTTTATTATATGCTCTCGTAAGCCCACCGTAGGACGGCGACACTTCGACACGCACACGTCTCTCTCCATCTATCAAAGTTTGCTCCGAATTGACCGCAACGAAAAGGAATTGCGAGTTTGGAGCCATGCATCCGCTTGCATCGGGTCCCCAGGGGCCAGGCGCCCAGGCCCCTGCATGCATACTCTCTCGGTCTCTCTCTCTCGGTCTCTCTCTCTCTCTCTCTCTCTCTCTCTCTCTCTCTCTCTCTCTCTCTCTCTCTCTCTCTCTCTCTCTCTCTCTCTCTCTCTCTCTCTCTCTCTCTCTCTCTCTCTCTCTCTCTCAGCTCTAGCTCTACGCCCTGTAGTTCCACGAGGAAATTGCAACATTCTCGCCCACAGTAGTGCTATGCTTGATGCATCCATCTGGCGGGAAAAGCTTCTGCATCCACGCGATAACCGAGTCAGTTTAGCGTGCACGCACAAGCATGCTACGTGGTTGTGATCAGATTGCCGCTAGACCGACCAGGAGTAATCATCGTTGTCCACTTTATTGTTGCAAGGCTACAGTTACGTTTCTATCGAGCATGCAATTGACAAGGCTCGGAACGTCTCGAACTGAGAATGCAAGAACGTAACTTGTGTCCTGACTACACGACTGGAACAAAAGCAGCTGGTGCTCGACAACCTGAAAGCCAGAAAAGATGATAGGCACCGAGGCGAGCTAGCGAGGTGTACGCCGCGCCAGTAGCGAGATGCATTGTGAGTTCTGACCATTTTCATTTATGGTTGCTTCGGCAACAGTGGGCGAGTCGCCGGTGCAGGCCCGGCCCCCGGCCTCCTCCCCTATGCCTCGCTAGCTCTCCATCCTACTCGCTGCTGCAGCTTGAGTCTAAGATTGGGGACATTTGCTAAATGCTTCTGCAGTGGCGAGGAGAACAAATGTGCATTCAACTACTGTCCAACCGAGCAGGGCCTACACGGACATTTGTCCAATTACGGTTTAACCACAGGTAAAAACTCAAATAGAATTGCGTTTATTATCAATTTTATATCCGATAAGTAAATAGATACGGATATGTATATTAACTACTCGTACTCATTTATTGTTTATATCTTAACTATATAAAAGAGAAGACTTACTCGTCCGTCCGCCTCGGTCGCCCCCCCCCCCCCGTGCATCGCGCGCGCAGCGCGACCGCGCGCCCCTCCCCGGTCCAGGCAGTTGCGCTCCCAGCGCCCCTCCCCGGTCCGCCTCGACCGCGCGCCCCCCTCCCCGCGCATCGCGCGCGGCGCGACATCCCCGCCTCGACCGCGCGCCCCCTCCCCGGTCCGCCTCGACCGCGCCCCCCCTCCCCGCACATCCCACGCAGTGCAACTGCCTGGACCAAGTCCGAGCGCAGCGCAACTGCCTGGACCAGGACAGTGCACCCCACTACAAAACCCAGACCTCTCCCCGCCGCTCTACCTCACTCATATCTCCCCTCTGCTCTCTCCCTCTGCTCAGACCCTACCCTAACGCCGCTCACTGTCGCTCGCCGCCGCTCACCCGCTCCGCTTCACCGATGCTCGACGCCGCTCGCCCGCTCCGCCGTCGGGTCGTCGCGCCACCGCTCACCAGGGCCGGATCCGCCTTCGGGTAAGAGAGGAGAGAAAATCAGGACATATGAACAAAAAGAAAAAAACGAAGGGAAAAAAATCTAAGAGGGGGGCCGGGGTCTCACCTTGGCTCTCGGGTCGTGGCGCCGCCGCTCGCCAGTGGCCGAGAGCCCTCCGCCGCTCGCCGGAAGCCGGGACTGTGCCGCCGCTCGCCAGAGGACGGCGAACCCTCTCGGGTCGCTCAGCTTTGACCGCCGCGGGCTAGCTCGACGGAGCCCCGCTCACCCTCGGGTGAGCGCGGTGCTCCGGCGAGCTAACCGGTGGCGGCCGACCGCCGGTGGCCGCCGCCGAGCGCCGCTCCGCCGCGCCGCGCCGCTCCGCCGCGCCGCGCCGCCGCGCCGCGCCGCGCCGCCGCGCCGCGCCGCTCGCGCTCGGGACCGGGGAAGCGGAAATGAGGTTTAGGGTTAGGGTTTCTCGCGTCGGGGCTTTTTATTCGCCCGATCTCAGCGCCTGGCCGTCGGCCAGGATTTCACGGACCAAAACCGGCCCAGGCGGGGGGGCACTTTCCTGGCCCAGGCCCAAGTTGCGTGCGCGGGCGCGCGCCGAATGCCTGGCCTGGGCCCAGGACTCAGTAAGCCTGCCGAAAGGCGTTTATGGGCCGGACCGTGACACTATTTGGGCCGAAATTTGATTTTTGATTTTCCAGAATTAAAGAATTGATTTCCTGTTTTGTTTATTCTCTGGAAAATAAGAAAATTGCCCAAAAATCAGATAAAATTAAGTTTGATGCGAGAATAATTTTGTAAATTTCATCATGTTCAGTAAAACTACTCCTAATTGTTTCATCATTTCTATTAGTATTTTTCATTTTACAGAATTTAATAATTGCCTTTTTCCTATTTAATTATTCCCTGGAAAATTAGAAAATCACCAAAATTAAGATAAAACAACTTTAGGGATGTAGATAATTTTAACATGATTCATCATGTCCAGTACAATTACTCTTAATGTTTTGAGCATTTCTATGAGTAAATTGTTAGAACTTAATAATAGCATTTTCTATTTTATTATTTCCTTGAGCATATAAAAATTCCCAAAAATAAGATAAAGCAAGTTTAGATGTTGTATAATTTTTGTATAATTCATCATATTCATTACCACTACTCTGAAATTTTGGAGAATTTCCATGAGTATTCTCTAATTTCTAGGATTTTTTTTTTGAAATAGACATATCCGCAAAACGGACATGTCCTGCTTTATTAGAAAGCAGAAATTGTCACAAGAGTACTGACGACATAGCACCACATCCAGCCCCCACATAAACAAGCAAGTCCAAACCTAGATCCCCAACAAGCATTCAGACACCGAATCAGCCCCCTCAAAAAGAAACACCACATTAACAAAGAGACTACACAACCAAGTCCGAAGCCAAAGTACCCTTGGACCAACACCAAAGCGCAGAGATCCGGACTACCCCAAGAACTTCAACTTCTTCCTGCCCTTGCCAGCTGCACGGCGTGTACATGGAGCAATTCGGCACATGCTGAAACCTCCACCCTGAGGCGCCCCCTCGCCAGATTCTTCCACTGCGTCAAAAAATTATTCATCTTGTAAATGACAAAAGAAACGTTGTTGGGTAACTTGTGATTAAAAACGACATCATTACGGGTAAGCCAAATAGTCCACAACCCCGCAGCCACAACACTCAGATGAGCCATTTTCTTATGAACATTAATCTTGGTCCGAAGCGCATCAAGAATCTGCCCAGCACCACTCAGACATGTCGGCCAGCCTAAAGCGTCTCGAATAAAGCACCAAATTACCCGATAGATCGGACAACGGAACATCAAATGATTGACCGTCTCCATTTTAGCACAAATTTTACAAGCTGGATCCCCACTCCAATTTTTTCTCTTCAATTGATCACCCACCTGAATTCTACCTCGCAGCACCAACCACAAAAAAAATTTAACCTTAAGAGGGACAGCAATTCTCCAAATCAAATTAAATCGCTCATCAACAACACCCCCAAACGACATCCATTGATACAAAGATCTAGTAGAATAACCTTTTTTATCCAGAGCCCAGTGAAAATCATCTCTACGATCCACCAAGGTAATATTAGAACACAACTCAAAAAGATTATCCCAAGCCACATGCTCACTCTGGGAAAGGGACCTTCTAAACTGGCAAATCCACTGATTACTATTCATAGAGCTAACAGAACACCCAGGGAGACGGCAGATATTATACAGACAGTGAAACCTATTTTTCAAAGCAATATCCCCCAACCACACATCTTCCCAGAATCTGGTATTACACCCATCCCCAATATTAGAGTCACAATTAATTTGGATGATAGGTTTAATCTTTTGAATGGTATTCCAAAAACAAGAACCTCTGACAGAACTAAGCCCAAAACCAATCACGTCTAGCCTGTATTTATTCGTAAGAAGCTCATAGCACAAACCCCTCTTACCCTTTAAAATGTTAAAAACCCATTTACCTAGCAAAGCATAGTTCATACATCTAGTATCCAAAAAGCCCAAACCTCCATTAGTTTTGGGTCTACACAACATCTTCCACTGGACCATGTGATACTTCTTATTATTCTGAAGCCCGCCCCAAAAAAACCTACTTCTCAACCTATCAAGCTGCCCATGAATAGTTTCAGGAAGCATAAACATACTCATGCAGTATAAAGGAAGACTATTAAGGCAAGAATTAATCAAAACCATCCTACCCCCGTAGGACAGATACCCACATTTCCAAGTGGCAAGTTTCTTCTCCACTTTCTTAATCAGATCCCCAAAATCACCCACAGAAGGTCTAGAATGATGAACAGGCAAGCCCAAGTACTTCATAGGAAGAGTACCCAAATTGCAATTGAAGATATCAGCAACATGTTGAGACTCTTCATCAGAAGCTCCCAAAACAAAAATTTCACTTTTATGGTAGTTAATTTTCATACCTGAGAGTACCTCAAAACAGTAGAGAATGAACTTGACAGTAATAAAATTTTTCTCATCATAACCCATCAGCAGTACAGTGTCATCAGCATATTGTAGATGAGTCACACCCCCTTGAATTAGATTGGGCACTAAACCAGCCAGGAGACCACTGGATTTAGCTTTCAGAAGCAATTCAGCAAGAGCATCAACCACCAGATTAAAAAGAGCAGGGGACAGAGGATCCCCCTGCCTCACCCCCCTGTATGTTCTGAAAAAACCCCCTCTGGAGCCATTTATGTTAACAGTCACTCTACCCCCAACCACCACATCCTGAACCCACTTAATCCAAGTAGGATGGAAGCCCTTCCTATTAAGAACCTCAAAAAGAAAGCCCCACTGAACCCGATCATATGCCTTCTCAAAGTCCAGTTTAAGCACAACCCCCTTGTGGTTCCTAATCTTGACCTCATGAAGGATCTCATGAAGACTAACAACTCCATCTAAAATGAATCTCCCAGGAATGAAAGCAGATTGAGTAGGACTAATATACTTATGAACAATAGCATTTAGTCTAATTGCCAAGACCTTAGTAATAATCTTGTAACAAACATTCAACAAGCAAATAGGCCTAAATTGAGTAATAGAACAAGCATCAGAAATCTTAGGAATCAAAACTATCTCTCCATAGTTAATTCTACCAATGTTCAAAACCCCCTTATGAAAATCATCCAACATTTCTCTGAATTGAGGTTTAAAGATGTGCCAAAAAGTTTTAAAAAAGTTGATAGAAAACCCATCAGGACCAGGAGCAGTATTCACTTTAATGCTCTTAAAGGCCATATCTAATTCATCAACAGAGAAAGTCCTCACCAAAAACCGATTATCAAGATCAGTGACTCTGTCTTCAACCTCCCAAAAATCATTCTTAAGATGGCAACGACCCCACTCCTCAGAGCCAAACAGCTTTTTATAGAAATCATAAATGTGTTTGTTTAGAGCATCAGGATCATTGATCACCTCACCCTCATGCTCAAGGAACAGAATGCAGGATTTATTTTTTCTAGAGGTAGCAATCCTATGAAAATAACCAGTGTTAGCATCCCCCTCCAGCAGCCACTGCTGCCCACTCCTCCTACACCAATAATCAGCTTCAGATTGGTAGATATCCACCAACTTCTTTTCTAGAGCAAATCTCTCTCCCCAATCATAATCACTAAGGCCAACACTATCAGCTCTCACATCAAACATTTTAAGATCATTAATAATATCATTCTTTTGAATGTTTTGGTTCCTTCTCAGATTACCTCCCCACCCTCTTAACATCCTTCTCAAACCATTACATTGTTTTTTCCAAAAGTCTTGGATATTTTCATGCCCTCTCCTAGGCCAATTAGATTCCAACCACTCTTTGAACCCATCCACCAACAACCAAGAATTATTAAATTTAAAACCAGTATCCCTATTACAGACTTTCTTATCCAGGTCCACCAGCAATGGACAATGGTCAGAGCCAATGCCAGGAAGAACAGAAACAAAAGCCATAGGAAAGATGTTAGCACAAGAATTAGAAACTAAAACCCTATCTAATACTTCTCTAGTAGGGGAGGAATGCTTGTTTGACCAAGTAAACTTGTTCCCCACACTAGGCAATTCTACCAGCTCATTATCATTGATAAAATCATTAAAAGCATTCACCCAATTCCAATGAATCACACCTCTAGATTTTTCACTAGCAGCTCTAATTAAATTGAAGTCACCCCCCAACATAATAGGAACATCAGTATTGGCCATCTTATCTCCCAATTCTTGAAGAAAATCACTTTTGAGGTTATGAAGAACAGGACCATAAACATCCACCAGCTCCCAAACATGACCACCCAATCTCATTTTGATCCTAATACTAATGAAAAACTCAGCAAGATCCACATTAATCACCTCAACAAGATCCAGATTAGCACCAATAAGCAAACCACCAGAGTGCCCAAGGGAAGGTTTGGTAAGCCAGTAGAAGTTTCTCTTAGCACAAAAATTGTCAAGCTCTCTAGAGGAAAAGGACTCCCTTAAGGTCTCTTGCAAACACACAAAATCAACAGAGTACTTAAACATAAGATCACAAAATTGTTTTCTCCTCCCACCATTACCTAGACCCCTAACATTCCAAAATAAGACCTTCATGACACAGAAAAAGAGACCTCCCCACCAACTTCCTCAGCCCCAGTATTGCCCCCATCTTTTATAGTTCCCCCCTCTACTTCCCTGACTATGGTGACTTCCACACCATCCCCACTATCTTTCTTTTTTCTCTGCAAAGCACATAACTGGGCATGAGCGAGTTCTTGAGCCTTTATTAATGAAATATTAGCATCAACCTCACTATCAGACCCCCCCAACTCTATACCAACATCTACAGCAATTTGTTTCAAGTAATCATTTGAAACTGAATTCATAACACAGAATTGAGATATACCTGACACATCATTCTTCTGATCAGCTCTTTTCTGTGCCTTAACTGTAATGGGAATCCCATCATGTTTAATTCTGGCACTCTGGCGAATAGCAACAGGAGGCAGTTTTTTCTTTATCACCCTTGTAGCTTTTTTCTTCCTTTTCCCCACAACCTCAGTCTCAACAACATGGACCTCACCATGAGTATCCTCAGCCTCTACACTTTCCCCCTCCATGAGTTTCTCCGTTCCATCACAACGACTCATGTGTGACATAGATACAGTCCCACCACTCCCAGCATCAAAAACCACTAACTCATCCCCCCTAGAAACCTTATCTCCCCCTTCAGAAGTACATTCCCGAGAGACAAGCCCCGGAAGATGGTTTGGTTCAACACAACCTTTCTCACTACCAGGATTGAAGTAACATGCAGGGATTTTGGACAAAGCATCATCTTCAGACATTCCATCAGACTCCCCCTCAAACTCCAGATCATCCTGAGGTTTCTTACCAGACTTAGGATCATCAGTCCTCTTTTCTGGCCCAGAATCAGATGACCCATCTTTGTCAAGTCCAAGCTCTTTATCTTCCATAAAAGTGTCATTATCTTTTTGATGTCCCATAAACACCTTAGAATCCTTGGGCCATTGGGAATTCTGACCCAAATCATCCAATTCAGGCACCCACCTAATTTTATATCCTTTTGAGATTGACAAAAATGTCAGTTATACCCCCAAGCGGCCAAGGATCCTTGCAAGCCACTTTGACTCTGATAGGTCCCACACTCCTCAAACTAGTCTGATCCACCTCCAAAGGTTTCCCCACCAGTTTAGCAAAACATTTCACATATTTTGACTCTCTAGCTATATGAGGAACACCATAAACCTTCACCCACACAGTTTGCAATTCAGAAAAAGCCTCTAAAGATCTCTCAGTCTCTCTGATATTGGCCTTCACTTTAAACTTCTGGAAATCAAATGACTTCAGCCTAGATAACTCTCTCCTGTTTTCTTTAGAGGGAAAATCCACCAGAAACTGGCTTTCTCCAATCCTCACAACATTCCAATCCCAGTTTATCTCAAACAACTGGCTCAATTCAGAGTTGATCATCGACTCTGAACAAACCCCATCCTCCACATTCAGAACCCCCGAAACAGCTGACGTAGTGACAACCTTATCCGACACCACCACATCCACATGATGAAAAGCTTGTTGCGGTAACCCATAGCCGCACAACTCCAGAATAGGTTCTCCCCTGAAACTGTTTTTCTCATCCATCATCGGACAATTAGTAGAAATATGCCCAGGTTTCTTACATGCAAAACATAGCGTCGGATTCGAACAATTTGCTTGGTGATGCCCGAAAACCCCACAGTTAAAACATGTAATATCCTCAGATTTGGAATCTCTATTCCCTCTGAACTCACGACGAAACGGAGCAGCATTCATCCCCCCCTCCCTGTGCCAGACAAAGTTCCGATCCCCCTTCCTAGCAGCATCACCAGTCCACTGATCCCAAGACCTCTTCCCCGCCACTTTCGAACCACCCTCAGCCCCATGACCAGCACCCCATCCACCAGCAGAGGTCCCCTTCTCAGAACCCCGAAAACCTCCACCCAAACTGTCTTCCCCAGCCTTCGAATCCATCCGAGATGAAGTAACGACTTCAGCAAAAGAACGGGAATCAACGAACCTGGGCGAAGATCTACGGACCCTTCGCGCAAACCCCCCAAAACGCCGTATATCCTCCGAGGACGCCGGAAACCCTAGCTCCACCGCCTGGGAAGAGAGGAGGGTGCCTTTCGGAATCCACACCCAGGAGGGAGGCGACGGGTTCCAGGAATGACTCCACAAATCCTCCAGATTAAAACCCACAGCACCATTCTGATCAGGCCCAACATCGGCACAACCCCCCTCCGCCCTATCGGGCTCAACCTCCGATCCATGGACCGAAAGCAGCCCAAGCCGAGAATCCAAAGGAACCGAAACTCCATCCAACCAGCCGCCATTACGAGAGGGCCAACCACACGAGGCCTTCTCCTTCCCACCCAAATCGCCTAACTGATCGCCCATCTTTTTCTTTTCTCCTTCCGACTTTGGCGCTTTTTGGTGGCGACAAGTTCTGTGGAGAGATCTTTCGTTGTGCGTCTGATTTCTAGGATTTTGTAATCGCATTTACTATTTTATTGAATATTGCCTCAAAATAAGAAAAATTCCCATAATCAAGATAAAGCAAATTAGATGTTGGAAACATTTGTATACTTCATCATGTTCAGTACTACTATTCTGTTTACTTCATAATCGTTACTTAAGTTGGTTATACCACTATTGTGTTTACTTCATAATGGTTACTTAAGTTGGTTACTTCATTATTGCATTTTATTTTTTATTATTCTCTATAAAATAAGAAAAATGCCCAAAATTAAGATAAAGTAAATTTAGCTGTGAGGAAACTTTTGTATGATTCATCATGTTCAATACCACTGTTCTTAATTTTTTCCGCATTTTCATGATTTTTTATAATTTTCTATACATTTCTTAATTGTGTTTCTGTATTTTTTGAATTTTTGGCATTTTTTGATGAACTATCCTGTTTATTTCTTTAATATTTCCCCCTTTTTATTCTGTAAATATTTTCCCCTATTTTTATTCTTGCATGTGTTTCTATTCTATTTGTCAAATAATGTGTTTATATCTGATTTGTCAAATAATTCCGCTAGATAAAACATTATAATATAGTTGAATTTCTTAGATATATTAAATGGCTGGCATGCGGAAGAGAACTTACGCCGACCGTCCAACTCGTAATGCGGTGGTACCTAGGTGAGCCTATATTACTAAAACCAACTTTCCTGCAACGATGAAAGATGTTCTAAATTTCATTTTTTTGTTAACGTTTATGAAATTTGACGAGATAGAGTTCGAGCACTTAAACTATCCATGGAGTGCCGTCGCCAGAGTAGATGTTAAGTTTCTCCCTGATGAACATGGAGAAAAACAACGATTTATTTTAATGGATATTACTGTAAGTTGCACACAGGTTGGACTAAATTTTACATAGTAGTGAACATATGAACTATTCTAAACCCTAATATTATACGTAGGGTGCTAAAATAGAAGTCATTGCATGGGAGCGGGAGGAAGTTCATAGGTTTAACATTCTCCTAAATGAAGGACAGTGTTATACTATTCATTGTCTATATTTTCAACCCAATCTAGAAGAGGCATTGTACTATCGGAGCATTGCCCATGCCTATGAAGGTTCTCTTCGAAGAAATATGTCGCGCCCCGATTTAATAAATCAGGACTTTATTGAAATTCCATAGAAAATCAATAAAACAAGACGTTCATCACACGACCACGTACAATACGAGCAAATCATTCACGGTTCGTAGACCGCATTAATACAAAAGTGAATAAAGATGAAGAGAAACTAATGAAATAAGGGTCCTAGATGAACGCCTCCTTCCAGTCTCGCCTTGACTGGGTCGCTACTCCAGACCTTCATCCTCCTCATAGTAGACTGGCTCTGATGGTGTAAGTCAACGGGGTGAGTACAGATGTACTCAGCAAGCCACCGAATGCAATTATAAATGCAAGATAATAACAAGGGAGATAGTGGCTAGTTTAGCGGAAGCAGCATATTTGTAAAGCATTTAATGTGAGCATTTTATTTGTACGGAAAAGTAAACATGTGAATGCATCATCATCATCTTCTAACTCGAGGAGTACGTTTTACCTCCCCGCACAACAGTCCTTACATGCCATGAATATCTCATCTATTCACACAATTGTAAACTAACTGCGAGTAGTCACACAACCCGCCCTTGACCGTGGGCTCGGCTTTTCGAAAAGATTGATTTTACTCTGATCAGAGATGTACCACTGTACCCACAAGGCACGCACTCATCACCTACACCGAAGTGTAACGAGATGACCCATCACACGGGAACTCGTGCCAAAACCTTCCATATGGTCTTCCCCGACTCAACAGCACCCTCTTATAGGTTTCGTACCGTGTCTCGCCATGTCGAGTTTCCACAATACCCCCTCTTGAGCCATCGTCGGTACAAGGCGCCCTGAGGGCTAGCCCCTTGCCCCCTCCACTATGGTGCCGTGAGACGGAGTGTTCCACACTTCCAGTTAGGACTTACCCATTAGACTTGTGGTTGGTACGGAAGTGCTTTGCAACAGATCCCGCAGACCGGTCCTTATAGTGCCCCGGGTGCGACATACCAAAACCCGAGCTTGCACCCGGAACCCACCATACTTATGACATGCCTAACTCCAACAGAGTCCAGAGACAAGAATAACAGGGTATTTCATATACCAGAATCCATCTAATCTACGACTCATTCTTTATATCCTATAGCAGTTGTGCCGGTACATTGGGCACTAGCTAATATAATATTTGTAGAGTGACAAGGAGTTAAGGCTCAATAAGCATGGCTTGGGTTTGCACACAAGGATGGGGATCTAATAAATATAAGTGTAGGGCTTGATCTTTGACTAATGCAATATTAACCTATGTGTTATAGCGATAATTTATTAAAACATGGGCTCAACATGATCAACTGTGTCCACAAAGGTGGTCGATGACTTGCCTTGCTCAGCAAATGGGGATGGAGGAACCTCGGGGTAGAACTCCTGCTCCTCGACGAACTCGTAGTCTTCTCGTTACGAAAAATAAATAATACATTCAATAAACAGATAAAATTCACAAAACAAAGGAACATACATCATTTGTGGGTGTTTTTATGTGAAGTAGTATTTTAATATTCTGAGTTTTATATAAAACAATAAAGTCTAATATTTTAGGATTTTTCCCAATTTATTTTCTGTATTATTCATTTTAATCCTAAGGGATTTTTATTCATTTATTTATTAATAATATTTTAAGTAACAGAAACATACTGTTTTTATTGTATTAATGTGTAGAGAATAATATTCTGGTTCTAACAAAATTGGAATGGTGAAATTTAGAGTTAATTTGAGCAAGATATGAATTTTCAAAGTTTAAATCAATTTCTGGAATTTTATTTAAACAGAAAATGGGCTCTGGTCCACGGTGAGCCAGGCCCACGGTGGACCGCGCCACTGTGGCGTGGACCGGATCAACCAGATCCGTTGGATCTTGATCCAGCGGCCAGGCGCGAGGCGGGAGGTTTAAATGAAATTGGACGGCTGAGATTAGATCTCGCGAACCGGTATGACGTGGACGCACCAGATCGCTCCAGCATTTTAAGTCGCGATCGACGGCTGTAAGCGCTCGGTACCGCTTGGATCAGATCCGAGGGCCCTGATTAAATCCCGAAGGGATTTAATCGTAGCCCTCCGATCACGATCGGACGGTTGTGGGTGCGTCCGGCACGGCACGTGCGTAAGGGGGCGCGTACCCCCTTCGTCTCCGGCGACGGCGGGCTCGGGTGCGGCTACGGCGGCGACGGCGAGCGCCTACAGGCCTATCTAACGGCAAAAATGGAACGGGGAGGGGAGGGCGGTCATGACCGTACCTCTGGTGGCGACGGCGGCGAAGAACGGCGACCGGCGACGAAGGTAGACGGCGAAGAGGGTTCGGGAGCTCGACGGCGGTGGTGATCTGGTGGGTTCCAAGGCCAACGGAGTGGTGGCCGGGGATGAGCGGTCGACGACGGTCTCGTTGGTGGCGGTGGCTAAGGCGGAGGAGGCCGGGATCGACGGCGAGCGGCGGCCGGAGATGAAACCGAACTCAAGCTCAAAAGAAGGGCGACGGCGCTCTGCTTTCGCTCGAGAATGGCTCTGCTGGCGTGGGGTGAGTGCGGTGAGGGGAGGGGCTTAAATAGGGGTCACCGGCGGCGAGGATGGAAGGCTAAACCGGGGAAACCCGAAGGTTTATTTCCTAACTCCGGCGAGGTTCCCATATTGTCGGATTTACTTCTCTAATCACGAAACCGCGTGGGCTATGGATGGAATGGGGTCGGTACCGCTCGGGGAAGGTGATCGGAGGGTGATCCGAGGCGATCCGGTGGCCGGCGGTCGAGGAAACGGAAGGGGATCGCCGGGGAAGGAAAGGGGGGATCCCTTTCCCGGGAGGAAGATGATCCTGACAGGTGGGCTCCACCTGTCAGTGAGCGGGCGCGAGACAAATGGCGCCGACAGGCGGGCCACGCATGTCAGAGGGCGGAAGGGTGCGGCTGCGGCTGACGGGTGGGACCGAAGCGGGCGCGGGTGGGAGGAGAGAGGGGAAACGGTGCCGACAGGTGGGACCCACGTGTCAATGGCTCAATGCTTGGGCTGGGCTGGGCTCGGTCACTTTGAAGGTTGCGGCCCACTAAGCATTTTAATTCTTTTCTGGTTTAAAATAATTCCAGTAATTCCTTTATTTGATTAAGGGTTGAAGCACTGTTGATAAAAATTTGTAAAAATTCCTAAAATTATATCTTGGGCTCTAGTTCATCTCATAAAAATTTCAGGTTCAAATTTTGAGTATTTCTCCCTGTTTGGCTTTATTTGGGCTCTTTGGTGATTTTTCTTTAATAACAAATTCAGAAATGATTTAAATAATATTTTCTTTTTATTTTATTCCTTTTTAATTTCTGGGGTGTTACAATCCTATCCCCCTTACAGAGAATCTCGTCCTCGAGATTCGGATCAATCCTCGAATAGCTCAGGATGCTGTGCCTTGAGTTCATCTTCTTTTTCCCATGTAGCTTCCTCTACTGGATGATTGCTCCACTGCACTTTGCAGAAGCGGATGACTCGACTCCTGGTGATTCTTTCTTTGACTTCCAATATCTTGACCGGTTTTTCCACATAGGTCAGATCTTCTTGGACATCCAACTGCTGAAGATCCACTTGCTCTATGGGGACGCGGAGACACTTCTTGAGTTGGGATACATGGAACACATCATGCACTCCAGTCAACGAAGGTGGTAGTTCTAACTGATAAGCTACTTCGCCTTGGCGTCGAATAACGGGAAATGGTCCAATATATCGAGGGGCTAACTTTCCTCTCATGTTAAACCGTTGAGTTCCACGGAGAGGCGTGACTCGTAGGTAGACATGATCTCCTTCTTCAAAGGCTAGGTCTCGACGGCGATTGTCGGCATAGCTCTTCTGTCGCGATTGGGCTGTCCTGAGTCGGTCTCTGATGATCCGTACCTTCTCTTCAGCTTCTCGAAGAATGTCGGTTCCGAATACTTGGGATTCACCAGTTTGGTCCCAAAGGAGAGGCGTTCTGCACTTACGTCCATATAGGGCTTCAAAAGGAGACATCTGAAGACTGGCTTGGTAGCTATTGTTGTATGAAAATTCTGCATATGGCAAGCTCTTGTCCCAAGTGGCTCCAAAATCCAAAACACATGCTCGAAGCATATCCTCTAGTATCTGATTTACCCTTTCTGTTTGCCCATCTGTCTGAGGATGGTAGGCGGTACTGAAATTTAATCTCGTGCCCATCTCCTCTTGGAGGTTCTTCCAAAAGCGAGAGGTAAACTGACTTCCTCGGTCAGATACTATCTTCTTGGGCACTCCATGAAGGCATACTATCCGGGCCATGTATAGTTCTGCTAGCTTGGGGCCACTAAAGGTCGTCTTAACGGCTATGAAATGAGCTACCTTTGTAAGCCGATCAATGATCACCCAAATAGAATCATACCCCAGTTGGGTCTTTGGTAATCCGGTGATAAAATCCATACCGATCTCTTCCCACTTCCATTCCGGTACTTTAAGTGGCTGTAACAATCCTGCAGGTCTCTGATGTTCAGCTTTTACTCTTCTGCAGGTGTCACACTCGGCGACAAACTAGGCAATCTCTCTCTTCATGCTAACCCACCAGTAGCGTTCCTTCAGATCCTGGTACATCTTGGTACTGCCGGGATGAATAGAGTACAATGTATCATGGGCTTCTCTTAGGATAAGAGTCTTTATTTCAGGTTTGTCCGGCACACATATCCGAGTTCCAAACCATATGGTGCCATTCTCGTCCTCGGAAAATCCGGGGGCTTTTCCTTGTCTCATGTTCTTCTTAATGGCTGCTATATCCGGGTCCTCTGATTGAGCTTCACGAATCTGCTCAAACAAGACAGGTTGGGTCTCCAAGGTGGCTAGATATGCTCTGGTGGTCAATCCGAGATTTAAGTTTTCCATCTCCTTACATAACAAGGGTGCGTGTTCTTGAATCATCATGGTCGTGCAATATCCTTTGCGACTTAAGGCATCAGCTACCACATTGGCTTTTCCTGGGTGGTAGTGAATACCCAAGTCATAGTCCTTGATCAATTCCAGCCATCGTCTTTGTCTCAAGTTCAGATCTGGTTGTGTGAAGATATACTTCAAGCTCTTGTGATCCGTAAAGATTTCACAGCGGTTCCCCACCAAATAATGCCTCCAAATCTTGAGGGCGTGCACTACGGCGGCTAATTCCAGATCATGGGTCGGATAATTTAACTCATGAGGTCTCAACTGACGGGAGGCATAAGAGATAACTTTCCCATCTTGCATAAGAACACATCCCAATCCTTGGCGAGATGCGTCGCAATAGACATGGAAGTCTTTGCGGATATCCGGTAGGGTCAGTATAGGTGCAGATACCAAACGAGTCTTGAGGGTGCGGAAACTTTCCTCGCATTCAGGAGTCCATTCAAACTTCTCTCCTTTCTGCAACAGCTTGGTCATTGGCTTGGCTATCTTAGAAAAATTCTCGATAAATCTTCGGTAATATCCGGCCAATCCCAGAAAACTTCGTATCTCAGATACGTTCGTGGGTGGCAACCAATCCGTAACTGCTTCTACGGTGGCAGGGTCTACTGCGATTCCTTGCGCAGAGATGATGTGTCCGAGGAACTTTACTTCTGCCGTCCAAAACTTGCATTTGCTGTACTTGGCATATAATTGGTGTTCCCTTAGCTTTCCTAAGGTTAACCGGAGGTGAGTCTCGTGCTCCTTCTGGTCCTTGGAATAGATGAGGATGTCGTCTATGAAGACCACGATGAACTTGTCCAAATATTCCATGAATACTTTATTCATCATATTCATAAAGAATGCAGGGGCGTTGGTCAATCCAAATGACATAACCGTGCACTCATATAATCCATAACGGGTAGTGAAGGCCGTCTTGGGTATATCTTCTTCTCGGATCCTTAACTGATGGTAACCAGACCTCAGGTCGATCTTCGAGAATACTGTAGCTCCTTTTAGCTGGTCGAAGAGATCATCGATCCGAGGCAACGGGTACTTATTCTTGATTGTTACCTCATTCAAGGCGCGGTAATCCACACACATACGCTTTGCCTTGTCTTCTTTCTTCTCGACAAAGATGACGGGGGCACCCCATGGTGACGTGCTAGGTCTGATGTAGCCTTTCCTCTCAAGATCCTCCAACTGTTGCTTCATCTCAGCTAATTCATTGGCGGCCATCCGGTATGGTCGCTTATAGATAGGGGTGGTTCCAGGCACCAAGTCAATCCTGAACTCGATGTCTCTCCTGGGTGGCATTCCTGGTAGGTCCTCTGGAAACACGTCCGGGTACTCACAGACTATCGGTATTTCTTCCAAGGTAATCTGGTGCAGTCTTGGTCTTCTGATCTTTAGTCTTGGCATCTGAAATGTAACGGCAATCCCTTCTTCGCTGGTCACGGTTACTTTTCTCTGGGCACATTCTATCACCCCTTGGTATTTATTTAGCCAATCCATTCCTAGAATGAGATCTAGGCCTTGGCATTCTATTAGGATGGGGTCGGCCCAGAATATGGTGCCGTGGATATCTATCCATACCTTTGGGCTATATGTTAGGGCTAGGGTTTGTTTTCCTGGAGTGACTATTTGTACGGCTCTGGGTAGATCTTCGGTGTTTAGATTGTTCTTTTCCACAAAATCAGTTGATATGAAGGAGTGCGTAGCTCCAGTGTCAAATAAAACCACTGCAAGTGCTGAATGTACCAAGAACTTACCCATTACTATCTCTGGTGCGGCCTGAGCTTCTTCCGCGGTGACGTGATTGACTCGGGCGCGGATGGCGGGGTTCGCGGCAACTCCTTGGACGCGCTTAGGATGGGGGCAAGCATTGGAGTAATGCCCCTCCTGACGGCAGTTGAAGCATACTACGGGCTTGCCGTGCTTGTCGCGCAGGATCTCTGCCTTCTTGGCCGGGGCAGCTGGGGCAGTTGGTGCGGCTGGAACGGCACGAGGTTGGCTGGCTCCGGTATTGGCAGCTGGTGGCGCCGGGCGATATACAGGCCGGGGGTGGTACTGTGGCGCTGGTGGGGGTGGAGCAAAACGGGGTCTCTGGGCCATACCCTGGTTCTGCCTGAAGGCTATCATCCTCTTCTTCTTCAGGTCAACTTTATTCTGTTGAGTTTCTTGCATAATAGCTTTGTTCACCAACTTTTGGAAGTTGGCGAAGTCCCCTGAGATGAGTTGTAGGGACAACTCGTCCTTTAGTCCCCTAAGGAACTTGGCCTGTCTGGCCGCGTCTGTACGGACCTCCTCTGGTGCGTACCGGGCTAGACGGTTAAACTCATGCAGATACTCGTGACAGTTCTGCTCCCTTGTTGTAGATCTCTGAATTCCTGTTGCTTCTGAGCAACGATGCCGTCGGGGATGTGGGCGGCACGAAAAGCGGCCGAGAACTCCGCCCAAGTGGGGGCGTGGCCCTCAGGCAGGGTCTCACGATGGTTGTCCCACCACTCTGCGGCGGGACCATGAAGCTGGTGGTGGCGAAGGCCACCCTCTCCTGCTCAGTGCAGGTCAGGAGATCGAGTTTCTTCTCGATCGCCCGCAACCAATCCCCAGCCTCCATGGGGTTGGTGGTGCTTGAGAAAGTCGGAGGGCGGACTCGGAGGAACTCCGAGAGTTGTGACGCGGGAGCGGAAGCTGGTGTGGCGGGTCGGGGCAGCTCGGGCTGTTGGTGGAGGCGGAAGAAGTGAGCCTGCTGCTCTTGCATCTGCTGCTGCTGCTGCTGCATCTGGTGCAGGAGGGCTGAGACCAACTGGTTTGAGTGGCCATCATTTCAGCCACGGTGGGGTGGTTGGCGACCGGGGCTTGCCTCTGCCCGGTGGCTCCCCATTGTGGCAGATTGCCACTGTCCCCTCCGTTCTGAGGAGCGTCTGATCCCTGGGTGTTGGTCATCCTGGAATTTCCAATGTACACATATTTATTTTGGGTGATCTTCTTTATATTTATTTCAAAAGAATACCGTTCTTGCGGTTACATTTATTTATTCTCTCATTCATGCCTTATATTTTGACATGAATGCTAAATACAAGCAATCAAAATAAAAAGATAAACAATCAATCGTAATACTACGTCTAAGGCAGCTCGGGGGACGGCTCGATCTCGGGCTCGTGGGAGACGGGTGGGGTCGAGGAACTGGACGGTCCGGCGGGTGGTGCACTGCGGGAGATCCTCTTGGGTCTCACTGTGGGAGTCTGAATGGGTTTCTTCCGGCGAGGCGGAAGAGGTGCGATCTCCTCTATGTCTTTCTTCAACTCCTCGATCTGGTAGCGGAGGTGCGGGTTGGTGGCGACACGCTGTCGAAGAAGCTCATTCTGACGCCGCAACTCCTCTGCCTCGGCAGCCAAACGGTGTCCCTGCTGGATGCGGCGACGAAGCTCTCCGTTCTCGCGGTTCAGGTCCTCGGAGGAATGCGGTAGAAACTGATAGTGTCGCGCTGTCCATTGGCGTCCTGCAGCGCCTCGTAGTGGAGATCATCCATGGCCTCCAATAAGCGCATGGTATGACCGATCGCTGAATGACGCTGGGAGAGGGTGCTGACGAAGACACTGTGTGGGCTCCCTGGGGTGCGAAGAGGTACGAAGCGGAAGTCCGTGTCGTAGAGCTCGCTGTCGTAGATCATCCGGAGCTCTGTAAGTGCCTGGAGAGCGGTGCGCTGACTGGCTACCAGGAAGGTAGGTCCTCCTCCGCGGTAGGTGTGAGCTGTCTGAGGGGAGGGCTGGACGACGACGGTGACCTCGCAGTAGCTTTCTTCCTCGTCGGGAAGACTCCATGATACATCGGCTCTGCTCGAAGCCCGAGGAAACTGACTGCATGCGTAGCTCGCGATGAATCCGTT